>CAJQUW010006771.1:0-730129 GCA_907163375.1 Prostheceraeus crozeri | reverse complement strand
GCCCTTTGAGATTGTGAAGGGACCTTTTGTTATCGTGAGGGGCCCCTGTAGGATGTGGTAAGAGGGCTAGGGTGTCCTGCGCCCCTGGAAAACACCTAGAAAAAGAATTTTTATCCTGGAAATTTTTGAGACTAATTAAAACACTAGAAGCAGGGTGATGAAGTGTGTTCTATTTTTCTCCCAGATTTTTATTCTTCATATCTGTACTTTATTTGTTGCAATTATAGCCTTCATTTCGCATGCAATACAATTTTTGTTTTTTAGAATATTTTCAGTGATTGTAATGTCCTATCATAACGTATACAACGTGAATGAGACTGAACTGCGTGTTATGGTAAACAATGAACTGTTGTCGAACTCCTAATCGTACAGTATTGTGAATTAGTACTGTGAATTTCCCTCACATACGCTGCGCGGATATGTGAACTAGAAATTGCAAATTCCCAGCATTAACGTCATGTGGTATGAGGAACTCGGAGCCGAAAACTCCTTTATTAGCCGCGCGGAATGGCAAACTAAGAGCTGTAAACTCCCACATTAACGTCGAGTGGACTGGTGGAAGCTCTGAGCGTGTGGTAGGGGAAACTAGGACGGCCGTAATCTAGGATTAATGCCATTACCACACTTGATTGCCGTGTTGGCAGAAACTACTGACGCGAAATGACCTGAACATAATAACTGAATTAGCCACCAGGTCTTGTTTTCCGACTGATCCTTAGGCCTAATAACGAATAATTTTTTCCATAACACATTTCAAGTAGGTTTTACAATATGGTCGATATTTTCTTATCCGGCCCGTTCCGTGAGTGCCAATGAGCTTTCCTTCCATCGTCAATTCTTCTCTTTGTCAATCTCTTAACGATTGTGATTACTCTCATGGCATATGTAGCCGCATCAACCATTTATGTTCATCTTTTTTTTTTCATACTTCCCATTTTTTAATTTTTTTATTTACTTATTGATTTATCTAGCCCTGCAACCGCAAATTATTTTTTATAATTTTTTAAATTTTTATTATTTTTTTTTTTTATTATCAATTCAAAAATTTTGTTAATATCATATTTTTTTAATTAATACCTTTATATTCCAATTATTATTAATTTTTTTTTATATTCTAATTTTTTTTTATTTAAGTTTTATTGTCTTCTTGTATAATATCTTTTTTTTAAATATAACTTAGATAAACATTAAATATATAAAATTAATTATAACATAATATATATATTAATTTACAAAAAAAAAAAAAAAATAAAAAAAAAAAGAAAAAAAAAAAAAAAAAATAAATAAGAAACTAAAAAAGATAATTATTATTGTATTCTTTTTTTTTATTTTTTTAAATTTATTATTCAAATTTTATTTTTATAATAATAAATAAGAAACCCAATCAATAACAAAATAAAAAAAAAAAAAAAAAAAAAAAAAAAAAAAAAAAAATAAAAAATAAAAAAAAAAAAAAACCAAAAAACAAAAAAAAAAAAAAAAAAAAAAAAAAAGAAAAAAAAATTAAAAAAAAACACAAAAAAAAAGAAATAAAAAAAAAAAAAATAATAAATAAAAAATGCATATTATAATAACCACCGCTTTTTTTTTTTTTTTTTCTTTTTTTATTTTTTTTTTTTTTATTTTTATTTTTTTTTTATTTTTTTTATTTTATTTTTTTTTTATTTTAATTTTTATTTTTTTTATTTCTTACTCCAAACCGTAACATGGACGATCCACCTTCCACGTATTCACGCAGCAATGCTTCAGTTCAAATAGGAGAACAAAATAGAGAAAGAGTATAACAACAAATAACGAAAAATAGAAGACTTTGCAATGAAATGTGACTACAGATATTCCGTTAATGTTACATTTTATTGTTAAGTCGTTAATTTTTCGCTATTTATTGTTAAACTCTTTCTCTATTTTGTTCTCCTCAATCCGCAAGCTTTAAATATGTTACGATCGATTATATGTTCTTTTTTTATAATCATAATGTAGCCGTCTGATGCATATATTAGTATTTTTTATTTAGAATCACCTGCGCCATAAAAAATTCAACCAATTTCACGCTACTTTTCAAATTTTTTCGTCAATGTTAATTTTATGGTGTGCAAGCTCCTTTGGGTAGATTTTCCCTGGAATTTTTCTTTTAAATTTGACGCGTGCATTTGAGCAAAATTTCCTTGCAGAAAGTCTGGAAATTTTCGTTCAAATTTGACCCCCTTTTTTGGTAAATTTCCCTGGAAAACTCTTTTGGGCTCTTTTGAGATCGTGAGGGGGCCCTTTTGAGATCGTGAGGGCCCTTTTTAGACAGAGAGGGGCCCTGTAAGATCGTGAGGGGGCCTCATGAGATCGTAAGAGTTTCTTCTAGATTGTGGAGGGGCCCTTTTGAGATCGTGAGGTGTTCTTTTATATTGTGATAGGGCCATTTTGAAATCGAGAGGGGACCCCTTGAGATCGTGGGGCCCTTTAGGATCGCGATGGTTTCTTACAGATTGTGAAGCTCGTGAAGTGGCCCTTCAATTTTAAACAATAATGAATTTCAAAGCAGGTGCTTTTTAAAAATCGGCGAAACACTTGATCAGAAGATCATTCTACAGTTCCAAGAAATAATTTTAGGTTGGAATGCGTGACGAAAAAGTTGTACTACGTTCGTATGGAGTTTTGATTTCTACAAAATGCGCCTTTCAAGAGGCGTGCTAGAAAAAGAAAAGTATGAAAGAGAAATCTACCATAAGTTTCGGAAATACAAGGAAGTGACGAATGAATATGCGATTGTTGCAAAAGCGGTTAAATTTCGACTAAGACACCAACGAAAATTGAAATCTTGCTATCAACTGCATAAGTGATTAGCATTACCTTTCGTATTGATGCCATGTTTACTTATGCCATGGCGTCTGAGCTTTAATCAAGTAGCTTTCACAATCTTGTTTAAAATTTTTTTAAGTGTCATTGTTTTTTAATTTCTTATGTTTGAAAAACAAGAGATGAATGGTTTTTATCTGAATCATTGCCGGACCTACAAGCACTTTTCAGTCGGAACTGTAAACGTTTTTGTCTTCTTAGCCGTGCAATGTGCCCTATTGTAAGGAATCAGCATCTCACCGCTCTAACCATCAGTATGTGGATGTGCTTGGAAATTCGGCAGCTCACATTTGTGCTATTTGCATTCCTGTTTGCAAATATCAATTTTTGAAAACGAGCTCTAGACAAAGAGATTCCAACTACATGCATTTAATCAATTGTAGATTTCTGTATTTCGGATGAAGATTTATCTGCATGTGAGTTACTGACTATTTACAAGCATACTGACTGCACGGCTAATATTCCAGTGCACTACTTCTCGTATTGGCTTAAATCAAATATCTCTCTCATCTCTTGCCTTTATCCTTCCGTGGTCTGGGCATCATTTTAGACTAAAATAGCATGGTGTCTGTAATGTGCGATAGTTTTTAGTCGTCAATTCATGCTGTGTGACATGGATTAATTTTTTGTGTAGCATGGTGGATGATGCTTTACTTTTGAACTTTGTTTATAATATAATTTTCTTTCCTGTTAATATCCCACAGTGAGCCCCAACGGCACTTTCCTATCAATTATTCTCTTACTGATCATTTCAAAGTTTTTTTGAAATGGCAATTAGCGTTAGTTAGTGGCAATTAGTTTAGATTCAAAAAGAAAGCAGTTGTTAACACTGGCAACACTAGTACCTCTATGACAGTTAATCTTCTACTTGCTCACCATCTGCCCGAACACAATGTAATTCTTCTGTCAGCAGTGCAAGACCATGTCTCTACACAATCGCTCGTCAATCTGTTGAAAAACGGTGCAAATTTTGTTTTCCAGTTCATCCAAATGCATAGGATGAACTGATTGACATGACTCCAATGCACAATTTCCTTACCGTGCTGAAGCGAAGAAACTGTCACAAGGCATTGAATGTGGTAATATCGGAAGCCATTCCATAGGCTGTCATGACGTCAATCCATGATTTAGGAAAATGATTGTTGAAATAATTTACGATCGGTCGGCAGTAGTGCGCTGCCACTCCATCCTGCATGAAGATGCTCCTATCCTCAGTGACATTCGGTATCACTTTATACAGCATGGAAAGGAAGCTTTTACCATTCATTGTCAGTTTCTCGAAAGAAAAATGGCTCAATTGCGCTTCATAAGGAAATACCAGCCCAAGCTTTTAGACTTCGTTGATCCATGGATTTTGTGTTAAGGTATTTCTTGTGACCAGACCGCTCCGCAGAAGCAGTCTTCCAAACATTGAACAGCTGAACCGCATCTCCCAGTGGCTTCATGAAAAATCTTCACATTAAAGACGAGATCTTGTATCGTGTGACGTCTTGGTATGATTAATAGAAAATGAGAGCTGCACGAGAATAATGCCTTTTAATTTAGAATGTAAATTTTTTGAACGAAATGAAGTTTATTTTTGAAACATGTGCTGATTTTTTCGTTATGGGAGGGGGGAAAGTCTCAGTAATACATTCTATCTAGCCTTCAAAAGCAGCTCTTTTGAAAATAGTAGTTTTTCGAGACATGCATTCTAGCGCACCTGGCAAAAACTGATGATTGAAAAAGCATCAGTGCAATATTATGCCATTTATTTACTTTGCTGACTGAGGATTCATTGGCATCTTTATTGTAACAGACCCAACTTCTGCATGTAAGCTTTCAAAACTAATCGGATTGTGGGATATCGAATGATCGTAATCTTTTTTACTTTAAGGGGGCCCATTCCGATTTGACAATCCGGTTTTTATTTTTGATAAGAGTGGCAGCCCTCATGATTGCACATTTGGATAAAACACGTAATGAGTACATGAATTTGTTTCTTTTTCATGTGATTCTAAATGATATTTCTGAGGCGATGGTTATGTCGTAGCTTCGCTAATGATGAAGCTTTGCAAATAAGTAATGTTGCAACTTACAAAATGAACGTTTGGCTATTCACATCGAAGTCGATGGGTTGACTATAAACTAATTCGTATATCGTCGTCATCGTGCAAAAATGGCGTAACTCAAAAAAGCATGATTCGAGAAAATCACGAAAAACCGTTTTTCTCTGAAAAATCTATATAATCAAGACAAATCAAATACCATTGTATAGTGGTATTTATAATTAATATATAATATAATTTCATAATATTTATATATTATATTTATAATATTATATAATTTATAAATATAATTTATATTTATAAAGTGGAGCACTTCCAGCCGCTCTTCTTCAGAAAGAGATTCGAGAAAAATATCTCTCCAAGCTTTTCCGGCTACAGTTTTCGTGCAGGCACTATCCAAAATTGCTGCATTTGCTGCTTCACACATCAGAATCTGCTTATCAACTAAAGACAAGTCACCCACTTTCATAACTTTTCACTGGATTGTCCTTTTTTGATGAATGTGTGTGCTCTACAGCGTCCGAACAGTCTCTTCTGAAATGCTTCTGACCCCTGCTTCTCGGTTCGATGAAACTTCCTTGAAATCTTAGAGAATTCTTATAAAACCCACGAGGACGGCCTCTGTCCATTACACGGTTTCCGTATCTGCCATGTTAGCTATATATAAAATATCCCATGTTAGCTCCCCGATGATTTCTGAATTCTCTGGTTGCATAAACTTCGTCAGCTGATGCCGCATTCGCACTTTCCTCTTTAATTTGCAATTCCTCTAAACTAGTATTTGACTGGGAAACAGTCCCGGTATCCATTCTTAACACACCGCATTACTAATTGACGGTCGAGTAAAATATTTCAGGAGTGCGGGATTGGCTGATAGTCCATTTCTCATACGATGATGAAAGTCATTCCAGTAGCCATTTATAATAGAATATAATGCTTACTAATTTAAATTATTAGTTAAAGTAGTCCTAAGGAGGACTGATGGCGTTCTCCAATCCGCAAGTGTACAAAGGCAATGCTACTGTAACCATCGGATTAATCAGTTCTTAAAAGAACTCAATGTAGCTTTCTCGTGGCAACGAATTAAAATTGATCAGCTTTGGCCCAATATCTGGTAAAAATGGAAATCTTAAGACTCATTCTTCCTGTTAATATACTAATACCATAGATTCCAAACACTGCCGTATACACGTTCAAAACATACATCTAATATACTGTACCGACTACAGATGCTGATAGTGGAAATAGAATAAGACAATGGTCACCATAGGTTAAGGAAATTAAAAATGGATATTATAAAGCAACAGGAAACCGATGAATGAAAATTGGGAAAGTGGAGGTAAAATATGGAAATACAACGATGCTACTACACTGATTACAAGTGAACTATATCTGACACTACACTAAGTGGATAAGTGGAAAGTGGATAATGGAGGTAAACAATAGAACTACAATGACACTCTACTACACCGAAAGCAATGAAACTATACACACTATACCTAAGACTACACATGGAAAATACTATTTCTTCACTTGAATTTGTTATCGCCAGTTTCTTCATCCGTCTATAGTACTTCATGTAATTCCACATTTCTTCATTTGAATTACAATACATCGACCACTACTTCAGCTACCGATTAAGGGATATAAAACATAATACTGCAGTCCGTCAGTCATCAGCAGGTACTCGTCTAGTTGTGTTTCGACCCCTAACCTGAACACTCAAACCCAGACGAGCGGGGTCCCACACATAGTGGCTGACAAAATGCTGAATAGGTAATGATATGTCTTGAAAGATATGTGACAAAGATAAATCAGACATCATTCAATTGTTGCGTTTCCCACATGTAAACAGATCCTGTCATTAAATTCAACCCATCAATAAATACAGTATGCTTTTGCGATCCTCACATATAAACAAATCCTGTACATCAATCTTTGCCTTTTCGATTCCCACAAGTAAACAGATCCTGTTCATCCTCGAATCCCATAAAGATGTAATCGCTGTGTGATAAATATGTAATCCGCCTTTACACAAACTTCGCCTCATACATAAAGACTTAAGAATGGGAGCTCTCTCATCTCCCGTAAGCCACGCTAAGCGCTCCGTATTCACTCTTCACTGCCCATCAAACCAGGGTGACCACTCGGTCTTTTTAAACAGACCAGTCTGTTTTGGTCATTTTTTTGGTCTTTTTTTAGGACAAGTCTGTTTTTATTCTTTTTTATAGAAGTCTAGTTTTTTAACTATACGTGAGTGGAAATGTGTCAATCAGTTTGGTATACTCAGGCAGTCTGGTGCATTTTTTCTGAAATATCATTCCCATGAACAGCAAGCTTGTATTCGAGTGATGCTTGTACATTGTTTTCATGATTCATGATCTTCTTCAGGTCTGTTGAAAGACTTCCCGTGCATATCGGCTTTGGTCGAACGGGTCATGCTATTTTGTCCGCAAGGGAGGTTTCTCCCGTATGAAGCACGCAGAAGATGATTACAAAACGAATATGTCCCTGGAAACGTACAACTCCGTACGCAGAATTCTCGATTATTTCAATCGAGATACTTTTGAGACCTACACATTATGTCCAGAATTGATAGAATTGATTCGTCGGGCGAGGTCGACGTACAAGAAATCCGAAGACAGCAAGAAATCTGCTAACGAAGCGAGGACGAAGTCAGCCTCTATGCTAAGACGTCAAGTCGGAGTTTTTGTTAGACAGACTCCGACACAAGCTAAAAGAGCTTTCCAAGAAATTGATCAAGAAATGGAGACAGCAGAGCAGCGTTTGGAGGAGCTGAAGGCAAAACGAAGACAACTGTTTGACATTCAGAAGGAACGTGACAATGTGATTTCCAACTCCGTGATCGACAAAATGTTCAGAAGATAACATTGTTCTATTGTAAGATTGAAACACTTTTTTCCATAACACGAAAACAGACATTTCGTGCTCTTCAGAGATTGTTTTAAGAGTTATATAGATCACTTGCTTTTATTGGATTGTTATGGAGTTCTATCGATAGCTCATTGTTTATGAGATTCCGTTGTGGGTTTACGGATCCCGTACTTTTTAGATATTGTCGGGTTTTAATATATTTTTGGGTCATCTAGGCTTTTGAATTCATGCTATTATCATGTAACTTCTAGTTGTTAGAATTTATGGTCAAGGATTTTAGTTGTGGTCTTGCTACTGATATCGTACACTTCCTTATGTCTAAAGGATGATATTCAATTGAGCGTGTCATTTGAAGGAGTAGCTATTTTATATACTCACGTATATGTGCCTGTCATTCAGCAGCGCTCAGTCTGAATATCAAGAAAATTGAACTTCGTGGGATTTTATTCACAACAAAGTTCGTGTAATAATTTTCAATTTAAGATGCACGAATTCGTGAAATTACAATGAAATATCAAAAATTTGGACTGACAATGCTTACCATACTACTCATATTCCAGGTCTTTTTTTGTTTTTTTCAAAGTGGTCACCCTGCATCAAACATTTGATGACATATACATAAGTAAGCCTATGTATCGTTTTTGGAAGTAATCGGAACCATGAATGTTTCTTGAATAAACTTACTTGGGTCTACCCATTTAGCCGGTTAGCTATTTTTTAAACAAACACAGACGATCACGCCTTCATTCAGTGGCTTGTAGCCTGTAAGCTATTAATGAAATAGAACTGCTACTCTTCCGGTTTTAACCGGATTTCCGGGGGTTTTTTTTAAAAAAAGTAAGTACCGTAGTGAGAAAGTGTTTTGCCAAGGAACAAATAATTTGGATTTTGAACTATTTTAGATTTTGAAGGGGCCCTTATGAGATTGCGAGTGCGCCTTTTTAAGATTGTGGGGGACCCTTTTGAGACCGCGAAGGGTTCCCTTTTAATTGTGAGGGGCCCTTTTGAGACTACGAAGGACCGTTCTCGATGGGGAAGTCTCACATCGTCCAACCCTCAAAAGAAGAGGTTAAAAGGAGAAAGTAAAATAAAAAGTAAGTATTGGATAATTTATCAAGTATGGAATAATTGAATTAATTTTTACTGCCTAGGTGATTCTCATTTTATCTCTATTTTCTCATTTTAATCTCAAATGTTTCAAACATTCACTCTCACATCAAAGTGCTTGCTCCCTTCAGTGTCATCATATCTGCAATGAAAAACGTTCTAAAACGAATAGAGATGGTTGCTTTTCAATCATGAAAAAATGTGAAGGGGGACCCAAAAGTGAGTGGGGGACCCAAATGTGAGTGGGGGACCCAAATGTGAGTGGGGACTAATAGAGATTTTGTACCATTTTTACCATCTATTAATTCAGTTTGTGTAAATGTCCAGTGTATAAGCCTAGGCATATATCACAAGTGTACTCACATGCAATAGATTATTTTCTCAAGTTGAATGCGTAGGCTACTGGCTGGACTCTGTCCTTCTTTCAAATGCCTGAGGTACATTTCAGTCAAAAGTGACTCTATTTTTTTGATAGATGCTTCTTTCTATATTATAAATTTGATTTTGAGGCTGTGCATCTCAAATGCACAGGACCGCGCTTGGTCGGGTTTGAGCGTCCAGGATAAAGCGGTCGAAACGCGATCGTCCTGACCAAGTTCCTGTTGATGACCTCAATAAAAATAGTCTAATAATTTGTATGCATATTTTGTAGAATTCTATTTCACGTTTTAGCTTTAAAAGAAACTGATATTAATTCTCTTACACACCTGGTAGATTTTTTGATATCGTAATCCATCTGTGTAAGCTAGATCTGGTATTTTGATTGGAAACAGACCTGTCCTCTTATCATCTGAATGGGCAGACTGTTAAATAGGATCTTTTCAATATATGTGATAAACATAATTTTGAACAGAACGGCTTACTCGCCAATTCATTGCACATGAGGAGAGGAGAAGCGTTGCTTGTCCTTCTAGTAAGTATTTTTAAAATTTTTAGACATTTTAGGATAAAAAAATTTTCATTTAAAGCATATTTTGTAACAATTGAAAATTAACTAGTCATCAGCTTGTTTTTTTTTAACTTTGTTACCTTGACGCACTTTGCTACGTTGAATAGTTGACTATTTAATACATCCATACCTTGATCTGTAGGCCTAATGTACTACCTATGTAAGCTTAGAAAGTTGATCATGCTGACAATAGCACATTGATCATAATTTCATAGGTTGCTGTAATAGGAATGAATTCATATTGTTCCACTATTAGGCAACATGAAATGAAATGAATAAACATTCCTATTTATGCATGTAGCTATGATGTAATTATGGGCTGTGATGTGGTTTGAAAGTCAAATGGGTGTGGTAATAAGGAGTAAGGATAGAAATTAGCAAAGGGAACCTATATCCCGTGATAGGACTTAATGGACATTTGAAATTCCGTCACTATGTAGCACCAATTATTTTTTTTTATTTTATTAATGTAATAATTATCCCAACTAGGATAATAATTGGTGATAACATTGCCTACAAACCCTAAAACGATGCGTCATTCATCACACACGCATTTTCATAATGGAACAGCATATTATGAGACATGTGCTACATGCCTGTTAAAGTGAAGTTAACTTTTTGAAATTCCGTTACCGAGCAGTTTTATGGACACAGATTGGAGAAAATGAATTTCTCAAAAATTCTTTTCTGTGTCATTGAAGAGCCCACCGAATTGTCACACGAAACATTTCAAAAGGAAAACATATCTTCATTGACTGAGTACCAGTCATGTTAACAGTAAAAATGAAATTCCGTTACCGCTTGGCCAGCCCCATAGATAATTTTATCTGCTTACAAGGAATGAGCCGGACCCTGTATAGAGGTTGTAGAGTGCAAAAGTTTTTCTTGGCACTCTTCGACGCACCAGTCCAACAATTAATCACTTACATACCTGTTTCAATATGGACACACATCCATTAGTGTCGTGTCAGTCTTTAAGCATTAGGAGTTCGAATCTCCTGTCTCAGCGCTAAAGAGATTTTGGAAGATGCAATAACTGACCGACCTAAATAGCCTATTACGAACATGAAGAAATTTCGATGTAGCAAAAGATGCTGTCCAATATGAATTCTATCAGTGCATAGTTGCATAGTGGTATCTGCAGCATCTTAGTTGAAGCGTAGGTTTCAGCATGCTGCGGTTAAAATGTAGCTCTTAGTCGCCTGATATATACCGGTATGCAGTATATACCGCGAAACATGGTCATACTATGTTTCTGGAAATCCGTTGTCAACAAATTCCTTTATCATAACAAACGTCAAATTTACTGATCCTCAACTCCCAGCGTGGGTGCCAACCTAATTTGAGTAAAGGTCGGCAGATACTCCGCAAGTTTAGCTATTCAGCTGAATGCAGCCCATGACGACTTGCTGGAACGCGGATACTCTGACATGATGGGGCGGTGGGTGGCATTGAGGTTATGACGGTGCGGTTTGGCAGCACCAACATGCACGCATCCCACTTTGTTTCCCATTATCCCGGCCCAGAAAACAGATCACTCAGATGCATACTCGTAGTGCCCCGATGAGTTGAAGGAAGCGCTGCGAGCACATGTTGCATGATCAAGTGGAAACATAGATGATTGGATTCACTTGACCGAGAGCTTTTATGTATCATTTGTGATAATTTCATGATCTGATCTCGTAAATATAATTCGGAGTAAGCGCACATGTGATGTGTACATGTAGTCTACATGTATTTGATCCGTGTGTGTGTCTGATCAAGTGGAAACATTGATGTTTGGATTCACTTGATCATGATGCTCCTTTACTTTACACGGAATTACAGTTAAATGCCGTATTTTTCTATTAGGCCTAATTGTAATCCGATAACTACATGAAATTCAAGATTGAAAACAATTTCAGTTTTTACTACCCTTAGAATAGTGATGTTTCCCATGAATGCTTTCGAAATTGTTTGGGTAATTTCTTGAATTAAACAATGATCTTTACATTTTTTACAACTAATAAGTTATCTGGATGCGGCGCGATCGTTGGGCTCTACTGTTTCTATGATGCTCAGTATAATGGTCATGGAGAAAGTCGTTAATCTGACCCTCGGTCGGTTTGCCTCTGTTCATGCACAATCCCATGCTTGAGGTGGCCGAGTTCAATAGCAGAAGTCGTCAACACGCGCTCATTCTCTCGCTGCGATAAACACTAACCTAATCACACCCGAAGTAACTCTCCTCTTCATTCGATAGGTTGAGGAGCTATTGATGGGCGAGGCGTGATCAAGACCCCTCATTACGGACAAACAATCACGAACGAGTAATTCTTGAATTCAGCATGAGTAATCGTCGTGCACTAAAGAGGCATGCGTGCGTAAGACCGAGTCCCCATCAGTTTCATTTTGAATTATTCTGTTCGTGTCTTCATCCTAACGAATTTGCTCGTCCATTCCGTCACCGATTTCCGTTTCAGGTGCTGCAGTTTCCTTGAGTCGAAGACCAAAGTCAATCAACTACCTGGACAGCTTGAGTGGAGAAAGAATGTGTGACATTCTACTTTGTCAATGCCATTCATAAGTGATAGTGATCCCGGTCTTCACATTGCCTGAAAGCCACGGCGCGAAACTACGTGTGTCGAACGCCATCGTATGTATCACTTTAGTCAGCTTGGACATATCCGGTTTCCATACCTATTTCCAGATATTGTCTTATTATCTATCTCAACTGATTCCAACATACGACCACATTTACTGGGGTGAGGTGATGAAGCCCTTCCCTATTCATTACTGTCCAGTGGAATGTTGACGACGGCCATATCTAACATCTCCTGCTTTCGTATCCGTCTGTATTGTCCTGGCGTCGTATATAGCATCCTCTACGCTGCTTCTGTGAAAATTGAACTGGCAAAAAATACATATAATATATATGACATATTATATTATGACATATTATGTCAGAAGTAAATGCCTATTGTTTCTCTTGTTCGTTATGCCCGCCATTTCATAGAGTGTTGATAAGTGGATTCATAAATCAGTTATATACTGCAAAACGTAAGTTCCAGGTTTCCGCTCCTTGTCTTTCAAAATATTAATAGTAATAAACAAAACTTCTCAAAACGTTTCATAAGTTCTATTACGTTGAATATACGAGCCCGTATATTGCAGCAAATGGCTTCTGATTTACGATAACATTCGAATTGGGAAAGCAGAAGTAATTAAAAGTAAAGTGAATTCAGAAGAATAAAGAAAATTGTAGGTTCCTTAAAAGACAAAAATTGAAATTAGTGAATCATATTGAGTAAGCTGTATGTTGATACATTTAATACATTTCAATAGACGTAGATAATATGAAATATCTCAAAAAAAGGTAGCATCTTTATACTGCACAATTTTCCTAGTGGATCATTTCTAGGAAAACTTTTCTAGGAACTTTTATGTCTGATCTCACTTTTAACGACAAAAAGGTTTCATTGGACTGATATTTCAATGGGAAGTGAGCATGCAAGAAATATGTACGAGCGTCATGTGTATCATATGCTCGTATAATTGCAAAAGAGTATGTGTTGTTGCAAACCCAGTGAAATCCTTCAACTTCATCGGTCGCAGTTATCAATGAAAAAATTTTGAAATTCTAATACCGATAAGTGCACTATAAGCCTACGGTGATGCGAAACGTTGCGTATACTTTTTTCATGCCATATGCTCTCGGTCGTAGAGTTTCAGAATTTTTTCCAGGGTTACGGACATGAACATAGAAATGGATGAAATTATTTCCAGTGGTGACAATGGCAATAATTGTTGAGCAAATGTATAGACATAAAATAGGATCACAACATAGACGCACATTGCGTGTCATCGTAACATCGACCAAGTATTAACAAATTTTGACATGTTGAACAATGATTGCATGACACACGCGTATCAATAGGACAGGCATCTATGTGATTTCGTACTGAAAGGGTTACATGCGTATGAGGCACTCCGTATTACATTAAGCCATTGAGGGAAAGCTTAGAACTCACCATATGAGTAATTTTTGTCTTTTCAACTTTGTACTTCGTCTTCTTTGAAAATTTCCTTCTATGTTCAATTTTTCACGCTGAATTCGAAAATCATCTTGCACTAGGTGACATGTCACGCTCAACTACGCGTAATTCACGCCTAAACTACGCGTAATGACCCTACATCCGCGGCTACGCGTGACATTGTTGCAACATATGTCAGCAGTTGTTATATACACTCCGTCTCATGTGTTTGTATGCATCAGTCGAGGCTAAACAATGTGATGGGACCTCAATTTCATACTCAGGGAAGACGGAATATGCTAAGCGACTCCTCCGTGGTTCAGGCGGCATGCAACGCGGACAACCGTGGACGACGTGCAAACTATAAACGCTCGCCCGCGCATTCATAAACATTCCCCATGTTTTTGACAGCATTAGATCACGTGATTGCTGACTCAGTGCAGCGCGCACGTACGCGCGTTAAAGAATAAATTAACTGCCTTAACCACGGATGTTTGGGGTGGTCCGTAATTATACGCGTGCGTCACTGTGGCGACCACAACTGGAGTATTCATACAAGCTTTGTATTTGCACTTAGGCTGCCGTATGTGTCTTCTGACCGATAATTTTGTGGTATCGGTTAGATGGACATTTCGGTCGTTTATCGGGATTTTGAAAAATATTGTCTTTTCAAAAAATATTTCGCATGAGTAAATGCAATCTTGAATTAGTCTGTTTAAAGGTATATGCGCTTCCATGAGATCATTTTATATCACAGCGAAATCTCTTCCCCATATAGGCTAAGATAGGGATGGGGACTTCGTCATTTTCTGCCTTCAGCTAAATTTTTCATAAAGTAATCTGTTTGGATTGATTTGAATATGACCAAAAGATGCTATCCTAAGGATGAAGAAGAAAAAAATATGAAAATCGGTTCAGATGGAATTATATACATATAGACGGCGCATTTTTGACAAATGTCATAAAATGGATCCAGGTTACACAAAACTAGAAGCATAACTAAGTCAATTTGTTTGACCAGAAATGAAGGCTGCAGTGTATTCAAAGCCACATTATTTTGATTAAGATCACATACTTATATCAATTAATTAATTTCTCCAATATCAATAATGCGCTATGCTTAGGCCTACCTGCACTGCAGGCAAACACCACGTAGTTTTGTTTCTCTAAAACAGTTACTGCGCAAAAAAGCTACTGCCTAACTGCTGAAATATTTCTGAAAAGTCAATTTGTAAGCGCCCGATCAGCTTATATCATAAATCACATATCAAAACTGATAAATCATTTCGTTCACTCAAAAGAAGATTCAAGTATCGAGGTGGGCATTGAAGTTGTAATGAACCAGTGAAGAGCCCCATCATGGGTGTTTCAATGCATGTGCCCGCATAACATGCATAGAAGCGGTTCATCCGTGGCTATCAAGCGACAACGCATAAACTCGCCCGCGCGTATTCATAAATATTCCCCATGAATTTCGACAGCATCAGATCACGTGATTGCTGACTCTTTGTGCAGCGCGTTGAAGCATAAACTGCCCTTAACCACGGATGTTTAGGGCAGTCCGTAATTACGTGGTAAATATCACCTGTGATACGCCTACATCATTTCTTGATTTAAGTTCTCGTGAATTCAAGAAGTACGCCTATTGACGGTTGTTGCGACGTAGAAGTGAAAACATAGTTAACCGCGAAAAGTGCTGTGTATGTCACACATTAATTTACTATACACAACGTTTTATTGTTAATGAAATCTAAATGATATAGGCTAATTTAGGTCGTAATGGAAAGTGCTACAAGGATAGATATACACTGAATGAAAAAATAACATTCTATTTTCAATTTTGACCATTCGATAACATTTTCTAATAGCCCCTTTTTCCTGCTGCTTCATCGTTTTAGACAATTACCACAAGATCAATTTCTGCTTTCCGTTGTGATGTGCTATTCAAAATTGCAAAGTAGTTAAGGTCCAACGCTATGCCTTCGACTATCAGTCAATCCTTCCCCACTATCAAAAAGAAATTTAATCGAAAAAGTAACATTTTTTACGACTTAAAAAGTCGACTAATTTCCGTTATAAAATGTCCGCAGATGAGCCGTTTTTTGGACCACCCTACTGACGATTCTAAGACTGGAAAATCTCTCTATCCACTTTTTGTTTCTACAGCCCTCTGAACGTTAACTTTTGACTTCAAAAATACACTAAGTTGCGTTAATCGGATATATCCTTAAGTCGAAAAAAATAAAAATAATCATTTCATGCAGAATATTTCGAATTAGTAAACATATCAATTAAGTAGAAGAAAAAGACTGATCACATATCGTGTACAATCATCACTTAGTCTCATAAAAAGATAAGTCATTTGATTCTAGAACAAAAACACTATAAATATAATACAATTGTAATTTTTAATTATAAATTGCGCAGATGCCTAACCAGAGGTATATCGACATAAGAATTACATGCACAACGTTTCGACCATCGCATTCATGTGCAATGATCCTGAAGCTTCAACTTTCAAATACAAAATTACAAATAAAATATTATGTAAAAATATAAAGATGGTTGAAAATCCATAGCACAAAATGTCTTATGACCATTAACCTATATTTCATTGAGTTAATATCCCATGAACAAGATATTCGAAACATTGTGCGTAATTTTTTTTCTATCAATATTCCTTTATTTAGGTGACTGCACAATTTTTAATAGAAAATTACAACGGAATACATGGCCAAAATGAGCTTAAAAAACAATACCTCAAATTAGTGATGGACATATCAGATAAGAAAAACAGAAAAGATTGATCACATAGTGTACGATCGGATACATATCGTGTACAGATCGGATACGGCAGTTACTCAGTCTCGTCAGAAGAGCAATCACGTTGCAGATGTTTGGAAGTTCACTGACTATTTATGATGCGTTCGACGCAAGCGTTACTTCTTCGTTCCAATTGAGACATCCCAATCATATTGCTGTCCAGTCCAGCTTTCTCCTGCGTATCAATCACGTAGCTGAAAAAGAAACTCAATGCTTATGAAACAAGCAGAAGAGCTACGACAGCATCATTAAGTAAGAACATGCTTATATGTACAACCAGAAGAGTGAAATATCTACATAAGCTAAAAAGAGATGGCGTGGTGTTTCGGCCTCCATCGACGCATCAGAATTTAAATGGAACATCAGGAAGTATATAATGCATTAATCGGAAAAAAGAATGATATGCTAAAAAAATTGGAGAACTGTTAATAGTAAGTAAGCATTGAGATAGGACATGGTAAAACGTCAGGAATGAACATACAGAATTTGGAAACTGTGATGAAACAAGAAAAGATTATCTGTTTTAAAATGCCATAGAATGGCCACGGTTTTAAGATATTAGATACGACCAACTTCTTGAAACGAAAATTCCATATTTTCTAACTCTTGATATCTTCTAATTCATATTTACTGACACAACAAACAAAACACAGCGGAACAGGGATAACTTTCACCCGCCGGGATCTTTAATTTCGTTTGTATTGGGAATATTTTGTTCTGTAAATCATTCACTAACTGCCTGATGATACCTACGGATAGTAGGAGAAAGATATTGCAGTAATAAGAAACTATAAATTCTAACAATTTACATGGCTCTTTCCAATCTGTAAAAATAATTTCGCTTGTACAATCCATGATTCGAGGAGTAGAATATCATTTGCATCATTGATTTTATGAAATGGGAAAAAATCTATCAACACATTCATCAATATGTTTACTTAATTTAATTTTAAGATATTCTGGAATCTTGAAATGCTCTTTTTGTAGTCGGACTCTTTCTCGAATACTGTTTGTGGTCTCGCCGATGTACATAAGTAACATTTTTGGTTACACAATTAATATTATGTTTTACATAGAATAGTTTGCGTTTACATTATATGTTTGTCCTTCAAGTATGTAATCGCACGAACCACACCTCAAATCATTACATTTGGTTACGGAAAATGTTGTTTCGTTTATGTTTAACTAATTAATATAACAATCGCTTTAAATTCAGAGGAGTTGATCTTAGGAGAAATATTGACATTACTAGGGTGATCAGTATGAACAAAAAATGCTTTCGGGTTCGACTTCAGATTTTTCATTCAAAAGTTGGGATCTCTATACTTGAAAAAATTTTCCGGAAAGTATTGTACCTTTTGTTCATACTTATAACTCCAGTAATGTCAATATTTCTCCCATCAGCAACTCCAATGAATTTAAAACGATTCAAAACAACATTTTCCGCAACCAAATGTAATTTTAACGGAGAAGTATTCCTTATAAAACATAATATGAATTGTGCAAACCAAAATGTTCTTTATGTTCTTGCATACATCGGCGAGTCCAAAAATAGTATTAGAGAAAGAGTCCGAGTATACAATTAAAATTGAATTAAGTTCAGGCCAGCCAACATTTATGTTGCAAAAGATTGAATTTTGCAGTTTATTTGAATACAAAATGCAAGCAAATGCAGTATACCGTTGCTGGCTGTGAACCGAAATGCAATGACGGTGTAACCAGGGTTTCTACAGAAACTGGAAAACCATTTTCCAGGATTTCCAGGATTCATGATTAGGTCTCGGATTTATATCGGGGAGACAGCTACCCCCTATTTTGACTACGATTTCTTAATTTCCAGATCTTTCAAAGCGAGACATCTCTTTGAACGATCTGCGCCATCGTTCTGAGCGATCAACTAAAAAGGGATTAACTTCGTTAGGAGAAAGTTCTTAAAAAAATACCGGTGACATAAACTATGTACGAGTATAAAAATAGCGGCTGGCGTTTATAAACATATTTCATTTTCACGCATTTGACACAACTTAGCTCATAATTTTACTGGAGCCGAAGTTAAAAAGTTAATGAAATATACCGACTTTCTTCCTCTCATATCTAGCTATTCTGACAGCCAGAATGTGGGAATATTGGACTCGAGTATAATGATGTCTCGTATTGATGTGGTACATTCTCAGAGACCAGCGATCAAGTATTGTGAATAATAGGTTTTACATTCGATATAACAGTGACTCGCGTAATTCTTTTCAATAGACCTATCTAATTATCTCAAAAACATGCCCATCAAATCAAAAATTTCTTTTCACAGTATCATCGTCGTTATAAATCTGAAAAATATTGCCAACTACAATTAACTTTCAGATAATTATTGCATATTGCCACAAATTGTGAATATATTGCCAAGCAATAATTATTGCCACGAGTGGCAACACTGGTCGTGAGTGTAATGTCACAAATAGTGAGTTCATGATGTTCCACATCCTGAAGCTTTATAACTTTTGACCAAATTTATCATGGGAAGTCTTTTCCACCAAACATATCTGTGCTTCAACTATACATTCCTTGCTGTAGGGTATTGTATGAGATCAAACAATAGTTTATTAATGTTCATATAAAAACTTTATTTGTGAGAATAGCGAAGAAAAACTATCTTTCCAGGTTATACACGTTATAATTGAAACCGAATAATTGTCTAAGAAAATAGTATCTTTCTTTAAAAAATGAAAGGACGATGCTCAGACTATCGCTGAATATCATCACATTTCCGATTACTTCGTAAAATTTTTCAACAGCATGTGCAAGATATTTCATGAAATCTCAAATGCCTCAGTTCTGAGGAAGTTGTTAGAAGAAAAATCGCAAAATTAGCAAATAACGCGGAGGTGTAGCACATGCGTTTAGCGCATAAGCATGTTTAGGCTCATGCGTCCTAACTCCTAATGTACATAAATATACATACATGCTGTGCTGGCAGGCAACCTGTTCCCCAAAATGTTGATTATGCTTATTGACAGTCTATTTGTAAGGGAATAAATATTTAGGAGTCCATGTCTGATCATGTATAAGCCAATTTCAACCTATCTGTCCAGAGAAATTTAGAAGTCTATGCTTAAAACATGGACTCCTAGATATGTAACATAAGTATTATATATCTAGGAGTCAATGACTTAAACACAAGCTCAAGTTGTATGACAATATTGCTATGTCTGTATGCTTTTGCTATACTTTTATCTTTTAAACTTTGAATGACACAGCTGTCAATTTTGTAGATCTAAGCACCTGAAAAGTTTGATAATGAAAGCGCTGCTGCTCATGCAAATTGGATGTTTTTAATTGGTTGAGATTTCTATTCAAGTTTCATGCATTTTTACCAAATACCTACTTCCAGTTACATTGTTCTTCGACCACCTTCAACAATCTTACGTTTATAAATTGTACATGTTCGACCTTGATACCTACAATCAGTTATATGTAAGTCTGGCAGTGGCGGCTTTAGCGATCATGCCCTTCATGCTCAGCATGACGAAGTATTTTGTCTAATTTTCCTCCACACAAATCAACGATGCCAACCACAAGAAAGGGAAAGTTTTGAATCAACAAAAAAAACTTCCAACATCATTTTCAAGCTTTGACAACATTTGATTACTATGTCAGATCATGTTGCTGTGATATTAAGGTCATACTCAATTAAGATTTATCAAGTAGCTAACTTGTTCTAAAAAATTCAGGGGAACGCAAGTCAATTCGAGCATACCTCATTTGTTATTGGCCGGATCATCTGACGGGAGAACAATAGCAAAATCTGCGGATGACGATTTACATACTCCATCTCATGCCGTGGACGGGAAGCACAAATGATACGTATAGCTCGTTTCAACCAACTAACGGTAGCTGATTGGACGGCAATCTGCTGATTTTATCGGTGTAGTGAAATCATGAGATGTCATCATGACATAAAATGATGCACATCATGAATAAAATCATGACACAATTTCTGAAGGTATGGAAGCACGCTTTCGTGATTACAAAGATTTTGAATTTCTGAGCCTCCTGGACATGAATTTCTTTTCTTCTTATCAATGGGATTTCCCTCACCATCTACTCCGATCTCTAAAATCTGCATATGAAGATTTTTTTGATATAAGTCGTCTCCAAAATGAATTAAAATTTATTTATCACGATGATGACTTCAAGAAACCATTGAAAGACTTATTAAAATTTATTTTCTCTGAGGATTTACAAAAGAGCTTCCCTATCCCTATTGACCATCCCTATTTCGTCAGCCAGTAAAAATTGATGAGCATGACCTAACAGAAATCCATAGAGCCGCCACTGAAGTCTGGAGATACTTAAAAATTTAGTCAAAACGCTCTGACCTCCTCTGAAAGATGAACAGCGAAATATATAGCGATGATATCAGTGATATACTGACCACCTGCGCTAAACTAACCGCGTTACGGTACCCTTTGACACGGATGAAGGAGTTCAGCTTCGTATCGAGACCACCAGGAATGACTGCAACAATCTAAGCTATGATATCACAGAAGTCAACTTGAAACCATACATAGTTGCAGTATAAGTAATCATTTTTCCAGCATGTCATGCAGCATTAATTAAAAAAATTGCTGATGCATTCATGTTGGAGCCTATATTTAAGAGAAACTATCCGGGCACTTTCAGACAAAATTGCATGAATTAAACTACCTGATAGCTCTGCATTCAAATTATGCAACAGCAATGCTTTGTACACGGATTTTTAAATTCATATTCATTGTTGTTGTGCGCGTCTACTACGTGAACAAAATGCTATCCGTCACTCAATAAGAGTGCAATTTTTCTTTAATGTTTCAAGGAAAACTTGTGAGACAGGAGCATATTTAGAAATGCTCCGAAATACAGCAGTTGAAAGAAATCGGGATTATGCTTAATACAGGATGTCTAACAAATGTGCAAGCCCAAAAAGTAGTACAAAGTAGTACCTAGTAGTACATTTCCTGTCCAAAAAGTAGCACAATTGTTAACATGCAAGTATAGCAAAAATGAATAAATGGCCTACATGTAGCAGTTGTTTCAGTGCCAAAACGCATCATTTTCACACATAAATTAAGTGATTCATCTTTATGTATTAATTCCAAATACCAGCTGAGCGCAAAAGAACTAGGAATTCAACTCTTTGTTTAGGGATTTTAGATTATTTCAAGGTGTGGTTTAGTCCTCAATACAGTGCGATGCATGCCCTGTGCGAGTGATGAACAGACACCAGTTGAAGATGAATGCCCTCTGGAATCGGACAATGGTGCCGATGAAGAAAGAAAGGAAGTATTTTTATTCAGATCACAATGAGCGGTGAACCTGCAACGATATTTGAAATCACAACGAGACTTACAAAGTAAAATACATACAATAAAAAGAGATCATCTGCCAAAACGGATAAAAGGCATCTGCATTAATGTGTTGCATTCATCTGGAAGCCCGCTTCAAACCTCAGATTATTGTGAAATAGTGTAATTATGGTAGCTTCCGAAGGGTGCAATTGAGATAGTACCAACTGAATAAGTATGGGAGCACCTGCTAATCAGGACCCTATTTCACTTATCATCTTATCTTAAAATCTTATACTTTTAGCTAAAGATCTTATCTTATAATCTTATAAAGTTCACTTAAGTTATTGAGCTTTCCACTTATAATCTTATGTTCTAATTTCACTACTTATGTTACCCAGAGAAAACTTAAGAATGTTATTAGGAATGAAAATGTTGCCTTATGAATAAAATAAAAGGCTGGACATTACATATATTGGTCAATATAGTTTTGTCACACAGTATTACCCACTTGATGTGGATGATGGCTGTCTGTTTCTTGACGAGGCGAATCATCTTCGCTGTTTGACAACTGAGAAGGATGAACGGGAATCTTCAACTTCCTGCAGATGTTGTGCAGAACACAACATGCAATAACCACTTTAGGCACCTTCGTTAGTTCGTATCGAGCTGGCCGAAGAACGTTAAACCGCTGTTTGAGGATACCAATTGTTTGCTCAACATTTTGACGTGCTGCGAGAATACGTCTCTCAAAAGTTCTTTGCCTGTCGCTCAACATATTAGCGAATGTAGAATCATAGGGAGTAAGTGGATACCATCGACATGGATAAGCGCTGTCACCGAGAAGCGATAAGTTTTCCTCTTTGATCAATTGTGGAACATCAGAATATTCCCACATTCGAGCGTCGTGTGTAGATCCAACGCAGGATACATCAGCGTGAATTATTTAATAATTAGCACCACAAATAACTTGCGCATTTAGAGAATGGTATTGTTTTCTGTTAACAAAAACATGTTCGTGTGGATGAGATTTTGGACGCTGAATTCTTATGTGAGTTCCGTCAACAACACCAAGTATGTTAACGAGATGGTACTTCTCATTGAAATAATTCGTATGTCTTTCAGCAGAACGCCCTGTAGGCCACGATAAACACTCATTGATCATTGATGGAGAAGCGATGGCATCTATCACTGCCCAAACACACCGCCAAACCGTAGTAGTCGAACATTCTCCAACTCGACGTACGTTCCATAAATAGTTTCCGGTGCCAAGCCATTGAAGAGTAAGTAAGATGGCTGTCTCTTTAGATAATCCACGATTAAAATTATGGAAGTCTCGTAAATTGACCTTTAAATGATTGATGAGTTTGGAAGCATGGTGTCTTGAAAATCGAAATTCTTCATAGAACTGTGGGTCGCTCAAGTCCGGCATGAGACGCACACTTGTTTCATTACTTTCAAATTCAAGTAAAATACCAAGATCACTGAAGTCACGTGATGCACGAATAAGTCTCGGTAGACTATTCATTTTGTCTGATGAAGTGAGTAACGTCATTTTGAAGACTTGCCAATAATGCGAATTATTTGTGAATAACTGGGTGACGTACAAGGGTGTAAGGCATTCGAATAATACAGTGATTGGCCCAAAACAACCGTGCGCGCTAGCGTAAATTTAACCGGCGCTTCAGTTATCTATATACTTGAGATATTGACGTCACGTGTGTCTTCTCTATTAGGGTTTGGGGATTGGTAACAAGTTTTCCAGTCACGCTTTCAAACTACGATCCGTCGTTATAATTCACGGAGCGCAATATGGTTGCAAAGAAATTTACCGACTCTCAAACCCTTCTTTTGATCAGCCTCATTAAAGAGAGGTATAATATCATCTACGATTCATTTTCTGCAGACATTTCGAAAAGTGACAAAACTAGTGCATGGAATTATATAGAGGAAACTTTCACATGTTCATTACTCAGTAATCAAAACACCGACGAATATGGGCATGAAAAGCTGAAGTGGGAAAATATTCTTCAAAAGATACCAACGTATATGAAGGCAAAAGAGAAACATCAATCTTCTACTGACCGCGAACCATTCCGAGAAAACGGAGAGCTAGAAAGGGCTCTCGACGTCGTGGGGAGAGATAACCCCAAATATTTCAAACCCGACTTCGCCATGTCGTCCACTTCTTTCATGGATCAGCTAACTGAAGAACTCGAGACTACAGCGGAAGCACCGACGCAGAATCCAACGATGTCTTCTGACTTCTCCACCGTTCAAGAACGCGAGAATTGTAACGGCTGATCGTGTTCCACAAGTCGCCTTCGCCAGCTACATTGAAACGGAAAGATCCCAAGTTATGCTGCAACACGAAAGTTACATGAAATATCTTCAAGTTAAGACTGAAGCACAAAATGCTAAAAAGGAATTCTATTTGCTGAAAATAGAACTCTTACTGAAGAAGCACAATACATGTATGTAAGTGTTCTAATTTGAAGATTCAGTTACATTTGTGCATAAAATTCAATTCAATATATGAGAACATTGTTGGATGAATCTACGTTATCGTTTCGAATGGGTAGTCTTACAAGCAAGATGATGATTTAAATATTCATAAGATTATAAGATTTGGCTTATCTACTTAAGTTTGTCCATAAGATCTTAAGTGAACTAGGGCATGAGTCACTCATTAGAATATAAGACGATAAGATTATAAGATAAGATGATAAGTATAAGTAAATTCTTGTCATAAGTGAAATAGGCTCCAGGACTACCATCAGGACATACCATCAGGACTTCTTTAAAAACCGATTGGCGGCTGTACGCTAAGTGTCGGTATGTAACTCTGTGTTTCAATGTGGTCCCATGTCATGCGATACCGGCATCTTATCGTAATAGAAACAGGTTCACTTACCTATGACTTCGCTCATCGTAAGATCCACCCTTCAACTCGTTATAAATAGCACTTACTGAAATGCATCTGAAAAGAGAGATGGGACGTCCATTAAGATTCGAAAGTGAACATGACATGGAATCATTATAATAGATACAGGGAGATGTGACGGATGTAAATTATGTCAATAATTAATGAGAACATCCTAGGTTGCCACCGCAAGGAACTGGAAGGAGGCAGCCGTATAGGAGGACCCTATCAGTACTTACCGAATAAATATCTGTAATTTAGGAAATCAAGAATAATTACTAAAATTCACGGTGTGTAATGAGATTAACCCGTCATTTCTCAGATTTTTTATTCATTGATTTTCGTAATTTTTCTTAATCAAATAACCTTCTCAATCTTTGAAGAACGTATAGAAATCCGATTTCCGCAATATTCAATTTATTCAAAATTCAAATTTAATGTCGACCCAGATAGATACGTTAAAATTGACATACGGCTGTATCATAGCAATACAGATCATTGGAATCCATTGCTGATGAAAAGTCGGAAAATAGTCAAAGCACAAGTCCACATTGCAAAGAGTAGGCTTGCCTTGTCAATGTAGCTGCTTCCTATGAAAATTACATCTTGTTGCTTAACAATTGTTCAAATAAGGAAATGGTGGTCAGCTGATGAATGCCGGTATGTTATGTGTTCGGTCTGCGTTGAGGACCACTGGATTGTCTGGGAACGTATTTGACTGGACAACAAGAGGCAATGGAAAACCTTCACTTCTTCGTAGATGTCTCCATCTTCACTTTCTTCGTCGCATGCAATACGTTCAGCATGAACGCTGGCAATGTCATCTTAGGTCATCAGTGCTACATCTGCGTTTCCAATCAATCGAACAGAGCGCTGATGATTTTTAATTTTCATTGTGTCAAAAATGAGGTATATCTACCATACTCGACGTAAAGTTTGTTCAATGATATCTTGTACTAATTGATTTATCTTTTTCAAAGCCCGATTGATACAAAAACTGTTTGGAATTTGACAATGCAAACACAAATCAAATGAATAGAGTACTTGAGATTCGCGATAAACTCGAAGATTCAATATCGCTATCATAATCATAGTCCGGGAGCTAGCGCGAAGTTGTGCAGGGAACGAGGTAGTACATAAAACTTTCACATAGCATAGTACACCTCTAGCCTACTGCAACACTTCGCGTCTGCCGGATCAGATCATTTGTTATTCAGAAATAGAGAGGATAACACAATCCTATGTATTTCGTGGTAAAATTGTGACATTCAAGGTGTTGACTCCATTTTTTCGAATTTTTGCTCATAAAAGTTACACAAATTGGTATTTTGTTGAACTGGTTATTATAGAAATCATCTACAGATCATGATCTTTCAAATGAGCTGTCATTTTGTGACAGAGGATGAAGCAAAGTGTACAGACACTTTTCGCTAAAGTATATCAACAATTTTCCTGAAATTTCTATGTTAAAATTTGAAGTTACACCAGCGAAAAGTGTCTGTTTGTACACTTTACTTCATCCTCTGTCACTGAATGATAACTCATTTGAAAGATTATGATCTGTAGATGATTTCTATAATAACCAATTCAACAAAATACCAATTTGTGTAACTTTTATGAGCAAAAATTCGAAAAAATGGAGTCAACACCTTAAATGTCACAATTTTACCACTGGAAATACATAGGATTGTGTTATCCTATCTATTTCTGAAAAGCATATGATCTGATCCAGCAGACGCGAAGTGTTGCAGTAGGCTAGAGGTGTACTATGCTATGTGAAAGTTTTATGTACTACCTCGTTCCCTGCACAACTTCGCGCTAGCTCCCGGACTATTGAGCAACTGATAGTTCTATCATCAGTAATTAATGAAATATTAAGTGGTGTGATTTGTTCTGATCATCATAGCGAATCAGTGATGATAGCGATGTCAGAGATGAGTTATTGATGAAAATCATCTTCATTGATTCCGAAAATTATTGTTTAGCCACTATCAGCCAGAATGATGTATGCGTCGATTATAGTCTACTCATATATATAGCGGGTTAAACAAGTGAGGAAATCAAGATGAACATTCAAGTATCAATGGGAATGCATTAAATGCAAAACATTTGGAATTCCCTGATAACTGAAGTGTCGTTATCACCGCGAACCATAAGACAAGTATGTAGCTAAAGCAAAAGCAGCAAATGGACCTAAAATATAGCAATTCACCATTGAGTACATTACTAATATCCGATGGAGAGATTGTAAAGGAGAAACCAAAATTGCAAATATGTTGCTGGACGCATATTGCAAAACAACAGCGTGGAGGAATAACAGCTTTTACTAAATGAATGATCGAGCATAAGCTTCTAATGAGTTAACTCGCCTGATCAATTAGTTTGTTCACATAACAGCAGCGGAAAGCATTTCCTTACTACTGATTCACATGCATTTTGCAATCCCGTACAATCCGTTAACAAAATCAAAAGGAAAGAAACCTGGGCCCTGCGAGTCGGGCTTTTCTCAACCTCGAGTCGAGTAGAGAAGGGCAAAATTTTCATAGATATCAAGAGGCAAAATGTGTTTAGGCCTACTTAGGCTAATGAAAGCAATGAAGAGAATAAGAAAATATGGTATATGGCGACGCACATCTTTGATTGAGTGAGTGGGTTATCCTATGACAAGTATATAATTGTGGACATCAGACATACATTATACAAATTTTAAATATTCTATGCATGAAATGTTTTGCTTTAGTCATCAATTATTTAAAACCTTTTGTTTCAGCATTGCACAAAATGTATTTTACCTTGAAGGCAGATTATGTAATAATGTGAAAATACATGCAATAACATGTAATTTTTCAGTTATGAAGTGCTATGTCCACTGGTCGCAGTCAGAGCAAGACCTATTATTTTAACATTCATGGACTTCAGACATCAGAATTCTGAGCATTGCACCTAAACTACCAATTTCAAACCGGTTCTGAGCGATCGATCATTGTGAGATATGATATTATGGTACACAAGTTAAAATTTCATGGCACTAGAGATCCGTGTTAATTAATTTTTCAAATTGAATTTCAATTATTCGATGTCCTCCAATAGATACAAAAAATTCACCTTCCCTCTTGTCCTTTAACATTAAAGATTTCTTACAGCCACTCCATCCAGACATACGCGCAAAAATTGGAAATCGACAGGACGTGTTAAAGGACAATCATAAATATCTGATACACTTCTTCAACATAAATAATTCATTACTTATGCTCTGGCTGAGAGCACGTTCTTGCGAGATTCATGTAACACAATGCAGCTCTGCAATCTTCTATAGAAGTAACTCACGAGATTTACTACAGTTCGCTGAGATAACCGAGAGAGGTGACCTCTCTAATCATATTTGCGCCGGCCAATTCGCGTGCACTAAAACAATGCTCGTTCGGCATTATTTTTATTTTAGATAAAAAAAATATCTTACAAGAATCAACCAGTACATAGTTGTGATAATTGATCAATTTCTTTGACAAGCATGTAATTTTAGATAATAATGACAAAACATTAAAAAAGTTTCGCGCCAAAATTTGAATTGGCCCTCCTCTCATTTCGGTGACTTTGTTTATGTAATGCCCTCGTTTCACCGCAGTCCTTGGTCGAAACTGCGAAAAGTTGAATAATCGAAGTTTGCAATATGCACACAAACAAAAATACATAACAGCTTACAACTGTGCATGTGCTTATCTTCGAAGCTGATGCATGATCTGCTGCACTCTATGGTCTGTTGCAATGTTTTACACGCGGAACTTTCTTTGGAAATCACCCAGTGCGAGAAATGGCACCATAAGGATGTAACAGAATTGAAAGCATTCATTTACCATGCCTCTGGGGGGGGGAACGAACTTTTTGTCTTGTTCGACTTGAGGGAACCTGTGCGTAGATTGCCACATTGTACGTCAACAACCTATCTGCCCTGACTACGCGTTGCATCTATGTTCCACACATTGTGCCACAGTTGTACTTTGCTTCATAATTGGCTCTCTGAGGTCATGACAAGTTTCCTTTTCATTCTTTTGTACACTTTTGTAACCGGGTTTGTCTGGTTTTGTAATTCGCAGTGGTCGTAGTCCTACAAATCGAATTGCATGTAAAACCATGATACTTGGTGTTCGATGTGTGTGTGTGCAAAACAGTAGGGATATATAGGTAGAGTAGAGTAGGGATAGATACTTACTCTATTGCCACAACACTGGCAAATAAAATCAGTGCATAACGCGGAGGTTTAGTGCTCAAGTTGTAGGATAGTCAGCCAGTTGCAAAAACCTCCATGAAATTTCTCCGAAATGCGAGATGATTGATAATTCAACTGAATTCAACCATGAATTCAAGCTTTATAACTTGCTCTCCAATTTATTAAAGTCACATGTGATGCCACGAATTTGTGCAAGATAACAATCTAGTCCAAAAATTAATGACGTCTCCAACGTCTCTTTACTTGAAGCTTGATTGCATAGAAATGAGACGTCCCCAGACTCTGGGGAATTCGGTAAGCGGGTGCATCACATAAATCACCAAATATTCTTGTGTTTGGAGCTACAGCACTCAAACTGTTGCACTCCGCAAAACATCTTTTTGAGTATGATACACTGAAATGCATGGATCCATCGGATGGCTTCTGTCAAAGGCTTTAGGGTACGTCCACATTACAAGCGATGGACAAGCCGCACAGCTGTGAGCTGCGAGCTTTGACTGTCCACATGACAAGCGCCATAGCTAGGACGCAGCTAGTGATGAAATTTTTCCGTGGAAAATTATGGAAAAAATTGGAAAATTTTGATTTTTTGTGATAGGCCCTATAATTTGAGCGCTTCCACTGCCGAGGCAGCTGTGTAACAATAAATTGGGTCTAAAACTCTTGATTTCATCATTATTTCGATTGAAGCGATCGTAGCAAAACGATTTCCGTCCGCGGATTTTTGAACATTCCTTTGCCACCGTGGCTTGTACTAATTTGTTAGCATTTTTAATTATCACACACCCTATCAACCAGAGCGGTCGCCATGGTCAGTCGCCTTCGGAGTCGCCGGGGATTCCTATTTGTCCACCGCCCTGACTGCCTGGGGCGGTCGCCGTAGGAGCCGGGGCGCAGTCGCCGGGAGGTCTAACAGCGGTCGCCTGTAGGTAGCTGCGGTCGCCGATTCTACCGATTTGCCCCTACCCTTCAGTTGAAATTTCCCATTGTGATATTAATTAGTAAAACACTAGCTATCTCAAGATGCAGGTGCTTCAGTATTGCTCCACTGAAAACCAATAAGCTTCCTAGCTATGAGGAGTAGTAGAAATAAAACGAAATTACACAGAATACGATATTTTGCAATACACCTGCACCGATTCAATGAAAATTTAATGTGCACACATGAAAATTGTATTTATAAGCACTGAAGATACAAAAGTACAACTTAACGATCGAAAAATACAATTGTTCTATGGAGGTTACAAAATGTTCTATGAAAGGCATCGAAAGACATATGTAGTACAATCTAAATAACAGGAACTTTCTTAATAACATTGAAATTTGATGACTCCAAATTGTCAGAAAAAAGCATCGATTTTCCAGTTAAAATTTCAACAGAAACATGCGGGTTTGATGTTGTTAATAAAGTTCCTGCTATTTAGATTATATGCACAATAACAGCTACACAGATAACCAGGATATAACACCAAATACAAGAGATGAAAAATTGAGTCACCTATTGAGAAAAGGGGCATCAGGCACAATTACTCAGCTGCAGGGGAGCGTTGGTGGCTCCTTCCATCAGATCTATCTATCTTTTGCGTGCTTTAGTACGCTCTGCAAAGAGGCCTCTATTTCCTTCTCAGTCACATGAGATCTAGAAAGTTTGAAACCGCACGATAAATTCGGGAATTCTTGAATGGAAATTTGTTGTCCCTGCCTTGAAATGAATACTTCTTCGAAATATCCGCAGCCAAAATCCTTCAAAATATTCGACGGCATAAATTGTTTAGTCCGCTGCCGCCGATCAGTGAGAACTGCTTTGCCTGAAAAATAAAGCTGCTTTAAAAATGGTGAAGCTTCTCCACGTACGTCAGTACATTTCCACTTCATTGTGGTGTACCTAAATCAAACAGAGCAAATAATTTCAAAATGATGTGAGTGGCTTTGTGATTCCAGTAAATCATTTGTGTCTGCAAAAGTCATTTGAATGATTCAGTTGATAATCAGGTCGTGGGTAGCACCGCTCTTTTAATGCCGACAATCATTGAGTGATGCAAATGACAGTGACAGCTTCTGCCTTCATTTTGAATTGAAAATCTCACGTGTGCCTAATATTGAAAGTAGTCAACTAGTCATCCAGGTCAATATAAACCTTAATTATGCATTAAAGCAAGTCTACATAAAGTTCGACGTAGAAACACTGTTTAGACCCCAGGTCAATATAAACCTTAATTATGCATAAAAGCAAGTCTGCATCAAGTTCGATGTAGAAACACTGTTTAGACCGGCTCTATCTGCTGAGCCACAGGAATTACGACCAATTTCAATAACCAGACAGAAAGCAGTCACTGCCAAATTCTGAACGTTATAGCGAGCTAGTGAGTGAGCGAAATGCCATTTCGGTGCTCTGGCTCAGATTTGCGCGACTCATCTTTCTCTCTATTCATGCAACGAAACCGTTGAATGACAGTCGTAAGTCAAGGAATAAGTGGACCGGTCTCTTAAAAGAATTAGTCAATATCATGCGTTCCTGCAGGATAGGAATAAAAAACATCACTATAGGCTGTGAAGTTTATCAGTTTATCAGATAGAATTGGAGGTCTGAAACAACTCATCCAATATTTTCGAAAATCACCCGGTAATTTCTTCAATTTCCTGGTGATAGAATATGTTATGAAGATTGATACGCAACCGGAAATACATTCATTCTCTGGACTGTGATCAATTGCAGCGCTCGCATCTTGAAAAAACTATCAGATTATTTGTTAGAAAATGTTAACATGCAAAAAGTTTAATACAGCTCTTCTATTTCTTCTGAGATCTATCTAATAGAATTGATGACATGGCCACAGAAGAAATTGTGACTAGACATGGCCAAAGGCGAGCGAACGGTTTACGGCTAGACGAGGCTTCAGATAGAAAATATCAGCTCAGCTAAAATTCTGGCCGTTGTAGCCGATAAGATATGTGAAACAAGAATTTTGAAGATTTCTGCCACGATTGAAAAATCCAATTAACTGTGCATAGCTCTCATTATTTATATCTGTTTAAATTTGTATTCTGAAGGCTACACATTCGCACATAAAACTTGAACAGATTTAAAACGATTAAACCTAATAGTGTGGCACTCTGTGTTAGTATATGGCCCTTTTATATTCGCAGTTCAAGGAATGGGATATTCACGAGCCTGGATGAAGTACTTCCGAAGATTAGACACTTTTATAAACCGGCATAGACGCTTTAATTCCAATCGACTTAAGACAGGCTTTCTCGATCTGACGAAATCATTTGCTTCAAGCAACAATATCAATTAATCTATATTGACAAGCTATCGACTCATCAATTACACAGATATCCCTGAAAATTGCAAAATATTTTTTGTAAAACATTAAAATCTTCTTTCAAAGAGAAAAGTTCGAATGAGACTCATTAAGCTTACTAAAAATAATTAAGACTAATTTGCCGATGAAGTTGAGCACGTAAAGCACGCGAATTTAAGAAAATTCAGCTATAGCTTCGTCTATGTTCAGCTATACAGAGGTACGCCTATCGCGATGATGCATAAATGTAGTGGTAACATGTAAAAATGAGATAACTTAGTGAAATTTCTGTGGGAATGAGGTTGGTTAAATTAAATATTTTAAACGTTGCAGCTTACTCGAAAATGTTTACCCCTCATGTCTAATGTCCGTCTAATTCACGCCCGTCTAATGTCACGTTACCAGAATTGACTTTATCTCATTGCAGCGAACCATCAATTAGAGCCAACGCTGTGCAAAGTATCTTGCAGTCAAAGCTCGATAATTAAGAGTATAAATACCAGGTTTACTATCTCTTAATTATTGGAAGTCTGAATTCAAAAGCAACTTATATAAGCCGCCAAATATACAAAAAATGCCGCGGCCGTATGATCTTAATTGACCGAAGTCTTAATTGTCCGTGTCCGAATTAACGAGCTTCGACTGGATTTACTGTATTCATGCGAAGCGATTCGTTAACGATGTCATTCTGTCCGCACGATTCTATTTGAATGGTCGTGAAAAATTGGCTTGCTTTACCTATAGTCAAATATTTATAACCAGAGGAACACTTTTTACATCACATCTAATTCAAAAGTTATCTGTTGAAATATTTCAGTCAATTCAGTGCTTGGTATAATGTGTAAGATTCTCCAAAACTTCTGTAATTCATAATTTGCATTCATGAGTGATCGATGCACGTATGAGAATTATCCATTTTTCCCAATGTGGGATCAGGACAATTTTTTAATTTTTCGTCAAGATAATCTAAGTTATGAATCCACCATACAAATTTAAGTCTGCAAGTATGACATAAGCACAGATTCATAATCCCCGTATTGACGTATCTAATTTTAGCATTGCACTTGAAACGTAGATCACTTGGTTATTAAAACTCAAAATATAGGCGTGGACAGCAACTGATTGATCTGCATTTAGACATGAAGTCAGATATTTCTTTGTTTCAAGGGCCATTAATTCGAAAATTAAGTATACTTAAATGACTACGGATCAATCTTGTAAGCTTATTGTAATGCTTGTAAGCATTAGGCGGAAAATTCTCATAGATGGATGGATGTCTGAAATGAAGCTTACCTTTGCATCTTCATTATTATTGTCTGTTAAGACGGGATGTTCATCAGAGATTGCTTCGCAAATGAAGGATAACTGCGTTGAATCCAAATACCTATCGGGAATAAAAAGAAAAATTCGTTTATTTATATGAACTTTATATGAACCACTATCACAATTTAGCTCATCTTGAATATTCTGACTAAGCACAGCTTCCTTTTACGCAAATGCTGACAATTACTTTATTAACCTTATTCAAACTTTTTGCACATATGGCTTTTATCAAGTTAATTTCCGAAATACACAGTACACAGATTTTTTCCGATCGCGAGGTTTCGGCTAACAGCTTGATCATATAGAATGAAAGCAATGAAAAACACACGGGTCAGACAGGAGTCGTAATTTCAACGCGAAATTAACTTACTTCTTTCTAATTACTTTATTATACAACCGGATATGAGGAGACCTGCTGTCCTTAAAATAGCTAGGTCAATTTTTGGGGTACCCACACATTAATTAACATAAGGAAAATGGTAAGATGTTGAACGTGAGCTATTTGACTCACTTTTTGTTCGATGGATGAAGTCCGAAATGATTAAATAAATTAGTTTCCTTTACGGTTCTATATCTGCAACCGTTTATACCACATTCAAAGACCATTCAATTCAACAAATAAATTGGGAAATTATTTCAGGGAATTCAGGGGATTTCAGGGGGGACTACACTCGAAATGTACTAGTAAATAGTTTGATCATAACCATCATCGATTATCAAAAAAATCTGTGGATGACATTGATACTGTACTAACGGATAGCCTATCGCAAATTTCAAAATTTTCATATATTATGCCTACTGCACACGCACACATTTTCTCTCATTTATTCTTCTTTGCCTACAGCAGGAGCGATAATTTTCAATGCTACTGACATCGTATTTACTCAATTATAACGTCAACAGGCTCTCGTCTAAGCATTTGCAAGCATATTTGCGTCATGCATTCAATGTCTGTAAAGTCCGGACATCTCATCACGTCTTTTACACATTTACAAACATGTGTTAGCATATAATTATTGGTCAACATGACACATTCTTATGATAATCTGGTCTTCGACATCGTGGACAACGTGCAGAGTAACTCATTTGACATCCGAATCATGTTAAGCAAGTCTGGGGAGGTCCTCCAAGAAAGTGCTTTTGCCTGAATTAGTGACCAGAACGGAATTTGCCATAAAAACGTGTCTCTTTCACTTAACGAAATTGTGAAATGATAGAAATAGTGCACAATTCTTGTGATAATCTGGTCTTCGACATCGTGGACAACGTGCAGAGTAACTCATTTGACATCCGAATCATGTTAAGCAAGTCTGGGGAGGTCCTCCAAGAAAGTGCTTTTGCCTGAATTAGTGACCAGAACGGAATTTGCCATAAAAACGTGTCTCTTTCACTTAGCGAAATTGTGAAATGATAGAAATAGTGCACAATTCTTGTGATAATCTGGTCTTCGACATCATGGACAACGTGCAGAGTAACTCATTTGTATCCTCCTATTTTTGTATCATGTCATTTAAGTTCTAACTCTTATTTCATAATACCGGGTAGCCCAAGTAGCTACAAGGGATCGAATTGTAAGATTGCCTAATAGCCCTACTATAAGCACAGTAGAAAAATGTGTGGGAGACACGATAATTGCGAATGGTTTAGGGTTATTTGGGTAGTTTACATAATTCAAGTTAACCTGTATGCGGGATGTAATGGACTAAGCTGAAAGCCTTAGGTATCTTATAATTTTTTCCTCTTGTCGTAGGCTTTTACATGTGATAGGCACAAATGCAGCATTTCAGTAGGCCTACATATTCAAAGTACGTTTTAATAACCTAAACAAGCTAGTAAATAATTTCTGTATAAATAGTAGCTCCAAGAACAAACTCGCTTTTTTACGAAGCATCTAGGCTTACATGTAGAGCGTATCAAGTTAGGTATACCTTCTAGAGAAAATACAGGTACCTAACTTCTCGTAGACTCGTTTACTGATTCGTCTAACTGATGTTGAGTGAGACATAAAGGTAGACATAATTACATATGTGATAGGCCCTGGGAAAGTTACATCCCTCGAGCATGGGTGGTACGCCGGTACGTAGTTGATTCGCTGAGATTGCCTATTCTTCCGCTATGTGTAATAGGAAATGAATGCTAAGGAATACAGTTTTTAACTTCTTTTCGCCGTGCGTGAGTCGAATAAACCTTCAAGATAACTTTCTAATAACTCTCGTCTATCGAACTCGAGTTTTGATTTTGATGGACATGGCGAGCGACATGTCGAGGCCACGAGGTCTTCACTTTTCTCCTCCCTAAACATATTCTTACCTATCCAATGCAATTTATAATATGAATAATACAGGTTATTAAAATGCGACTCTTACTGTTTCGAGTCTCAATTCAAAAATAATTATTAACCATAATTCTACATTCTAAAGGTACAACATAACATTCTCATAATTCAAGGGTATTCCGGGGTATTCAAAGAAATATGTTACATAAATAATTATCAATGGTTTAAATTTATGCGAACGTTGAATATTATTTATGTCTTATTCACATACTATTTCACTCAATGGCTAATCACATAAAAAACGATGCGACAGACGTGTAGTTCATTTGAAAGAACAGGAGCGTAAGTTTTGCAGTTCTCACTCGTCGAAGACAGCAAATTCTAATTTCATTATCCATTGAAAGCAGTCGGCGTATTCTCATTGGTCTATCATCAAATTTAAGCCAATTAAAAAGGAGCGCTGACTCTTTCGTATGATTAAGTTTGTCACCTGTGTTGAATGTTTCATTCCATTTCTGATCTGAAGATCATTTCAAATGTCCCTTAATCCACAAATGATATCTAGATCCTTGATTTACGCTTCAAGCATAACTTTTCATTGCTCTAGAACTCAAAACCAAATATATATATATATTCATTTTCTTCTCAGTGAAATCAATCACATGTACAGAAATGTTAAAGTTTTACAAGTTAAAATCAACGAATGATGATTGAGATGGAGCACGTGATTCTCAAATCAACGCTCTGCTTTTCCATATGCTAATGTTAATGAATGTGAATGAGAAATGAAGACATTGATGGGGTGGTGTGATAGGAGAATAATTGATGAATCTTAATTGCTGAAGAAGTGGATGGATGGAGCACCCGCTGAATGTCACTCATTGTCAACTTGCTTACGTCATTAAGCTGACATTGAGATGTTACAACTGCATTGCAATGAATTCCAAAAGACGTTGAGTGATACAGTCATTTTAAGTCAGTAAGAGCCTCTCGAAATGTTATGCGTCTTATAATACGGGCGTAAAATAATAAGTCACCGCACCTACAGACAATCTGATTCATACAATCTAACCATATTCTAAGTCATTGACCTCTTTGAGCGCCCTCTATAATACTTTTCATAATTTGCATTTCATATGATTTTATTGCAATATATATAACTTTCAGAAACTGCAATTTTTCAGTTTATATATAAATCGTAATAGTTTTATATCATCAAATTATAAATTGCACTATTTCTGTATTATCGGATATATATTGCAATTTTTCCGCAATTTTGTCAACCAGTGTGGCCTACGGACCCTATGAAATATTGCAGACCATATTTCGGACCTTCACATATATTGTGAATACGGACCCTCTAAAGATTTCGTGCAATATTGGATAAAATCAACTTTGCTTTTTTCTTTAAACTTTATTGTTAGCAATTTTTCAGGTATGCAAGCATTAATCAGTAATAAATAACACACGTGACAGAATTTTTCTCAAAATAATTTCGGACCATCGTAATACGGACCCTTTCCTACCTGTAATACGGACCATTTTGCCTAACAGTGTAGAGACACGAATGAAACTTCCAGATTATTCTGCGCTATTTCTTTTTGTGAAATGAAGAGAGGACCTCTATTTCACCCCTCGAGTTGAAATGTGATCTTCCGATTGCGCTGCGCTATCGAAGGCGCACGAGAAAGTTATCTGCTATCGGGCTGGACTGGACAAAGCGCTCTTCTATTAATAGAATTCTCTCTCTCCCTTCTCTCCCTCACTGGATCACAGGCTTGAAGCGACCGAGATATTATGCAACACTCATTGAGGATTCTTCCATTCATTCACAATTTAATGAATGAACAATAATACAACTTGCAACCTTGATTGACCAAAAATTGACAAGCGGTGAAATTCAGGCATAGTCAGAATCATGGTCAGAATGATATAAAGTTCACGGTCAAGTCAAGAATTTTGAGCAATTTTTTTCATTGTCATCGATGCGTCATGCAAATATATATGAAGCATTGCAACCAAAGATGTTTGACGCAACATTTCACGATTGAATGCATCATCATCATGTAGCGAAAATCACTGAGAGAAATGAGAGCTAAGGTTATTTATTCCAAGGAAAAACTTGCCTAGATGTGCCAGACAGCCGATCGATGACAGTTTCGGGCCAGTCCACTAACATTGGAGATACGTTTTTCTTAGAAATCACAACAAATTCGCTGCTCAATGTGTGTGACAACTCTGGGGTCGTTCTATTTCAAAATTAGCTCGTGTGAATTTAAGGGCTGACTCACGACCACTCCCTGTCAAAAAAATAAACGTGAAAATTGGGGGGGGGGGCCCAAACCTCGACTTCAAGACATCACATTTCACGTCATTTTTCGATGAGAGCGGTCACAAATTGATATGATCATGCATTTTTACTTACAAATAAGCCATTTTCGAAAAATTTGTTGGTCCCAATTTTTTCATGTGGCCCAAGACTTTTTGACGAGGGACCCACGACTCATTTTCTCGCGGGAAATGCATCGATCTAGTTTGATTAAATGCGTTCGAATTTCTGCATCAGAAGCATCTTTTTCCACAAGCATTCTACATTTGAGTCTTAATTAGAAACTCTGAAGCTGATTGCCGAAATTTTTGCAATTTATCAGTTTTGCGAAGCCGGAATATTGCCTTTCTGACATCATGGAGGCTAGTTAAATGCTAAAACCAGACATATGATGAAAGTCGCCGTTGACACTCGAGACAACTGCTGACAGCGGTCGCCGGGCAACGGTCGCCCACATACAGTCGAGGCGACCGCCACCAGGAGTCGCCGGGCGGCGGCGACTTCGGCGACGCCGAGGGCTGTCGCGGCGACCGCTGGGCGACTTTTGTGGTTGATAGGGCAGACACTGTTTGGGATAACGTGAATCTTGCTTTACAATAGAGGTATAATTTTATGCAATGTGAAAGATCTGGAGCAAAAATAATGTACTTCATTTTGGAGTTTGCTTATTAGCTTGAAAGTTAAGATTTATTATACAGCGTTGATCAGTGATGCAAATTCTTCATGTGTTGATGAATAATTGTGAAGTATAAGCATCAGTCCACGCAGCATTCATGAGCGACCATATTGGAAGATATAAAGACTGGAAATTCGTGAGATATTTGGAAACTAAAGATATCTGTGATGAGTAAAAGAATATCTGTGATATCTTCAAACTTCTGGCGCATTGTCCGATATCTTCGTTGAGGATGCACATCCTCCATTTCTAGCTCAGATGGTTCAGATAGTTCCAAATCGATTTCAGATCTGCCCAAATGAATTTCAGACATGGTCCAGATGGGAGATCTCCAGTTGAATTAAAAATCTTTTCAAAGTTGAGCTTGTGACAGATATCTGAAATTCAGCTAGCGAAATCTGAAATCCATCGAATGTCTGAAATTCATTTGGAAAGACTGAAATAGACATGGAAAAGGCGCAGTTGGCACCAAAAGTTAACTTACAGGGATGATAGAGACGTTTTCGGACTTTGAATATTACAGTCTTTTCAAACGACTATAATAAGTCTCCAAAACAAAGGAAAAAACGTCAATCACCGAAAAATTTTCCATTTGCATCACTAGACGCAGCTAGCACAATGCTCGCTCAAAGCGCGGTGACAGCTTGTGTGGCCACATCATAAGCGCCTATCGCTAGCCGAGAGCTCGCTAGGCGCTAACTAGAATCGATCAAACCATAGACATCGAACAACAATAACTTAATGATTAATGTTCGATGTCTATGGATCAAATGTACATGATTCATTTTCACAAAGAATGTCTATAGAAGAATACGTTCTGTTGAGTGCCTCTTGAAATCTTGAAATCAAAGCTTGAAATCCTTGGATCGGGAAAATATCCCGGGATTGCGAACCTTTGAATGAATGGTGATCTTTGGAATGGTGATATTATTTTTATTTTTCAAAAGTACAGTTCGGTCTATTTAGAGATACGCTAAAAGCGGTGGGATTTGAATGCATTTTCATCCGTAATATAAAATGATTTTGAACTTACCTGTCATGCCGGTTTTCTCCGCGATATCTTGAAAATCATTTGATCGATAATCACGATTCATAAATTGTCGATGCTATTTTTTCCACAGTTCGGGTTTCTCCTGTACCAATACAATAAATTCAAAGACTTTATTTGTATCTGACATGACTTCGATCCTCACATTGTGCACGCCAGCAACTTTCATGTTGAAACGGAAATGAACACCTCAGTATCTTTCCATGTTTCTCGTTCACCCATTTTACGTCATGTCTTAAAATAAACATTTGGCATCGCTCAAGCTTTGAGCGGTGATAAATATCGGGAAGTAAACCATCGCTCATAGCTAGCAGTGGGCTAGCGGAGTGGGAGAGAGCGTGTAGTGCGGACATTGCTACTGCAACATGCAGGATATTTATTGTCGCTCGGCCGCGGCGCAGGTACCGCGCAGCTTAAAGCTCGTAATGTGGACGTACCCTTAAGTTGTTGTCATAGACATCGAACATTAATGTCATCGATGTCTATGGTTGTTGTCATTGAAGGCAAGTGTTGCTTCATGTTGTTTGTATACAGTATAAATAACACCTACTGTTGCGTTCTGGCCCAATAGAGATAAGAGAAAACCAATCCGTTTTTTCGATAGCGTGGTATACACAGAGCTTGAGTTAGCATAACAGTGAACACCCCGCGTAAACGAAAGTTCGTTTGAATATTATTTCTGACAAGTAAATTTAAATATTATTTGTACATATTAACATAATGATGATAAAATCACAGTAATTAAATATTATTGTTATATTATAATGATATTATATTGTGGATTCATTTGCGAATAAAAAATGTTTGATGATGGTAATATAGAATAATAAATTGAGAAACTAAATTAGCAGCAGCAACGCCGATCATGCCATTATCCAATACAAGATCTAATCCAAGACCAGCTGTATACCTAAGCATATCGGGAAAATTGTGGAACGATTAGTGGCCTATGAATATCAAGGTCTGTAAAAAGTAATTCGATTGAAAGATATTGAATGTTGATTATCACGACTATTTTGATTGCGGGAAGGATAGCAGAATCACGCATAATTTCTTCTGTCCATCTGCATATGACAAAGGAGATACATTTAGATTTCTGTGCTCATGTTATCCGTAGAAATTTTCCAACATTTTACAGATGTAGTGCGCGCTGGTAGGCCTGTATCAATTACATGTAGGCTAGTGTTGATAATGTAAAAAAGATACGCATGTAATATGATGGGCATATGCCTATAATGCTTATATCTGATGGCCGGCGGGCGCGAAACTTGTGACATTTACTTTATTTTGTTAGTTATCATTTTGACATCTCCATTTCATGACTGTAGGATAGGCCTGTTGGAGGGTAGGGTATTTCAAATATTTTATAGGCCTACACCTACCCTGTAAATGTTTATCGGATCATTTTTTACCAGAAATACATGTGTCGATAACTGCTTTACTTCTCTTGATAACCATTGAAATGAAGCCAACATCTCAACTTTAATTTAATGCATTTTAGGCCAATGGATTGAGTGCGTGTAAAGGTAGCGAGTTGGTGATAATGCAATCACACGTTGGCAAATAAATGAAGCAGAATCCAAAGAGACGAGTTGGTCGACATAAGACAGGAATAGGCAATTCATGATTTGACATATCCATTCTTAATTGATTTGGGACATGACTGTATAGGGAGATGCTTCCATAGTACAAGGGATCGATAGATAGAATGCAATGCTGCTATAGCAAAGTTTAAAATGAGATGCATATAAGAATAGCACGTGTTATGGCAAAGAACTTGTTCTCAGAAACCTATGGTAAGACTAAGGAGTTTAATGTCTTCATAACTAATGTACATAGCCAAAAAATGTAGGCCTATACAAACGGGACTATGAATAATATGATGTGATTATTTATGTCAGTCATTTTGCCAATACCAACACATAGTGGCAGAAAAGACTGCAATAATTTATCAAATGCCATGCTAATTGCCATCTCTCCAATATGCATTTAAAATCTTTTGATTCTGTTTTATTATAAGTTGAGACGATCACTACTAATGTTTTCTTATCAATGCCTACATGGACTTCTATGATGATTGTAGCCAGTGTATTATTAAATTTTCCCATGAGACTGCGATAGGGACGATACTCTGTGGGAACGAATCTTGCGAAAAACTGGCGAATGTCAGCTGCAGAATATCATGCTAAAGTTCAGTCATATTTGTGGGATATTCGCTGGCGAAGTTCGCCGGCGACAATTCGCGCTCTATATGTTACCTTTTACATTTGAGTTTCTCTATTATTTTCTTTAGTAATCCGCCTCTACAGCCGAGGCTCTATTCTCATCCTCACCTCCTCACTATCCCCCACATATGGCTAATTTATCTAAGAACTAAGTGCAGACTATCATTCTTTGATAATGATATAGGAATATAGAGAATCCGCATATATCAATTTTCATAACATCTCTTGACATTCAATAATTTACAACAATGACAAACATTTGAATAATATCATAGTATTTACTGCGACATTTATGGAAGATAAATACTTTTTTGGTTTAAGCCTTCGTGAATTTAATAAAGATCCCTTTTTATCAGATCAGACTGAGTATACAATACATTTTCATGTGAAGGTAATATACGAACATTACTACTTACCACTAATTAGTTGCTACAATATCAAGATGCGTTCCCACAGGGTATCTATCCATTCTCTTGACTAATTGAAATAAAATATAGTATCACAATTTACTACTAACTTACAGTCACTAATTGACATGAAGAACAATTTTTTATAGCTGAAAAATATATTATATACAATTTTTTCCAACATAATATATACATAAACAGCATCGAATTCTAAGTGATAAAATATACATCGTCATACTTAATGAAAGGATATATAATAAAAATCTACAACGAGAATGTATGTTACTGAATAGCATACATGTGATCGCGTTCTATTAAGTGAGAATTAAGTTAGTTCTCATGCCTTACGAACATGGAGTTCATCAACGTGTTACATATCAGTCAATAGCTTGCATCATCAGCTTTCAATTTGGCTATGATGAAACTATCTACATTATTTTTTCTGCTGGACAGTGGTCGAAACATGAACATCGCTCAATCTACTAATCGATTTTTTCAACTGTGATTTCCTGTCATACTTTACATAAATCATTGAAAAAATTCGATTTGTAGATTGAGCGATGTTCATGTTTCGACCACTGTCCAGCGTAGATAGATTATGCATGACTAAATTGGAAGCAGATAATGGAAGCTATGAAATGAAACACTACATGATTGCAAGATATGAGTATTCATTGAATTTCGACATAATGTAGTTGTTCAGATTTCCATGATTCAGAAATATAAAAGTATTGATTTTATAATGCAGAAAACATATTATTTCATAATGATACAAACTAACCTAAATCAACAGGGCGTCATCACGTATGAAAATAATCTTGTAAATATGATATATATATATATATATATATATATATATATATATATATATATGTACTTATCTCCTGTCTCAGCTCCACTCACATGTCCTGTTGTCCTGTCTCTGCACCACATCCCCTGTCTCTGCTCCAATTTTCAAGAAATTCATATATCTAAGTCCTGTCTCTGCACCATTCACCCCTGTCTCTGCTCCACAACATACTGTCTGTGCTCCAAAACCCCATGTCTCTGCACCATATATCATGTATCTGCACCACCAAAACGGATTCTTTTTGAAACAACGCCTGTCTCTGCTCCAGTATTCCATGTCTCTGCACCTTTTTGTCCTGTTTCTGCACCACATGTAAACGAATTCTGTTCAGACTCACGCAACTACTTAGCATTCCGATAACGTTACCTACAGGAAAGCATTTACCATGGCAATATTATCAAATTAAATCAAATCTTCTTTTTTTAAGTAACTATAAAATGAGCGATGGAATGATAACTATCTACAAACTAAAGAAAACAAGTTTGCTGTAAGGCCGAATCAAAGAAGATCTGCATGGAACTTTTGCATTTTAATACTTGACACTTTTTCTAACATTCTAATCACAATAGCACAATATTATAATTTTAATTATGTGATGCTTTGCCTTCGATTTCAATGTTGTTGCACATAAATACCTCTAAACCGACATCATTTCGAATGAGATATGATATGGGAATTGTTAAAAATGTACGTTTAAATACTATCTTCTGAAAGTTTGTCTTCACTAAGAAAATAGGTCGGCTGACTTATAAAAGTATGAATTGGGAATCTACATTTCATATTGAGTTTACCAAATAACAAAGTTAATCTTTAAATATCGTCCATTCGGCAGATAGCCGCGTTGAAACATTTTCTCCGCTTTCGAGGAGGAGTGTTCACTGCGAAGTTATAAGCAGATGCCTGATGCAAACCGTCGGTAGCACCTGTTCCGGCACCACCTCTTGTGGTAGCATCTCCCGTTGTATTTACAGCAAAAATACCACCATTTATTACAGACAATGCCTCCGTGAATATTAAACCCCTCTTTGCTGTTCCTATACGTACAGATGCAGTGTAGCAGGGATCACGTAGTCAATGTTTGTATGCTTACTCCCGAAGCACTGGAGTGGAGCTTTACACTCCGATACAAATACACTGATTGCCGATGAATGATGAATTTGAAACCTTTTTGGAATTGTAAATCTGCTGATTAACTTGCAATTACAAAACATCCCTCTAAGTTGAGTAAAACACATTCGAATTTTAGATAAGGGCCATAGTTACATTATTTATTCGGTCTTTTTGTAAACTAAAAATTAAAAACTTTCTTTAGCAATTCAGCTCTAACTTAACTATCACACTCATTACATTTATTTCATGAAGCATGACTGATTCACAGGCTTCCCGTTGGGTATTGGGATTCCCATTGGGATTGGGCCATTTTGATATGTACATGTCAATGAACAAAATAAATGTGGAATTAATGATCAATTTCAAATGATTCAGTACATACATTACATATAAATATCAAACACTCCAATATTTAACATACGTACATACCTTCCGTTATTTGGTATTCATAATATTTAAGATTTTTATATTAATTATTATAATAATATTTATTTTTTAATTTTTGAATATTGCGACCCCTATAATCGTTAAAAAACCAGGTCTCTAAACAATTCGTATGTCAGGTAATATCTTATCGTTGTTTCATTATCTTTCATTTTTCATGCATAAAATGATCGTCTTATGAAAATTAGACAACATTTTCTATTTATTGATGTTATACTTACACGTACGACATGATACTGTTTCTCTAGACCAAAATCCAGTAATCAATGTAATCAGTAATCGAAGGACGTTCAATGCGCTATTCAGAGCACAATTCCGCCAGAGATTCGGAAGGCATAACGGTTTGTCCTGTAATTATGAAGCATTTGTTCTTGTTAATTACAGTATAACCTCATTTCATCACAGCTGATCAAACTCACCATATCGATCATTAAGTTGTTTTTACTTGAAACTCAGAATAAATGCTATTATGAAATATCACACACTGCAAAGCATGTGCCACTAAGTTTGATCATTACGCATGAAAAGAATTATACCTTTTGAAAATCTGCGTGATGATTATGCATTATGATTAGTTCCAGTGAAATAATGAAGTCCCTTTGAAATGAGGTCACTCATTTCGTCGATTTTTTTAGAAGCCTCAAATTTCAAAGATTAGACCATATTTGAAAATCTGTATCATTACATCGAATATCTCCAGCTAATCCAATAACAGAAAATTGGTTTTTAATTTAGGATTTTAACTCATTTCGGAGATCGTAGCTGTATGCTTTCCTTGATTTGAGCCTCGGAGGAGCTAAAAATATGCTTGAACCTCTGGATAATTAAAAATTGATCGACTTGTTCAAAGTGACGTAAAAAAAGACTAAGTGGATCTAATTGAAATTGATTCGCTCTAGCAAATCCATAAACCAGGTGATGCAGCACCCATGGCGAATTTGTAGATGATTGTGATCCTTTCAGTCAAAAGTCGAAAAAAGTCAGCCTAACATTATACATTTCGTTTCTGAAACAATAGTCGTTAAAGAGAGCAGTGAAACACATGTTTACATGATGGATTATTCTTTCATAACTTCATTATATATGAGATTCATTAAATATTCATTATATATGAGCCAATCATCTTCTGACTGAATAAAATCCAAATTTTAGACATTCCGCTATGTAGTTGTTCGAAATCACGCTGCGCGCACAGATGTGGACGTCACTCGTCAAGTGTCAGCCTTATTGCAAGCAGCAACTTTCAGCCAACATACGCATTAAGAAATTTGTAATCAATTAATGTCTACAATGTTCAATCGGATGAGAGATTTGTAGAGATCTCAAGGTAGTCAGGAAAAAAAATCATATAATATTTTGCTTGAGATGATCATCTATTATTTTCTGTAAAAATATATGAAAATGCAAGAAATATGTTACAGACAGTTTAATGGTGTTTGGGACAAAATTCAACACCCGACCAATGTAGGCGACACTGCTACAAAAAACTGTGGGTGACAATGTCCCCCATGCCCCCAGGGATGTGTCTCCAAATTTTCATACATTTGATTCTGATGACTCAACAATCATCTGTATGTACTAATTAGTTCTCCAGACTAATTTCGTATTCTGAACAATGTGATATATCGTACATAACATCAACGTCCTTGAAGAATTTTCCCTATAAGCGGTCGTTGCAATTTCCATTTTAAATGAAATATTTTCTTATATCGGCGTTGGTTACATTCATCAGCAGTAATAAAATCCATGATGATAAGTAAATGCTACATAGTCAACAACTCAATAATGACTCGATGATAACATGTTTAAACATTTCATTTATTAGCTAATGGTCGACAAATTCTTATTTCTTTATCATCGTAACATATAGCTACCTCGAATCAGCTGATATTTGTTGAATGAAAGTAAATTTTGATTTCCGCTCCTTTAACCACAACATTATGGATTAAAATTTTATTATCATGATTTAGATTTCCTTCTCAATATCCAAGATACTTTATTGTATATAATATACGATTTAAACCAAATATATTTATTTGTTTAAATTACTAAACTATTCAAATCTGAGAATGTGCACTTTTATGCTAACTCAGGTACCGTGTGGTATACTTGAGAAGCGAAAGTGTCTGTTTCATACCCGGTATATTTAAACAACTGAATTAACATAAATTGACTTTGTTCACAAATCTCAACATCCCCCAACAACTTTAATAACTCGACATCCACGCACTTTGAAACACGGAACTGTAATCATAGGAAGAGAAATTACTAACTGCATAACAAAAGTTCAAAATCACGATAACTATTAAATTTCAATCGTAAGTAGAGTGCAAGTTCAGCTCTTATAACCACAAAGATTGAATAAGTCTAAAAGATAAGTCTTGGATAAATCACAGCAGAGAAAACCGTCAGGGAATCACACTCTGTAACAATTAGGATCTACAAATCGTTTACGCAGGTTGTATTGTTTTCTAGGGTTTGTATGTGGAGTACTATGATTAGAAGTAGAAGGTTGAGAGGACAGATGTAATCCGGCGTTGTCGGTATGTTGTGGATGGTGTTCGGTTGTTGAGTGATTCGTATGTGAAGAGAAGTGAGGTTCGGGAGGAGAGCTGTTAATCGGCAGCAAGTCGGTTCCTACTAAATCATAGGCACGTAGAGCTTCTTCAGAGGGCATCGCCTTTGCAGGTTTGATGTTCCTTTGATTGTAACGTCGCAAATTACCATTAATCAATATTGCATATGTGTATCTCCCCACTTTTCGGACAATCCTGCCATGCACGGTGAATGGCTTTCGGTCACCTTTTCGAACCAAAACGTCATCGCCCGGTTTGTAGTCCTTATCACTGACTGACCATTTATTCGCATACTCTTTATAAACATTTCTAGGTGGAGAAGTAGGCTTGTTGCATTCTTGGGATGTTGATAGTAAAGCGAGTTTGGTCGACATTGGGCGGTTAAAAAGTCGCTGGAAGGGCGATTCGCCGGTAACTTCGTTTGGTGTAGACCTGATGTCTGAAAGTACGGTTTGCAATGCTCGTGTCAAGGATTTCTTTCCGGCTGAAGTCGATTCTGACCTTATCCGTTTTAAACGGTTTTTGATTGTCGAATGTAAGCGTTCAACGATGCCATTTGCCCGTGGGTAGTACACAGAAGACAGGGAATGAGCAATGCCGTAATTTTTCAAAAATTCTTCGAACTCTTGAGAAACGAATGGGGTACCGTTATCCGTCGTGATCGATTTAGGGATGCCATACCTGGCGAAGTGAGTGATCAGAACGTCAATTATTTCCCTTGAATTTCCGTGTGTAACGAAGGTTGCCTCTGGAAAACGACTGAAGGAATCTATCAACGTAAGTAAAACATGTCCGTCCAGAACATCGGAAGGTCCTGTGAGGTCTATAGAAATTCTTTTCCAAGGTTCAGTCTCTACTTCGGCCACGGGTGTAAGTGGAGCGTTGTCTCCTCGCGTGTGGTACATAGTACATGGCGTACAAGTTCTGACATATTCTTTGATGTCATTCGTCATACCAGGCCAAAAGCAAAGCACGTAGAAAGGATTTCATTTTATTGATTCCCATGTGGCCTTCGTGCGTAGAATCAAGCAGTTTTCTTCGTAAAGGGAAGGGATGACAACTCTGTTCGCTTTCATGATAAGAGTTCCATTGTTTTGTTCTTTTAGTGATAATTCATCACGACAGTGGTAAAAGGCTTTCAATTCTCTGCAAGAGGGATCAGACCAATCCGTTTGTACAGCTGTGATAACGCGTTGTAATAAAGGATCCTGTGCGGTCGAATCGGCGACATCTTTCAATGTAAGGGGATAAGAACGTAACATACCGCAAACGGTGTACTCAGCTAATTCTTCAGGAGTAGGATTATTTCCGGTAAGTGAATTTCTCGAGAGGCAGTCGGAGAGAACGTTATCCTTGCCTTTAATGTGTACAATTTTGAATTGCAAGTGCTGGGTTGTAATCAACCAGCGTTGAAGGCGATTCGAGAGGCAATCTATCGGCTTCTTGAAAATGCTGACGAGCGGTTTGTGGTCGGTTTGTAATTCGAAGTTGATGCCTATAAGGTATTTCTCTAACCGTTTGATGGTGAAAACAATTCCGAGGAATTCGCGTTCGATCTGTGCGTACCGACGTTCCGTATCAGTGAGGGTTCTTGAGACGAAGAGAACGGGCTTCTTGTCCTGGAGTAAAACTCCGCCGATGCCGGTACCTGAAGCATCGCTTTGGACAACAACTTTCTTGTTAGGATCGAAATATGCCAGTCTTACTGCTTCTAGAAGAGATTCGCGAACTGTGTTGAATGAAGATAACCGTGAGGCTGTCCATTCCATCGAATTTTATCGTACCATGGACCAAAGGGGCTGAACGATAGAACTGAAATGTGGGGTTGAAGTCTGGCCAATGTAAGCAGCTAGTCCGAGGAAGGAGTGAAGGCGTTGTACGGAGTCAGGTATAGGCATATCACTGAGAGCACGTAGTTTTGCTGGTGATGGCTTTACACCATCGGAAGACCATAAATGCCCTAAGAATTGGATCGAACTCTTACCGATTTTACACTTTTCTTTGTTCAGGGCTAATCCTGCTTGATCAAGTCGGTCGAGCACTTGTTTCAAAATTTGTCTGTGTTCCTCGATCGTAGAAGTGGCTATGACAACATCGTCAATGTAAATCAGTACGTTATCAATTCCGCTGAGTAGGTTTGTCATTACTTTTGTGTAAATTTCGGGGGCAGACGATATGCCAAAACATAGCCGTTTGTAACAGAAATTACCGAACGGAGTTGAAAAACTTAGAACTTTCTGAGTCCTAGAGGAAATAGGGATTTGCCAAAATCCGTTTCGCATGTCGAGGTGACTGAAAACTTTCGGATTGCGCAACTTAGAACGTAATTCATCGAGAGTAGGGATCTGCATTGGTTCTTTGACAACGGCTTCGTTTAATCGTCGTAAATCTGCACATATGCGTAATGCACCTGAAGATTTGTAAGACACTACCATCGGTGAGCAGAATTCTACGGGTCCGTCTATTTTCCGGATAACACCTAAGTCAACCATGCGCTCGAGCTCTGTCTTAACTGCATCATGAATCGCTGGTGGAACACGGCGCGCTGCTGGTGCATAACCCCTGGCGTCTTCGCGCAGTGTAACATCGTACTCATAACCAGTAGTCAATAGTCCGTTTCGTGTGAATAAATGCTGGTAGCTGCTAAGTAAGCTGTCGAAATCTGTTGCTGAAAATTCGTCTGTAACCTGTTCTGTAGTTGTAGAGTTGTGTGATGCAGTGATATTAGCTAACTCGGCTACAAGTCCTAACTCTTTAGATAACGGATAGGAAAGCAAGGGTGGACAATCACGTACATCAACGACGTAGAAAACATCAGAAACGCATTTATCGGCATAACGAACAACATTAACGAACAACATGTAATTACATGCGCCTTTGACAGGAATGACGAAATGACCCCAAGCTTTGATGCGTACTCTTGTTTTTTCAAGTTTCAAATTAGAAATGCAACCAACCGGCAAAATATTAACCTCGGCACCAGTATCGCAAACGGCAGATACTGAAATATCATTTATCAGTACGGTTTTGCGTACTTCGGAGAAAGGATTATTACTGCTATAAACAGAGTAACACTGCGGTCATCGCTATTTGGGTCAATAGTCGCAACACTACGTATTTGCTTGGTAAAAGCACTTTTAGATTGAGAAGTAACATTGCCTTTTGAACGGCACACTTTCGAAAAATGACCACTTTTGTGGCAAGAACGACACTCAGCATCTTTAGCAGGACACACTACGTCCGAAGCAATGTGAAAAGATGATCCGCAACGAAAGCACACTCTATTTGAAGAATTTCCTTGATCAGCATTTCTGGAATTGTAATGAGAATTTCCTTGATCAGAACTTCTGGAGTTGTAATGAGAATTTCCTTGATCAGCACTTCTGGAGTTGTAATGGCTCCTTGGTAAACGGTCTGTAGGCCTAGTAGATCGACCTTGAGGGTTGGATAACTTCTGAGAAACAGCATTGACACTAGAAAATCCCACGGATTGACGTTCATGTCTGGCGCGTTCATACGCCTCAGCTTTTCGTATAGCAAGTTCAAATGTAAGGGAGGCAGCATCTTCGGTAAGCAGACGCTCGCCTAATTTGTCATCTTTAACACCGATGACGAAAATGTCACGAAGTAGTTCATTTGTAGTACTGCCGAAGTTACACTCTTTGGATAGACGTCGTAACCGGCACGAAAATTCCGTAATTGATTCTTTCTGAGACTGTCTGGCTTGAAAGAAGTCTTTTCGCCGAAGTAGTATACTTGTCTTCCCGCAGAAATATTCCCGGAGACGTGCTATACAGACGGGCATGAAATAATCCACGCGCTAATCCACGTCCTCATAAACGTATTCAAAATTAACCAATCAAATTAAAGGAAAATAAAATTTCGAAAAATAAAATATATATTTTTATATTTTTAATAATTCTTTCGTAGAAACACACGTGCTCTTGCAGCCGCATTTCTTGATGTTTTTTCTTTAAGTCTGTTAGCAATTCTACTTTCAAGGCAGAGAAAGCTGCATTTGATGTTAAGCAGGACATACTGAACTGAATTTTATAATTCACGCTATCCACGTGCTCGTTGAGCCGATTTTCATAGTTATCCTTCGATAGGCCTACTTCGTTCTACGGCCCATTCCACTTAGAAGGCATGGATAAGTGCCTTTTGAATAGAGAAGGACACCTATTGTCAGGATTGAACTCCCATCAAGCCCTATCTGTACTGAATTTTATAATCCACACTATCCACGTGCTCGTTGAGCCGATTTTCTTAGCTTTCCTTCGATAGGCCTACTTCGTTCTACGGCCCATTCCACTTCGAAGGCATGGATAAGTGCCTTTTGAATAGAGAAGGACACCTATTGTCAGGATTGAACTCCCATCAAGCCCTATCTGTACTGAATTTTATAATTCACGCTATCCACGTGCTCGTTGAGCCGATTTTCATAGTTATCCTTCCATAGGCCTACTTCGTTCTACGGCCCATTCCACTTCGAAGGCATGGATAAGTGCCTTTTGAATAGAGAAGGACACCTATTGTCAGGATTGAACTCCCATCAAGCCCTATCTGTACTGAATTTTATAATTCACGCTATCCACGTGCTCGTTGAGCTGATTTTCTTAGCTTTCCTTCGATAGGCCTACTTCGTTCTACGGCCCATTCCAGACCGTTCCAGGACAGGACACCCATAAAAATAAAAAAAATTGGCATCTTTAAAAACGACATAAATTCATGAATTTAGTCCCTTTTTCAGGTTTTTAAGACCTGAATTCATGAATTTAGTCCATTCAAAAAGTACCATTTTTTCAAAAAATGGTATTTTTAAAAACAACATAAATTCATGAATTTGAACCCTTTTCAGGTTATGAAGACCTAAATTCATAAATTTGGGTGTTTTTAAAAATACCCAGTTTTTCAAATTTTTCAAAATCTCAAATTTGAGAATTACAATTTTCATTGCTTAAATCATGACCGTTCTAGGACACCGAAAATCATAAAAGTTAAGAATCTCAAATTTGAGAATTACAATTTTCATTGCTTAAATCATGACCGTTCTAGGACACCGAAAATCATAAAAGTTGAGAATTTCAAATTCATGAATTTTATCCATCTTTCAGGTTTTTAAAATATATCATGTGACTAAAAATATTTCTTTAAAAATGGAAGAAACAAAAATGGAAGGAACTTCAGAAATGAATGAAACCGCAAGAATATATCCTTCGTTATCTCAATTAAAAATAAGTGAAATGGTTCTCAATTATTATTAAGATTAGAGCACTATGATAAATTAAGAAGACGCAATTATTACTTAGTCATTCTTCGTTATTGTATGCTCAACATTATTTAAAGTACTGATTGTGTGAACTAGAAGATCATTGAGAGAGAGATTGAAGAGAGAGAAACATCTAGCAGCTTTCCCCTAAAATTATCATGCTATATCTTGTCATTTCAATTTACCCATCGGTAAACTTTTGACATTTCAACTTACGCGTGCGTAAAGTTTTGACATTTCAATTTACCCCTACGTAAATTATTTTCAGAATCTGTTTTCAAAATCTATTTTCAAAATCCATTTGCAAAGTCTATTTTCAAATTCAGTTTTAGAAATCGATTTGCAAAATTCATTTAGCGTTTGCCAAACACATACGGGTAGTAAAGTACTTCCCATTGTGAAGACATGAATAGATTAAGCACATAAGAGTGCATTGACAATAAAAGCAAATGACAATAAAATTCTTCTTGTGAACACAGAACGCATGGACGGCGACATGCGGGATAGTTGTTATGGCAATTTCAAACAATCATTTTAACGATGAAACATATTAACAAATGAAGTTCATGAAGAAAATGAAAATATGTAAAACAATATAGATTAGAATCGGCTAAAGCCAGAGGAGCTTCGCTCCGATAATTATAATATAATCATTTCAAAATCGAATAAGTAGTAAGGAAAGACATCATTAGAGAACAGTTTTAAATCAATACCCCTCCCTTCTGACTTCTAGGGGTCCCTTAAGAAATTTTTTTATTATAAAATGAGCAACATAAATGAGTTTTTTAAATTATATGGAACGCAAACTACGACAAATTTCGACCTAAAGAAAATCGCAAATGAATTAGGAATAAAGAATTTTCATGTTCTAATGAGAAACGAATTACAATTCCTAAAAAATAGGCCAACAGGAACCTTCAGTTCCCGGAACAAAGTTCCATCAATAACTGTAAATTTCATAACGAATCTTCACACTTCAGACCAAAACGGCGTACATTGGTCAGCAGGCGTTAAAAATCATCAGCAGAACTATTATTTTGATTCATACGGTTTGCCCCCTACAAATGAAGTAAAAGAATTACTTGGAACGGGAACATACAATACATTTCAAATTCAAAAACCGGGAACAACTTATTGTGGACAATTATGTCTTTATGTTTTATTTAAATTACAAAAAGGAGTACCATTTCTAGATATTATGTTAGAGTTAAACAATCTATAACTCAAGCGAAGCTAGCTAAAGCGCCACCTAAAGGTTAAAGCTCTGTTTTCTGTAATTCATTTTGATAAAAACGACCTCTGATATCCTCATTATCTAAATCTTTAATTTCATAAGTAAACGGATAACTTTGATTTATTTTACAAATTTCAAATATCTTTTTCGTCCAGTATCCGACGAAGCCCTTTTCAAATTTGTTCTTATATTTAAATATTCTAACTCTATCTCCAATTTTAAATTTCGGCTTAAGTTTCTGCAAATTCGGATTACTCTCATTCGAATAATTATTCTCGAATATTTTCTTTCGTACTAGATCAGGGTCGTCAGAAGCATTCTTTGGAGTTTCTTCAATACCAGAATGAACTTTATTATTGTACTCTTCTACAATTCCTGGTAATATTTTTAACCATTTCTGATTTCTTTGCCCAGTAAATTTCTTGAATAATTTATTTTTTAACGTCCGATTGAATCTTTCTATCACTACGGCCTTCCCTGCATTTTCAGTTGAATAAACAGTTTCAAATAATGGTTGAACGTTTCGGTTATAAAATTCCGATCCTTTATCAACAAACAATTTTTTTGGCTTTCTCTTACTTTCTTTAAAGATTTCTTCAAACGCATATTTAACTGATAGACCACTTTTGTTTTTTAAAGGCTTTACCCAAGCGTATCGTGTATATAAATCTATAACGGTCAATGCGTATTTATAATCAGACTTTGTCCTAGAACCTTCGGTTCGATCTTTTTCATTCGGCATATGAATAAGATCAGCACTCCAAATATCATCTTTATTAAATACTTTTACTTTCAATAGATATTTCGGCCTTCTATATTCCTTGTGGATTTCGGACGCGTAGGTTCGAGCGTTGCTCTCAGAGTTATTAGTTCGAGCGTTGCTCTCAGACAGCTTAGCTGTCGTTTCATTTAAACCCTGTCCGAATAATATTTTAGCTTGTAAAGCTTTCTTAACAAACATTCTTTCAATTCTTTCTCTAAATGTAGGATTCTGAATACTATCTAATTCTTGAATCATCTTCTTATCAGCTGCATGTCGAGAACTTAGATCATGATTTCGATAAGCTAAATCATGCCTGTAAGCGGCGGCATCTACTCTATTTATTGGTTCTTCACCTGGTTTCGGATTATTATTCTCATCTAGTCTTATATCTAATCGAGTTCCTGGACCAGTATATGAATGACCAGGAAGATGTTTTTCTTTCGAATATTTACTCCAAATAAATCCAGGAAAGTTTTCTAATGTTTTTTGTATGTCACCACCGTAGGTAGTAGCCAAACTTTGTTTGTTGTCGTTACCTTCATAAATTTTACAATTTGAGTTTTTATTTTTGTTTAATAGATAATTCAATAAATCTAAATTAGAAATTTTTAATTTAGTTAAATTTTCGGAATTTGTAGAATTCATTGAAAAGATAAAAAAAATTAAAAAGATATAATAAAATAATTGTTTTACCGAAAAAGGTTCTGAGGTTATTACCTTATCATACTAGGACTTAGATATATTCCAGAACCATCTTTAGTTTCTTTAATTTCAAATAAATCATCAACATTGTGGAGAATATTTTTAAGAACTCGTTTTCCTTCATCAACTAATTTTAATTTACTAATAAAATTATCTACTACTCCTTCACCCCTAGCAACTTTCTCTAACTCTCTGTTATGACGTTTTTGTTCTTCTAATGCTGCCTTCTCTGATTTATTTTTATTTACTGCTTGGACAATACCAGCTGTCCCACCTGCAACACTTCCTGCTGCTGCTATGCCACCTATTATTAGTGGAATTAATGGGAGAATCCCGCCATTCTTTTCTTCTTGTAATTGAATATTCTCTATCATTGGTTTACTTATGTAATACTTTTTTTATTAATAGTAATAGTTTTAGGGGTATTTTTGTCAACAATATTACGTAATTTTAATTCAACAGTTTTATTATTAATATTACTTTTCGCTTGCGACATTTTTAATAAAAAAATTTTAAGTTATCAAAAATTTAAATCTATTCTAGTTATGAAAAATTTTAAGTTATCAAAATTTTTAATCTATTCTAGTTACCAAAAATTTTAAGTTACCAAAATTTTTAATCTATTCTAGTTATTAAAAAATTTCAAGTTACTAAAAAATTTTAAGTTACCAAAAAATTTTAATCTATTCTAGTTATGAAAAATTTTAAGTTAAGAATTTTTAATCTATTCTAGTTATGAAAAAATTTTAATTAACTTATCCTTACCATCTTTCCATTAAGAATTTCAATAGAATATTTTACATCTTCCAGCAATAACCCATAAGCCATCAATGAAGTTGTGGAATCTTTCTTTTCAATATTAATTGTTACATCACAACCATTTTTAATAATATCTTCAGATTGTGCACTTAAATCGAAACAGAAAATTGGATATAAATGTCTCCAATCTCCAGGAGTTAATTGTGGTTCAACTCCAAATTCTATACAAAGATTTCGATAAGAATCATATCCTTCCATAAATTGATTATTGGTATCATCGAATCTTAATGGATCAATTGGATATCGAGTTTGATTTAATGAAACTTGTAAACTTCGAATTGTATTAATATGAAAAATATTATTGTTCTTATCAAAACTTGGAGAATTATTTCTTTGAAATGTTAGTAATAAATATCTTGGAGTATTCGCAGTTCTAGTAAAATGCCAGTTAAATCTTTGTTCGGAAAAAGTTACTGAACTAGCAGTTCTCTTTAGAAAATTAACTGGAATTGGTTTGTTAGTATTTAATCTTTTAGCAATAGCTGTTTCAATCTCTAAACTAGGAGTAATATGCTTAATCCACCATTCAAGTCTATCAATTTTTAAATATGCTTTTTTTCCAGTCTTACCAAAAAAGATTAATTCATTATTTGCTGTACGATGAATTATTAATTTAAATTTTAATTGATATGATATTTTATCATAATCTAAATAACCGAATAATGGAGACAATGACCAATTTACTGTTTGCTTACTTTTCTTGTTAAATTCACGTCTTTCTTTATATGCAGTATTGTTTGTTTTATTTAAATGTTTTGCAATATTTTCTACATCTTTCGCAATTCCTGCAGCATCTGTTCCAGCGTGAGTTAAATCATCAATAATTATACCATCATTAGTATCAGGAAACCAACCTTCGATTTCATGCTTTTTATTATTTTCACCAATTGTTATAAATCTAAGCATTGTATCAATTACACCTGGAGAATCACTTATTGTTTCTATATTTTGAGTTGCAACATCTAAACGCATTTGTGTAAATAATCTTGGAAAGAAATTATTCTCTAGTGTAATATTATCGGTATCTGGTAATGGTGTTGTAAAATTAGCATCAGAAAATAGAGAATATTCACAGTGTAAAAATGAATCAGGTAAATATAAATAACTCTGCTGATTATCAACTTCAAAGATTAAATCTCCTCCAGTATTTACTCTACTGGAAGATCCGGGATTCATAGCAATTCTTACATAGTCATTCTTTTTTTGATTATAACTGACGAACGGAGGATCGTCTAATCTAAATTTATTTTCGATAAGCGAAGACATTTTTATAAAAAATAATTTGACTTTTTGTTTTTCTCACAGATAGAAAAAAAATTTTACTAAAATATAATTTTTAGAATTTTGCTAGACCAGCTCCGCTACAGCTTTGCTGGTTAGACCGAAGGTTGCTGCTCACGCCATTACCTCTTATTTCTTCAATTGTTTTTTGATTATTTTTATTTTCATTATGTTTACTATCACCATCAACAGCTATGTTAGCAATTTTGTTCTTTGTTTCATCTGAAAGTTTTTTTAATTTTTTTAGTTCTTCAGAATCATTCTTGAGTTTACGAATAGCTTCTAGTTGTTTTAATTCGTTTTGTGATTTAACAGCATTTGATATTGCACTAGCTGTACTACCTATAGCAGCTGCTCCTTTTGCAGCAGATGTAATCAAATCTTTATTATTTTTAATTAAGTTAACGATACTACCAATACCAGAAAAGATGCCATCCCCTTCTTTTTGAACGGTTTCTCTATTATCATAATGATAAACAGGATTCATACGTGGTTCATGAGCAATTCTTTGATTTGAAGCAAATTGTTTAAGATTGTGTTTATAAATTATAGGCATTTTTTAGTAATAAATTTGACTTTTGGGAAAAAAATAAATACGGGCGAAGCGCGAAGCCCTGGAAGACATCTCCGTTGACCCATGAACCGATGTCCATTATAAATAATGTTTATTTTTTGTTCTTAACTTTTGCAGATTGCGTTTTTGGTTTAACTTTATCAGGAACCAAACCTGCATCAATCATTCTTTTTATTCTATGATTTTCTTTCATAATATTTCTTTCTTTTATTAACTCTTCTAATTGTTTAATTCTTTTAAAATTATTAGCTCTAATTTTATCCATTTTTAAAATTATATACTTTTATATTTTTAAATTTTTTTAAAAAATTATATTTTTAAATTTTTTTAAAAATTATATTTATACTTTTATATTTTTAAAATTATATTTATATTTTTTATGATTCTTATTTTTTGTAGGTAAAAAATATTTAAGTTAATATTTACAATACTCGTTTAAGATTTACGTTTGTGAATGGACAACAACTTCGAGATAACTTTATTAATTGACTGTTGCACTTTATCTATTGCGTCAAGTAGCGTGTGATGTACTTTAATTTCTTTTCTATTAACTTGCATTTTCTGCTGATTAATCTTCAATGCCGTTTTAAGAGCATTTAACTTAATTTTAAGAACATCTAATTGTCTTTTAACAGCATCTAACTGTTCTTTATTTTCTTTAGAGTTTTCTTGTAAATTTTTCTTTAATTCATTTTCTAAATTGATTTTAAGAGTTTTCATTTTATCAACTTTTTCATTAAGTGAGTTTACTTCATTTATTATTCTATTCATCTCTTTCATTTGTTGAGTAATTTTAGAACTCAATTCATCAACACTTTTTTGGAATGTAGTTTGCAACTGCTTTAAATTTTTTTAAATTCTTTCAGGTAGTTTTTCTATTTCATCTTCTAATTGTTCTTTCAATAGTTGTATCTGATGTTTATTTTTAATGACTGCAGATTTTAAATTTAAAGAAAGTAATATTAAAATTTTCGATTGTTCTGAAATCTTTTTAAAAAGTTTTGCTATATCTGCTTCTAGCTCTCTATCCTTTTTATCAAGTTTTAATAATTTTTCGTTTAATGATTTGTCATTAAGTTTAAGCTACTTTAATTCGTTCATCAGCGGAACCACAACATCGTTTATATATTTTTCTTTTAAGTCATTGATATGTGTATCAACATATTGTTTATTTGTTAACTCTGTATTTTGTTGTGGAAGAATAGAAAGATGCAATGGACCAGATAAAACGTCTCCAGTTTTCATGATATAATTTTCTATCTCTATTTCTAATTCACGATTATTCGGGATATATGCACCTCCACCAACATTTGGAAACATCATTTTTAAACAATAAAAATAAATTTTTTTCTGATTATAAAAAATACATAAATTATAAAAATACATAAATTATAAAAATACATAAATTATAAAAATACATAAATTATAAAAATACATAAATTATAAAAATACATAAATTATAAAAATAAAATTTTTCCTAATAAAAATAAAAAAAAATGGAAATGACTCAAATTTGTCAAGTTTGCAATATGCGTTTTTTAAATCAAACACTATTATATTCTCATATGAAAAACACACCATGTGGTATGCATATGAATCAATTACAACCTAATAATATACAACCTAATAATATACAACCTAATAATATTCAACCTAATAATATTCAGAATAATATTCAACCTAATAATAGTATTCAGTATAATAATATTCAATCAGAGCAACCATTACAAAGATTAAAGCATTTATTTATTTCAGATAAAGAACAAAATCTTTATACTGCTAGAATAAATACACCTAGGCAAAATACTGCTAGAATAAATACACCTAGGCAAAATACTGCTAGAATAAATACACCTAGGCAAAATACACCTAGGCAAAATACACCTAGGCAAAATAATAATAATTATTTAGCACAAAATAATCCTTTTGTTCAAAATAATCCTTTTGTTCAAAATAATAATGTAGCACAAAATAATCCTTTTGTTCAAAATAATAATGTAGCACAAAATAATTATATTGATAAAAATCAATTTGTTGAAAGTAATAACAAAAAAAAAATATGTTCCGGATGTAATAAAAATATAACATCAAAAAATTTTGCACGTCATTTAAAATTATGCGAACAAACAGAAGAGGTTAAAAAAGAAAAAAAGATAAATTAAAAGATCAGTTATGTCGTAATTGTAATAAATATTTTACAAATCAAGGAATTACTAATCATTATAATTCTTGTATAAGTTCTACAAGACAATGTACAAGTTGTCAAAATACTAAACCTAAGACAGAGTTTTATGATAGTAAATATCAGTGTAAGGATTGTTTAAAAGAAAAAGTTAAATGTAGAGGTTGTCAAAAAATTATATTAAAGAAAAATTTTCAGCGACATGTAACACTATGTCCAAAACTTAATCAACATAATAATCAACATAATAATAATTTATGTCAAAATAATAATTTATGTTAAAATAATAATTTATATTAGTATTTCAACTAAAATAGTTATATTTCAACTAAAATAGTTGTATTTCAACTAAAATAGTTGTATTTCAACTAAAATAGTTGTATTTCAACTAAAATAGTTGTATTTCAACTAAAATAGTTGTATTTCAACTAAAATATTATTTTTTATAAAGAATAAAATATTATTTTATCAAAATATTCTTAAGCATTCCGGAAGAGAGGAGAGGTTCGGAACATACTTCTTTTGAGTATAGGAACAAAAAGTCCGACACATTCCGGAGGTTCTACAGAGGTTAAAAACACTCATAAGAGTGTAAGAATGCGAGTCCGGAATTAAAAAATAATAATTCCTAAATTTTTATTTTAAAAATATTAAATGAATAAAAACGAAAATTTGGAAGATTTATATTCACCGGTTATAATTAAAAGTGATAAAAGTAATAAAAGTAATCTAGGTCGTCATAAATCTCTTAATGCAATAAACGAAATAATAAATAATTATATGAATAACACTGAGTTTCAAGATACACTAACCCCTCAAGATCCGAATCTCAAAGATATTAATAATATTGTAGAAAATCCTATATATAATACTAAATATAATAATAATATAGATAAAAATATATATAATAATATAGATAAAAATATATATAATAATATAAATAAAAAATATTTAGAGCCACTACCCCCTAATTCATCTCTTAATAAAAAAATACCACAATCAGATCTTACACGTCTTTGGAATTTTTTAAAATTTCATTGTATAAAAATATTGTTAGCATGTATTTTAATATTTTTTATTTATCATCTTGTTATATGTATTGGAAATCAATGGGGTTACTTTCTAACAGAGGAACAAAAGAGAATAATTTTTTATAACCAAGAAAAAAAAACTTTTAAAGGATGGAAGACTGAGGAGGATAAGATTAAGGATAAAACTAATAATAAACAAGGTAAAATGCATCAAGAAAATTTACATTTCATTGTTTACGGTAAAACTGGAAGTGGTAAGACTACGTTTATTAAAAAATATATAAACCAATATTATAAGGATGAAACAAAAGTACATATTTTTTGTATGCATACTTCTGAATGGCCAACTTTTACAAACGTCTATAATGATAAACAATTAGATGAGTTACAAGATATGGAAAGTTTTGCTGGTACACCTGAAAATAAATCTTTATTAATTTTAGATGATGTTGCAAGTTTATCAAAACAAAAAAATATGTCAGAAATATTTACAAAAGGAAGACATCAAAATATTCAAATAGTTGTATTAGCTCATAAAGCTTGTGATGTAGATAATAAGATTAGAGAAAACATTCAAACATTTTTTACAACTACACAAAATAATGCAGCATTCTTTAATGATATTAATAAAAATTATAAAATGAATATGCCTTTATCATATTATACACAACATAAATATGGAATAATACGTGTTGACACCATAAGTGGACATATGCAAGTATATGATAAAGATTTAAATATATTAGTAGATACCGAACATGAAATCTATAATAACTCTCAAGATTTTGATATTAGAATGTATGCAAATACAAAACATTTATCAAATCAAGTTATAGAACAAATAATTATCTTTTTAGAATCCGAAGCAAAAGTACCACTAAAAATTATTCCTGATACATTTTATTTTTATTTTGATCATTATTTAAATGCAAAATTTGGTATACCAATACCAAAAAGATTACAAGATAATGAAACATTAAACTATTTAAAAATTGCAATAAATGATGTTAGAAACGCTTTAAGAAAAGCAACACCAATAATATCTGATGTTAAATCTACATTTTCTGATGCCAAATCTACATTTGTTGAAGCCAAAAAAACTTTTAATGATATAAAACCATTAATAAATGGTGTTAGTGAAATACTTAATAATTAAACAAATTTATCATAATTAAACAAATTTATCATAATCGAACCGAAGGTTCTAGGGCTTCGCCCGATTGCAGATATATATATTTATAATATTTTCCATTATATATATTTATAATATTTTCCATTATATATATTTATAATATTTTCCATTATATATATTTTAGAATTTTTTTTTTCTCTAAAAATTAAAACAAAAATTTTTTTTAAAAAAAACTAAAACACAAATTTTTTCTTTAAAAAATAAAAAATGAAAAAATTTTTTTGTGTCTTATGTGAAAAAAAATTACAAACAAAAAGAAGTTATCAATCTCATCTACAAAGTAAAATGCATTTACAAAATGTAGAACGAGTTGATGAAGGAAATATATTAAAATTAAATAGTTATAAAAACTATCTAGAAACATTGCCTACTGATATAAAAGTTAAAAAAATGTTTGATGATTATTCACATTCGGAATAGAAAAAAGTTTTTAATAGTGAAGATGAACATGTATCAGATGGAAGATATTTATTTAGCGATACTGATGAATTTAACGAAATAGATAAATTTGATGAAGCCGTAACAGATATAAAATATTTATTTGATGAATCGGTTGAATATAATGAAACCGATAAAACTTTTTCTGATATTCTAACCAACTTTTCTAATATATTTAAGAAATCTTTCAAATGTTATATGAATGTAGAAGTACTTTATACAAAAAATGGATCTGATGGAATTCCTAAAGAAATAATACAAGGACATTTTACAAAGTCACAAGAAATTCATAATGTAAATAATATACAACCCATATTTCAATCGATGATACTTAAATTAGAAAATTGTATAATTGAAGCCCAGTTACGTGAATCTGGTTGGAGATTTGTTAAAATACTATCTAAGAAAATAGTAATTGATAAATATAAAAATAATACTGGTGGTAGTTATGTTCCTTTACCTTTCAGTTCACCTCAATTAATCAACATAAAAAATGAAGATGATTATTGTTTTCTGTGGAGTATTATAGCACATTTACATCCTGCAAAATATCACAAAGAAAGACTAAGTCATTATAATAAAGAAGAATATATAAAGGAATTTGATCTTTCGGATGGTTTACATGAATTTCCATATGATTATAATAGGTTAATAAAGTTTCATAAAAAGAATAAAAATTTAATAGAAGTAAATGTTTTTGAATTAAATGTGAATTATGTTTCTATTGGTAAAATTACTCCACTTTACTCAGATTCAAAAAAATTTTATTTGAATAATAAAAATTTATGTCAATCAGAAATAGTATATAATGATAGAGGAAATTACATGCATCATAATATTTTTTACCAAGGAAATATAATATGTACTGAAAAATTTGAACTTGTTAAAACACTATCACCAATAATGATTAATCATAATAATTATAAAGGACGTACTGATGATTATAATTACAAATATTCATCTTTATCTTCAGAATATCAACAAAAATTAGAAAATTTAAATGAAAGTTTACAAAAATGTAAAATAGATTATCAACAACAAACAAAAATGTTACTACAAGAATATCACCATAAATATCAAAATAAGATAGAAACAATTCAAAAATTAAATGAAGAAAATAATAAAAAATTAAATAATAAAGAATTAAATAATGAAGAAAATAAAGAATTAAATGAATGTTTAAAAAAATGTCTACAACAATATAAAGAACAGTATGATAAAGAATATATTTATCAGCTACAAATATTAAATCAAAATTATTATCAAAATACATTTAATATTACAAAAGAAATTAATGAAACACATGAAATATATAAAGATGAATTTGAAAAACTAGAACAGTCAAAACAACCAGCACAAGCGAATATATTATATTATCAGGGTCATTTTATATTGTGTAAAGATGTTTCTATATTTACAAAAACTTCAGATAATAAAAATTTTCCTTGTCTTCAATGTATGACAAGTTTTAGAACTTTAGAAGAAATGAATAGACATTTGGAGAATTGTCAACAAAACGAAGCAGTTCAAAATACTTTTCCTAAAGATGATTATTTAGAATATAATAAATGGTATTTTAAAAATAAAGTACCCTTTACTATTTATTGTGATTTTGAAGCATATAATGTTAATATGACACAAAATCAAACGGAAAGTTCCAGGGCTTCACCTGATTCTGAAAATTATAATTCTGAAAATTATAATTCTGAAAAAAGTGCACCTGGAAAAAGTAAAGAAAAATATTTATTTGAACAAAAACCATTGTGTTGGGGAATGTACATTCATTCAAATTATCCTGAATTATTTAAATCAGAATATTTACAATACTATGGTGAAGACAGTTCAGAAATGTTTACAAAGAAAGTAGAAGAATTACAAAATTATTTTTCACAATTGCTTGAAACAAATAAACCAATGATACCATTAACGGATGAAAAAAGAAAAGAATTTGATGATGAAATAAATTGTTATTACTGTGGAAAAGGTTTTACAAATAAATATAAAACTGGCAAAGGTAGATATATTGATAAAGTAAAAGATCATGATCATCTAAATGGATTATATAGAGGTGCAGCACATAATTCTTGTAATCTTAATGCTAACAAATTTAAATATAACTTTGTTCCTTTATATTTCTATAATGGTTCTAAATATGATTTCCATCTAGTAATGAAAGATTTATTTTCATCTGAAAAATTACATCAACAAAAAATAAATGTACTATGTAAACAAGAAGAAGAATATTTTTCAATGCAATTAGGTTGTATTAGAATTTTAGATGCATTTAGATTTTTTACTCCTTATTCATTAGATGTTATGGGAAAAACTTTGAAACCTGAACAATGTAAAATATTAAATAAATATAATTTAAAACCTTTAAAAGGAATATTTCCGTATGAGTATATAGCCTGCGGCTCACAGTCGAAGACTGATATAACTGGAGATAAAACCTGTGGTTTACAGTCGAAGACTGATTTTAATTCTGTGAATAAAATTATGGAAGAAAAACAACTTCCTCCAATAAATAAATTTAAATCAACATTAAAACAATCACAATTATCTGACGAAGACTATGCAGAAGCTGAAAAGAATTGGAGAGAGTTAAATTGTAAAACAATGTATGATTATACAATGAAATATCTACAGATAGATGTATTAATACTAGCTGATCTTTTTGAAAACTTTCGTGCTATGTGTTTAGAATATTACGGAATAGATCCATGTTATTGTTATTCTACACCAGGTTTAACATGGTTAGCAGGATTAAAACATACAAATGTTCAAGCCGATGGCTCTAGGACAAAGTCCGTTAAACTTAAACATTATAAAGAAAATACATATGATAAATTATTATTTTTTGAATCTGGAATTAGAGGTGGAGTTTCATCAGTTTTAGGTAATAGATATGTTAAATGTTATAATAAGAAAGTAAATCCACAAGAATATGGAATAATGAAACCTTTATCTCCAGAAGAAAAAGAAAAAATATTAGAAATTTTTCGAACGAAACGAGAAGGAGTAGAACGTGAAAATGCAATTGATGAATTCATGAGAGAAAACTATTTATTATATTATGATTTTAATAGCTTATATTCTTCTTGCATGATACAAGAATTACCAACAGGTGAAATGACATGGTGTAATAATCTTGTTTATCAAAGAACATATGATGGTGAAAATAATTTTGGTTATGTATATGAAGTTGATTTAGTATATCCTGATTATATAAAAGACGCAACAAAATATTATCCTTTCTGCCCAGAAAACAAAATTCCCAATATAGAAGATTTTTCAGATTATCAAAAATCTATAATTCCGAAAAAATACAGACCAACAAAAAAACTTATGTTAACACAAAGTAATAAAGGAAAGTATGTTGTTGAAGGAAGAATGCTAGATTGGTATTTAAATCATGGCATGATTCTCACCAAAATACATCGAAAACTAGAGTATAGAAAATCTAAATGGTTAAAAAATTATATAGAGTTCAATATTGAAAAACGCAAAATATCTAAAAGAAATAAAGATGATTTTGGAAACGTTTTCTTCAAATTAATGAATAATGCATTTTATGGTAAGACTTTAGAAAATGTGCGTAATAGACAAAATATTGAAATAGTTTATGATAGAGATAGATTTCAAAATTTAACAAGGAAACCTACATATAAAAGAACTACTAGATTCAGTGATGAACTTTGTGCTGTTCATCTAAGAAGAAGCATTGTAAAACATGATAAGTTTAATTTCATTGGTTTCACTATATTAGAATTAGCTAAACTATTTATGTATAGTTTTATATATGATTATTTAGCACCTGCTTATGGCAAAAACTATAAATTACACTTTACAGATACCGATTCTATTTTCTTAGAATTAACAGTACCATATGGTTCTTCACTTGATAAAGAAATTAATAAAATAAAAGATATTATTCATCCTTCTGATTTATGTAAAGTAAAAGATGAATTAGAAGGAAATGAAGATTTCATAACAGAAGCTATATTTTTAAAATCTAAATGTTACTGTTATGATACAACTAATAATATTAAAACACATAAAACATTAAAAGGAATTTCAAAGGCATCAGTGGCTAATCAAATAACATTTCAAGATTATAAAAATGCATTATTTAATAATGAAATAAAAACAGCATATAATTATAGACTTAATTCAAAGAAACATAAAATGTATTTAAAAGAAGAACATAAATTAGCATTAGATCCATTTGATGATAAAAGAAAAATTTTACCTGATGGAATAACTACTTTACCTTTTTAATTTTCTAATTTCTATTTTCTAAATATAACAATATAAAATATTATAAAATAATATAACATAAAATAATATAACATAAAATAATAATATAAAATAATAATATAAAATTAACATATAAAAATGGATAAAGTTAGAGCTGATAATTTTAAAAGAATAAAACAATTAGACGAATTAATAAAACAAAGAAATATTATGAAAGAAAATCATCTTCAACATAGAATGACAAAAGCTGGTATTCAATCTGATATGTTTGATAAATTAAAAATAACTGAAGAAGTAAAAACTGATTATGAAAAAACTGTCGAACCATTTAAAACTCTTGAAAAGGAACTTAATGAAAAACGTGTTGATATAGCGGATCCTGTACTTAAAACACTATTAGATGACTATGGTTTGTTAGAGGCAAACATAGATAAAAAATTACCAAAATCTATGTTATTCGAACATTCTACTTTCTTTTTAGATAAAAAATTATTTGCAAGATTTTATCTTGGTGGTAAAGAAATATTTCCACAACCTTTACGAGGATTAATTTTTACTCCAGATAAAAAACCTATTAGTTTAGATAGAAATTTTGTTGATCTTTTAAGAGGAGCAGATTTAAAAAATTATGCTGTAGAAGATCTAATAAAATATAAAACTATATTAGATAGAGTTGGCACAGTAAAAACTCTTAGACGTTATAAACAATTAGAAAATTTATTATCAACGGGAGTTAAAGTAGGAAAAGGTTTATCTGAAAAACAGAAAACAAAAAAACAGAAAACAGAAACAACCATATTTTTACCAGATGATCCACAAGAATTACTAAATAGATTAAATATTTTAATATCTGCAATAAAAGAAGGACATAATTCTAGTTTCAATGAAATTCATGCTATATTGAAAAGACTGTTAGAAAAGAAGATTCTAAATGAAGAGGATTATAAAAGTGTAGCTGAAATATGTTGTTTCTAATTTTTTATAAAAAAAAATTTCATAAAAAAATATTTATTTAATTTTTTAGTTTAAAAATGTGTTCAGCAGATTTAGACAAAATTAATAATCATTTAGAAAATTTGATAGAGATTTTGGGTTCATCAAAATTTAGTACGACGTTAAAAATTATAACAACTACTTCATCACACACTTGTAATTTAGAACCCATTCTACATTTAGAACAAAATAAAAATTATCAAATTGCATTGACTAGTTTCTCCACATTTAACACTATTCAAAACGTTATCAAAGATGTGAATGATCAATTTAGATATTCTACTGATAAAGGTAAAACATGGAAAATACTAACTTTTCTTCCTGGTTCTTACGAAGTTGAAACAATATCAAATGAAATTAAGAGACATTTAGGTATACCATTTAAAGATAAGAAACAATTACATTTTGCAGTTGAACCGGCAGTTAATAAATTTTCTCTTACTTTAGACGAAAATCATCAAGTTGATTTTAATCATGATAGATCATTGTCAAAGCTATTAGGATTTAATAAACAAACCTATAGTCAAGGTTATCATTTAAGTGAGAAGATTCCAAAAATAACTGAAATAAATTCAATTGTTGTACATTGTGACATTATTGAAGGAGGTTATATAAATGGTAAATTATCAAATTTAATATTCAGTTTTCCAGCTTTTACTGTGCCCATTGGTTATAGATTAAATGTATTTCCACAAACATTAATATATTTTCCTATTACAAGAAAAACTATTAACAACATTAACATTAGAATCACTGATGAAAAAGGACAAGAAATAAATTTTGGAGGTGAAGAGATTATGATAGATCTTTTGGTTCGGGAGGTATAAACTCCCGTTCGAGAGGTATAAACTTTTACGCTACAATAGAGAAGTTTAATTTTTTTTTATCATTTTCATTATTAATCTTATTAATCTTATTAATCTTATTAATCTTTTTAACCTTATTATTAGGAACAAAAAATAAAAAAAACTTAAATTAAAATTTTATTTTTTTTATTTTTTTGTTTTAAAAAACACTAATTCAATAATGGATGAATTTATTACTTTAAAAATGAATGAAATGTCTTTAAATAAAAAAAAAACTTAAATTTAATCATCATCCAAATTTATCTAATAAAGTTTTGTCAGTTATTTGCGGAAGATCAGGTTGTGGAAAAACATATCTATTATTTAAAATTTTAACGACTCCAAATTTTTTGGATTATAACAATCTTATAATTTATACAACAACAGCAGAACAACCCATCTATCAATTTTTAAAATATGGATTTGAAAATAATCTTAAAAAACAGCAATTGCTTCATTATTCAAAGAATATGAAAATTCTGAATATGAAGAAGAAATAAGTTCATGGTGTGAGGAAGCAACAACAAATAATCAGTTAGTAGAAACCAATAAAAATAAGCATATAAAAATACAACTAATAGATGATAGTGGTAATATGCAAGATCCTAGTAAACTAGATAAAACAATGAAACATTGTGTAATTTTTGATGATTGTGTTAATGATAGAAATCAGTCAGTTCAGAGAAATTATTTTACAAGAGGTAGACATAATAACTGTAGTGTTTTTTATTTAACACAAAGTATGTATTCATTAGACGGAAGTGTTATTAGAAAGAATGCAAATATATTTATACTATTTGAAATAAATGCAAGAAACTTAAGTGATTTGCTAAGAGATTTATGTATAAGAGATAAAGATGAATTTAAACAATCGTGTAATAATGCTTGGGCAAAAGATTATGGATTCATTACAATTAATATTGATAAAAAAATTCATGATAGAGTTATCGAACAATTGTTCTCTGACTGAAAGTCGATCGAAGATTTGTTTACCGAGTGATAAAAATATACAACATAGGGGTATAATATTTTTTTTAAAATATAATATTTGAATTTTGCGGTAACATTGGAATACAGCAAAAACATTTTACTGAACAAATTATTTTTTTATTGCTTTGTTGTCTGATATCTTTTCGTTCAAAGGTTTCTCGTTTAAAGTTTTCCTGTTTTAAGTTTTGTTTAATAAAGTTTTGCTTAAATTTTCGCTTAAAGTTTTTAGCTCTTCTAAAAAAATTTTATCATTTTCTTCATTAGATATTTTACCATCACTAGAAATTTTGCCACCCTGTTTATTCTTATCACCAACTTTTTCTGACTGTAATTTAAATGATATTTTATTTACTTCATTAGCTATTTGATCAAATTTTTCAATCTCATCTAACGTAATAACATTATCATCACATACTCTTTGAAAGTAGTAATGTAGTTTATCATAGACTTCTTTAATATGTAAATGCTTAGTTTTTAATGATTTTCGTTTCTTAGTTATTAAAGATTTATCTAACATTGTAACAAGTGAAGTTGTAAAAACACCCGTACCTGTTAAAGCTGTAGCAACTACTGGAATTACTAAAACACCTGAAGATATAACAATTGTTAAAGCACCTAAACTTATTGTTAAGAATATGCCAATTCCTTGTGTTACATTCTTAACTTTAGTCCATCTCTTTCTTAATTTTTTATAATGCTCTAATCTTAATAATAATTGAGATTCCTTATCTTTCATATACCTTACTCTATCCTTGTGTTTTTCTATATTTAATTCACTTATTTTTAATTGAGATAACGAAGGATATATTCTTGCGGTTCCTTCCACTTTTGTTTCTTCCATTTCTGAAGTTCCTTCCACTTTTGTTCCTTCCATTATTGTTTCATTCATTTCTGAAGTTCCTTCCATTTTTGTTTCTTCCATTTTTAAAGAAATATTTTTAGTCACATGATATATTTTAAAAACCTGAAAGATGGATAAAATTCATGAATTTGAAATTCTCAACTTTTATGATTTTCGGTGTCCTAGAACGGTCATGATTTAAGCAATGAAAATTGTAATTCTCAAATTTGAGATTCTTAACTTTTATGATTTTCGGTGTCCTAGAACGGTCATGATTTAAGCAATGAAAATTGTAATTCTCAAATTTGAGATTTTGAAAAATTTGAAAAACTGGGTATTTTTAAAAACACCCAAATTTATGAATTTAGGTCTTCATAACCTGAAAAAGGGTTCAAATTCATGAATTTATGTTGTTTTTAAAAATACCATTTTTTGAAAAAATGGTACTTTTTGAATGGACTAAATTCATGAATTCAGGTCTTAAAAACCTGAAAAAGGGACTAAATTCATGAATTTATGTCGTTTTTAAAGATGCCAATTTTTTTTATTTTTATGGGTGTCCTGTCCTGGAACGGTCTTTTGACCATTACTAAGCTGCATTTGATGTTAAGCAGGACATACTGAACTGAATTTTATAATTCACGCTATCCACGTGCTCGTTGAGCCGATTTTCATAGTTATCCTTCGATAGGCCTACTTCGTTCTACGGCCCATTCCACTTCGAAGGCATGGATAAGTGCCTTTTGAATAGAGAATGACACCTATTGTCAGGATTGAACTCCCATCAAGCCCTATCTGTACTGAATTTTATAATCCACACTATCCACGTGCTCGTTGAGCCGATTTTCTTAGCTTTCCTTCGATAGGCCTACTTCGTTCTACGGCCCATTCCACTTCGAAGGCATGGATAAGTGCCTTTTGAATAGAGAAGGACACCTATTGTCAGGATTGAACTCCCATCAAGCCCTATCTGTACTGAATTTTATAATTCACGCTATCCACGTGCTCGTTGAGCCGATTTTCATAGTTATCCTTCCATAGGCCTACTTCGTTCTACGGCCCATTCCACTTCGAATGCATGGATAAGTGCCTTTTGAGTAGAGAAGGACACCTATTGTCAGGATTGAACTCCCATCAAGCCCTATCTGTACTGAATTTTATAATTCACGCTATCCACGTGCTCGTTGAGCTGATTTTCTTAGCTTTCCTTCGATAGGCCTACTTCGTTCTACGGCCCATTCCACTTCGAATGCATGGATAAGTGCCTTTTGAATAGAGAAGGACACCTATTGTCAGGATTCAACTCCCTTCAAGCCCTATCTGTACTGAATTTTATAATTCACACTATCCACGTGCTCGTTGAGCCAATTTTCTTAGCTTTCCTTCGATAGGCCTACTTCGTTCTACGGCCCATTCCACTTCGAAGGTATGGATAAGTGCCTTTTGAATAGAGAAGGACACCTATTGTCAGAATTCAACTCCCATTAAGCATTGTCTGAAATGAATTTCATAATGCACACTATCCACGTGCTCGTTGAGCCGATTTTCATAGCTTTTCTTCCATACACTAGTTGACCGGTGTCAGTTAATGTACAGTCATTTGTCTGACCATTAGCCTCGTGTCACTTAAGTGTCAGTTAAGTGACAGTTGAATTATCTGGCGTGATATTGCGTATTTTGACTACTTCTACAAATATTTTTAGTAGCATGATGGTCGTGAGGAATCACGAAAGGAAATATACACACTAATTAACAGAATTTCTCTTCTTTCTAGTGCTTGTAGTCTTTCATTTTCATGCATGCGATTGACTTTAATACCGAAAAGTTTAGCTGTAGTGTATATTTTTAAATGGAATTTGCATTCTGTAGAATGCAGAGTTTTAAGAAACGAATACAAGATCGGCCCTATACCTTTTTATACATAAGTACTTATTTTTCTAGAATATGTGAGACTATACCCCTGCAGCATTGAGACGACGACTTATCACGATTGAAGACAGCTCAGCTCGTCACAAAAAAGGACATCACAGCTGATGTAAAATGTCCGTGAACGAGTCGTCTGAAGGCATTACTTTTGAGACGAGTAATGGCGAGTTTATGAGACCAGTTTTCTGACGAGATATCTATATGATATTATTATTGATGCATCCAAGCATAGCGCCCTTCCAAATTCTCTGAAGACAGCCCTAGAGCCGAGAAAATGATGGACTCGAACCATCTGACGCACTCAGACGCACCAAATCGATGATAAGCTACAGTATTTTTTATCACTTATAGTTATTTAAGATAAGCGCGCGCAATGTCAAAATATGTTAGTGATGAAGATTTTGATCAAATTTTAATATTCCAAAAATTATACATTTTAGCACAATTTATTATTTTTGCACAATTTATAACTAATACATGAATGTAATACACATTATCTGAATATATACATTATTACAGTACATTAGAATTATATATATATACAATATTTACACTTTAGGCACTAGTCTTTTCGAGAAGATTTCCAAGAATATTTTTCAACCGAACATAGAGAGGTAATGAATGAGAAGATAGACGATTTTAAATTCCAGCTATTCTGAAATTTTACATAAGCACCTGCTACATATACAGCAAAACCACTCTTACCTTGGATGCCTCGTGTTCCACCAAAACAAGTTTTCAATACTGGGATTGAGAGCACCGCACTTTGCCGCACAGACATGGTAAGAAGTGTAGACTTCTTCCACGTGTTCTTGTAAGATCAGAAGTCGGCAACAAGGACTACAAATTGACAACTTTCGCAAACCAAGAACCGGTGTCGATTTCCGATAGGAGTGCAGTTTTGAAGTGCGTGTTTTCCGCTGTTCTATAACTTTTTTCTAAAACATCTGCATTTACACTGTAATTCGGAATCATATGGTCATCCAAAAGAATCGCATACCGATACATGGAAAGTTTGATGGAATTTAGCAGTAAAATCAAGTCTAATTTCATGCAATAATTTCAGGATGTGTAGGCTAATGATAAACAATTAATATTCACACTAATTTTTTCAAAAAATTGTGATTTTAGCCCAACCCTGAATAAAAATGGACTTACACATGGCCAACTTACCACATTCTCTCTCTCTCATCTATATCTGCATTCAGTCATGGCAAGCAGTTCTCATTAGTTCTCATTCTCTTCAGTATTTTGTGCTCTTGCACACGACACAATCAGATCGATGACCGATTACTTTTTTTGGCTAACTGTCTGTCACCCGTTATTCGGGCAGCACTCGCCCGACGCCCACTAGGGTTTGTGAAATTCCCGTCTTCTCGTGATTATCATTGTGAGTGTGTTATGACCCAGGGGAGAGTTGCTACACCATTTATTGGAAGAGAAATCAAGACATCTGTCCACAGTAGTCAATCTGACCTTGTTCAAATTTACTTCATCACATAGATAGTCAATAATTTTCTTTAATGCGGTTAAAGGATGACCTCACAAATTTGTAAATCAGAAATATTTCGGTATTTCTGATTAAAATTTCTAAGGCATCCTTTAATCTTTACACAACTTTCAATTTAGATCCATAGTTTCATAGGCCAACGATATTTATCACAACAATAACGGCAAATCCAGTTAGCAACTGCAGATGATTATCAAGGTAATCGAAAAAGAATAGTAGAAATTTTCAGTGAAAAAGCAGCAATATTTGTAGCCATCATCCATTAAAATTGCCGCTATTAAACTGAAATTTTCTACAACTGACCTGAAATTACAGCTACAAATTAAATAAAACGTTGAGCTGACTTACTCGGGTAAGAGTCTTGGCCAATGAAACCTGTACATCACAACAGTAAGATAGACAATAGGTACGACCGCTATGACGAGATCATACAGGGAAAGCTACCACCCTTCCTAACTCGTTGATCATGTTGCTAAATATGTTGAGGTTGTAAAGTCAGCCAATATTTTTGCAGTTTCTCAACAAAATCTTTTATCTCGTCGTAGGAAAGAATAATCACATCGTCATCAGGAAGCCATGAGAGAAGTGATGAGGTCCTTTCTTCTTCACCAGTCCGATGGGATACTTTGGTTGAAAACATATCTATCGCTCTGAAAAACTGTTGTAGTACGCAATGGGAGGCAAATGTGAATTTTGTTAAGCCATTCACGTATGAACTGAAAAAGATGCGAAAAACTCTAAAATAATTAAAGAAAAATTCTATAAAAGAGGCAAGATAACACATAACAGTACAACTAGTGAAGCAAGCTCACTCTTTGACGAAGTGTCTTCTTAGGAATTCATTCTCTCGATGATCGTGTGGTTTGAATTATTGAATGCCATGAATAAATCGAACAAATGCTCGAAGAAAGACTAAAAACTACCTCGCTCTCATGCCAATAGAATATGAAATATGTAATGAACTTGATCTAGAAACCCGGATGAATGATTTTGCCACAATGAAAGCTCAGAAAATTCAGTTGTGAAATGGTTGAAATATGTTTTATCAATTTGTAACCTATTTTTGAGTGAATTTTCCGTTTTTAAAGATGCATCATAGTATGTATGGTCTAGGCTACAGCAATTCCAATAATTCCAAAATGGCATTGTATACACTATCATCAAATTAAGACATGATTTCACCTACTTTGATTTCACCGATGCAATCGGTTTCGAAATATGGTACGAGGTTCATTATGGCGAGTTATGATTAGCCAATAGCTAGGAAGGACTTCTACAAATAGGTTCATAATTAGGCCTATATGTATTTATGCATAGAAGTATCTATTTGTAGTTGTCCTTGCAACTTAGCACTACCCGAGTCAGCAACCGGGAGCATAGTAACATATTCTGATGCCAATTATAAGGCTAAGCTTGGTATCCAGCTTCAGTAATCCCACGTGAAGCAGTTGTAATTGAAAAATGTAGTCAGAATTTTATGGTGAGAGGTGGGCCTTGCACAGCATAAAGCCGGCACTGCTGAGGCAATGATTCATCATCTTTCACTGCACCATCTGCTCTTTTTACATGTCAAGTTAATTTCTCTCTGTCAATGTTGAAATATTTATCTGAATATTTGGCGCACACACTGCATACAAATGTTATTTATTCATCACAGCATCTGTTAATTACATGTACATGATAACTTTCTTTTAATAAAGGATAGTCAGTAAAAGAGGTGAGAAAAGTTCTCAATATGTGATGTGGCAAACGCGTGGCATTTCAGTCGCCATCTTCTATAATGTAAGTTCTCGAAAAAAAATCACACAAGTTATAAAAATCAATTAGTGTCAGAAAATGATGATCAAATGATTTGTAGAATATATAATATGAAGAGCACATTACAAGCCTTCCAATGGAAATATTTAAACACAACGCCGAGGTGACATATTTATTGACTTGGAAAAATTGTTCAATATCTGTGATCAACGCAGCTATTCATGGATGACTGATATCAACAGTTAAGGTCATCTAAAAGGCAGTTCAAAGGCACAGTCATCCAACATTGTGCATCTTCAGGAACATTTCATTCTTTCAGATGATCGTGAAAATATGACGTGGCTTAATTAAAAATAAATTATAACTAAAATATATAACTAATTAACTAATAAATTATAACTAAATTATATACTAAAAAAATAGTTAAATTCCTTTAACTGTTGAATTACCTTTCATGTGGTACCTAAAAAGTGGGTATGCGTTTGCATTTGGTGTCGACAGGTGACCAAATGCTCCAACAAGCAATTCAAATGTCACAGGATTTTTCATTTGTTATGTGTGTATCAAAAAACTTAATCTCGAATCTAATTGAGATAATGCTGTAATCCCGAGATCTCGAACGTCTAAAATTGGATTGAATTCACTATAGCCTACATGTGCAGTCTTCTACGCAAAACATGCTTAGTTAGTATCGATGCAAAAGCTCTATGAATTCCTACAGATATGATGAGAAGTTGGTGCTCTTGAGACCATGATTCTCTACCTTTCATAAGGCGGACCATCTGTTCTTTTTATCTATCAAATTCTCTATGTCAGTGCCGGAATATTTGTCTGCTGGATATTCGTAATTTGGCTCACATTTGCATATACAAATATTATTTAGTTATCAACATGCTTTGATTAGGCCTATTTATACATTCTCGAAAAATCACTTACGAAAATCAATTCATGAATGTCTGAAAATGATGAGCATGACCTTCTCAAGGAAGGAAATAATTATCTAAATGTAGCGTTCAGTTGACACATGTATTGACTTTGAGTAATTGTTCATGTTCAACACAGCTAACATGCAGTGATCAGTCATTTAAAAGGCAGCTCAAAGGAACCTTGTAAATGTTAAAGAACGTTTAATCAACAAAGTGAATTTTTCGATCTGGCCTCTCAATCTCAAGATCTCCGATCAACATTTTCCAAATACCGAGATCTCGAATTCGTTATTGCGAGTAGGCATATATCAGATTGTTCCAACTACTCAAAAAATGTAATTAATTACAAGACAATTACTATTTACTGTGTAGTAGTCTATAGGCCTAGATTTGCAATTACGCAGTCCTATTTGTAATTGAAATTGAATTAACAACACAAATCTGGACTGTGTTTGCATTCATCAATACAGGGCCGCGATAAATGTGTTGACTTCTTCGTCAGCTGAAACAAAGTCAGAAAGATCTTTCGAGTAATCTTTTGCATTCTTTCACCAATTTACTGCAGAATTGACGTTGACGAGATATTTTGACACAAGATTGATAACTCGAGAAGGATTTGATCTCCATCCTCGATGCAGTTGGTCGTTTTTGAAAGCGGACGGAGCAGTTGCGAAACAGGCAATGTTCGAAGAGCAGCGAAACACATCGAGTAATCGGGATGATCATTAAATCCACCACGAGCTCGTGCACAACTACAGATGTTCTCAACATGATCTTGAGCTCAACGTCGTCAAGATAGGCGAGGGATTAGATTCGTTGAAACCTGATCGCAAGAAAGGCATTTTATAGACTGAAGGCTAATCAGTCAACCAGTTTTACACGTATTCACGAAGGTCACTCTTCCTTCAGTTACTCCGACAGTTATTAAAAATATCCATGATAATGGTATGCCAGACTTAGGATCATCTTTCTCCACCGGGCATCGTCACGAACAGATTTAATTTGAAGCGCGCTCCTTTAATCAACTATACAGGCCTAAAATCGGCGTTTGCATTTCGATCAATATGTTTTCTATGAATTTTGAGTCTGATAGTAGCAGAATGCTATTCGTCGAGAAAACTATGTATGTGCCTGATCAAACTTACACAAAATATCATTTCGTCCCCATCAATATGACAACAAACTCAAACATGCTACTCAGTATTTGCAAACCACTCCATTCTCACTCTTGTTAAACATTTTGGTGAAGACCTTATCGACACCAACAAAGGGACAAGAGAAGCAATAGGTTGGATATCCACAACCGATTAGTGATTATGAACTTTTCAACAATAGTCCCTTTCACGTACAGAGATTCATTATTCATCAGGTGTTTCAATATTTATCGTTCATAAGAAATTGTCTGAATAGGTAAATAGTAATTTGAATCAGATCAATCAAATTATTTACTCACTAATATTCATATACCTGACACTACATTGACATAGTGTACAATAAATGTGACTTATACAAGTGCCAGCAATGTGTAAATATATTTATTTCGTTCACAGGAATAATTGAGATCGGCGACTAAATATAACTCAATTTTTTTCTGAAATTGGATGAAATGTAGCTGCTAAAATATTTTAATTGAATTGGTCAAGTTTGGTGTCATGAAAATCGCAATTTTGCAGGCATTGAGAATTTATTAGTCTTATCATGATCTGATAACTGTGTGACTTTCAAACTCAAGTTTAGTTAATTTGCAATTACATCATCACTTCCTGAGAGCTTGCATGTCGCACCATTTGTGCGTGCGTGTCATTTTCTTTCCACGTTTCACTTCTTTAACATTGCAGTCCGAGACAGTGACTGTCTCTCTCTTACTATCTCTGCTTCTTCCATACCGAACAGAAGGCTGACGTCATCAACTAACAACGATAAGAACTTCCATCTGCTTGCTCGAAGGAGTGAAGCCAGGTCTCCACTGTATGTGAAACGCACACACGAAACTTACCCCCGCGCGACGCATACAGACTTTCCTAACTTGTTTTGGCAACAAAGCAATCCTCGCTACCGTCTATCCGCTCACTCGAGGGATGACGTCAGCCGACCACAGATTTAGAGAGCAACAGTGGATGTACTGCTCTCCATTGATATAGAGGGTAAAGGAGATCGCGGACTTCCCTAAATTTGTGTCTCCACCTCTGAACGCAGCTGTCGGGCAAGAAGCTCTTGGCGAGCGACAGACACGTGTATTTTCGCATCAAACTAAATGAAGTTAAATCCACTTTATCAGATAATTACAGTTCAATACTCATCAAACTCATCTCTAGTATTAAAGATAAACGACTGATATACATCAACACGATAGTAAGTTGATTAAATAACCTGGTATTATCACGGAAAAAGACCACAATCATAGTATCTCCCAAGACATAAATCAAATTGCAAAAACTTCATTTGTGATAATGGTAAGTATAAAATTAGTGAAATGAAAGCATTCTACTTACATTACTCATTGCGGAAAAGAATGAGTTTATTGAGTCTCTTTCGTTGAGAAGGACGGTCTTTCAGCACAGATCGGCGATTGAAATACTTTGCAACTGCGTGAAGTCTTACTTTGACATAGGTATTGACGATGAGTCGAACGAGTTTTATAATATGATTTTCTTCCTCCACTGAGGCATCTAATTCATGTCCATTGAGTTCAGGAAACAAATCATAAACCCGGCTTCCAAAAAATTGAAGGACTCGTGACTCAATGCGGAGGTCTATGAATCGATGAGTTGGCAATTTCCAGTCAGAGGCATTTTTGGGTATGTAGTGGCGAAGAACTTTTTTTTTTTTTTTTGAGAGGTATCAGCGGCAGGTTATCTTCAAACAATCATTAGATTAGTAGTTTTTCATGATTCATCACACTTTTATAAAGAATGAAGTGAATATCTGTCATGCCGATTGCTGTTTTGCACTTCTTTTGAGGTGCATCTGCTGATTAGGTGTCTTGAAATAATTTATCTATTGATGCTATAAGATAATTTCTCAATACTTCTCGAAGAACATCGCGTGAAGATTTCTTTAATCTACATATCAATTCCTTTCACCACTTCACCCGAGATGTACCGGTTGTTTATCTTGATCTCATTAGCGTTATTTGAAGATTCACCACTTAAAAATACATGTTCTAAATGTCCATTTCTCGTCCGCCCTGCACTTAACTCATCACTCAAATGATAAAAGAAGATTCTAATTATCAATTTGACTTTGATGAGATACGATCCCTTCAAGTTCTTCTTACATCTAATGTTGGAAATGGAATCAATGTTACGCATTGAACTGTGCGGGCAGGAGTGACTGAAACTGCTTCTTGCCCGACAGCAGAGGGGAATTCCCAACAAAACTGGAGACACTTGGTTCCTATTGATAAAGCCAGGGAAAAAGGGAAGTCCGCCATCTCTTTCCCACCTATTTTTATATCAATGCTGCTCTCCCTAATTGACGCTGCCGGCGTTGAAGCCCGCAGATCGGTGTTTTCTTTGATGACCACTTGCAATAGACAGGAAGGAATGTGTCTCACAAATTGGACAATTTAGTGATTATGCCCATGTGTGTGACATACATGTGTGCTAGGTCCATTTTGAGATAAATTGATGTCGACATCATTCAACAACAATTCTGTAGGACTGCTTAACAAGAATTTTGATTTAATGAAATGATAAGTCGTCACTTGTGCTCACTTCATATCGCAAGAAGTTCATAAACTGACCTGTGACTTTTTCATGATGATTCCAAAGCAATTTATAGTGACTTCTGTTGTGTTCCTCAGTCGTCACTGACGATCATCTTCAGGTCGTATACTCTTGAAAAAAATCGTGTGTAAAAATCAATTTATATCTGAAAATGATGATCATGGCTGCTAGGGTGTAAAGGCCCGTTCAGACAGAGAACAGTTTGCGGTTTGCTGTTTGCGGTTTTTGCCCCCTCCATTATTGAAAAGAAACCGTATGTCGTTCAGACAGAGCACGGTTTTAGAGACGGCAAATACCTCTCGTCAACTTCAAAAGAGGTGTGTCTACTGTAGTGGGAGATTGAATATCACAGCACGTTTACCTCAGAAGCATATCAGTAGGGATTCCAATCCCTGGGATCCCGAAATCCCGGGATTGGAGAGTCAAAATCCCGGGATTGAGAAATTAACAATATAGCTGTATTCTGTCTGAAGAAAGACAGATTGCGAAGGTGAAGCTACCAGACATCCACACACGATAGTTATAGACTCTTCTTATTTCATTATAATCGTCAACGTTACGTTTTTAATATTCCATTGATGAGACTTTTGAATTAGGTCGAGACTTAAATTTGAGCTTGTTATTTCTCAAAGCCAACAATATTTTAGAGCATGACCAATTTGAAGATGAACATTGCTGGCGAAGTAGGCCTACACAATACCGGGATAAGGAATCGAACTAATCCTCGGGATTGAGATCTTTAGGAGGCAAATTGCTCACCAGACTGCAGTATATATTTACATTATTATTCTCTGTTTAACTCAATCTTGGGATTAATTTGTACAGGAAGAATAGTTCTATTTGACCATAGTTGTTATTCACAGCATTAGGTTAGCTTATACAGTAAAAAGGCATGTAAAAGGTTCTTCAATCGCGCAATCCCGAGCTCTAATGAGTTCTCCCGAGTTCTCTCCGCTCTAATTTTGTGACGATGACACCTTGTATGACAACCTAGTAACCAATTATATAGTAAATTCAGTTTGCTTTTAGCAGCATGCTATGCATCTGAATCTGCAGAAGTGATGTGATTTTGAAAGCTTTACCACAGTCAAGTTCCGTTGCGCAATCTCCCTGCCCTTCTCGCATTAGCAGACACATTCCATCGCTATCCATCCTTCGGCCGCATTCGTCTTTGTCCGGTTTCGCCTGCCAACAGCTACAGAAACAGGATAATCGATGATGCGCTGACGCGTCTCGCGTGCAGCCATAGACAAGCGTGCAGCGGGCATTAAATTCATGGCATCGCGAAGCTGAGTAATGATGATGTTACGTCAATTATAGCAGTGTGGACTTTAACAACGTACGCCATTGCTGCTACATCCTTCATCCGTGTACAGAGATCACTTCTCAGTGTTGTCTTTTTCATCGGGCACAATATCAGATTGAGTGACACATGGATTAAATAATACAACCCTCGCCGTGGTGAAGAATTCCTCGACCGAAAGCAACTTTTCATCCGCGATAGATTTACATGTACGAAAATTGATATAATTATCCAGTAAAAATCGAAATCAGCAGAGCAGAACTTCTTGTGAATGAAGCAATCAAAACATATTTGATCTCCATAGACAATATGACTTGTCGCTATTTTCCAACTACGTGTTTCGATCTCAATGCTTCTCATATTTCTGTGTCGATTACTTTCGTCGCAACATGTAAGTATCAGCATGCAAATTCCTATTTTAATATGTAATTAAATGAAATAAGAGCTTTATGTATATAAGTGGTGTACAAAAGAATTCATTCAGACGCTAACAATCGAAACACTAGAATTATTGTGGCTATCGGAAAATTCAAGTTGATGTAATTTGAATCAGCTCGATATATTTCAATGGCTCACTGCTATCCTCTTCAGGAGCAGAAGATATGTATACTATACAAGAATATTTGCTATGATAGTGATTCAAAATACACAAAGAAATCATTCACGCATATCAATTAACAATATCATTTTGAATCACTATTACCATTCTCGTAATCCTTTGCTCCTGAAGATAATAGCTCTGAACTTTTGAAATATATCTGGCTGATGTAAATTAAATCAACTTGACTTTTCCGAAAACTACAGCAGTCTAGGGCCGAACCACATAGAATGATTAATTTAGGTGTAGTATGAATTTCTTCTTTTGTAATTCAGTTCTGTCATCAAGAATTGGGAAAACGCATTGTCTAGTGCATTACTAATGTGAAAAATTGTGATGCATTGGCTTTGCACTATAAACCAAAATCAGTGATAAAGTGGAATTTTTGAAATGATTAAGTTTCTCTTCATATAGGGATAGGCCTATAAAATACTGATGGTTAAGCCCACTGCATTCTCTACTATATATCGTGATATTGACAAATAAACTGACAATTGATATGCTATTTTACATTTGTCAATAGGCTATGATTGACCTATATCAGTTTTACATGTATTTGCATTCAGGCATAATTATATGCATGCAGTAATGCTCATAATTAATTTTAAAACATAAAAATTAGTGTTTTGCATATGATGTTGAAGGCTAGGAACAAGAGGCAATTCAATTTTCTTGGGTCCTCCCACCTTTTGATGTGTCTGTGACACGAAGCGCCGTGGCTTTTACCTACTCAAATTTTATTGTACATTACTTTATGAAGGCAAATATGAAGAAGGAGTGACCCGCTTGTTTTTAGCACAATGCCAAGAAAAATTGTTTTACATATTTTTACATAGAATAATGTCGAATAATCGATCATATCACATATGTTATGTTGCCATTTCAGGTTGACCAATTCGTGTGAGAATATCTTCGAACCAGCATCTACATGTGCTTGACCATCGAGTTCATCAGGCGACTGTTTCCGGACTAGGAAAATCTAGAGCTAATAAGTAAGTAAGAAAAGGCTTTCGGCTAGCTGTCTTAATTTTCGTAACTTGAATTTCATGTGTAATATTAGCCTTTGTCCACCCTTTCTTCTGGATCATTCGATAATTTTACATTATTATTCAATGTTAGGTATAGGCATACATAAAGTCGGCTTCAAGTGTGCGAAGGAAGTGATGATGCATGAGACCCGCAATCAACCATATTTTAAATGAAAGTACTCTACAATTGAATAGTGTTTTCATAATGTTGTCTCATTTCTCTTCAATTGCAATTATGAAGTATTTTGCAGTATTTCTGTCATAACATGCAAGCTAGAGATGCATGCCGGCATTTTTTATTGTTTATATAACTTTTTTATTATGAAATAACTTGATAAAACTTTTCATTTGCTCTTCGGTTAAAACTTAATTGAGTAAAATATTTCATGCAATCCTAGTGTAGGCCTTTATTCGGCTCTTCATGTACATGTATTGTTTGACTGTAATGTGTTAGTGATTTTTTGTCTCTCTCGTTAAAGAATCTCGAAACGTTGATTCAAAAATCTCTTAATTTATTTTATTCCTGTGAAAGCTAGAGGCAATTTCAAAAATTATTAAGATCATCAATTGATTAATTGAAGTTGATCAATTGAAGTGATACATATTCATTGAGGTTTAAAAAATTTACTGAATTCTGAAACAATCTTAAATGTTTCTGTTCAATTCTTTTATGTCGATTTGGTGTTAATTGAAAGAGATGTAAACAATAGCTTTTTGTCAAACATCATACCGTAAAGCAAAACACAAGTAGGCGTAACTGAATGATGGTAAAACATAGGGGCTATAAGTTGCAATTATATATAAATTTGTAGCATAAAAACAAATTCAAAAGTGACAGAAATTTAAATTGAGTTAATGAAAGAAATCTCATTGTTATCCATATTACTGTCAGTGTATAATCACTTAATTATCATCCCAACTCTTCAATGATGCATAATTTTTATATAAATCAGCAATGAAGTATGGAAGACTTTTTGAGCGCATGGTACATACTCAACATACTTGATTCTATATCAAGCTCTTCCGAAAATTTAGCACAGTGATATCAGACACTATTCAAAATTTAGACCAAGTGTAGCTTCCTGTACGAGTTTCCCCCTTTTGACGAGCACACTTGGTAAAATGGGTAAAAATCAGTGATGTGACTTCGATTAGATTTTAATCGAGGTCGAGGTTGTTCTCGATATAAGTTACATCATTTTGATTGACTTTGGCACCGGGCACTTGAATGAAAGGAAAACGAAGACATTTGTGTTCATCAAGTTATTGATCATATTGTGTCAACACATTGAAAATCTGATTATTATCTATGACATACCTACAGATTACTAAGTATCCAACGTCGTGGGTTGTCGCAAGAGACCTTGGATATTCGTTCAAAGCCATAGAAACTGTAACAAATCTCAGTGAAAATATCAACGCTGGTGATTTAGTTGATCGGCTAATGGATCTAGATGAGCATGCTATTAATCACAATTTGGATCGTAGGTGGATAGAGGATTTCTCCATGCTACACTGCAATGATAGTGAAATTAGGAGGATCAAATTGGAACGATATGGAAAGAAGGAGACATCTGACAGTGTTTTAATAAAAAATTCTCCCAATAAAAGTGACTTCAGAAGGAAATTAGAACAAGAGACATTTAAATTATTATGTGAACGGAACTGTGTTAAATGTTTTAAACAGGAACGATCCCTTCTCTTTTTGCCATGTTCTCATAGCGTCATGTGTTCTACATGTTATGTACCCCTTGCAACTTCATCCTGTCCCCTTTGTGATGAAGAAATATCTTCAACAGTCACTGTATATCGTGCATGATGAGTCATCATGCAGGCCTGTGATTGGTCACTATTGTGTCTTTGTGTGACTTTTCTATATAAGGAGGACATTGTACCGTTCTATTTCAAGCATAATTTGAGGCTAATACAATGTCAATCAGCATGTCGTTCACTACCAACATTCCCATTTCAATAATTTATCGAAGTCAACTCTTCACCGGCAATATATTTTATTCTGCCGTGAATATAACTGGCTATAAAAGCGGATTTGGTGGATCTGATGGAGGAAATAGTGAAGTATTTCCGCTGTGGAGAGGACGTTGTGGTGCAGAGAATGCTAATGAGAGTCGTGAACAACGCTCTTACACGACTTGCAAGATTCTGGCTCAATGAAGTATTTCGCCCACTATCTCAAACGGAGATTGTACCGGAATACTCTCGCTGTTGGTGCAGCAGTATCCAACGGAAACTCAACACATGTCTCCATGACATTATCACCTCCAGCTACTATGACGAGAAGGGTGAGAAATGTAAACTGGACTTGTTCAGTGGACCGCCATCAGTAAGCATCAATGTGGCTGCTCAAGGACATTCTGAGGTGATCAGTTTGCGGGCATACTATGCCAATATTTTAAAGACTTTCCATTTAAAGCCTTGCTGTATGTGCTGCCCTATTTCAAAACATCTAATGAAAGACATTGAGCAGCTCATAACTGCTACAAATGAGACTCTAGCCGATGTGAGTGTATATCAGTTTCCCTCTACAACTTGTTAAGTGTTTTATGTAATTTTATACGTACCAGCAACAAACTCTGTGTGAATGCTTGTAAACTTTTGTGTATAATGTTGTAAGTACTAAGCAAAAATTGTAAATTGTATTATCTATTTCCATATTAGAATAAAAATGTCTGTAAAACGGAAGGCATCTTCTCGTCAATCGAAACGGTCCTTCAAACCTTCAAGTCAGTTTAAAAAGGCGTTGCGAAAGTTAAACAGGATACATGATAATAAGAAGAAGTGTAAATTGATTCAAAATTCAAGTGATGATTTCATTCGTGATTTAGCTTTTGCAATACACAAATGTCCTACCTATTTACAAGCCTCTATTGAATGCTGGCTCTTTGAATAGCATAAAAAAGTTTTCAAATCCAAGGAGTAGTGATAAGAAAAGGCGAAACTTAATTCAGCGCGGTGGTGGTGGGTTTCTAAGTATGTTAAATGATATTGGAATCAGTATTAATGGTGTAATCAATAGTCCGCTTGGAAGGATTGCAGCAACTGCTGCAATGTTAATATAAGGTTAGCGAATCATAAAGTGACACGTCATCACTTTGATTGATGAGTCATATATAGGTGTATATAAGGAAGACGCTTTAATGATATTTTAAACCACTTTTCAAGTGACAATTCATTTGCGCTGGTTGAAAGCTCCGAATTAGTACTTATTGAAATATGACTCAGAAAATGTATACAATCAGAGAGGAAGGTGACGCTTTTGAGCAAGATCTCTTGAAGCTTCGTCCGACACGAAAGGTGCAAGGGATTGGAAATACGTTCTACTTTCAAACCTTGAATTATGGTGATGATGGCTTTTATCTTCAAGTTCCATTCTTCCACAGTAATGGTATGTCTACATCAGGGTATAGCAATATGAGACAAATGCGAGTGACTTTTCCAAAATGGCAACAGGTGATTCTTAAAACTATTGACTCTTTCGCGAAAGAATGTGTTGAGCTGCCTGAAAGTGCTCCCACTCATTGGAGAAAGGCATTAGAGGAAGGAGTTGGTTATAAGGAATTGCCGGAATTCGATACACTGTTTTTAAAACTATCGGATCATTTTCAAGCATTCGATCTCTTTACAAACGCGATGGAATGTGAGGATCTCAAACGGGGCCGCTATATGGGCTTAGTGCACGTTACCGGACTTTATATTGGTTCACATGGTTCGACTGGTAAAGTCGCATCTTTACAAATGAAGGTTCTTCAACTAGTCTATGAACCACTACCAATTGATAAATGTTTAATTAACATTGATAAGACTGCTTCAAGTGATGGGAAGGAAGAGAGTAAAAAGCGAGGGCGGAAATCTAAAGATGGGAATCCTAATTGAAGTTGAAGCGCCAAGATGCTGACTTGAAAACTTTCTATAATCCTAATTGTGATGAGGAAACACAAATGTTTTAATTTGTAAATGTAACTTGAAAGTTTCTATTCTGAATGTAAATAAACTTGATCTGGAACATGTGTCTGTTTTGTTGTTCTAAGCAAAATTAGCGGGATGATGAGTTTAATGTTAATGGAATTATAAGATGACAGATTTTCGTCTATTCACTGATCGCACAATGTGTGTCGCTGGACCAAGTTAGTCCGGTAAAACTACATTTGTAACTGAATTGCTACAATGTAGAAATGAAATGTTTAACAAGGAAATTAAGAGAGTCAAATGGTATTATGGAATATTTCAACCACAACTACATTCTGCACTTCGCCAGAAAGGTTATGAGGTGAAGCAAGGGTTGCCATCAACTGAGGATATCAAAGCAGGTGACTTACTAGTATTAGATGATCTATTACGAGAAAGCAAATCTTCAAAGGATGTAACTGAAATGTTCATTCAAACTGCACATCATAGGGAAGCTTTTATTATCTACATCACCCAAAACATCTTCGATGGAGGGAAAGAGCAAAGAACTAGAAGTTTTGAATACACATTATTTGGCAATATTTAAAAATCCAAGAGATAGCAGTCAGATACATCATCTCAGTAGACAGATATTACCTGAACAACCTAAAGTACTTTCAAAAATATATGAAGATGTAACAAAGAAACCACATGGTTATCTATTTATTGATCTAACCCAGGAATGTCCAGAACGACTTCGATTTCGAACAAATATCATACCTAATTCCGCTGAACCAATGACAGTTTTCTCGGTTCACAGTTAGTTTTAAGCAATGTACTTTGTTGCCTTATTATTTTCAAACATGTCGTATTCAAAGATGGTAGTCATTCCTCAAGAGGAGTATGTACAATTGACTACATTACAAAGTGCACAGGAAGTCAAAAATATAGATCAACCTATTACGAATCAACTTAAGGAACTAACACAAAAGGATATGGAAATTCAGAAGATTAAGGATCCCTATCGACGAATGCAGTTAGCAGCTGAAACATTGACGAGAGGCGACAGATTCGTGACAAGTTGCGACGATTTATAACCTTGTCAACACCTCGACCATATCGTGTGCGCGCTGAGCGATTATTTGACTTCATTGATCCACATGTGAAGTTCAATGAGAGAGGGGAGATAATAGATGAAACAACTGGTGATGTTATTAGAAATAGTCACATAGATGACCTTCTACAATATGCTGTCAGAGATGTAAGGCGAAAACTAGGTGCACCACAAGGGTGGTCATATTTTCAGAAAATTTTATCTGATCAAAATGTACCTCACAATATTATTGGAGGACCGACTGTGAATGAATTGGATAAGGGTCACTTACAAGATGGATCAAAGAGTAAAACACCCACGATGGCGGTCAAGCGACAGCTTGCAGATCCCGATGATCTGCAACCAAAAAGAGCTACTAGGCGCTCAATGCGTGTTGCGAAGGAGTATAGTAAATATTAAGCAAATATGAATTAAGCCTTACCTCTCTCATATCATGTCGTTACAAAAATTTTGCTGTTGTTTGAAATCTGCGCTCGAAGGTAAAGCAGAAGAGGGCATAGAGGTTGATATCAATTGTGTTAGCAGTTGCTGTGCGAGTAATACGCGTGCAAATCAGAACAAAGACGATGAGTACAGCAGTGAAACTCAGAAAGATTTATTACGACTTAAATCATCCCGCAAGTTTCAGTCGTCCGGAGGTTCTAGCTCGTGCAGCAGGTGTGGGAATAGAGAAAGTCAAGAAGTGGTTGAGGAGTCAACCGACTTACACTCTTCACAAAAATGCGAGAAAGCGGTTTCCAACAAGAAAATATGTTGTTAACAATATAGATAGTCAATGGCAAGCGGACTTGGCTGACATGCAACAGATATCACAGTACAATGATGGCTATAAATACATCTTAACCGTAATAGATATTTTATCTCGCTATGCTTGGGCACGTGCGCTGAAATCTAAACGAGGACCAGAAGTTGAAGCGGCTTTTCAGAGCATTTTCGATGAGGGGCGTGTTCCGCAAAGAATACAGACCGATCAAGGGAAGGAATTCGAAAACTCTCATGTTCGAAGTCTCCTTAAAAGTCATAATGTGGAATTGTTTAGTGTCAAAAGTGCTTATAAAGCTGCCATGGTTGAGAGGTTCAATCGCACACTGAAGACAAAAATATGGCGCTATTTCACTGCAAAAAATACACATGTTTGGGTAGGTGAGCTGCAGAAATTTGTTAAGAATTACAATGAAAGCTACCATCGAATCATTAAGATGAAACCAGTTGATGTTACCCCAGATAATGCGATGGATGTATGGCTTCGATTGTATGATAACAAAGCGAAAAACATTTCCAATGAAAAGAAAATTAATGTTGGTGATAGAGTTCGGATTTCAAAGTTTAAGTCTACATTTGAGAAGGGGTATCTACCTAATTGGACTGAAGAAGAGTTTTTTGTGGATGAAGTAAATACAAAATTTAGACCCACCATGTATAAATTAATAGATTACCATGGCAATCCAATTGAAGGAAAATTTTACTCTTATGAATTGCAAGTAGTAGACAGAAGTGAAGAGGTGTATATGATTGATAAAATAATTAGGAGGAAAGGTCATGGCAATCAAAGGAAATATCTAGTTAAATGGAAATGATATCCTGATTCATTCAATAGCTGGATAACGCACCAGGATCTACAAAATGTGGAGATGGGAGACACTCGTAACTTTTAAGCTAATATAGCATGTGACTTCTTCCATATATGACTTTAACATGTCTACTAACTTCAATATCATTCTTCCAAGCAATAGCAACCCCAAGATATTCCCAAGTAACAAACCATCTCTATACTCTGTTGAATTCGCTAATCCAATTACTCTGCATGAACCCCATGAAGTTGCTCTAACTGAAATTACTTATTACAACGATATCAGTTTGCTAAAGAACAACTATTTTGAATTACATAAAGAAGTGCGAGAGAAGGATGATTGCTTTCGCATATTTCAAAATAGTCTACATGGTACATGGGCTTTTCATCATCTAACTTTACATCCTTTTTCAACATCTTTACCATCTGTCCAAAACATGATTAAAATTCAAAAGGCATTTGCAACGTCAACTTTTGATTCTAAGGTTCCCACAATGAGCTTGCAAGATACAGAAAAGGAAATCGGTAGAATGTTTGAACGAATAAATGATCTCTTCAAGCTGACTTTGAATAAATTCTACAAACCAGTCATAAAGGGGTCAACAAAATTGATGAAGGAAGGGAAGCATGTTCTTCTTGTATTAGGTAAGGATTTGAGTCATACTTTTGGGTATTCCAGAACAACTTTCTCATCAAGGTATTGGTGCAATGGACGTGGGTGGAATTCGGAGAGGAAATTCACTGATTTTAAATGTAGAATTGTGCCATTGTATGCATTACAAAAAAGGAGCATCCGAGTAAAAAATAAATTTGAGGTCATTAGAAGTGTTGAAGACTTTGCAAGAAAGTTTCAATGATCAGTGCCAGAAACGTTAATGACGTGTGAATATAAGAAAGAGAAAGTAACTTTATTTACTGTTGAAACGGAGGCAGAATTTATTGTTTTTACTAAAAAGACACCATTGGAAAAGTCTGAGTCCGCTGTTATTGAATTTGGATCTGAAATGATTGGGATGTTTAAGGGCCTTGAAAGCGCACCTTGGTTGACAGAATTAAATGATACATTCAAGGTTCAATTGTCCTCTTCTAAACTCAAAGCATCAACAAATGCTTCATGGGATATCCACGTATACAGCGAAGACATATCGGGTGATGAATTGTCTACTTCCAGTGAACTTGTAAAAAGAGTTAATTTGAACATTGAAAGCTTGAAAACGCCATCTGAATTGTGTACAAAGTTAAATGAGTTTGGTGTAGATTACCTTGATGCAGATGAATATCACTTTTCTTATGACCCACATAAGAAACGCATGATTCTAAAGGTAAGGAAGAACTCTCTTATCAAGCTGGATAGCGTGTTAACGACCACATTGGGATTCTCAAAATCAACTATTTATGAAGGTACATCAATAGGCGATACAGCCCCATCACTAGAGCGTGATATAAGTAACTTATACGTCTATTGTAACATTATTGAATATACAAGGGTTGGCGACATTGAGGCTCCACTTCTGCGCACATTTCCTCTCTCATCCGTAAGGAAGCAACTAATCAATCGAGAATTTTTTAACACAATGTATCTACCAATCAGCCGAAATTTCATCAATAGAATTGACATATCAATTCATGATGACGCAGGAGAAGTAGTACCGTTCTGTGGTGGTGTTACTGTTTTGACCCTACATATTAGGTCACGAGAATAAGGCTTTACGCTATTGTGACTTCCATAGTTATTCAATAGTCATAATGACAGGCATTTACAGTAGACCATCATATCAGAGCGGTTATCCCGTGTTTGTTGGAGGTAGACGACAAGTTGGAGGAGGCATATTTGGTGCACTAAGACGTATGGTTCTTCCAACACTCAAAAAGTATGGCGTACCAATCATGAAGCGTGTTGGAAGCAGGGCTTTAGATTTTGGTGCAAATATTGCAGCTGATGCGCTTCAAGGTGAGGATATTGGTGAATCTATGAAAATGCGCGCGCAGCAATCTGCCATAGACGCATTAGATGATTTAACAAAGACGAGACGTACAGTTCGGAAGAAGCGTAGGAAGTCAAGACAAGTTGGATCAGGCCGAGTTACTAAGCAAAGACGCAGGAAAAGTAAAAAGCCGACTAGAGCAGCACGTTCTAAATCTAGACGTCGAGTGAAAACAAGAAAGCGCAAACGAAATTCCACAGCTACTAGAAACAAGTCAAAACGAAGGAAGACAACATATTTGTAGAGCTAATACGATGCAGAGTATCAATTCGGCTTTGTGTTTCTTCGATTCTCCCCCTCATCAGACAGACATCATCTCCTCAACAATTGTAGACATAGTCCCCACAACAAATATCGATGGTAACCAGCAGCCTATTCAGTTTGATATACCTGCCAATCCTCAAGATTATATTGACTGTCAATCCATTGATTTAGAGTTGTGTATACAAATTAAGAAGACTGATGGTACAAATATCGATTCATCCAAGGATAAAGTGGGATTAGCAAATCTTCCTATTGCCAGTCTGTTCTCAGATGTGTATCTAATATTGAATGACAAACAGATTGAAGGAGGGGATCGAGCATATCCATATGGAGCATATATACATACAATGACTCAATTTCAAAAGCAAGCTAAACAGTCACACTTGCAAGTTTCTGGGTGGTATGATGATCAGCAAGGGAAATTTGATGATGTCTCAAATACAGGGTTGAAAAGACGAATGGATTTAACAGCGGATTCAAAGGAATTATACTTGAAAGGACCCGTCTATCTTGATTTCCTTCGTCAATCTAGATATCTGCTATCACAGGTTAAAATGCAAATAAAATTTATTCGTGCAAATCCTGAGTTCGCGTTAATGGCTTTTGGAGCTACAAACTATAAAGTCAACATAAGTAATGCCGTGCTCAATGTAAGGCGAGTAACAATGAACCCGTCAGTCATCAACGAGCATGCGACAGGATTGAGGAAAAACAATGCAATATATCCAGTTAATCACAGTGTGTTGACAAACTTCACAATTGGTGCGGGATCATCCTCACATGCCTACCCAAATCTTTTTCCCACTGCAATGCCAAAGGCGGTGTATATTACATTTGTGGAAAATGAGGCATTCATTGGTGCTTTTGAAAAGAATCCATTCAATTTCCAACACTTTAATGTTAGCAAACTAGCACTCTATCAGGATGGGAAATTTGTATCTTGCAAAGCATATGAGCCTAATTTCAAAGATGGCAAATTCGCACTTTCACCGCCCTCAACATGTTTAATACAGATGATTCAAATGGAATTACAATGGATATGTACAAGAATGGCTACTTCTTCATTATGTACAACCTCACAGCAGATGCAGATCTAGGTGGTGAAAGCGTAGGAGTTACAAAGCCTGGAAATCTACGACTGGAGGTATCATTTGAGTCACCTTTGAAGAAAACAATTACTTGCCTCATTTATGCTATCTATGATAGCAAAGTTGAGATAACAAGAATGAGAGACGTGACTGTCAGCTATCAGAGATGAGTAACTTAAGCAACATAGAAATCTTGAGGAAAATGAGGAAAGCTCATCCCTACTCCAAGACAATATTTCTCAATGTCTTTTCTAGAGATAATTTACCTGATTCAATTCCTTTCTATCCTTGTTCCCTTATCATCAATACGGATACCAACAATCTTCCCGGAAAACATTGGATTGCTGTATACATCAATCGTTATAAAGTTGCCGAATATTTTGACTCTCTTAATCAACCTCGTTTACATGATATCGCATTATGGATGAACAGGTTCTCCTGGACTGTTAGGAAAGTGACATCGTTCCCACTTCAAAGTAATACATCTCTAATGTGCGGTGGCTATGTACTCTATTTTGTCAACGAGAGACCATTGAAAAATAACTGTAAAAGTGCTTTAGAACTATTTTCAGAAAACTGTGATAAAAATGATGTAATTCTTACTAAATATGTTGAAACAGTTTTGAAATAAAGTTTTATGTTGTATCATTAACTTGCTCTCTTTTTTCCAAAACATGGGTTTATGAGGAAAACAAAAACATGCTCATATTTCATTATCTATTCACATATATACAAAAACATGTTCATATTTCATTATCTATCCACATATATACAAAATCTACAATTTGGTTTTCATGAAACATTTTTTCAAATCACATATGATGGGAGGCACATCACTTATGTCTTTAATGCCGGTTATCACAATCTTTCCATTATGGAACACATGAACATGATATGGATGCCAGTTAGTCAATTGAGCTGCTGGAAATAGCTCCACTTCATAAGTTAGATTATGTGATGATGTAACTTTACGGAAATCATAGTGATAGTGTAATTCACATAACACGGTCATTGTCTTCACTTTCCAATCAGATAATGAATCACCAAGTAAATGTTCCAAAGTTAAGTGTAGATATGAGAGATCACCCTCCATGACCCTTCCAATACATTGGATTGTTCCATTTGGAAAGAATAGGATAGTGAGATATCTATCCTTCCTCTGAATCCTCCATGTTAACATTGAGGGTCTTCCAAGATGTAAGCTCGTTGTCGGCTTCAATTTGCGTTTTATCAGTAACCATTGTTTTCGGTTGGGTATATTCCTCTCGATCTCTTGTAGATTGAGTTTTGACTTTGCTTTTGTAGTTAACATCCGATTTACAACTTCCAACCGTTTGATGTCCTCCATCTTTAATGAATGACGTTATCTGTGGTAGTATCTCCCTTGTAAAGGTTTCCCATGTGACGTCACTGAAACGAAAAAATCGATATTCAACATCTTCACGTTTTGGTGAACAGACGTATAGTTTGACTGATGAATCACACTTTATCCATACCTTGTCATCGAGAGGAATCTTGATCCGAGTCTTATGGTTGTCAATGAGATCCGCAAAGTCTTTCAGTGAAGGCAATGAGTCAATACTAATGCAAACGACACGATGTTTTCGATCACTATTTGCTATTGAATGACGAAATGCTATTCTTTTAGAATTTGTTATGTGAACGTTTTGGACGTCACTAAGTTTCCATGTTCTAATGTAATGAGGCATGTTCCGAAAGCTATGTTTCAAATTTAGGTTTAATGTTTGCCTAAAGTTTGTTATTTTATTAGCTCAACATATCGGAATGATGTTGAGTACAAAGTCTTTACATATTCATTCACATTAGGACTACCTTTTTATTAGTAATCATTTCTACATATCGGAAAGATGTAGAAATTTCAATTTTAGTAAGACTACTTATGTATTAGTAAGTGTTGCTACATGACGGAAGATGCAGAAATCGCAAAATCTATTACAAGTGGAATATTATATTGTTTTTATTTATACTTATTCTACATCACCTGTGACAGGAAGGCATCTCCTTCTCTTCGACGGTGGGGGAAGACCTAGGCTGTAGTGTCCATATGGTAATGATAAATTTTTATCCAGCCAACAGCGCTTATCCTCCCAAAGTGAAAGACCTCGCTTCCTAAATGATTTTGTGCTAACTATGTGATTTTTTGAATTTATAATTGTCATATCTTCAGTTGTATCATTCTCACTATAATAGACACTCCTATAGTCATCATGTTTCAATTTTTTAACTGCTGCTCTCTGAATTCCTTTTGCACGTTTGATGCTGTGATTCGTAGAGTCTAGATATTTCATGGAATACATTTTCGGTTTTAGTAGGATCATTTCCTCAAGCAACTTTCCAGCACACTCATCCTTAAAACAACCTAATCTAGCTTTGTTTGTAGTTGAGTATAGTCGGTGATGACTGTCATAGTTTGAAGAGTCAAACTTTTCACCGAAGTATAGAAGTATATCTTCCAGACGGACCGATGGTGATGTGTATAAACATAGGAAGAAACTGTCGGTATCACCTCCACAAAGCCGCGTTCTATTTATCAGTGGACACCCTTTTAGATCATTGTAATATAATTGATACACTTCCAACTTACTATAGTCAAGTACTGCTTGACCAACATATATTAATTTATTTAAAACTATTGAAGGTTTGTACATTTCCATACCAACCAGATCTTCATCAAATATTTTGTGTTGAACATAGAGAGGATGATTTGACAATTTCAGTAGTTGTTTCTCATTGTTAACTAGTTTAAATTTTTTCCTTCTCCTTACATTTTCCATTGTTTTACCATATAAAGAATTATTTTTCAATTTGTAGAATGACTTTTCGAAGTCAGTGTTTGATTGAGCCCTCTTTTCAGAGTTCATATCAATGTATGTTTTTAACCAAGGCTTTTGTGTGAATTTTATGCCACTATGAATCTTCTTGATTCTCATGCCCATGGTCAAGTAAAATTTTAAAATTGAGTAGTGGACTACATAATTTTCCCTATCAAATTGATGGAGCAGAAGTTTCTTGATAGAAGAAAAATGTGTATTTGGTCTTACTTTTTCATATAGATTTTTCATATAGTGTGAAAACATTCTCTTTTCAATCATCTGCATTTCTTGAGCTAATGGGAAATCGGCAGTGTCATCATGAATGGCTGCAGGATACTCTAAATCTAAATCAAAAATGTAGCCGATTTCACCATCATCATCTATATTTTGAACATTTTCTTCAATTAAAAAATTATCTAATTCACTTTCATTCAACCATTTGAAATTTGAGTGGGGTAGCTTCCTACTGAGTGAAGAACCGTAAAGGTTATTAACATCTAAGTAGGTCAAATGTCGACTTTCATGTGTATTATTTCCTAATTCTTCAATGCGTGCACGCGCTCGGTGAATGTTGGTGAAAGTCATACCCCCTCTAATTCCTCGTTCAAATAGATTGTACATATTTTCATCTTGTATGTAGTGTGGGGGATCATTGGAAGAGAAATTTAGTGCTGAGGTAAAGCTAAGATGTAGGAGACTGACAAAATGTACAGGGTCGACTTCATCCTCACATTGACTCAATGCTCTAAACACTTCAAATATGTCTGCCAACAATAAAACATCTAACTTCAGATATGCCAGCATGTAATCACCAAATGTGCTACAATCAAATTCAATCCACGCCTTGTTAGCGTGTTCATATTCACTATCGGAACAGTGCTCACGAGTAAGATCATTATAGAATTCAAATTGTGGTGGTAGACAGTCTTCCGTCAACGTGTTTAAGTTTTTGAAGTATGAATATGGAAACACTCCCTTCTGATATAAAACATTATCACTTAATTGTGGAAATTCTACCCTTAATGTCTCTACATGCTCATACGTTTGCAAGCCCTTGGCTAATTCACTCAAGGATGCACTTAGAAATTGATATGAGTCTAAGAATTTTAGTTTAAAGTATACTGTCTTCCCTTTGTATTCATTTACAGGGACACTGGCGGATAAAGTTATATATTTTTCAGCAGTTGCTGCTACAACATCTAATTTCCAAGACTTCATTCTTCCAATCGCTTTATAGCAAACGATGTGGCTATCATAATTTTTAAAATTGTGGAAAAATATGGGGAGCTCCCGTCTGTTAAGTCTTAACCGGAGATTGCATTTTCTACATAATGTTTGCCTATATCGTCCGGTGATATGATCATGATCACGAACTTTTATGACTTCATCGCTGAATTTTGATTTACATTTGTTGCAACATTCTGCATTCTCGTGGCGTGCTTTTTCATCCGCTGACAGTGACATTGGCTGCCTAGTTGTTGCACATTGGTTGTCATATAAGTCTTGGGCTACAGTTTCTAAGTGGTGCAAGAAACTAATAATGCAATTTTCTCCTTCAAAGAGGTAATACTTGTTTTCAAATTTTGATTGAAGGGCATTATGCCAGACATGATAAGCTCCAATGGCCGCAGGTTTATGTATTTTATTATCAATGTAGCACTCTATATCTGCATAAATTACTAAAGGAGGACTTAGTTGATATTCCATGCTACTTGTTAGTAATTTTAGATCCGATTGGCATTTTTTCTATTTGTGCTTTTCCTCGAATACAAAACTGGAAGTGTCGTTCTAGTGTTGTTTTATATGTGAATGACTGAGTGCATCTTTCGCAGAAGTATTTATGTCTTTTTAAAGTTCTCCTATACAATCTTGACAGCTTTGGAATTCCACAATAGTGTGCTGCTCCATTGTTTAGAATTAGCAAAATATTAACCGTTTCCCTACCAGTAAAGTTACTATTGTAACGAACACCTTTGAGTCCATTTTCATAAAAGTGAATGTTAATTTTAATATCATTATTTTTCTCAAATTTTGGAATATCTTTGATTGATACTGGTGTGGAAATGCCTTCCATATTTAGCTCAGATGTCCACTCACTATATGATTTTATTTCATTCCTTGAATAAGGTACTTCATTATAATGCAATATTGATAAAACTGCATATAGGAAGCAATCATTTGCATTTGAATTAACATTAATGACAGCTTTAGAGTTTTTTAACTTCTTTGGTAGAGGAAATGATTGTCCACCTGACAGTATTGGACTTGTTATTACATTGAACTCTATATTTTGTACATCATCTATAATCCAATTGCTACCCTTTTTTGTGAAGGCTTCAATATGATTTATTAGACTATTTAGATGATCCTGAAACCAAGCATCATAGTCATAAATATAGTTTGAGGATGATGAGGTAAAGTGTGCGAGAAAAGTTTCTTCTTCTTGAGGATTAGAACGGACATAACGAATTTGTGCAATCAGACGACCGCGCAATTGATAGCTCCTTAGTAAGTCAGACACTAAATTCCCTAACATGGAACGCATGCTTTCTAAGAATGTTGTTATGTGCACAGTAGGTGTTGTTGGCGTGATATCATACACACGTACATGACCATTGAGTGCGCTTTCGCTTAGACTAACAGTTCCATAGTTATTATGCATATTCATCTCACTATTTGTGTTATGTACATTCATATGCTGTCGAAATCTACTTATAGAGTTATACGTTTTGCCACACCGAGAGCAGTATTGCATAAAGTTTTGTATGTTAGTTGAAGCGCTGCTTGTTGGCTTAGAAGTAGATCTATTTTGATTATTTGAATTTGATTCTATTATGCTATCATTCGGTTTATTATTGCATACAAGTTTATGCCTCTTAAGATTATCCATCCTATTCGTCTTATATGGACACTTGCTACATTGATACGTTTTTCCTAACTTACAAAATTTTTCATGTCGTTGCAAATTGCCTATGAGAGTGAACACTTTTCCACACTTGGTACAGACAACCATGATTATTGATGAGGATTGAAATTAGCAAGCCCTTATATACATCTACCATCTAATGACGTCAGCGTCATCACCAGCCAATACCATATGTTCCGATCTGATGCAAAGAGAAAACATAACATGTTTGATAATTTCTTTTTCCTAAATGAAGAAAGATAAAAGTTAAAGTTAAAGTTTGGCGCACTTTACAATTCCGCTGTGATTCAGCTTCAAATGACTGCATCCTTTTGCGCAGACGCTGAAGTCGTTCATGTGAGTCAGTCTCACTTTTTTTATTCCACTGTTCATACACTCGATGTGCATTAAAGTTTCCTTTTCGTGGATACGGCTATTTGAAAGCTGAGAGGCCAACAGAAGATTGGATTGTGTGAGGTTCCTCACAGATTCAATTAAGCCTCTGTTCTCCTCCTTCATTTTCTTCTCCCGCTCCTCTGCCTGCTGTAGGCGCTCCTGGCAGAGACGCAACTTGGTCTGCATATCCTCTTCTGTCGAGGTTGCGTCCAAGTCAACGTTATAATCCCGCACTGGGAGAGGAGCCGTCACATCCGACGTTGGTAGAGCTACAACGGGGGGAGGTGTTGTGGGAAGTAGTACCGGGGAGGAAGGAGCTGCACCTGGCGTCGGTAATGGGTTCGGAGGAGATACCGGCAAAGGAAGACGTGCAGGGGATGATGGAGCCAAGCAGATCATTGGGGACGGCGGCAGGCGGACACTCCAGCTCGGGGATGCCCGGATGTTGCTGAAGGAGACCTCCTGTGATGCATGCATCACGGAGTCCTGTAAACGAAAAGAAACAATTGTTTATGAACTATTTGCAATTGTTAACATTTATCAAAATTAAAATTAACACTATATAAATTCAATTACATAAATTAAAATTAACTTGTTGACATTTATTAACTCCAAATGTGAATTTCACATACCTTCAGCTCGATTGTCCCTCGATTGGATCCACCTTCATCCTCCGAAAGAACCATCGAATCATTCTAGAAGATAAATTGATCTATTGCAGATTAAATTTTTACTCAAGTGGGTTTCTAAATTACAATGGAAAAGTTCTCTGCTGATGCAGTCATCTAAGCATTAAACTTACATTTGCAACCGAATTATCGTCATCGGATGAGGATGTTGGAGACGACGTGGTGGAGACGTCGTCATCAGATGACGAGGAATCGCCCGATGATTCATGGATGGAGTAGGGCCTCTCCTCGTTATCCTCTATAGATGTGGTGGTCGCCGGCGTAGACAGAAAGCTCCGCTGATGTCTTTTCAGGGACAAAGATCGTACAGCCTGCAGCGAAAATGTGATAATGTTTTTATAACTAAATAGATATTAATGAGAATTAATATAGACATAGACTATATACATGTAAAGTTTTTTTTCAGGTATTGTTGTCTGATATCGAATCGTAGACCATGAAAATCACACTTACGGGACTTGAGATGGTTTTTTTTTCTGGCGAATTCAACCGAGGTATTGCAGGATACCTTTGGACACTTGGAAACAGCTGAAAATAGAAATTCATGTTCAATTTCACATTAAGAAGTAATAAGCAAATTAATTTCTTACCTTTCGCAAGTTTTCCACCGCATTATTGTCTTCGAAACTGACTTTCAGCGGTCGGTGCACCTCACACTGAAATATTTATGAAATATTGATTTAATTTATGCACACGATTACTAACCTGAGTAAATAGAATCTCACATCTTGAACGACCAGTTTCTTCTGCACCAACACCTTGGCTTTCTTCGGTGGGGGCATCACCATGTCCTGAAATGTGTTAACAACAAATTCATTTTAATCTAAAGGAAGCAGTACTTTTTGTCAACTGTGAGTCAGTTGTCCGTTCAAGTTAGCATTTAGAATTGACTGCACTTACCTCAAAATCACTCAAAGTCTCATCAATAAATTCTCGAGACTTGGGGACTTTCTTAGGTTCTCGGGACTTGGGGGCTTTCTTTACCTCAGGCTCGTCCACTTGTGAGAGCACGCCTTCAGTCGGCCTTTCCTTGTTAAAAAGCCTCTCCAATTGCTTTTTCTCTGCCTTGGAGGTAAGGTTGATGCCTTTCCGACCATTCTGTTGGGCACAGGGCGTGTGTTTGGCAATGAAGGCTTTTGCTGAGTCGCTGTTGACCTTGTCTTGCAGGTTAAGCAATAGAGGTACGTGAAATCCTCTTTGAATATGCAGTCTTTGTGGCCACTCTTGTTGGCATGACGAACAGGCAGTCGGCATGTTTCACAGTAGTGAAAGATCAGCCGTTGTCGTGCAATACTTTCTTGTCGGACCATTTCTAAATAGGAAAAAAATTGATTATAATTTAATCTCTTGTTAAACGAGAACGCATTTATATACCATCAACAAAGCTCTATTAAGTGCTACTTTCATATTGGAGAAATCTGAGAAAGAAATAAAATTTGAAGTTGAAATTGAAACCGAAAGTCGAAAATTAGATATTTATTCGAAAAGGGTTAGCTCATAAGAAGAGTTGAAATTTGGAAACAGCTGATTTACTATTATTTAATTTCGAAATTAATATAATAGAATGAAAGTGAAATTTCGAAAAATTCAACCAATCCTCAATTTGTTTAATTAAACAAGCTTGAATTTTATACATCTGTTAACAGATGACAGACTGAATATTTAAAATGGATGAAGGCTTTATTTAGGTATCTTTTTATTTATTTACAAACTGTGAAAATCTTGTTGATTCAAATACACTTACATTTAAACTGATATATTCATGTCTCTCGCTCAGTGACTTAATATAGGATGAAAAATTAAAAAAAAAACATGGTTAATAATATAACATAAAGTGTTTCTATCCTAAAAACCCAAGCTTCTATATTTAAAGCTATTTGGTTATAAAAACTTAATAATGTTCCTACTCCCGAATATCCTATAAAGTAGCACAACATGACAATGAAACTCACTTCAGAATTGTAATAAGAACCGGAGAACGGAGGAACGAAGAACGACGTCTGTTATGGACACTGAACAATTTGAAAATGAGTGAAAATTCGTTGTGTGCAACTTCTTTATATATGAAATTGACAAAGCAACTATGAACAAAGACCTTATGACATCACATCCTGGAATTGGTACGGTTAAACAAAATTGATAACTCAAACAAGAATTGGAACAGCTGGTTTATTTTTAACCTTAGAAATGGAAGTGCCATCATATGTGTTGAAAGATTTCTACATGTAAACAGTAGAGTGAATTCAAAGTAATATGAACTGATGGACTGATGTATTATTTGATATACATGTTATTATTAATAGTCATATAATGATTCATATTTGAAGATATAAAACGTGTGGTTTGAATAGAACATTAAAATTTGAATTAAGCGCTAAATTTCGAAAATTCAAATTTCGCGCCAAAATTCGAATAATCAAATTTAAAGACTTTTTCGAAAATTTGAATTTCGCGCCAAAATTCAAATAATCAAATTAAAATACTAGGTTAGGGTTAAGGGTTAGGGTTAAGGTTAGGGTTAGGGTTTAGGTTAGGGTTAGGGCTAGGGTTAGGGTTAGGGTTAGGGTTAGGGTTAGGGTTAGGGTTAGGGTTAGGGCTAGGGTTAGGGTTAGGGTTAGGGTTAGGGTTAGGGTTAACGTTAGGGTTAGGGAAGCAAGAAGAGTATCTATGGCACCCGGAACCCATGGGTAAATAAATTTTCGAGTGCGCGAAGCGCACTCGAAAATTTATTTACGCTATAATCCGAAAAATTTCGAGGGCGCGAAGCGCCCGAGAAATTTCCGGCCCCCCCGCCGTGTATGAAGTGTATGAAGGTCAAAGGTCAAGGTCAAGGTCAAGGTCAAGTGTAGAGGTTTGTATATTATGGTCATTTTTGGTTGTAAAACTTTAACTTTGAAAATTTGTAAACTTAGTCATTTTTGTAAAAAACTTGGAATTTTTTCAAGTTACATACAGATGCATACAACTAGGATTTTTTCATCAAATGGGTACATACAATATATCATTCGAATGCTCTTTTCATGCTGATTCTAATGGTGTATTGTATGACACATGTATGACATATAACTAGAGAGCTACATGTCTTTAAAGAATGGGCTAAAAACTTAGTGAATTTAAAAATCTAACATTTGTCTGCTTGCATACAGTTGCATACAACTAGGATTTTCCCATCGAATAGGTACATACCTTATATCATTCTAAAGGTCTTTTCATTCTCATTCTTATGGTGTCGTGTATGACACATGTATGATATCATCCTGGACTGCTACAAGCATTTTAAAATTAACAACATAACTGTTTCTTTAAAAGTTATATGTTCCTATTTATTTCAAGTTGAAGTCTTCATACTTGATTTTTGTTTCAATTCAGTTATTGAACATCATTAATTGTAGATAGTTATTCCCTTTTCCCATTCAGACCTTAATTGAAGACCGATTTGTGAAATGATAAAACAAGTCTGTTCATATATACAAATGAATATTAAATAAAGAGATTAAGAAAAAACACACTAAATGTCATCAAGGTAAGGAAAGGGTACAAGTTTTTTCAAGTCCACTTGCGCATGGATCCTGGTCTTCTTGGGCGCACAGGGACAGCGACGTGGTGTGTCAAGGTCGATGACCGAAAATTCGAGAGCGGTTGTGAGGTTCCGCTCGTTCGGCTCCATCCTCATGAACACCCGTTTGGTGTGGTACTTTTTCGGGGCCTTCTTTACTTTGACCGTGACCCGTCCATAAAGTGGCGTTCGCATGGACTTCTTATTCATGTGACGCATCGTCTCGATTGATACGTCACTATCTTCATCACTGGAGTAGTCGGGCGATGCAGGGGCTTGGGTGAACACCACCGGCTCGCTTGGTGTTGTCGATCGCTCCATCGGAGATTGGGGAGGTGTATTGGTACGTTCCACTGGCGAAGTGGTACGATCAGCAGTACCGTTCTCAACTGCGGCTTTCTGTTTGCGATCCATTATGACTTGTAGATTTTAAATAATTGTAACTTGTAAACGTGAGGATTAGAACCTTTGATAAGAATTGGTACAAACCTCGGACTTATATACTTTTTAAACAAAGGAAATCCTAACAGCCAATCAGAGAGGTACCGAACTTCCCTAAAGAATATATATAACTATATAAAGGATGTCATTGTTCCAAACTGTTAAGTACTTATCCTCAACGTTCCATAACAAGAAGCATGTCCTCAAAACCACTATTTTATTTTCAAAATGACAGCCAAGTCATTATGGGAGGTCAGTTGGACATGACCATGCATCTGTCTTGCGGCTGCAAAGTGGCCCTGTGGAAGACCTTGACTGTGTCAGCACTTCAAAGGCGGAATGGACTACCAGTGAAGTGTCCGGTACACGAGTGCGATCATGACTTTAGCAACAATAAAACATTTCATGAATGGTGTGATGACTTCCTAAAGATCATGGAGTCGCCTGAGGGACGTGATCTACACCCATCATTTATTTTTCATGCTTAAATTAAACTTACATTGTAAATCTCTTGTCTTTTTCACTTTAAACATAGTTCTGGAATTTAGTTTTCTTATTGGGGAGCAACTAAATCATAACTGCACATTTAAGTTTCACATCTAAATAGTGCTACATTTAAAATAATTGTCACAATAGTCGCAATTGAGCAAACCCATTCAAAATCAAACAACGGACGTCTATCGGTACGTACCCAAGTGCTCAGAACCAAACCACACAAGTTCGATCATAGACGTTCCGAAACACAGTGTACTCAACTGAGTGTACCAAACACATGTACCTATCCAGTAAAACAGATCTCATACAAGTTCCTATTCATAACACTGAATTATACATGTACCTATCCATGTGCCTATCGATAACTAAATTATACATGTACCTATCCATGTACCTATCCATGTACCTATTGATAACACTAAACTTTACATGTACCTATCCATGTACCTATCCGTCGCAAGTAGGGCACAGTTTTCACTACTAAGTTAAATTGAGTTAATGAAAGAAATCTCATTGTATCCATATCACTGTCATTGTATAATCACTTAATTATCATTTTAACTCTTCAACACTAGTGGACAAAATTACGGAAACATTGTAATTAATTGCGCAATTCTCGCGCAATTCTCATATATTTTTGACAATTAATTACAATGAATTTATTGCAATTTCTTTGTTTTTTTTGCTATATTAGTTGCAATTCTTGTATATTCCACGAACAATTTATTGCAATTATTGTATATTTCTCCCACAATTTATTGCGACTTAAGCGTACTCTATAGAGATTGAATTCTCATCCTTACAACAAAATGCAATGTACACAAAACCATCCTCGCATTTCTGTGTATGTTAGAGCAACCAATGTGAACTTTGATGACATGTAATTTGAAATTCTGTATACAGTTGATACAATATCATTACAGCATAGAGTATTTTACGGCGACAAAACAGGAAAGTTTCACACAGATCTAGGATATGTAGGTCACTCGTCGTGTAGCTTGCTCATTTTGTCTCAAGCTTCCGATCATTAAGTTATCAACAGCACAGACTACTTAAGTCTGATGCCCTATTTATCATCATTCATTTGCAAACGAAACGCTGCAAATAAATATTTCTCGGCTTCTTTAGCTGACATACAAGGACACTGCGAATAAGCGATCTTTTAATTTCCTAGATCTGTGTTTTAATTATATTCCGATATTACTGTGCAAGGCATTACCAATGTCATACAGTCACCCAGATTACTATCAAAACCTTTCAAAGTTACACAAGGCACCAGCAAAGATGATACAGGTATTTCACAAAAATTCCTCCGTATGTTTTACAACAAAAATAAAGACATTTGTAACCAAAAGATCAGTAAGATGTCGAGGTATACCATGTAATGCATAATTCGAGAAATCAAGCATACGTACAGTGCAACATTGTAGCACAGTTGCCCTGGCAACAATACGACCATCAACATGTTTAATAAATTCTATGACATCAATTAATTGATTTTCACTATTTACTGTAGCTGTATAAATAGAAGTGTATCGATCACTTTTGCTATATGATCTCAAACAAAATTTTAATTTACCTTTACGAATACAACCCTTGTTAAGAAAATGATATTCATCACTTCCTATCCGGTACAATGTCTAGAAGCTTCAAAAGTTCAGACTTATTTTCATAAGAAGCAACATCCAAATAACAACTGCTATGTTTTAACAAATAATATTTGTCACATATTTGTTTGAAGTAATCTGTGGTTCCTTGGGTATACAATTTTAGCGCTTTCATCTGGGCTTCGAAAGAAAACATAAACAAAATGGTAACGCTCCAAAACGTTCAACTTGATCACCGAGATGTAACAGCTGGTGCATAGTTACAGTACACATGGAGGTATTATACAGAGTATTCAAAGCAGAGTGAAAGTAAACGAAAAGTTCTTTGGATGCTACGTGAAAACGATCTCGCAGATCTCATATAACACATTCTACAACCATACAAAAATGTCAAAAAATGAAATACATATTTCTGGTCATTTATATGTTTATAACACAAGGACAATACTATCGTTGGTACACTATAGAAAAATAAGAAGTACATGTAATCACGAGCTTTCCAAAATGACCGATCATTTAACGAAACTGGTCTTGCCATAAAAACTGGAATTTTTACTGTTTCTAATACCTTGTCATAGTTGACAGTATGTCTTCCAATGAAATAAATTTCTCTATAAGATGATGAGTCTAAAAGCTTTTTCAGTAACAATTTACAAGTTTTCAAATACGAGGTGCAGTGGATCAAGTAAAACATGTGACGGTATACTAAGATAATTTGACAAACAAGACTTTCCTTTAATACCAAATAAGGTTTATCACATGAGCCAGTTCACTGTATTCCCTATATTGATCATCACTAATAGGTTCGTAAACGTCTCCGTACCTTCGAGTGTGACCCCTGCCAGCTCTTACCACTCTGCCCGATGTACCAAGCATCCAAATTTACCATTGAATTGTTGATGATTCAAGATACTCGCGGCGGCCGGTAGATCAAACACAGCAGTATGCAACTTCGGTAGAACTCTGATATATGAGCATCCCAGATTCAAGTCCATTGGGCTACCAATACCAGACGTTTTCAAATAATCTGTTAAAAAGTGACACCAATCAGGTTTAACCCTACTTTCCCAAAGTCCAAGGATGATAACATTTTCTCGTTTGGTTCGTAGATGTAACGGCAAATCCAAAAGCATACAATGGACAGGCCAGACTGTTGATTTCTTATACCTATACAAATGTCCACCATCAGTAGAGAGATGTAGATGCAGGACAATAATATCTGTATCACCAATACCGCATCCTCCAAGAATATCACTGTTGTCATGTTCCAAATCACGTCGGTAGTTTCTGATTGTATCCAAATAGCGACACAGTAATAATTCTAATTGCCAAGTTATATCAAAAGTTACACATTTTTCATCAAATGTGAAATTGTATGAGGGAGTTTGGTCTAAACACAAATGCTTTTTAACTACTCTCCATTACAATTTCTTTTTGATGTTACCCGAAACCTGGAAGATAAAAAAAATTGTGTAGAAACATGGAAGGGGTATCAAACGTATACACATATAATAAATCGCTAATTCTACGAAAGATAGATCATCGGCTGTCAAATGCCAGTAACAGAAATATCAGGTAACTTTAGAATACTCGAGCCCATATCCGTCATTCTTTAGGAGGATTTCTGGATAAAAACTCTTTGCACAGTCTTTCCTCTTGGGTTAAAAGATAGGCTTCGAGGTTTTGGATGTACTTCCAAAGGTACCTTACATAAACAGTATTATTTCTCTTTTTCCTGTTCTAAGAAAACCAAGAAGTCACTTGATTTAATCTTCAGCAATTCCAAGAACTTTATTTGCAATTATAATAATGTATCGCATGCAAACACAATTCAAAAAAATATTAAGAATGCAACGTAAGTACTTCACAATAGATTCAGTATTATACCCGCGACTGCCGATCGATATCATTTGCCACAAAATATCCAGGATTACAAAACATTCGGAAGCTCTGACATATCAGTCGTTATGAAAATTAAACGATTTACTTTTATAACCAGCTAAATCACAAATGAGGTCCATTTGGTCAGCCGTCTAATGTATATAGCTTGAGCCCGATTTCTTAATCAGGGGATGGGACCATTTGGATTCATGCAGCCCCATCTAAAAAAAAGCAAGTATCCACCTACTACTCGTCTCAAACATGCTGCATAAACCGAGTGCAGTGGCGCTTTTTTCTGAATTATTTTGAGTCATGACCGCAGAATGTGCGCATTAAAATTCGTTTCAGTGGTTGAGAAAATAAGGTTTCATTTCAAGACCTCATGTGTTGGTTCATTTTATAGTATATTATAATATCATGTTTTTCAATTTCATTAACTCATGATTTTAGTATGACACTTAAAAAATTGCAGAAATCTTACTAATTTCCAATTTATAATGTTACCCTCTATCAATAGGCCTACTTAGTTTCATTGTCTGATACTACCTGAAACCTTGATGCTGTAAACCTAGAACGCTACATCTACCGGATGAAAAAGGAGTAAAACATAAGCTGTTTTTGAATTCCTACCCAGTCTAAAACAAACGTGTCACATTCTCCAATATCTATTCCCTAATGAAACCCGGGTCAGAGTGAGAAAAAGAAATGGAACCCTCAATTGAAGCACAGTATAAAAATGATCACGCTGATAATGATGCGACGCTTGAACTTTCCTACTGAATTTCAGAAAAATATTCAATGTTTTTAAATCAAAAACTTTAGCACCGGTAGGTCTAGAAAAAATGTTAAATTTTTTTTCAATCTCAAGCACATTATTTCAAAAAGGAGACCATGAAGGTGTACGTTTACAGCTAAAATACAATTTAACTCACACTTCATGGAATAATAACTTGGTTTGTAGCATGAGTGATCGTCTTACCTTCTTTTACGTGGCCTCCGCTCTATTCCTTACCAGCACGTAAACAGAGATGCCAAGGTTTCAAAAAAAAATGCGGGAGACCCAACATCAAATGATCCAACAACAAAAATAGTAAAATTAGATTAAATCATATTTAAAAGCCCTATCAACTTCCTATATTTCCTTCAATAAATGGAGAATATTTATTTTTGAAGACAATTAATTTGTCACATTTCCAATAAAAAAGATAGAGTTCGTGAATCAAAAGAAAATCTATCTTTTCAATAAACGGATGATTGCATGCTTCTCATTGGTTGTGAGGGAATGGAGGAGGGCTAATCGAAGAATAGGATAGCGGTGAGTGGCTGATCAGTCCGAACGCTTGCTGTTACATTTGAATGATGGAAAGAGCACACTAGAAGGATAAAAACTGTTGGACTACTTTAAAATACGGCGTAAATAAATGATGATGCGGGAGATTTAAGCAATTATGCGGGTGAGCGGGAGATTGACTAAAAATGCGGGAGACTCCCGCGAAATGCGGGAGACTTGGCATGTATGACGTAAACTTGAGAGAATCGGCAGAAATTGAGTCACACAGGTATTCGATTCACACTTCTATCATATTTCGTTCAATTCGAAGAAGCTTCACGAAATCATAGTTTACCAATGTAAAGAATCAGCATGAAAAGTCGTTGGCACATCCAGTGACAGCTTTACAATTCACAGCCCTTCTGTTCGACTGAGGAGCGCATATCGAAACGAGCGCAGCAGTATGGCCAGACAGTGAGGTCACGCATTGTTAAAAGAAACGTAAAGTAAGTCAGTGCGCACTAAAGACGGCGAGGGCACGTGCACTCTATGCGTGAGTCACTCTATAAAGCAATGATCCTATGTGTAAGGCAAGATTGATGTTGTTATGACGTCACTCGATCGTATTATATAGAAGTCCTCGACTGAAGGCATGCTAGGAAGAAACAAACGCTCATATTAATGTAGAGCTGCAATTATTAATGAAGTATGGTGAATATGGGTGCTGCTATTGTGCTTGTCTGTGAAATCAAACTGCATGTTCATCAACTTCAATGTGATGTGAAGATTAACACAGACACTGCTCCTTTGCAAGTTACACTGTTCAAGTTCAATTCCATTGTTCACGTATTTGTCTTGGAGATTCGGTTCCGTTTTGACACCAGCTGCTGGCTAGTGATAAAAAGTTGTGATTTTTCAATCATTTGACGTAAACATTGTTACCATGTAGCTAAACAGATGAGTTCAGAACTCCGCTTACTGCACTGTTTAATGGTAACAATTACATAAGTATGCAGAAACATTTTTGTTACATCGACAAATTAATTTATAAATATTTGTAAAATGTTTCAGATATGAACATTTAGGTGATTATGATAATATTTTAGCGCCGGTATAAATATTTTTGCAGTGAAATGGTTTTTTAAAGTCGTTTTTAAGTTTTCTAGTTCCGAAGTGAAATCAATTTATCGATCATTTGAAAACTATTACCTTAAGTTATCTGAAATTGATTGCGATTTGCTTTTGTGCAATACATGTCTCATATATATATAGTATTATAATGATCATATTGCAATATGGTCATTAGGGTATTTTTATTACAATTTTCGTGTGCTACAGTGATATCAATTATAATCAACAAAAAGTAGCAATGATATGAATGTTTTCATTTTTTATCCTGAAGAGAGCAAAAATCTTTGTAAAGGAAGCAACACTGAGATGAATCGATGATGATAAATGTACGGTGAAAATTTCGCAAACGAAAAATACAAAAATTGCAATTTATATATTGCATCATTTTATTGCAATTATCGTGTAAAATGACAATAAATTACAATTAACGCATAAAATCATATATAAATTGCAATGTTTCCGCAATTCTGTCCACTAGTGAATGATGCATTTTTATATAAATCAGCAATGAAGTATGGAAGACTTTTTGAACGCAAGGTAGATACTCAACATACTTGATTCTATATCAAGCTCTTCCGAAAATTTAGCACAGTGATATCAGACACTATTCAAAATTTAGACCAAGTGTAGCTTCCTGTACGAGTTTCCCCCTTTTGACGAGCACACTTGGTAAAATATGTAAAAATCAGTGATGTGACTTCAGTTACTGTAGATTTTAATCGAGGTCGAGGTTGTTCTCGATATAAGTTACATAACTTTGATTGACTTTGGCACCGGGCACTTGAATGAAAGGAAAACGAAGACATTTATGTTTATCAAGTTATTGATCACATTGTGTCAACACATTGAAAATATGATAATTATCTATAATAGTTTTAAATGGTTAATTACTACATTATGGTATGCCTTGTGAAAACATAAATATGCTTTATACTAACAATTGCAGATAAAAAGATGACAATTTTTAACGGACACGCTCAAAGCGTTATTCAATGCATGACATAAAATCGTTCCAAAGCAATTTTGGAAATAACCACAAAATTCATTGAAATCATCTAATGGCATGAGGTCTCCCGTTCAATCTTAACAGCCGCTAACTTTGGACAAAAGAATCATGCAAATTTCGTTATAAGCTTATGCCCATTATAAAATTTGAATGATTGCAACAAATACTATATGGAAACATGGGAATATATTTATAGTCCCACCAGGACGAGCCTCTGCATGGAACGAGACACAGAATGTTATATACCCTATGACTACTACGAAAATGCGCGCCTTCCGAGTTCTAGCGTGTTCCTTTGATCTACAGACAAGATCAAGGAAATAGACATGCTAATTGATGGAAAATTTTCGTCCAATATATCTGCTTGGTATTCTTGGTCCGACTATGCGAGCTTGCGGTATGACATGTCTTCTATTGCGTTCTAATCCCGTGCTAAGAACAAAATCTATATGCGATATTTGCAAGAGTGGTTATAGATGCTCAAGGCTTGAGCTGAAATTTGATCAAAATTTCATTCATGTTTACCTTCCTAAGATGCTTGTTGAATCCAAATTTGTTTGGTTTTGGTAGGCAAAGGTAGATGATTACATGACTTCATTACCTGAAGATATATCATGCCACAAACTAGGCCTGCAGCGCTTGAGTTAATACATCTCGCATAGTCCGGGCAAACACACCAAACCAACATTTCGGTCGAAAACTTCGATTTTCTTTCAATCAGCATGTCCTTTTTCTTTGAACTTGTCTGCATATCAAAGGAACACGTTAGAACTCGGCAGGCGCGCATTTTCGTAGTAGTCATAGGGTTTAGAACATTCGTTGAAAGTCCCATCTTCGGTCTCGTTCCATGCAAAAGCCCGTCCTGACGGAGGGACTATTTCTATCCTTACATAGTATTTGCTATAATCATTATCATGTCCAAAAATGTCCGAGAAATAGGCATAAAGGAACAAATAAGTATGAATAACAAGGAGGAAATAAAAAATTATGAATAGCAAAATGTTTCTATAATTATCTGACTACTGTTCTGTCCGACCTCGATGAAAATCTACGTAGTCTAGGTCGAGGTTATTATGATTTCGGTGAATGTGGGAGGAACTAAATTTAGAAATTCAAAAAAGCGCATATTCCGCCGAATTGCATTATGCAAAGCAGCTACTACATATACTGAAAACTTGCAAAGTGGTTAGAACTGCTAAACTTAACAAAGTCGATATTCTAAGCTTACAAATGAGCTTGAAACGTTGCATCTCATCAGAGAGTGCATTTTGATACATCATAACTTGACCCAACTATGTAGCATCATCAGTAGACAGGAACATTCTTTTTTCTAGTACGAATTGCACGTATTCCAAACTAAGTGGTGTCTAACTGTGTATCAGACTAAGTTTTATTTTGTTATAATCTCATATGCATTTCAGTACCCTTTTTAAGAATTGATCATCCTTTTTCAGAGGCAATGAGAAAACTCCATTGCAAAATGGAAATGCCAGGATCAAGGTCCTTGTGGGGAACTGGCTATAACAAGCCCCCAGAAAACTCTCTCGGAGCAGGGTTGAGCTGCCGGACGTAGAGGGTGACGTGGAAGACGATCAAGTGCCGGAGTAAAGACATTTGATAATGTGTGCATATGTGTTCGAATAGAATCGTTTGTGTGATGGTTTGTTTTTTGCTATTCCGGAATATCGCCTTCTGATTTTCATAGTTGCATAGCTGTGGGTAAGTTGGACTGTGAATCAATGATGTGAAATTATGGTCCTCCCGCCTTCAGCCATCTCTTAAGTTGGACTGTGTATTGATTGAGGTGGACTTTCGCCAATAAGGGGTGATAAAATGTAGCGTAGCGTCAGTGTAGCAGTTGGTAGCAACTAGTAGCAATTAGTAGCAACTACGTAGCACTACGTGGCATCCAGTAGCAGATACGTAGGTAGAGTAGCACAAGGTTCTGCTACGTAGCATACCGGTAGCAATTGGTGCTTCAGCGTAGCGGTAGCTTGCATTGTAAGGTCAATTCAGTAGCAGCAACGTTTCAATTGGTAGCAACAAGTAGCACCATGCTACGTAGCAGGAACGTGGTCTATGCCGCCATTTTTATTGGTTTCTGCTACGCATTTCTGCTACTCCCCCGCTACGTAGCAGATACGTAATTTGTTAGCCGGGGTGGGTGCATATAATGAGCCACTTCTCGTTTAAAGGAGAACTTCTCTATTATGGTCGATGTTAGCAAATTTCAAGTAGATTATCAGTATTTAATGTCCATTTATTATTGAAAAAATCAATCTACTTGTAGGCCCCTAGCACATGCAAAATAGATATCTTTTTAAGTGTTTTTTTAATTAGATGGTTGCAAGGCCTATGATCCCATGATCATTGTTTCGACGCACCAAACTCCCAACCTAGCTGTCATGACCCAAGACACTTTTGCGATGTTACAATTCTACATGTAGTTTGATTAAAAGATATTTCGGCAACCTACTTGAACAGCTGGCCTACTCTTCAGATCATGGCAATAGGGCTATGATTCCTTACGCCCCAAAACGCGCAAAACAATCAAAACAATCAGTGACAGTTCACAATCAACTTTTCCATAGGGCATCAAAATTGAGATGAATCGATTATAAAACACTACAAAACAAAGATGAAGCGATTACAAATAGATGATAAGATTGTAAAACACTATAGAACAGGGATGAATCGATTATTTAAACAGATGTGTCGATTATAAAAGACCATAAAACAGAGATGAGTCAATTATAAAACAGATGAATCGATTATAAAACATGCAGGGATGAGTAGATTATAAAACAGAGATGAATCGATTTTAAGCCACTATAAAACAAAGATGAATCGATTACAAATAGATGATTAGATTGCAAAGCCCTATAGAACAGAGATGAATCGATTATAAAACAGATGAGTCGATTATAATAGATGCAGGGATGAGTAGATTATAAAACAGAGATGAGTCGATTTTAAGCCACTATAAAACAAAGATGAATCGATTATAAAAGATGCAGGGATGAGTCGATTAAAAAACAGAGATTATTAGATTATAAATCACTATAGAACAAAGAAGAATTGATTATAAAACAGATGAGTCGATTATAAAACACTATTGAAACATAATCTTGTTCATTCATGCGCAAAACTCACTGTCTAGGGCGGTACAGTCAACATGTGCCCAGTCACCACACATTCCGCAGCAGATCCACTTCTCTCGAGGGACACTATCGAATGATTCGCCGCAGTATAAGCACTCATTGTCAAAAGCACACTTCTTGTCAGGGACATTCTTCTTGTCCCTCGCATTTGCTTTGCGTTTGCAAGGAATTTTGACTGCAGGTTTTGATAGACCTTCCTTGCATTGCTCTAATTCATTCAAATGGTCTGGTGATGTAAGTACAGTGCTGACTCTGGACTTATTCTTTCTTCTTTTCTTTTGAAGTGGCAGGTCTCGCTCGCTGAAAGACTCTTCGAGGATTTGTTTTGGAGAACAATGATTGGTTCTGGTGAGCGAATTGAGATTTCGGGATGTCGTTCAATGAAACATGACAACCAGCGCTTCCCGGCCACTCCAGCCTCAGCATTAAAGCGATGTCTGATGCCATTCCGCTCAGCGAGTTGATAGGCCAGTATTCTCACGTCGTAGCCAGTTAGTCCATAGAATTTTGCTTCCATATCAAGAATCAGCTTCACCAGTTCCTCCTCTTGTTTATTGTTGAAAATTGGTAGGAATCCTCCGACGAAAGCCTGAAAATTTAATTCTCATTAAGAACATGTCAACAACAACTTAAAGGGAAACATCAATGGATTCCCAACATTGCAAGGAAAGTTAAAATATCAATGCGGCTACACAAATCTACAATCCAGTGTTGTACGCGTCAACGAAAAAATTTGACGCCTTCAGCTTCAAGGCGTCAGTAGAAAATATTGACGGAGTCAGCGTCAACGGTTTTTCAAATTGACACCGTCAGCGTCAATATTCTTAACTTACCAGCGTCAATGTACAACAGTGATGGATACTATATGCATGTGTAACTGTTGTCTGAAGAACGGTCACCTGGACCGGGAAACTGGGAAATTGAATGAAATTATACAGACTTCCAATTATCCTACATTTTTGTTTAATCTCATGCCGTAATTTACCTGATTAATGAAATAATACGGAGGCACCAAACAAATTTGGTTGTGAAAGCTTTGACTCTCTCTTGATGGACAACATACTGAGGAATTTGATCAATATACAGAGATTGACCTACAGCCTAAACTGCCACATTAGGTTAGGCTAATTAAACCAGCACCTAAGTTCTAACACAACGCGACAAAAAAGTTCTAGGCCTATTTTTCAGAACTCACCTTCTTGTCTTCAGTTGCTATTGAGTTTCCACCATTTATACGCCGTTATAGAGTTGCTCTAGGTACATTTCGGTCCTTTGCTGCCCGTCGTACAGATATACCTTCATGCCGAACATCCTCAATTGCCAAACGCATGTTGTCGCTTGACCAATTCAAGCGATTTGACCGCCTCTTCCATCGACTACTCATCTAAAATACGAATTTTGTATCGATGAACCGGTAGGTTGGGTAGCTAATATTGTTAGCTAATGCCAAAAATGCCCATGAAAAACTTTGTTATCAAAGCATGTATAGTCCACAGTTATTCTCATAAAAACTTGCAAATTCACGTTTGGCATCCTATAATGGGCCAGGAGGCGATGTTACAGAAAACATCTCACTAGTCTATCATATTCAACTTCAGATAAACTAATCGCTTGTAAATGTTAGCAGAGGGTCCGATGCTTTTCTATGTATAAGCAATTTGAAAATTTACCTACATCTGTATACACAGGCGGTAAAATTCAAAACACTCACCATGACAAGGATTTCATGAAAAAGTGATTGTTGGCTGTAGCTTCCCGCTAACTGCATCGATCGAGCTGTAACTTGGCAACGCAAGTCACTGACACCGTCTCCTCGAGGTGAACGCATTGGCTGCTGAACAACTTATCGCTGAGCGGAGAAATCCTGCTGGCTCGTTATAGCAGCCCGGCCCATTATAGGGGTGTCTCCCCTATGATTGGTGCAAAAGTATCGTGATTTATTGTCAATTGCCACTGATGACATACATGTACATGTACAAGATTACAAACAACACATGGTAGACTAGCTCATTCTTGAAGCTGAATAGGCCTAATAATCAACTGCTAGCATATAGGAAACGATAGGCCTACTTAACCCTTTCGCGTCTAAAACGAGTATATATACTCGGGCCTATATATTGTCGCTGATACGGTTAAATTCGTGAGTTTATTGATGATTTCATGAATACCATGCTATCATCGCTCATTACAACGGATCAAGTCTTTCGATGACGTCTTCGAATTTTGCCGACCAATCAGGATCGAGCATGCCGTCATTACCGGTGGGCGCGGTGAATGAACAGCAAAGTTTGATAGTGATGCAGTTACTTTATCAGTGGTCTACTTTATTACTTTCACTTCAAATGAGAATGCTTGATCCCGGTTCAAGATCTATGTGTCGTGCGAAAAATGTTACCGTCAGCAATTAACACAATCGGCTTTGTTTAAAAGATTTGGAAAAGCCAAGTAGAGGTTGGTAACTTTTTTTTGGATTTATTCTATCGATATGTTTCGGCTATTGTGTTAATATCTGCAAGTGCTAATATCTTCTACAATCGGCTTTAATAGCAATCGGGAAAATTTGATGATAACTCCGACGTATCGGACGATGGCGTGTCTGACTTATTAGGTTATCTGACTCCTCTGATATTGACAGTGATAATCGGGTATTTTCGGAATCCGAAGGAGTCACTTGAGGCAAGCAATCTTGAAAATTTCGATGGTTGGAATTTCGAGGATCTCGTTCCTAATGCAACAAGGTCGATGATTTGTAGTAAATTCAGTAAATGATTTGTATTAAATTCAGCTTTTGTATGCAAATTTGAGCTGGTTTCTACACTTTGCACTACCTCTAGGTAAATTAAGCTCAAAACTAATTCAATAAGTATATTTAAATTTGCTTAAATACAGCAATACAAAGTAGCTGAAGTTAGAAGTAAGACTATTAGTAGCTTTTTCGGATTAATTTGTTTAACTTACAAGTAAGCTCACTGCAGTGTAAATTATACACGCATTGTTCAACACACTGAATTTGTTATTGCAAGTTATTCAGAAAAGTTGCCGGTAAAGACAAAAAATCCACCAAAAAATTGAAAATCTTACTGACAGACTTACTGATACTTTATATGCGCCATCAAAACATTTGTTAACGCTAGAAAATAGGTCAGCCCTCTTATTTGAGCTATTTCCGAATCTGTTAAACACTTTTCAACTCAGCATTCAGGGTCTCTCCACAATCAATCAAAGTCAGATGCTACTCATCAAAAGTTGCTAATGCTTCACACTGAAAACTGCTACATATATTCCACTTCGAATCTACGTGATATTCTTGAATTCACGTGGAATTTTTTTCGTCTAAAAGGATGCGAAACAGTTTATATCAGAGCTTTTTGAAGTGATATAATTGCAGGATTTTTGTCTTTATTTTAGTTATGAAGTTGTTTTTATTTTTTGGAATTCATGAGGATATGATGTGGAATTGTCCACGTGGATCCTACGTGGTATTCGTGTGAAAATGTCCACATGGAAAAGAGGTAAAAAAATCTACGTCAATTCCACGTGGTATTCGTGTGAAAATGTCCACATGGAAAAGAGGTAAAAAAATCTACGTCAATTCCACGTGGTATTCGTGTGAAAATGTCCACGTGGAAAAGAGGTAGAAAAAATCTACATAAATTCCACGTGGTATTCGTGTGAAAATTTCCACGTGGAAAAAAGTAGAAAATTCAATTGAGTGCGTTGATCCCATGTGGTATTCATGTACAAATGTCTACTTAGAAAAGATATGGAATATTCTATGTAAATTCCACATGCCATTGATGTCAGTAAGTCCACATGGGGAAAAAGAGGAAATAAGGAAAATTCGATGTACATGTAGATTCCACGTTTTAGTCGGCTCGTCCACTTTGTCGAGCCATCATACACCGGTAGTACGTAGCCTAAACATGTATATTTTTGATTCAAAATTACTCAAAGGATTACACAGATGTAATTGTACTGTTTTCTACCTGTGCTGTATTGTTTTCTCCCTAGTGCTGTACTATATCGTGATGGTATACAAATTGGCAAATACTGTTCCGTGGTGCAATAGTAGTAAGCAAACTTCCACAATAAACACAGCGCCCCCCTCGGTTGAGAGTGTTGTCCGTCCGTGTTGACTTGAGCGGCCGACGAGGTTGCCAGAGTTAACGGCGAATGTGGGATGTTTTAGGCTCTAGCGTCTAAACGGCTGCTCCAATGGTAGATCTGAGACCAGATTTGGAATCAGCGTCAAATTCTGCATCTGTGGGTTGATTTCCAGCTCAATCGGCGAGAAAAAATTTTCAACATTTTTCGGAAAAACGACAGTTAACGGCGAATTTGGGCTGGTTTTGGGCTGTAGAGCCAAAACGAAGCATCGGCTGGGAAAACGGAGGCCAGATTCGGATTCAGCGTCAAATTCTGCATCCGTAGGGTGATTTCCAGCTCCATCGGAGAGAAAAAGTTTTTGGGACGTCCCCCCCTCGACAGCGTTGCTTCCAACTTTGGTTCTAGAGATCGTAGAAAGTCGTGCAATAGCTCGTTTGAAAGCTAAGACTGAGACAAATTCACTGAAAGAAACGGCTTGTTCATATCTGTCTTCGTTTAGATGTGAGACGCCATTTAAGATTTGGGAGATTGGCAAAAAACGACAGAGTTAACGGCGAATTTGGGATGGTTGTGGGCTGTAGAGCCAAAACGAGGCATCGGATGGGAAAACGGAGGAAAGATTCGGATTCAGCGTCAAATTCTGCATCCGTAGGGTGATTTCCAGCTCCATCGGAGAGAAAAAGTTTTTGGGACGTCCCCCCCTCGACAGCGTTGCTTCCAACTTTGGTTCTAGAGATCGTAGAAAGTCGTGCAATAGCTCGTTTGAAAGCTAAGACTGAGACAAATTCACTGAAAGAAACGGCTTGTTCATATCTGTCTTCGTTTAGATGTGAGACGCCATTTAAGATTTGGGAGATTGGCAAAAAACGACAGAGTTAACGGCGAATTTGGGATGGTTGTGGGCTGTAGAGCCAAAACGAGGCATCGGATGGGAAAACGGAGGAAAGATTCGGATTCAGCGTCAAATTCTGCATCCGTAGGGTGATTTCCAGCTCCATCGGAGAGAAAAAGTTTTTGGGATGAGTAGATTATAAAACAGAGATGAATCGATTTTAAGCCACTATAAAACAAAGATGAATCGATTACAAATAGATGATTAGATTGCAAAGCCCTATAGAACAGAGATGAATCGATTATAAAACAGATGAGTCGATTATAATAGATGCAGGGATGAGTAGATTATAAAACAGAGATGAGTCGATTTTAAGCCACTATAAAACAAAGATGAATCGATTATAAAAGATGCAGGGATGAGTCGATTAAAAAACAGAGATTATTAGATTATAAATCACTATAGAACAAAGAAGAATTGATTATAAAACAGATGAGTCGATTATAAAACACTATTGAAACATAATCTTGTTCATTCATGCGCAAAACTCACTGTCTAGGGCGGTACAGTCAACATGTGCCCAGTCACCACACATTCCGCAGCAGATCCACTTCTCTCGAGGGACACTATCGAATGATTCGCCGCAGTATAAGCACTCATTGTCAAAAGCACACTTCTTGTCAGGGACATTCTTCTTGTCCCTCGCATTTGCTTTGCGTTTGCAAGGAATTTTGACTGCAGGTTTTGATAGACCTTCCTTGCATTGCTCTAATTCATTCAAATGGTCTGGTGATGTAAGTACAGTGCTGACTCTGGACTTATTCTTTCTTCTTTTCTTTTGAAGTGGCAGGTCTCGCTCGCTGAAAGACTCTTCGAGGATTTGTTTTGGAGAACAATGATTGGTTCTGGTGAGCGAATTGAGATTTCGGGATGTCGTTCAATGAAACATGACAACCAGCGCTTCCCGGCCACTCCAGCCTCAGCATTAAAGCGATGTCTGATGCCATTCCGCTCAGCGAGTTGATAGGCCAGTATTCTCACGTCGTAGCCAGTTAGTCCATAGAATTTTGCTTCCATATCAAGAATCAGCTTCACCAGTTCCTCCTCTTGTTTATTGTTGAAAATTGGTAGGAATCCTCCGACGAAAGCCTGAAAATTTAATTCTCATTAAGAACATGTCAACAACAACTTAAAGGGAAACATCAATGGATTCCCAACATTGCAAGGAAAGTTAAAATATCAATGCGGCTACACAAATCTACAATCCAGTGTTGTACGCGTCAACGAAAAAATTTGACGCCTTCAGCTTCAAGGCGTCAGTAGAAAATATTGACGGAGTCAGCGTCAACGGTTTTTCAAATTGACACCGTCAGCGTCAATATTCTTAACTTACCAGCGTCAATGTACAACAGTGATGGATACTATATGCATGTGTAACTGTTGTCTGAAGAACGGTCACCTGGACCGGGAAACTGGGAAATTGAATGAAATTATACAGACTTCCAATTATCCTACATTTTTGTTTAATCTCATGCCGTAATTTACCTGATTAATGAAATAATACGGAGGCACCAAACAAATTTGGTTGTGAAAGCTTTGACTCTCTCTTGATGGACAACATACTGAGGAATTTGATCAATATACAGAGATTGACCTACAGCCTAAACTGCCACATTAGGTTAGGCTAATTAAACCAGCACCTAAGTTCTAACACAACGCGACAAAAAAGTTCTAGGCCTATTTTTCAGAACTCACCTTCTTGTCTTCAGTTGCTATTGAGTTTCCACCATTTATACGCCGTTATAGAGTTGCTCTAGGTACATTTCGGTCCTTTGCTGCCCGTCGTACAGATATACCTTCATGCCGAACATCCTCAATTGCCAAACGCATGTTGTCGCTTGACCAATTCAAGCGATTTGACCGCCTCTTCCATCGACTACTCATCTAAAATACGAATTTTGTATCGATGAACCGGTAGGTTGGGTAGCTAATATTGTTAGCTAATGCCAAAAATGCCCATGAAAAACTTTGTTATCAAAGCATGTATAGTCCACAGTTATTCTCATAAAAACTTGCAAATTCACGTTTGGCATCCTATAATGGGCCAGGAGGCGATGTTACAGAAAACATCTCACTAGTCTATCATATTCAACTTCAGATAAACTAATCGCTTGTAAATGTTAGCAGAGGGTCCGATGCTTTTCTATGTATAAGCAATTTGAAAATTTACCTACATCTGTATACACAGGCGGTAAAATTCAAAACACTCACCATGACAAGGATTTCATGAAAAAGTGATTGTTGGCTGTAGCTTCCCGCTAACTGCATCGATCGAGCTGTAACTTGGCAACGCAAGTCACTGACACCGTCTCCTCGAGGTGAACGCATTGGCTGCTGAACAACTTATCGCTGAGCGGAGAAATCCTGCTGGCTCGTTATAGCAGCCCGGCCCATTATAGGGGTGTCTCCCCTATGATTGGTGCAAAAGTATCGTGATTTATTGTCAATTGCCACTGATGACATACATGTACATGTACAAGATTACAAACAACACATGGTAGACTAGCTCATTCTTGAAGCTGAATAGGCCTAATAATCAACTGCTAGCATATAGGAAACGATAGGCCTACTTAACCCTTTCGCGTCTAAAACGAGTATATATACTCGGGCCTATATATTGTCGCTGATACGGTTAAATTCGTGAGTTTATTGATGATTTCATGAATACCATGCTATCATCGCTCATTACAACGGATCAAGTCTTTCGATGACGTCTTCGAATTTTGCCGACCAATCAGGATCGAGCATGCCGTCATTACCGGTGGGCGCGGTGAATGAACAGCAAAGTTTGATAGTGATGCAGTTACTTTATCAGTGGTCTACTTTATTACTTTCACTTCAAATGAGAATGCTTGATCCCGGTTCAAGATCTATGTGTCGTGCGAAAAATGTTACCGTCAGCAATTAACACAATCGGCTTTGTTTAAAAGATTTGGAAAAGCCAAGTAGAGGTTGGTAACTTTTTTTTGGATTTATTCTATCGATATGTTTCGGCTATTGTGTTAATATCTGCAAGTGCTAATATCTTCTACAATCGGCTTTAATAGCAATCGGGAAAATTTGATGATAACTCCGACGTATCGGACGATGGCGTGTCTGACTTATTAGGTTATCTGACTCCTCTGATATTGACAGTGATAATCGGGTATTTTCGGAATCCGAAGGAGTCACTTGAGGCAAGCAATCTTGAAAATTTCGATGGTTGGAATTTCGAGGATCTCGTTCCTAATGCAACAAGGTCGATGATTTGTAGTAAATTCAGTAAATGATTTGTATTAAATTCAGCTTTTGTATGCAAATTTGAGCTGGTTTCTACACTTTGCACTACCTCTAGGTAAATTAAGCTCAAAACTAATTCAATAAGTATATTTAAATTTGCTTAAATACAGCAATACAAAGTAGCTGAAGTTAGAAGTAAGACTATTAGTAGCTTTTTCGGATTAATTTGTTTAACTTACAAGTAAGCTCACTGCAGTGTAAATTATACACGCATTGTTCAACACACTGAATTTGTTATTGCAAGTTATTCAGAAAAGTTGCCGGTAAAGACAAAAAATCCACCAAAAAATTGAAAATCTTACTGACAGACTTACTGATACTTTATATGCGCCATCAAAACATTTGTTAACGCTAGAAAATAGGTCAGCCCTCTTATTTGAGCTATTTCCGAATCTGTTAAACACTTTTCAACTCAGCATTCAGGGTCTCTCCACAATCAATCAAAGTCAGATGCTACTCATCAAAAGTTGCTAATGCTTCACACTGAAAACTGCTACATATATTCCACTTCGAATCTACGTGATATTCTTGAATTCACGTGGAATTTTTTTCGTCTAAAAGGATGCGAAACAGTTTATATCAGAGCTTTTTGAAGTGATATAATTGCAGGATTTTTGTCTTTATTTTAGTTATGAAGTTGTTTTTATTTTTTGGAATTCATGAGGATATGATGTGGAATTGTCCACGTGGATCCTACGTGGTATTCGTGTGAAAATGTCCACATGGAAAAGAGGTAAAAAAATCTACGTCAATTCCACGTGGTATTCGTGTGAAAATGTCCACATGGAAAAGAGGTAAAAAAATCTACGTCAATTCCACGTGGTATTCGTGTGAAAATGTCCACGTGGAAAAGAGGTAGAAAAAATCTACATAAATTCCACGTGGTATTCGTGTGAAAATTTCCACGTGGAAAAAAGTAGAAAATTCAATTGAGTGCGTTGATCCCATGTGGTATTCATGTACAAATGTCTACTTAGAAAAGATATGGAATATTCTATGTAAATTCCACATGCCATTGATGTCAGTAAGTCCACATGGGGAAAAAGAGGAAATAAGGAAAATTCGATGTACATGTAGATTCCACGTTTTAGTCGGCTCGTCCACTTTGTCGAGCCATCATACACCGGTAGTACGTAGCCTAAACATGTATATTTTTGATTCAAAATTACTCAAAGGATTACACAGATGTAATTGTACTGTTTTCTACCTGTGCTGTATTGTTTTCTCCCTAGTGCTGTACTATATCGTGATGGTATACAAATTGGCAAATACTGTTCCGTGGTGCAATAGTAGTAAGCAAACTTCCACAATAAACACAGCGCCCCCCTCGGTTGAGAGTGTTGTCCGTCCGTGTTGACTTGAGCGGCCGACGAGGTTGCCAGAGTTAACGGCGAATGTGGGATGTTTTAGGCTCTAGCGTCTAAACGGCTGCTCCAATGGTAGATCTGAGACCAGATTTGGAATCAGCGTCAAATTCTGCATCTGTGGGTTGATTTCCAGCTCAATCGGCGAGAAAAAATTTTCAACATTTTTCGGAAAAACGACAGTTAACGGCGAATTTGGGCTGGTTTTGGGCTGTAGAGCCAAAACGAAGCATCGGCTGGGAAAACGGAGGCCAGATTCGGATTCAGCGTCAAATTCTGCATCCGTAGGGTGATTTCCAGCTCCATCGGAGAGAAAAAGTTTTTGGGACGTCCCCCCCTCGACAGCGTTGCTTCCAACTTTGGTTCTAGAGATCGTAGAAAGTCGTGCAATAGCTCGTTTGAAAGCTAAGACTGAGACAAATTCACTGAAAGAAACGGCTTGTTCATATCTGTCTTCGTTTAGATGTGAGACGCCATTTAAGATTTGGGAGATTGGCAAAAAACGACAGAGTTAACGGCGAATTTGGGATGGTTGTGGGCTGTAGAGCCAAAACGAGGCATCGGATGGGAAAACGGAGGAAAGATTCGGATTCAGCGTCAAATTCTGCATCCGTAGGGTGATTTCCAGCTCCATCGGAGAGAAAAAGTTTTTGGGACGTCCCCCCCTCGACAGCGTTGCTTCCAACTTTGGTTCTAGAGATCGTAGAAAGTCGTGCAATAGCTCGTTTGAAAGCTAAGACTGAGACAAATTCACTGAAAGAAACGGCTTGTTCATATCTGTCTTCGTTTAGATGTGAGACGCCATTTAAGATTTGGGAGATTGGCAAAAAACGACAGAGTTAACGGCGAATTTGGGATGGTTGTGGGCTGTAGAGCCAAAACGAGGCATCGGATTGGAAAACGGAGGAAAGATTCGGATTCAGCGTCAAATTCTACATGTCAATGGTGTATTTCCAGCTCAATCGGACCTCTAGAATCGGTGATAGAAGCGTTTAAAGTTTTTGGATGATGGATCTTACGTCATCAGCTGATCGGCACAAACTATATAAGCTGGGAACCGACAGAGACTTGTCAATTAAGACGAGAGATTGTCAACGGTAGGTCGTCTCTCTGAGCTCTGATGCTAGCATCGGACATTCCAAATTTCGGGCTGATTCCAAATTTCATTGCTGATATCAGCTAAGCCGTCAGACTTAAAGGTTAGCCAGGAGATGGCCTTATTCTCCAGGCCATAAAAGACTCCAAAACTTTAAAGGCTTGTAACTTTACTTCTACAAGTCCGTTTGACTTGATTAAAAAAAGGTTCGGTCGCTGTTGACCTGCCCTATGTGATAGACTACTTATAAAATTTCATAAGTAGTGCTAAAAAGTTGAAAAATTTAAATTAGCTATTTTTGGTGATTTTCGGGGTTTTCAAACTTTCTGATTTCAATAAAGACCTTTATAAAGTTGTCAGAGGTGAGCTTCGGCTCGAGACTTGCTTCCTGATGTAAATAACTCCACCGGTTTTCATGTCAAAATCGGGGTTCGAATACCAACACAGTGATATGACGCACGCTCTGTCCGCGGGAGGTTGGATTTGAGGGCCGAGGCCTTGGAGTCGGGATAAGATCCCCTCTGAGTAATACCTGTAACGGATTCATCAGCCTAGCTTGTCTATCCTGAAGTATTGAATGACATATTAGTTATATTTTTAAAATGATTGTCAATGTATTGATTCGTTGAAGTTATAAATGGTATAAGTAGTAATTCTATTTCATCCTTCCTTTAAGGAAAATGGGAGGAAATTCAAGATTTTTGCTTAAGAAGTGCTCTTGTGGAGAGATGAAGAGACGCGACGAATTTAAACGCCACATTAACAAGTATAAGAATACTCCTCACTTTCACGAGGAAAGAGCCGTTATTTCCGGCTGCATACATTGCCTGAAATTTTTAAAAGGCAAGGATCAGACAGCATTTTATGCCGCTCACGCCGAATGTCCGATCAAGAAGGCTAGGAATTATACGACATCAGACATCGGCAAAGTGATCACAGCCTTCTTCAACGAAGAACAGTCGATTTAGACGCAGAATTGCAAGATGCAATTGACACCATCTTGAGCCCGACTGCACCGACCACAGAACAACTCAGTGGATCGGACAGCTCAGACGACTCCGATACTGAGGAGGTCGTCATCAATAAAAACGCGGAAGAGATAGGAAGACCGGCAAATCAGTCTTCCCCGAAAAAGAAAGTGATCGCACCTTCCCCATTAAAGAAGGGGATTAAGCAGCAGACGGATAGCTGGAATAAGGATGCCCAGATCTCGAAAGTGAGCCAGGAATATGCACTCACAAAATTAAGACGAGCTCACTCGTTACAAAAAGGAATGTGCGGCCCTTAGGGACGAGAATTTTCACCTTAAGGGTCAGGTAGCCGAGATTCGGGCCCTCAAGACCCAAGTGATCAACTTAGAACCTTTCCGCGAAAGGGCGCTTACCAGCGAAAAACGAGTTGAAGAGCAGGCGACGTATATAAAATCATTAAAAGCTCAGGAAGAGGCGTCAAAGCTAAAAATCGAGCAACTGAAGATTAGCCTGACTGAGAGTCAGAAAAAAGAGGAGAAAAGAACAACGCTCCACCTTCCCGTTGTCAACAGCAGAATTGTTGATAACATAATGATAGAAAGCGAGGACTTAGTAGTGATGAAAATTTTCCGGAAAATTTTGGAAAAAATTGGAAAATTTTGGAAAAATCGGAAAATTTTGGAAAATTTTGGAAAATTCTGGAAAATTTTGAAAATTCTGATTTTTTGTGATAGGCCATGCTTTGACCGCTTCCACAGCCGAGGCAGCTACACACCAATAGAATGGGTCCATAAAACTGGTGAGTTTGATCATTATTTTGAATAAAACGATTTTGAAAAATGAAGAAATTTGAATTTTTGTGATATAATGTTTACGTTTTCTATCACAGCCGAGGCATAGACACATCAATAGAATTGTTCTAAAACTCTTGATTTCATCATATCATTTCTATTAAAACAATCGTGGCAATACGAATCCCGTCCGCGGATTTTTTAGCATTCCTTTGCCAGCAGTTGCTTGTGGCAATTTGTTTCCATTTTTAATATTATAACACAGACATCTTTTGGGACAACGTGAATTTTTTCCTTTACATAGGGGTATAATTTCAAGCATTGTGAAAGATCTGGAGCAAAAAGAATGCACTTTATTTGGGAGTTTGTTTATGGCTTAAAAGTTAAGCTTTATTATGCAGCCTTGATTGCATTGGCAATGATACAAATTCTCCATTTGTTGATGAACATGTGAAGCACAAGCACACAGTCCAACACAGCGACCATATATTGGAAGATAAATAAAGACTGTATAACTCGTGAGATATTTGGAAACTAAAGATATCTTTGATGATTAGAAGAATTGAATATCTATATGATAGCTTCTAACTTCTAGGGTAATGTCCGATATCTTCGTGGAGGACAAACTACACGTCTTCCATTTTTAGCTAAGATGGTTCAGATAGTTCCCAATCGATTTCAGATCTACTTAAATGAATTTCAGACTTTTCCAGATGAATTGGAGATTCTCCAGTTGAATCTAAGATCCTTTCAAAGTTGAGTTTCCGACAGATATCTGAAATTCAATTAGAGAAATCTGAAATCCATTTAATGTCTGATATTCAGTTGGAAAGATTTGAAATAGACATGGAAAGGGTGCAGTTGGTTCCAAAGTTGACATGCAGGGACGATAGAGAAGTTTTCGGTCTTTGAATATTACATAGTCTTTTCAAACGACAGCAACAAGTCTCCAAAACAATGGCAAAAACGTCAATCACCGAAAAAAAATTTTAAAATTTTCCATTGGAAAATTTTCCGGAAAATTATGGAAAAAATGGAAATTTTGGAAAATATTGGAAAATTATGGAAAATTTTGGAAAAATTTGATTTTTTTCTATAGGCCCTGTAATTTGAGCGCTTCAACTGCCGAGGTAGCTGAGTACCAATAAATTGGGTCTAAAACTCTTGATTTCATCATTGTTTTGATTAAAGCGATCGTAGCAATACGATTTCCGTCCGCGGATTTTTGAACATTCCTTTGCTACCGCAGGGGCTTGTACTATAAATTGTTAGCATTTAAATTATCACACAGACATCGTTTGGGATGACGTGAATCTTGCTTTACAATAGGGGTATAATTTCTATGGGGTATAATTCAATGTGAAAGATCTGGAGCAAAAACAATGTACTTTATTTTGGATTTTGCTAACTGTTAGCTTGAAAGTTGAGCTTCATTATGCAGCGTTGATCATAGTGATGCAAATTCTCCATGTGTTGATGAACATGTTATGAAGTATAAGCACACAGCTAGTCCACGCTAGTGATGAAAATTTTCCGGAAAATTTAGGAAAATATTGGAAAATTTTGAAAGTTCTAATTTTTTGTGATAGGCCCTATGCTTTGACCGCTTCTACAGCCGAGGCAGCTACACACCAATAGCATGGGTCTAAAAGTGGTGATCTTGATCATCATTTTGATTAAACCGATTTTGAAAAATGAAAAAATTTGAATTTTTGTGACATAATTTTTACGTTTTCTATCACAGCCGATCGAGGCATGCATAGACACATCAATAGAATTGTTCCAAATCTCTTGATTTCATCATATCATCTCGATTAAAACAATCGTGGCAATACGAATCCCGTCCGCGGATTTTTTAGCATTCCTTTGCCAGCAGTTGCTTGTGGCAGTTTGTTGGCATTTTTAATATTATAACACAGACATCTTTTGGGACAACGTGAATTTTTTTCTTTACGATAGGGGTATAATTTCATGCATTGTGAAAGATCTGGAGCAAAAAGAATGCTCTTTATTTGGGAGTTTGTTTATGGCTTAAAAGTTAAGCTTTATCATGCAGCCTTGATTGCAATGATACAAATTCTCCATGTGTTGATGAACATGTGAAGCACAGGCACACAGTCCAACACAGCATTATGCATGAGCGACCATATATTGGAAGATAAGACTGTAAACTCGTGAGATATTTGGAAACTAAAGATATCTGTGATGATTAGAAGAATTGAATATCTATATGATAGCTTCTAACTTCTAGGGTAATGTCCGATATCTTCGTGGAGGACAAACTACACGTCTTCCATTTTTAGCTAAGATGGTTCAGATAGTTCCCAATCGATTTCAGATCTACTTAAATGAATTTCAGACTTTTCCAGATGAATTGGAGATTCTCCAGTTGAATCTAAGATCCTTTCAAAGTTGAGTTTCTGACAAATATCTGAAATTCAATTAGAGAAATCTGAAATCCATTTAATGTCTGATATTCAGTTGGAAAGATCTGAAATAGACATGGAAAGGGTGCAGTTGGTTCCAAAAGTTAACATGCAGTGATGATAGAGAAGTTTTCGGACTTTGAATGTTACATAGTCTTTTCAAACGACTGCAACAAGTCTCCAAAACAAAGGCAAAAAGGTCAATCACCGAAAAAAAAAATTTCAAAATTTTCCATTGGAAAATTTTGAAAAAATTGTAAAATTTTCCATTTGCATCACCAGGACTTAGACACCACATTCGAGTGCTACGATGGGGCGATGGCGGATATGCGCTGCTTACACATTTCAATTAAGCACGATGGTGACATCAAGGAATTGCGCCACCGCAAGCGGAAACTGCCGGCCAAATACCTACCTCACCCACCACCATCGAAGGTTCAACGAACCAATTAAGTTAATTTATGGTAAGTTAATATCATCTCTATCACTTGAATATAATTTCATCTATTTTCTTCCTATTTTTCAGATGCGACGTGAACGAACCAACGGTCTTTAGGAGGCCACCATGGGGCAAAAAGTGATAGTACCTCCACGTGGTTTGCCCTGGACAGACTTCGGTCTGACTGAATCTATCACATAATTAGAAAGACTGAGTCATGTCTTTGTATCAGAGGGGTATATAAACCATTACCTCACTTTCATTTTCATTCTATACTCCATCATGAACACACCTAAGACGACAGTCAGCTCTCCTGACAAGACTCGGCTTAGACCGAGAAATTTATTTATTGAGTTTTCAGAGATGGAGGAGCGAGAGCGAGTCCATAACAATGTTGCTCGAATCGGCTCATCGGTTACCGATGATGCCGATTCAACAGAGTGGAGATATATTCCGCCCTCTGACAGTCGGATGGAAGTAGAGGAGGTCGATGCCGCTGACATAGAGAGATTAAAAGTCTCTCTCAGCGGAATCGGTCAAATCTAGACATGTATCCGAGAACGAACCATCGGTCTTTAAGAGACCACAAGGGGCAAAATGTGATAGTACCTCCTCGTGGTTTGCCCTGGACAGACTTTATGGTCTGACTGAATCTATCACACGAATATAAAAAATATAGTCATAATGTTGTATCTGCTATCAGTCAACTTTAACGTTGCATGGCACGGAGAACTTCGGTATAATTCTTCCTGTTGGTGGGCGATCTCTCTTGAGACAGCGGATGATATCGTAGTGATGAGTGTGGCAAGGGCTTGAGACTTACCTTAATCCGACTTTCCAACGGTCGTCGTGGTCTCTTCGCTCAACGTAGCACTTTGAACGCCAATCGGTTGAGTCTTAGCTATCTGCCGCAGGTTACTTTTTTAAATTCTCCATTGCATACGTTATCTGAGAATGAATCATGAGTTCTCTTAAAAACTGTCTCTATTGTTGAGGCTAAATGATGAAGGGATGATATGGGAGGGCACTCTTGCGCCACACGCAAACATATACATCTTCTCTCTTTACTAATGATGCGATCTCTTTTGATTGCTTTTGATAGAAAAGTAGACCGATAATAAATGTGATGACATTCGCAACCATGTATACAATAAGCCCCATATCTAAATTCCTCCCTTTATTTCCATTTCTAGATCAATACATTGCAAAACAAAGACATGTAGTTCTTTAGATTTATTTATCAAAGTTCAGTGGGACTGGTTTCAAGTCATTATAAATCCTGTAATATACCACTCGCTTTGGTGCATTTGGCACTCTTCTGAGTCGCGTCGTCTTCGGTGTGAACTCGCCCTCACTCCATACAACTTGGGTGATTTCACTTTTGCTACAGCTCTTCTCCTCGTCATTGGCGATTTTGGGTTTATTGCCACTGTTCATATCCTCGTCCCATTCATCGACAACTTCGAAAATTTTGTGGAAAATATTTAAGGCTTCCGAAGAATTTGCCATACTAGCCTGTTCGATCGTATGATGTGAATGAGAAGTGCTACAATCTTATGATTTATATAGGATATTCAACAATACTTTCCTCGACAGCCAATCAGAATCACTCTAATTTAGATAAAGACTGTTTAAGTCAGAAGTTTGCAAGATATACCAATCTCAGCAGTGATTGAGGTAGTATTTAGGAAAAAAGATGGTGTCTAACATCAGCTGCTATGATTTATACTGAGCTGTCAAATGATTAGATTTTCACTATGATGTTGATGACTACATTACCCAGAAATAAGTGAAAACAGACAGATATAACAAATGAAAAATATATTCAGAAACTACAAATAATTTAGAAGTTCTTCAGTACTAATATTGTCCCACAGCGATTCGCAGTTACTGCAGTCACATTTCAGCTGTCGCAGTCTTTCCTCGGCTGCAGCCAATACACCAAATACATAGTCCCATTCAATCTCGTTCCTGGGTTGAGACGATGGGCTGTACCATCTCCGTATGTCATGGATAAGACTGATATCCTCCTCCTTCGACACATCCTCCTTGTTGTATAGTAGGTACTTCCACCTCACATACACCATTTCCATCTCCTCTTTCTCAGTCAGAGACGGATACTCCAAACTTGGAATATCCTCAACTGTTTTCTTCTTCTCCAACTTCACCTTCTTTGGAGCGGGAGGGCAAGTTGATGTGTCCACGGAGAGAGTTGCTGTTGGCGAATTCATGACTTCAAATTGTATGCTATAAACTTAATTTCTTAGTGCTTAAGTACAAGTAAGTAGCCAACCAAATGAAGAGCCAATGAATGCCGAGTATGAGAGTATATAAAAGGGGGGAAACAGACTTATTTTTCATTCTATATTTGATACGTATTGAGAATAAGTGAAGTCTCTATTTTGATAAACTATGCAATTTTCTAGCATTGAAGTATCATACTTAAACATGTTTTCGTTGAAATGGTAAGTTGAAGATTTCTTCACTCATCTCCCTCCAACGTTTGGTTAATAGCATCTTTCTCAATTTCAGCCATCTACTTCATCAGCAAATCGCTCCCTTCTCGAGGAAACTTTAGAGCTGTTAAGTGAAGGTAGGTTGTAACAATAAACTATAACTTTAATAGAGATGATAGTATGATTTCTCTTTCAGGTGATGTTAGTACCAGTTCAAGCGGACAGTCGCGGGAATCTAATGAGCGGGAATGTGCTGATTGTGGTCACATCTTTACAAGGAAGCGTGATCTCGCCCGGCACATCAGACAACGTATATGTCAACCCAAGACATCATCAATCTCCCGAGGTGAGGATGATTCTATTCAACATGTCTCCTTTACTTGCGACTTTTGCACTCAATCTTTTGAAACACGTTTTGAATTACCTTCACATAGACTTCACCACACGCATGCAAATGATAGTTATAGTAACAGCACCTCCTCTATCCGTCTCACTGAAGTGTCGCTTAATAATGTAGTGAGAAATTACCAGATGGAATCCTCAGAAGCCATTGCTGATTTTCCGGAGTGGTTTCATCAAAATTCAATATTAATAGATGCGCTCTTTAGAAATTTAGACAACTTTAGAATATAAGGGCTCATCCATTTTAAAATAAAATATGCTAAAGTTGATCATTATACTGGCGAAATAGTGCAGTTGGAGTTTCACATACCCTCCTCTCCTGCTACAGAGCTGGTAGATAAAGAAATATGGTTAAATTTTCACATTCAAGGGCTGAAATCAAATATTGATAAATTTAACGAGCGCGATAGAGGTTTGATTTTTGATGGTGTAGAATCTGCCATGTTTAAAATTACTCTATTAGAAAATTACAGTAGACGAGGCTCCTTCAATCTTCCAAAGACGTTAAAAGATAAGAAAGCAGTCATTTCTATAGATTGTGAATCGCACTGTTTTAAGTATGCGGTTTTATCCATTCTCCACTATCATGATGTACAGAACAACCGTTTCCGCAAAATCAAATATCATCCATGTGAGAATGAATTGAAATTTGATGACTGTAATAGTGAAGATATGAAATTGAAAGATATAAAGAAATTTGAAAAATTAAATGAAATTAAAATAGTTGTTCATGTCTGGCAAAAAGGACTTAAAGGTGTACGCTACAACAAACGTTCATCAACTTATGATCGCGTTGTCAACCTCTTGTTGGTATATGAGGATAGCAGTCAACAATGGCATTACTGCGGTATTCCAAATATTCATCGACTATATTCCCACTTAACATCCAAAAGGGGGGAGCATTTCATATGTGATCGTTGTATGAGATCCTTCTGGTCAAAAGATAAGTTTCAAAAACATTATGAATGGTGTAAGCGAGGTAAATTGCAAATGGAACGCATGCCCAAAGATAAAATCTTTTCATATAGAGAGAATGGTAGTGAATTAAGTCCTCTTCGTGTCATCTATGCTGACATCGAATGCTATATTGATGATAACATCCACAAGCCAGCAGCCATATCCTGTTATGAGGTATGGCATAATCATTTCCAAAATAAAAATGATAAAATGCACGTCTGGCAAGGTGAGGATTGTATACACAAATTCTTGCAATTCCTGGAAAGTGCTAGTAAATTTCAACAAAAATATGATAGTGAACTCTATCACAGATCATTAAATATGACAGCAGATGATCAGGTAAAATTTGAAAGTTGTAAAGTCTGCTCAAAATGTAATAAAACGTTTGATGAGGGTAAAATTAAGAAAGTGCGTGACCATGATCACATCACTGGCAAATTTAGAAACGCACTGTGTTCAAGATGCAATTTTTCTCTAAGAATGAAGCGGCGCACTCTACCCGTAATGTTTCATAACTTCAGAGGCTATGACAGCCATATGATAATAAAAGGGGGGTTAGGAAAAATGAAGGGATGGTTGATGAATGTTATAGCTAAAACGAGGGAAAAATTTATGTCCATGACAGCAAAAGTACCAGTTGATAAGACTAAAGAAAATAAGACAGTCTACTTTGATATAAAATTTTTAGATTCCTATCAATTCATGACTTCATCACTAGCATCTCTCGTTCAAAATCTTAAGTTTCTTCCATTAACTTAAAATTTGAAGAAACAATATCCCAACTTGACGGATGAAGTCATCACACGCAAAGGAGTGTTTCCATATGCATACTTTCATAACATTTCTAAACTTAGTGAGACTTCTCTTCCATCAATAGATAAATTTAAAAATGATTTGACTGGTATAGAATGTAGGGTAGAAGATTACAATCATGCTCAAGTTGCATGGACAAAATTTGACTGTCAAACGTTTAGCGATTATATGATTGCCTATCTAAACTTAGATGTATTTTTGCTGGCTGATGTATTTCAGGAGTTTCGGCGAGTGACATTAGAAGAAGATAAATTACACCCTATCCACTTTGTCAGTCTTCCAGCCATGTCATTCCAGTCTGCTTTTAAAATGACTGGAGAGAGCATCCATCTTTTACAAGATCCAGAGATGTACAATTTATTTGAGCGAGGAATTCGCGGTGGTCTCACATTTGTAAATAGACATCAAATAAAATCAAAAATAGTAGATGATGATCAGATTCCTCTAAAGTACTATGACCAGAATAATTTATATGGTAGTTCACTATCCAAACCTCTACTTCACTCTGAGTTTAGCTGGCTAGGTGATAGTGAAATTCAACATTTCTCCAATCCTTCAAACATACTAGCTATTCCAGATGATGGTGATTGGGGATATTATTTTGAGGTAGATCTTATCTATCCAAATAGTATTAAAAATAAAACTGTGGATTTTCCACTTGCGCCCGAATCAGGTGAAGTGACTGAAGATATGTTTTTGGACTTTATGAAACAATTTCATAAAGATTCAGAAGGGAGTGGACAGCCCAAGTATAAGCCTTGTCGCATACTTTTGCTTTCTCAATTTGATAAAGAAAATTATCTAGTCTACCTTTCCATCTGAAAATTTTATTTAGAAATGGGCATGATTTTAAAAACGGTTCACCGCATTATCAAATTTAGACAGAAAGCCTTTCTGAAACCATATATTGATAGTAACAGCCAGAAACGTGCACTAGCCCAAAATAATTTTGAAAAGGATTTTTATAAATATAAGAATAATAGTCTTTTTGGTAAGACGATGGAGGATGTTAGAAAACGTATAAACTATAAACTTGTGAATCATAATGATAAATTCCAAAAGTTAGCGGCATCACCTCTCTTTATTGATAGAGATATTATAGATGATGAGTTGGTTGGTGTTAAAATGATAAAATCAGAAGTAGAGTTGTGCAAGGCCATCTACATTGGACAAGCTGTATTAGATTATTCCAAGCTTGAAATGTATCAACTCTTCTAAAGAATATTAAAACCATGTCCTCTAATTGAAGACGTGCGTTTGCTGGGTGGTGATAGAGACAGTTTCTTTTTAAGTATCGCTGCTCAGAAAGAGTTAGACTTCAATGAAATAGGAAAATCTTTAGAAAATTATTTTGATACGTCAACTTATCCTACAGATCACCCACTATACTCTACTAAAAATAAAGCAAAATTAGGGTGCTTCAAAAATGAAATGGCAGGAAAAGAAATTAAGGAAATGATTCTTCTTCGTCCTAAAATGCATTCTATGAAACCAAAAGACTCAAGTGACAGTATTAAGCGCGCAAAAGGCATATCTAAATCGATTGTTGTAAATATGAAACAGGGTCTATCAGAAGGCCTTTGAAAATACGTGTGTAACGTTTGTCAACATGACCATCTTAAAATCAAAGACGCATGAGGTAAAAACTCATACATTTAGAAAGCGAGCACTTTCAGCGTGGTAAGATAAGAGGTGTTGGAAAGGGCATAACATATCTCTTCCACATGGTCATCCTGATATAAACATATCACTAACCAAAAGAATTAAACTCACACTACCACATTCAGGAGATGTGCAAATAGATTCAGTCTCAAATCAGTATTTTGATGATGCTTTTGTTGACATTCATTGTTGTTTTATGTATCGCTTTAGATTGCACTTCCTGCAATATATGCCTACAGTCAGCCCATTCCCCATATATCTGTGAAGAGACTTTTTCATACACATATTTTTATTTCAATAAAATTTTACAATGACTTCACTTTGTTTTCCGAAACACTAAAGTTGCGAGGGATTTAGTCACTTTGACATGGATGCACTCATGTAGACCATTTGTAATTTTGATAGAAATAGATGGTATAGTTTGTTTGATAACAGGATGGTAGAAAATAGGTTGAAACATCTTCTCGACAATTCCATATAAAGCATCCTTATCATGAATGAAATCAAGTAAAATGTGTTCTTTTTCCTCGCCAACAGAAATAGGTAGAATCAAATCACCTTGAATGTAGAGGTGTTGTTCATGTTTATCAAATGTCATTGGTGTTTCTATACCAATCGTATGCGCAGCAGTAAACATATTTTGTAGCATTGAAAAACCAAAGAGTTTTTCAAATTTTTACTCAATTGACATTGAATGTCATCACCCAGTTTCAGAACAACGCGTTGATTTTCAATTGAAAACGAAATGTGGTGTGTCTTTATATCATATTTACTTTTCATCACATGCTTCAACTTCTGTTGTATATAGGGATTTATTACATGAATGAAGCTTTCAACTGTATGATATAGACGCGGCATTATATTGATAGCAACTTTAGATTCTTGATAAGACTGGTAAATTTTCTTGATGCGATCACCATAGATATCCACCCACCATTCATCATTAACTGAATCAGCTTTAGTGTGATATTCATGAGAAGCATAAACCAAACCGCTTCCAATAATAGGTGTATGATGTCTTACAAAATGACGCAAGGTTGGAGAGAAATAAACTGTAAGTTTGTCATTATATTTCTGAATGATCAACTTATTTTTGTCCGCCATAATTTTTTCTCCATACTTCTTACCCACAGTCTCATTCCATCGTTTTACTAACTCAATAAGTGATAAAGGTTGAACACCACGCTTTTTCAAAATGATGCGTTCTTCACATTCTACAACATCTTCATCAAATATTTTAAATTTATAATGAAATTTGTTGATTCGATTTGAATAAACTTTTTTAACATTTGCAGTAGCAATTGACGCTAGATGTAGTCCACGGCCAAAACCAAGATGTGGATAGAATTCATTATCCAACCTCAGTGTAAGACCTTAGTAAAAGAATGAAAGCGAAGGAACTGTCTCCCACTCCAATGTATCAGCCATGATAGCAAACTCATAAACTTTCTGATCCTTATTCTTCATGATGGAGGTATTACCACTATTGAATGCCTTAATAATTTTCTCATCCCCAAATGGACCATAATAATCTGATTTTATCTGAATCCATTCATAGTTACACTTTCCATCTGACGTTAAATTGTATTGGAACTGGAAAGCATTATTCATCGTTATTCCATCATGGGTGCGAGGAGTCAATATCATTTCTTCCAAATCATTCACATTCTGAATATTGCTATCATAGCAAATGCTGGAAACACCTACTTCCCATTCACCTTCTAGATGTAGTGAGCGATTTAATTCTACTCGAAAGTCTGATGGTTTATTATTAGGAAATTTATTCATAGAAGCATTACTGGGTAAGTAAATTAGAAACAAATCTCCATTTTCACTTTCCATACTAATCACATTGGAAAAATATATTAGCATACTTTTGCATTAACTCTTCATTCGGAAATGGAGTGTGATACTTGTTACAGCATCTTTATGAAAAGGAATCAACGCACCAGCATCGTCATGAATTGCAAATCAATTTTTGGGATGTAGTTTGATTTCAGCTTTGTATAATGCACTTTCTTGAAAGTATGCTCAGATAAAATACTGCAGCTTTTTGGCTGGTATGGTATCATTACTAGCAATGGAGCTTCAACATCTCCCACACGTACATCTTCACCAATATTGGAATATATCTGAAAATAGTTAATACGACGCAATAGCGACATGTCTGCGCTAACTTTGGTTACAGTACCACTTTTAAAGATATTTCGATCAAAACCCAAAATGTCCATTAGAGTTTTATCCATAATTAGTTCAATACCTTTTCCACTTATAGTGAGAGACAAAGCACCTTCTTTTTCAGAAATTGAAATATGTTGCTCATTAATCACTTCATTTAAATAATCTACAACCAATTTAACTGAAGTAATAATGCGAGGCATCAACACTCTTGTTTTATGCAAGATACCACCTAAAGGCTCTATACGCTTTCTGTATAAAGATACGGTCCATTCTGTATCAAATTGATTTGACCTTTCACATGGTAAATGTTGCATACCAAATTTTCCATGAACACCTGCAGAACGATGTCGTAAAAACTGATGAAAATCTTTTGAACAAACTAATACTAGATCATCAACATTTAATTTACTTATTGCAATATGATTAGATGATTTGATATAAGTCAATGTTGCCACTTGTTTACCATCAACTCGAAGGAGATAATTAAACTTCTTCAATAATGTTTCAGGAGTCATGTTTGTCTTTCTTGGCTTAATCACAATCTTCTTCACCAACGTCTTCTCATTTCTTGGAATAAGATCTACATAATAAGCTTCTTCTCGATATATTAACTGTTTATGACCACTTGGGTGGTAATTAGTGATGCAAATGGAAAATTTTCCAGAAAATTTTCCAGAAAATTTTCCGGAAAATTTTCCAATTTTTTCAAAATTTTCCGGAAAATTTTCCAATGGAAAATTTTGAAATTTTTTTTCGGTGATTGACGTTTTTGCCTTTGTTTTGGAGACTTGTTGCAGTCGTTTGAAAAGACAATGTAACATTCAAAGGCCGAGAACTTCTCTATCATCCCTGCATGTTAACTTTTGGAACCAACTGCACCCTTTCCATGTCTATTTCAGATCTTTCCAACTGAATATCAGATATTAAATGGATTTCAGATTTCTCTAAGTGAATTTCAGATATTTTTCAGCAGGGCTGTGGAGCCGGAGCCGAGCTGGAGCCGGAGCCTTAAGGAGCCGATGGTTTTGGTCGGAGCCGGAGCCGATTTATCACAAAGGCTCCGGCTCCGATAGTTTGAGCTTTGATATAAATCTAGAATTTTGAAAGTTATTAATTGGCATCATAAAAAAATTAAATCATTTGAAATCTAAAGATATGTCTTTTAAGTATACCAATGATCTGTCCTCCACGATATCTTTCTTTGCAGTTGCCGCCTTCTTTTGTATTATATTTATTATATATTTACACACATGTGTAATATTTTTTTATTGCATATGTTTCGTAAGACTAATTTCCATATTGACAACGTATTCTCCAAAATCCATTAATTTGAAGACTTGTTATATGCATGCTAACTAGATGATTGTAGATTCCTAGAGACAAGTCGCCAGTCATTTATGTACACATTTCCAGTTCAGTCAGCAGAGATAATATAGCTACATTTCCTGCGCAATGTCTTAAATCTAATACGGTTACTATGTAGGCTATCATCTATCGGTATGGCTACTGGCAGAAGCTACTGGCATCTGTGACAATGCCAATTTCCTTAGATTGTATTGTAGGCTCTTGTGCAGTCCCCCCACCTACATTTTTCAAAACAATCGATTATTCAATTTGATCAATTTTGATTGGAGGGATAACTCTTCACACTCACACGAATGACCTGACTACAAGTCCTCACATGGCTATAGCAATAAGCGACCCAGCCACTTCTAGTAGCGCCCTATTATTTTAAAGGTATCTCATTCACAATGAATTTCCTTTGACTTCAAAATTCAAAGGGTATATTTCAATGCGAAAAACCCGAAGGCAAATTACAATGTTGACTTGCTGACGAAGTTTTCGACCATGACATCGCAATTACCCACGTAGATTTTTACAACAGCACGGAATGCTTCACTCAAACCGGTGATGCTGAAACGGACATCCAATGGTGCTGCATCTTTTGACCAGAGAAAAAATGGGGGGGGAGGACTGCACAAGAGCCGTATCGTGTAATAATATTTCCCCAAATGTCATAGACCTGTGGATTTCAAGAATTTTCATTATTATTTTTTCCGTCTGTCAACACTTTATGCTGATATCATGCTGACTTATATGTAAACAATAAAAAAAGACTGAGACGCTCTCAGTAAAAAAAGGCGCCTTTTGACCTCCCTTTTCTATTGTCTGTGACATTAAACCGCACACGCATTCGAAAGCTAGCAAAGTAGATGGGATTTCTGGTCGGTGCTCGCAGTCAAATTTTTATTATGCATAGCACCCTGCAACATACTGTGTGATACTCCGAGTTCAGTTTCATCAGCCTAACCATCATCAGAGGAATAGTGGTAATGTGTTATACATAAATTGAATATAATAATATACATGAATCATTGATGAATTATTTAGTGCAACTTTACGCCATAATGAAAAATACGAAATTAATATAATGTAAGTTAGGCCTTAACTTATTAAGTATGCTGCATAGAATTACAAAACTTGTCCTAAATTAGATATTTTTAATTTTTTTAAGTATAATTTTCAATTGTACATTTCTAGCCTACACTGCAATGAGCCTATCTAAATTACAATTTCTACAGATGATGAGTCGTGGGCTACCCACCGATCATATTATTCATGGACCAACAGACTATTGAATAAAGGCAATAACAACCTAAGCTAGCCTATATACACTTTAATATTCAATAAAGCAATTGATATCTTTATTGATACGGTATATTTGGCTATATAACCGATACCCTTTCCATGTTCGAGTAGATACAGGCCCTATAAGCTATTTAGAGGCATACGCTATCCAGTTTCATATTCAAGCTTTGTTAAAAAGTTTATACTACTATTCGGCACCTGTGACGGCTAATTAGTATCATCATCACTCATGTGGTCTTATTTAATGTAGCCTCGTAGTAGACTGGTTGCAGGCTAGGCCAATTTATATTTAGTCAGTGCGGGAGATCTTTATCTAATTTAACCAATCCTGGCTATAACTTTATTTTATCTTTCAGAGATAGTCAATTCATGCAAAAATATATGACAAGTATGTTATTTGTCATTATATTAGGCTATTATCATTCTTATTATTGACTTAAGTCGTTGCTTGTTAATGAAAACTAATTTGATGATTGTAGCAAGCCTCTGAGGGCCACACCGTTATCCAAAAAACCCGTTCAACGGATCCATGATAACCAGCATAGATAGAACCTGAATTTGAAGCCGGAGCCGGAGCCGAGCCGGAGCCTTTCACATCAGCGTCGTGGAGCCGGAGCCGATGAGATAACGCATCGGCTCCACAGCCCTGTTTGTCAGAAACTCAACTTTGAAAGGATCTTAGATTCAACTGGAGAATCTCCAATTCATCTGGAAAAGTCTGAAATTCACAGATCTGAAATCGATTTGGAACTATCTGAACCATCTGAGCTAGAAATGGAAGATGTGTAGTTTTTGTCCTCCACGAAGATATCGGACATTACCCCAGAAGTTAGAAGCTATCATATAGATTTTCTTATACTCATCACAGATATCTTTAGTTTCCAAATATCTCACGAGCTTACAGTCTTATCTTCCAATATATCGTCGCTCATGCATAATGCTGTGTTGGACTGTGTGCCTGTGCTTCACATGTTCATCAACACATGGAGAATTTGTATCATTGCAATCAAGGCTGCATGATAAAGCTTAACTTTTAAGCCATAAACAAGCTCCCAAATAAAGTGCATTCTTTTTGCTCCAGATCTTTCACAATGCATGAAATTATACCCCTATCGTAAAGGAAAAAAATTCACGTTGTCCCAAAAGATGTCTGTGTTATAATATTAAAAATGCCAACAAATTGCCACAAGCCACTGGTGGCAAAGGAATGCTAAAAAATCCGCGAACGGGATTCGTATTGCCACGATTGTTTTAATCGAAATGATATGATGAAATCAAGAGATTTGGAACAATTCTATTGATGTGTCTATGCATGCCTCGATCGGCTGTGATAGAAAACGTAAAAATTATGTCACAAAAATTCAAATTTTTTCATTTTTCAAAATCGGTTTAATCAAAATGATGATCAAGATCACCACTTTTAGACCCATGCTATTGGTGTGTAGCTGCCTCGGCTGTAGAAGCGGTCAAAGCAGAGGGCCTATCACAAAAAATTAGAACTTTCAAAATTTTCCATAATTTTCCAATTTTTTCCAAAATTTTCCATGGAAAATTTTGATTCAAAATTTTCCGGAAAATTTTCATCACTAGTGGTAATTAACGTTATAATTATCATAGCTTGTTAAGGCGCTAGCGAGGTAACCTAGATCATTTCTTAAACTTGGACTTAAACCAACAATCCAATCTTTCTCAACTACATGATGTAGATAATCATGATCATCATTGTGCGGAGTAAATTGGACAATATGTTTACACGCTTTATTCAGGAAATCATAGACGAATTTCTGGCGTGATAGAAGATCTTTGTTCGGACATTGTGGAATGTATACTTGGCAGCCCTTTTCACATTGGTAAGCAGCTGTGCGTCTCATATTAATAGTCATCACCTCATGATCAAAAGTATAGACACAGTTACTGTGAACAAGTTGTGTGACCCCTACTTCCCACTCTCCATTCAGCTGTTGTATATTATCAATGGGAGTAGAAAAGATAGCGGCTCGATTACCAGCAAATCTATTTGTTGCTACATTGCTAAGCAAAATATGGTAAAATGACATTTTCATATTCTGGTGATCTATATATTACCAATTTGCATAACATCATGAAGACTTGGATTTTGGATTCTCAACAATACATCAAAGTTGATCGCAATGGAAACGTTCATTTCAAAAATTCTCATGGAAATACATCGAGAGGAATTACATTAACATGGCGACAATTTTTAAATCTTAATGACATCATGAGGGATTTGGAATATTTTGAAACGGTAAAATTCATCTCTTTCGGTAATCAAGTTTGGCTTCAACATTACAGAAATGAAATTCAAATTTGTCATTCTGATTCCTCAATCTATTTTTCATTTCGCAAATACAATTGGGAAAATATAAAAGATGGATACATCGCTCCATTATGTCATTTATTCGTCGAGAGTTCATAGCTTTGCTATGCAAATCTTAATCAGACACCACCTTCAATACAATGTCACGCTCCATCATGAAGAGTTGGAAATTAGATTCCCTATAACATGTTGAGATTGATTATGATCTAAACGTTTATTTCAACGGCTATACTGGAAATATGAGAAGAGAATTTGCTTTATCAGATCGACATTTTCAATGTCTAAATCATATCATGAAGGACTTGAAGTACTTCTATATGAAAAGACATTCACGCATAGGAAATCGCATATGGTTGCGGCTAAAAAAGCAACGAATACAAATCTATCATTCCCAACTTTCTATCTGCTTCACGTTTCATCAAGGTAGTTGGGAAAAGTATAAAAGGAAGATAAAATCGCTCTATTTACTCATTTCTTCATCATGAGACGTCATCGTTGCACCATCGTCAACATTCTCCGCCGCATCAGACTCTATACCAAAATCGATCTCACAACATTACATCAACAAATTCCAAACAGCAAGTATTATCCGGGTCGACCGCAAATGTTAGTGGTGAAGATGAGCAATTTACGGAAACTTCAACTCTTTCCAAATGGGACGTTACAAATTCTCGGCGCCCTTTCTCATTCATCGGCGCGGTTAATGCGCTTAGAACTGCAGAAGCTACTACGTCGAATATGGAAGAGGGAGAAGTGTGTGAAGTCGAATCTGTTTTCGAAGATTCATAGCAGCAGCTACAATTTGTGTTATGAACCACAGCTTTTTCCTGCAGCTCTCATTAATTGTTGGAATCCTGTACATATTGCAATCTTTCACAACAGTAAAGTTATCATTACTGGACTGAAATCAGAAGTGCAAGCAGATACAATCCTAGACCGTTTAATCGAATATGTACATACCCAGCGGATTGTGAAATAAAAACAATTTTTGTTCCAATATGATGATGTTTTATTTCAAATCATTATAAAACTTACAAATCATTTTTTCATTAGAAGATGGGTTACATGAAAACTTTTGAATAACAGATTTAAATCGACGTACATGCAAACGTTTTAAAATGAAGTACAACACGAAAGCACCACAAGATGATGAAAGTGGATGTTGTAGTATGCGCTCATTTCGTTGATATTGACGAGTATGTTTTCTCAACCACTGCTGTGTTGGTATATTTGGAGGTTGAGCAAGAGAGTCAAATAGTTCACCGCGTCTGTCTTTTCCAATAAAGATAGCTTTCCAATGTTCACCTTCTAAATTCTTTGACTGAGTGTTCAATACAATAAAGATGGGATACTGTTTTACTGTAGTTGGTAGGGTATCTAGCGAATAGACATTATCAAAAGCTTTCAACGTCGCTTCGTCTGCATTACGCTGTACTTTAGCTTTAATATCGTCAGCATTCAACCAACTCATTAACGATTATAGTGAAGAATCACGTCACGATACTTAGTTATTTCAATATTTGAATCAAAAACTGCATAAATCAATACATTGATCGTCGCAGCTAGCGTTGTTTTAAAATCCAGATCCAAGCGAATATTATGAGGAACGTTAGCTTGACGATAAAGTGCACTAATATCACTGTCGGCAGTCAAATCAAATGCATAAATAGTATAGCCATTCTTAAACTCTTTCATTGTAAGCCCGTTGGTGTCGTCTGTGTTGTAAAAGCCAAAGACATTCATGTAGTCAACATAGCTGCGCAAAAATTGATAAGAAGAGAAGTTTGGTCTATAGGGCGGTCCAGGATGACTGAAACCATTTACACGTAAAGCAATTTCGCTCAAACTGTTGTGTTTGAAGTTGAAAGGATTCTTCTTGATATTGCCATTGAATGCATCATTTTCAACCATTGTTACCAGTAGGAGTTTTGGTGCTTCTGATGGAAATAGACCATCTTTCATTAATTTTTTTTGAACTTTAGGAATAGTAAATGTGAGAAGCTTTGTATGTTGAATGGGATAAATAGAATTGCTACGGTTAAGACCCTCAGCATGTCCTCTAATTACACTTGGATTAGCTACCACTCGACGAATGTATAGCGTAGTATCTTCCACATGGATTTTGAAATTGACAACTTTAGCATATGCATTCAACAAAAATTCAGGCTTGTTCAATGTAAGTTTGACTCGCATGCTGGTATTACAGAATAAAAACTTTGACTGTCTGAAGAAGTCAAGATTTAGTGGACCATATAGCTGACATACTTTACTATCTTTAATCAAAGCAGATCGCTTTACAAAGCCACCGTTTGTCTCACTATCAAATTGTTTTGCTTCATCTCTAAACGATCCCATTGCCACCATATGACTCTTTTGTGCTGACGGATGAAACTGTGATAGGGCATTGAAATATGCTTTATAGGGATAATCGCTTTGTCCACCTTCTACCTGTTGCTCTCCAATAGTTAGAGAAACATCACGAAATAGTGTTGCCGGCGGTAAATTGTTCAGACCAACTTTATGTGCATCATCGATGTTAGTACCACCTGCTAGCTGAATTCTGAACCGCAAATCAACCATCGCATAACTTAAATCAATGTAGTCATCACTAGCACCAGGAATAACAAATTCAATTGGACCAGTATTCTCAGCAGTTCGAGGATGATAATCTACAATACTTGAACTAAGAATATCTGTCTGTATCGCTTGTTCATCAAACAAAAATTTGAAGTTTTACACTCCATGATTAGAAGTTATGACAGCGTCGTCGTTTAGCACGCGATGAAGGATTAGAGCGCGCACTGCGTTTGCGTGAATGCCTTTTCTTAGATTTGCGTGAAGTTCGCCTCTTACCAGCTCCGCGCTGTTTTCTTTTTCTTCTAACATTCACTCGTTTAGGTGCTTTCTTTCGTTGTGTAGCATTTAAAGTTTGTTGTAATGTTCTTAAACCGCGTTCCTTCCAACGATTTAGTAAACTACTCTTTATATTTTTTCCACTAGCAATATCATTGACAACATCGCCAGCAAAGCCAACAGCATTACTTAAAACAGATCGTTTTAAAGTTTTTCCGACAGTAGATAAGAGAGGAGATACAACAGATTTCAGCGCGCCAAATATACTACCTCCACGTTGACGGCGAGCACCACTGTAAATTGTACCCGCGCCACTTACATAGGAGGGCCGTGAATAAAACGATGCAGTCGAATTGATTACTTAAATCTTGAACTCGCAAGTTATAGTTTTGCATAAATCAATTGCGATCACTTTGATGAAAAATGTCTGCACGACGCATCCAAGAGTTCATACTTGAAGGATAGCCGAGCCATTTAACAAGACACCATTCTTCGCCTTGACGTTTTTTGCAACGGATGATTTTCTCTACCAAATATGTTTCACTTTCAGTGACTACCTCAATCTCATCACGGTAAAAGCTGCCATTCATCTCTTCATTATCGTAATCTTTTAACGTGTAAGTTGTGGGAGAGTCTTTTTTATTGATGTTTGAAACTGTAAAAATTTCTTCTGTCCAATTCGGGAGATAACCTTTGGCAAAAACACTCTTCACTTTTGATATGCGAACTTCATCGCCTATTTTTACATCACTTTTTGCATTATTACGCTTACGTTGGAATGTTTTACGCACTTCATCTACATTGTCAGCATTCACATCTGCTGGTCTGAGTCCAATAGAGCGATGTACAGAGTGATTGTAGGCATGTACCGTATCTTGTAGAATCTTTGTCCAATTTTGTGTTAAGTTGGCAGTAAAATGTCGCCACACGCGATTTTTCAATGTGCGGTTAAAACGTTCAACTAATGGAGCCTTATAGGCACTCTTTACACTAAACAACTCAATGTCATATCTCTCAAACAATCTTCCTACATGCTGATTTTCGAACTCCTTTTCTTGATCACTCTGAATTCTCTTTGGAATGCGACCATCTTGGAAAATTGACTGAAATGCCTTTGCTACTCATTTACCGTCTTTAGGTTTTAATGGTTGAGCCCACGCATATAGCGAGGAAATATCAATTACTGTCAAAATAAAAATATTCCCCCAGTTATGTTTTGAAATAGAGGCAACGTCACACAAATCTGCCTGCCACTGTTGATTAATTTCATGAGTAATATAATGACGGACACGGTACTTCTTTTTCGCTTGTTTGTGGGGTGTATAGGTAGCCTGACTCTTTAACCATTGTTTAACTTGTGATTGTGGAAGACCACTCGCTTTTGACAATTTCTTTATAGATGCAAATCCTGCTGGATGTTTTACATCATAGTATATTGACTTTAAAAGTTGATGTGATGGCGACTGACTCTTCCTCCTTCTTCTCATGTTTTTGCTTTCTTGTCTTTTTACACTTACAACAGCCACAAGATTTAGCAGATTTACGTTCATGTTCACATTGCTTAGGAGTCTCGCTGTAAGACCTGCACAGCAAGTACATGTTACATCAACATGCAGTAAGTAAGGCGGTTCATTACATGGCATGCAACACATCTGCTTCATATTAATAGTCTGAGAACATATATTTCTTTGGTGGAGATCTTCTACGTCTATCTCTTTCTCTTGTTTGCCTAGAGGGTGTAGATCTACGTCGTTCTCTTACTCTTGTTTTCTTAGTAAGTGTAGAAGGAGATGTAGAAGGTGAACTCTTAAACCAATTTCTTGGCATTGCAACACTCCTAATTTTAGAAACAGAATTAACATTTGAAGTAGTACCAACTTCTTAAGTAGAATCAAGTTCTTTCAATGTTTCATTATTCAATGCAAATTTTGGAACATTATGCTTTTTCAATAGTTGAAGAAATGTGGACATAACATTGTGGATCCCATGTGGGACATAACATTGTCGACATTTTCTACGCGTTGCATACTGAATCAAGTCTTCATAACGCGAAGCGCTAATAATTTTATCATCATCTGTAATGATTTCACCTCCATCATTCATATTGAGATATGGTTCAATGCTGTTGAAAAGAGCTATTGCATGTGCACGAGATGCTAAAGGTGTAGCAGTCGAAACAGAGTCACGCATCTTATTCTTCAAACTTTTCAATTCTTCAACGGTTTCTGATTGTAATAAAACTGCGCGATATGGTTCTTTAATATGTGCATTTTCCTGATAATCCAGCTCTTTCTTATAAATTTGATTTGCTAGAGGTTGCTTTACTTGCTGTAAAGCAGTCAATTGCACATATTCATCCTGAGGAATGACAATCATGCGAGAATAGGAGCTCATAGTTTGTAGATAATCATAGGCTTTTTCAAACTATCACTTCGAAATCTAAATTCTTCCGGACACTCTTGCGTAAAATCAATAAATAAGTAACCGTGTGGTTTTTCAGTAGCCGCTTGAAAAATTTCAATTAATAAGGGTTTTGAACCTCTCGGTGAAACTTGTCGCGCTAAAATTTCAAATTGACTTCTATCTCGTGGATTCTTAAAGATAGCGTAATAGTGCGTATTCAGGTTTCGTGTGCGGCCTTCTTTCCCATCAGGAAACAAATTTTGCGTGATATAGATTATAAAGCACCTTTTCTGATGTGTTACGCGGATGAACATATCTGTAACGTCTTTAGAATTCTTGCTTTCCTTCAATAGATCATCCAATACAACGACATCGTTGGACTCCATCTTATCAGCTCGAATAATTCCTTCATTTCGAATAAAGTTGCGACGTTGCAATTCCTGAAAGAGTGACGGCTGATAAATACCATAACAGCAAATAACTCGATTGATAGGTTCCCTAAACAATTCTTTTCTTTTGTCTAGCAAATTCAGAGTGAAAAACAGTTTTACCTGCATGGGATGGACCTGATGCAGTCAGAACTTTATCACATTGAAGTCTGAAATCCATTTTAATACTTTGAGATTCAACATTTGCATAATTAACGCTTAGAGCCAAAGATACTACCCAATACGTTGCCCACTACAGGTTCTAACATCGGAAGTAGTGCTGAAAGGAAACCACCCTTTTGTGTTAGAGTTTTCCTCTTTCTTTGAAGGGTGATTTTAGGATTGGAGATGAATCGTAATTTTGTAGTATATCGCTTAAGTAACTTTTGTTGTTGTGGTGATAATTTCTTTGCCCTCAAACTTCTCACATGAGAAACAATTTCTCGAATAAATTTATCATTAGCATGTCGTATAGCATTATATCGATGATTTCCTTTCATTCGTTGAAGAGCTCGAATGGCTGTAGACCATTTTTCTCTTTACCATTGTCGCAACTTCAGTTTTCCATATTTGCATGGGTACTAACTTTTATGTCAGAAGTGACACTCAAAATGAGCTATATCACAGTGGCTACATTGACAGAGTTGAATACAGCAGCGTATGAAACAGCGCTGGCAGAAAATATGCTTACATCTCTTAAAGATGCGTTTTTCACTTCCATCCTTTCGCTTACATATATCACACATGTTTTCACTCTTATTAACAATTTTTAAAGCTAGTCTTTTTGACGACATGAACTTGCTAGCCTTTTCTAAATAATAGACGCATGTACAGAAGGAAGATACTTCGAGAGTAAGTAGACATAACTCGAAAACCAATTGTGCTACGATCAAGTACCATTGCATCTTTAAGTTTCTTTTATAGAAAGTTGAATGTGAATATATGAAATTGCTTCAATCGCTCGACTGCTATCATGATGGTTAAATGCATCAAGATGTTGAGCAATTTTTCCCATATGTCTTTCAAAAAATTCTTCAGGATTATCTACAACTTCCATCGAATAAGAAGCAAAGTGGAAGAAACGATCTTCTACCTCTTCTTTCCCAAAATGACTGAAATGAATTTTCGCAACTAATCGCGCCATTACAATTTTATCAGAAAACGTATCCATTAACTTCAAAAATAGTGTGCTAGTATCACCAATAACTGATTTGATGTTAATCTCATCTTTATGAAATGTTATCACATAATCTTGAATAGTCCCTTTTAAACCTTGTCTATGAAAACGCAATGTTCCACAATCATTTGAGAAAGACATTGTCATCCTGCATCTATCCCTCCAATTGCATGAAAAACAGCAAGTCTTTACATAAAGCTTTAATTGAATGACTTCTTCCAGCATGAATTACAAATTTTGGGTTTGAAACAAATAAAATAGATACAGTTGGTAACTATCATACAGAGAGCAATGAAAACCAAACCTTACTTTGGCAGTGCTGAGGTAAGGAGGAAAAGAACATTGTTTATGAATGTAACTACTACAACGAATATTTGAAATGGGAACACTCAGTTCCTTGAAACATTTCGTAACTTCATGATAGTGTTGATTAACTCTACTATCCCAAGGTGGAAGTAGAATATCATTAATGACTACATTAGGAAAAAGCTTTCTCTCCTTGGAGGGATCATTACAAAAGATACGTACAACATTGAAGGCTGCTAGCCATCTTTTAAAGTCAATAAGAAGAGCACTTTCAGTAGGAAGACCAAAGTCTTGTAAATATTGTTGATTAAGTCCATGAATATGTTTTCTCGCCCATCCATCAGCTTTGGGATCACACTTGTCATGAAAATGATAAACAATAACAATCTGATATGAGCAATTGTCCATGGCAATAGCACTGAGCTCCTGTGCAGGATCACCCTCACAATCCATATAAATGATGGTGGATGACTAAAAAGACAATTACATAGTTTTACTCATCGGATGAAAAATCCTATAACATATTACAATATGAAGAAGTGCAACGATGCTGTTCACGACAAAATACACAAATAACATGATGACAGCGAAGAAGTAAAATGTATCTGATAAGACGACGTCTACTACACTCAAACCACATAAGCGAATTGTCATAAGGTAGAGACAGGAAAGGATTAGCGATTCTCCTTTGATTTGCGTTTTCCGGCAACATTCTTCTCTGACTTGTGCTTCCCACCGCTCTCGTTGAGGATTTGATCAATGATGCTATTAACATCTGGCTGCTTCGGTATATATAGGATGGATTGAGTATGCATTGCTATAGAGGCCAATTTATTATCCTTATGATAACCATAATATAGTCCGCTTATTGTGAAACGAATATTCCAAGTGCCTTCTGCGAGCTCTTCACACCTGATGGGTGTTATTTGTTCTCCATCCTTTCGATAGTAAGAACACCAATGCGATAGTGGTAGAGAAAGTCGTTCACCTTCCCAAATCTTTTTATATGGTGTATCCTTGTCATCTCTCGCTCTCCACACTTCGTCAAGGGGAGTAGGGATATCCATATTTAGTGTCACAAATTCTTCAATAATGTCAAGCTGTCGACGTATGTACGGAGCTACAGGAATGATGACATAGTCTCCATACTGATTCCTCTTCACACTCACGTCTGTGGAAGGGATCATTCACGTTTCCAGCGCTATAGCATGATCGAAATAGCGCATGCCTTGTCTAAATTTACGCTGTAGGGGTGTAGGATTATGTACCTGTGTTGTTTCCTCCACCGGTCTCAACTGTATATGGCCTGATTGTAGCGAACCTTGCACCGTCTGGACATCAGCATCTAGTCTGGTAAGTGATGTAGAAGCCTGAAAGCGGAAAGATGCGATTAGGTAAACACTCAAGAAAGGAAGTGGAGGGAAGTTTTCTGACTTACCATTCTAGTTGAAAAGTAGGATAGATGAGCTGAGAGAACGTGCGTCCGTCACTTATACGATTCAAAAATAGAATGACTGTCTCTCTAAAGTCTCATTATTTATAGAGAAATCCATGATTCTCATTGGATGATGATCCTCATTGGACAATAACATTAAGCTGATTCCAAATCTGGCCTCCGTTTACCAATCCGAGCCTTCGTTCGTCCGCTGGAGCTGTTTTTTGGAAAATTCTAACTCTGTCGTTTTTCGCCAATCTCCCAAATCTTAAATGGCGTCTCACATCTAAACGAAGACAGATATGAACAAGCCGCTTCTTTCAGTGAATTTGTCTCAGTCTTAGCTTTCAAACGAGCTATTGTACGACTTTCTACGATCTCTAGAACCAAAGTTGTAAGCAACGCTGTCGAGGGGGGGACGTCCCAAAAACTTTTTCTCTCCGATGGAGCTGGAAATCACCCTACGGATGCAGAATTTGACGCTGAATCCGAATCTGGCCTCCGTTTTCCCATCCGATGCTTCGTTTTGGCTCTACAGTCCAAAACCAGCCCCAATTCGCCGTTAACTGTCGTTTTTCCGAAAAATGTTGAAAATTTTTTCTCGCCGATTGAGCTGGAAATCACCCCACAGATGCAGAATTTGACGCTGATTCCAAATCTGGTCTCAGATCTACCATTGGAGCAGCCGTTTAGACGCTAGAGCCTAAAACATCCCACATTCGCCGTTAACTATGTCGTTTTTCGCCAATCTCCCAAATCTTAAATGGCGTCTCACATCTAAACGAAGACAGATATGAACAAGCCGCTTCTTTCAGTGAATTTGTCTTAGTCTTAGCTTTCAAACGAGCTATTGCACGACTTTCTACGACATCTAGAACCAAAGTTGTAAGCAACGCTGCCGAGGGGGGGGGAACGCCCCAAACATTTTTTCTCTCCGATGGAGCTTTCAAATTTACCATGCTGATGTAGAATTTGACGCTGATTCCAAATCTGGTCTCAGATCTACCATTGGAGCAGCCGTTTAGACGCTAGAACCCAAAACATCCCACAGTCGCCGCTAACTCTGGCAACCTGGTCGGCCGCTCAAGTCAACACGGACGGACAACACTCTCAACCGAGGGGGGGCGCTGTGTTTATTGTGGAGGTTTGCTTACTACTTGCAATGACAATTTTGTTTATTTTTAGTCTAATTTTATTAGTTTATTATTTCTATTATTTAGCAGTCCTATGGACAATTTATACAATTTTGCATTTATTAATAGCAATTTTTATAAGCATTCTTTTTAGTTATAATAGGCCTAATATATTTTACAATACTAAGTATATGTTCGGCGCATGCACATAGGCCTATATGCAGCATATCTAAGAGCATGTTAACAAACATTATCAATTTAGCATGATCAAACAAGACATTAAATGTTTTACATTCCTACATGCAATTGCGCATAATCATGCCACTTGTTATGTTACATTTTAAGACTGATCAATAAGTGACTTGGAGCATCTTCGAAGTAGCATCTTAATATGCTTAACCATCGAGTCTTTACTTCGGCAGTCGGATGTTTCCGGACAAGGAAGACATGAACTTATCATGCAAAGTAAGTAGAACTTTCCGAGAGAATGTATGATAATGAGATTTTCCTCAACTTAAATGTCATGTGTCAATGCTAATTCATAGTATTTCCACTCATTCAACAAAGCTTTATTTGATCATTGATTGATTTTTATATCCAGCAATACGTGAGTTTCTTTAGTAGGCTATCTTGCATGACACTGGCCTCAAGTGTGCGAATTATTGTATACGCATGTTGGTGGTAAAATGCATAGACCCGCGGTCAAATAATTATTCAGAAACAAATATACATGTATACTACTAAAAATATCTAGTTTGACAGCAATGTCATGAAATATTGCGCGTATTGGTTCAATAAGCATTAAGAAACTGAAGAATTTTCCAGGCATTTCCATTCAACTTCTAGTTTATTCATTAATTAAATTTTATTGGAATATTCATACGCATATTCTAATGCGTAGGGTGCAATCATTTAAATATTCCGCACTTTTAAATCAATTAGACTTTTTCTTAAAACTATGGAGATTTCATTTATCAAACATGCAGATTCCGACTTCGAAACTGAACCATACTCAAATAAGAACACGAGGTTATGAAAGTTGATAATGCTAATGAACATAGTTCATAGGCCAATCAATATCCTTCTTCTCAGAGAACAACTAGCAGTTATAATATGATGAATTCTTCAAAAACCAAGTTCTCTTCAACTATTTTATTGCGAGCTTTCGGGTGAATGCTCCACCCGTCTTCAGAGAGTACTCTCTGTACGTGCCTGAAGACGGGTGGAGGATTCACCCGAAAGCTCGCAATAAAATAATTGAAGAGAACTTGGTTTTGGAAGAATTCATCATATTATAGGCCAATCAAATACAGTCAGTCAAAACTTTTCAAAAAAAAAATTAGCTGTTGTGGTTGGTTTTAAATGAATTGTTTCATGACGTCTGTTGAGTAGAGATTGTCCGTTTTTTGTTTATGGATGTTTAGCAAAAGTAAAGAAGTAAATTGTTCTATCTGTATAAAATCCAAATTTAGAGGAAACTGTAGGTCTACTGTGGAATAAATAGCAATAACTAACACAGGACTTCTTATACTTAAGAAAATACCTTCCATACTGCCATACTGAAGACCCAACAAATTTGTAATACTGATAAAGGGACCCGCTCAAAGTTTTGAGTGGCACCTGGTGCGGTTTTCCTAGAGTAGGCTAACGATGGACTTTAACTATACTGAAGGTCCCTTATTAAAACTGATTAAGGGCTGATAAAATTACACTTCACTACCACGGAACCAATCGCTGTAGATTGCATCCCAACATTTTTTTGAGTTATCGCTCAGCAGGTATGATAATTCACAGTCGCTTGACATGTCATCCATTATCATAAGCAAATGAGTTAATTCTGCTTTTTATCTGTTTGCTTTATCCATTGCCTGTCAAATATGACGTAATTACCTCAACTTGCGACATCGTTTTCACGTGAATGGGATTGTGCTTAACAGATAGAAGTGGAAAATTATAACTTGGCAACTCATCGGCAATCTTTGGTTCTGTCAAATCAATGAGATGTCTGAAAATTTTGAACATCGATTAAATTATGAGAGAAGGGAAAAGTTGTTAATTTTTTAGGGGACACGTTTTACCGTTATATCCTGTGATTTGCTATTTGATTTAGCTGTCCGACAAATAGAATGTTTCATAGAATACATTGTAGGTGTCTATTCGCTTTATCAGAGCCTCATCAGTTAGCCAAACATAAAACTGTGTGTAACCTACTAGGCTATGCTATGATTTACATACTTCACATGATGAGGTTACTAATCTTGAGAATAATTAATCTTAAAAGTCCTTTGTAGAGATCATTAAGGTTTTTATTAGCCATTATTCCTGAAAATCTATTTAAAAAATTTGAAAAAATTATTCCTATTTTAAAAATTGCCTCTGGCTTTCACATAAAAACGCGAGATTTTTTGACTCAACGGCTAGTAAAAATGTGCTTTTTCCGGTGAAAGCCGGAGGCAATTTGAAAAAATTCAAAAGTCCTTTGAAAAGCGTTTATGTATGATTATTTGAAACTCTCGAACAACACAGCTTGTTTCTAATTCGGAAAACAGTGTTGTACAGTCCATTGTCATCACATTTATTTTCATTCAATGGCATAATACGCGTGTATTATGTTGGCCTATTAGAAATGTTAATTTTACTCAGACGTCTATGTAGAACCGAAATTTGAAGCAAACCAATAATTTATCCTTGTTTAGAACGTCAGCTCGTTCCTCAATCAAGCAAATGTACAGTGAACAGTGCAAAGGCAGTAGTGAAAACGAATTACGTGGAGTGAAAATAAGAATTAATGTGACTTCTTGAAGTCACTACCAGTAATTAGACGTACGTATATACTGTACATGGCAGTGCATTATCAAAACGAAGAGTATTGTGCTATCTGACAGGGTGGGTAAAAAGCATGTTTATTCCTTTCGTAACCATTTCTGAAAATAGCCTGTCCGGGAATTCCCATCAAATGCTAATGAAAATCAAAATTTTGAATTTGCTAAATTTGATCAAGTAAATGTGCTGTCATAAAATGCTCTACATTGTTTCAAATTGAAATATTTTTCCAATTTTTGATGATACAGATGATACATAGACCACAGTCGCTGATTCGGTAACTGAAATTCCAAAAAGTTTAATAACCGGGTTGTCTTCTTATCTAACGTTGTGGAATAATCAACTTCCGCAAACGAATTATTTTCTTATCTAGGCCTGCATGTATTTTGAAATTGTGTAGATAAGACGATGCTTAGCCACATAGACTAGGATTGTCTGTCCCTGCACATGAAGTCCAGGTATTGATTTCATAGTTACCCGCTTGTATACCATGCAGTTAAATGGTTGATAATTCCGATTTGAAAATAAATTCCTTCGTGCACCACATGTGGTATGCATGCTGACCCATCATATCAATAGCAGCTGATGATGAACAATTTGAACATCTACATCCATCAAATGCGCAGGCTAACACTGCTTTGAAATGTGTAGGAGAATCCCTATATGAGTTCTGGAAGTCCCCATATAAAACAACTTTTTCAAGAGAGATAGCGCTTTCGACAACCGTCGGGTCATATTCGGGTATGAGTATAAAAGCGCTTGATCTCTTGCAAAGAAGTTGTTTTTATCTACATCAGAGATATGGGGGACTTCCAGAACTCAGGCTAACACTGTTTGACTACTTTTAAAAATTTACATTTTAAATGAAACTGACTAATTTTTGAAAAATTGACATTTGCGCTAAACGCTTAACGCTTGAGACGTAAGATACCGGAGTTGTAGTGGCGGTCCTATCATATCCATGAAAATGACAGCATGGAAGCGGAGTATAAAAAATAAGTCTGAGTACTAGGAATCCAACAAATTCGGAAATAGCTCAAATAAGAGGGCTGACCTATTTTCTAGCGTTAACAAATGTTTTCATGGCGCATATAAAGTATCAGTAAGTCTGTCAGTAAGATTTTCAATTTTTTGGTGGATTTTTTGTCTTTACCGGCAACTTTTCTGAATAACTTGCAATAACAAATTCAGTGTGTTGAACAATGCGTGTATAATTTACACTGCAGTGAGCTTACTTGTAAGTTAAACAAATTAATCCGAAAAAGCTACTGATAGTCTTGCGGCTAGCTTCAGTTACTTAAAATCTGCATCACTAGTACCTAACTGCCTAAAGCGATCTTTATTCGTGAATTTTTCAAAAAAGTTCGAATAGAGCTTCAAAATAAAATGAATGTTGTCATAGCGAACCACTCAAGTGATTCCCAGCTAAAATTGAGACTGATATAAAAAAGAAAATAGGATTTTACGACACTTGAAATTCCTAGGATTGGATGTTCTGAAAATTTTGAGGTCGCGAAAAGAATGCCAATTATAATAGACATCTGGCATGTCTCGACGCTGAAAGGGCAGACTAAACCTAAGCCAATCTCAGAAGCAAGTTGTGTTCATGATGAGAACTTCAAAAGACGAATTCATGACATAGTTTAATATCTGACTTTCTAAAGCAAACTTGATAACAATAGGCTTGTCTCTTTCCGGGAAATTTCATGCTTTGGCGCTTTGTTTGAATCTATTCTCTTTGCATCAAATACTTGAAAACTTTTTTTGCATTGATCCATATAGTTCCATTTATGTCTTTCTACAAATCGCTCATAGATTCTGGCTATTTGTCTGGAAAACAAGCATGCCGGAAGTAATAATAGTGATGATAAAAATGCACTGCCAATTTTATCCCAGTGATTTTTTAGGATTGGGGCTATGCGCACTTTTCTTAGACTCACATTTTACGTAAACTATCAATCGTGGGCCTAAATGGAAGTTAGATCCTCAATCTGCATGCATATATTCCCAATGTTCGCCGGACCGAAAGCTGTGAATTTTACAAGAAATTTACAACCTGTGGGAGCCCCAATCACTGAGGAGCAATTGATTCAGTAGAAGAAAAGCAATCGCTGTTGACCCACTTACTCGAGAAACTAAATCTTCTCGATTTGCATTCGGCTTCCGGGCTGATAAGGAATAGCTTTGCATAACCCAAACTTTTGTTTATTTTGGATTCTACCCCTTGTGCAGTGATAAGAGCAATTTATCAGTACTTGATTTAATGATTTCTGAAAGTTTGTTCAAGATTTCCAATCTCGAATTTACCCATGATTCTTTCACAAAACAACCTTTCAGTCAAATTTGGGGCTGCGTTGTTCGACGAGAATGTGATGTCTCACATTCTGCATAATTATAATCATTGTTTTCAACAGCTCCGTTAGAACTATATCTGAGACATGTAATAATACTGGCATATAATTGCTGATATGTGGGGGTTTACTAGTTCGGCTTGACGGCTAATGCTATGTTGTCTTGGGGATGAAATCAAATTCGAAGTAGGTAAACTCGGTTATTATACTTGTTATTTATAGGCCAGAAGGATGGAAATGTGATTTCTTTAATATTTGGCTACGTAGAACTGGCTTTATCTCAAAATCAAATGCCTTTTCGATAAAAAAGATGCAATTTGAATACCTAGCAGATGATATTTCAATGCTGATACATGATACAGTAGTACTGTATTATATATACATGACGACTCGAAAACATTGTCTCGAAAAAATAACATTTTGAGGAATCATCGCAAATATTTACTAACAATGCCTTTGGGTCGATCTTACAATGAAAGCTTACCTCTTTTGTGTAAGTTATTATTTATAAGTAAGTAACCTTTTATTCATGAACGCACTTTTGTAAGTACTTAAAACGGTGGTTCTCAATTGCCGCATGCTACACGGATCTCATCGTAAATGAAAACAACTAAAAATCTAACAGAGTATTTCAAAAATCTGATTTTTTAATCACTGCCATATTTGCAGATCCAAACTGTGTAATTAGGACTACTATTTTGTCAGACAACACCTCGCTTCGCTACTCGAAAAAAGCTGCTGTGCAGCTCCAGAGTCAATGATTGTATTCGAACTCCTGTAACACCGGAGCGGAGTTTTTCATCTCCGATACAAGTAGACTGACTTCCAATAGGAGAACCAATAACAGCAAAAGATCATCGATTTAGTTTTAATTGAATGACGTAATATTTCAATAGTACCAATGCAAGGTCACCACTTCTAATGAAGTTATCAATAGAAGACTTGCGGTATGTTTAATAATCTAGATTTTGTGGGTACATTAAAACCATAGTTAATGCAGTAAACCATTCAGCAAACACAGTTTTATGGAAATGCTGAGGGTAGAAAAGGCACATCTACCTGAGAAAACGCGCTTCAATGAGACAGGGCAAATTCTGTGGAATTTCATTTCAGGTTAAGGTCTACAATTAAGTCAATTATTGTTCCAATCATCTCATATCTGCCGGGCCACCCTCATATTTTCTTGTAGTCGACCTGTGAACTTCACCGAAAAATAATCAGATCCTAAAGATGACTTTTAGAGATCACCCATACTTCCTCATGTTTTACCTGTAAAAGCCTCATATGTCTATCGTAAAAAAGTCATGGTCTACTTCGGAGATCATTGTAGCTTCATTGACTTGAATTTTGGTGTTAAACTCAGTATATAGTCAACTGAACGCTCAAAGATTAACAGATGAGAACAAAAATATGTGGAATTATTTCCAATTATTCATTTCTTCAGATGTAGACAAGTCTAGATGGGTGATAAACTTGTCTGATAGGGTTCTAATGAATCAAAGTATGATGTCCTTCCAAAAGTCTTGAATTTGCCGTTGTTCTCAAAACCGTAAGTTAAATGTAGATATAATCAGTGAAGTTGAAAATGCCACTCGTCATTTAGATGATGAGGATGATGAAAAGGACTTAGTAAGAGCGAATTTCTGCAACACCATAAAACGCTTTAGTAATATTAAGCCGAAGACATCTCATTCTGGATTGAATGTTAGAATCAGTGTTTTTGAGAGGTTCGAAATTTCGCTTTCGCTCACTCATCGCTCATTTGCCCATAATCACCCTTTCGCTCGCTCACCGCTCATTTCCTCAAAAACATTCTTTCGCTCACTCACCACTCAAAATCATCGAAAAATGCTGCTTGCTCGCTCATTTGTCAATAATAGCCCCCTAACTCTACACAAACATTTTAATGCTCATCCATAATTGCATGCTTTAACTTAAATAAACTCCGTTTAGGCGTTGAAGGGAAATTCATAATTTCATTTTAGTTGAAATTTGAAACACACGATGAAATAATGGTGGAACATTATACCAATGTATTAAATTAGCAATTAGGGCCCTGCGAGTCGGGCTTTTGTCAACCTCGAGTCGGGCAAAAGTTTCATAGATATTAAGAGGCAAGAATGTGTTTAGGCCTACTTAGGCTAATAAAAGCAATACAGAAATGAGTGGGTTATCCTTTGTTAAGTATATGTAATTGTGGACATTCGACATACATAATACAAATTTAAAAAATTCCATGCATGCAATCATTTTTTTAAAACCTGTTTTAAGCATTGCACATATTTTGCCTTGTTGGCATAATATCCAATAATTATTAAGGAAGTGTGCCACTATTCTGAATACCTGGCAGGCATTACTAGTATAGCGCATGGGCTAAGTAACAACGTCTATGTCACCATACTCCTTGTTTACTGTCTCTTCTTCTCCAGGTTTGAGGGCTGGACCCTGAGTCAAAGGGAGGATCCATTGATTCGAATAGTAGCAGATGAGATGACTGGTGAATCACTTTAGTCAACAGCGTGCTAAGGCAATGACTCCGCTACAGGAATTTCTACAGACAAATGAACCGGATAATGCTGTACCTTATCTGCAACAGCGATATCTACATGCAACACTCATATGTCTGAGGCCTTCCGGGTATAACATTAAGAGATTTTTGATATTGGTTACGTTTTTTTAATATGAAGGGGTCCTACTGATGGATGTCCGCCAAAGAAAGCATGTAAGAAGGGTGGCATACAAAAATCATCGGAAAAGAGGAATGGACGAATTACGACCTTTTCCTCATGAAATCTGCAAAACAGTTTTGTCGTTTTTCAATTTGCTTTATATATATTTTATAAGACGGATCACATTCACTACGTCACCAAACTTATCCCATAAAAAAGTCGAAATTACAATTGTTTGACTTCGAGAAATTTATTGTAGTGCAGTACTATGACAGCATTTTGATGTGACGTACTATGATTTTCAATGAGAGTTGAATTCAAGGAATGACGGCGACGCTATTAACTAACAGATATATGAATTCTTCCCGAGGTTTAGTCAATTAGTCATTTGGTCCAGTGGAAAATAAGAAGGCACAGAGATTAAGTACATAACATAGGGATTTACAAGTTGAGCAGCCTCGCCTGGCAATTCGGGAACTCAGGCTAGCCGTGGAGAAATCTTGCATTGGTCTGGCCTGTTTAAGTGGCTCTGAAATTCATCGCCGTGGAGATAAAATGACAGAAATTCACTCACTCAATCGATTTCCGCGTGACACGGTGTACCAACGGAGGGAGATTGAGTTAGGAATAATTAATCGTCTTCTTTTGATGTGACTGGCCGTCGTTGAATGTGACGGAATTTAGAGAACATGAAATTGCAACTTCAACAATATTGGACCAGGCTGTGACCAAAACATAATGCTGAATAAAAACGCTAAAGTAGTAAGTCATTAAAGAAATTCATTGTAATCGAAATAAGAAAGCTATGCATACACGGTATATTTTTACGCATGTTCGCCAACTCGATTCAAATACTCATCAACGTTAAAGTATTCGTCAAATCGCTCGAGTACTCCAACGGTATAACAAAATGTCGAGTCGAGTCCTCGACTTGACTCCACTCGACATTTTCGAGTACTCGCAGGCCCTATTAACAATTTCACAAAATTAGTTGAAACAATATATTGTGATGAACCACAGAATTCTTTTTATATGTATAGAAATTGGCAATAATCTAGACAATCTTATATGCTGATCACATGAACCAGTATGTACAATTCTTGGCACAATACTTGGACAAAAGTCGCAAGGTGCGTTAAAAAGCTATGTAATGCGTTAACAATTGAAAGAGAACTTATACGAAATCGTGACGAAATAATAGATAATTCCTAAAGGTAGCTAAAGATGACATACATGCACGTGAGTGAATGAGTATTGAGTAATCAATAAATGTTAAAAATCTACTATAAATAAAATCGTTTAATAAACGAAATGGTTTGATTATGTGAAACAACAAATGCTGCACCCAAAAAGACCTGAGACATCGGCTCCGTCCGTCACTGAGATTTCGGCCCACAAAGCTCAGTATGTCAAGGTGGTCGGTCCGCAGCAGCTTGTTGCGCCCAGGTCCTACCTTCTTGCACCTATGCACTCAACTTCTTCATGGTGATCTTTACACTTTAACGCCGGCTTTAACAAGATATTTCTTCATCGATGGAGCATCGAGATCGCGGCATCCCATTTTCATGGGGAAATCAAGTTTAAAGATAAAAGTGGTTACCGTGGGGGGGGGGAGACTGCTTTCGCAATCGCTTGCAGGACCAAACCGAATCGGTGCATGTAGCATGCTTTCCTCAGTGCCACATGACAACCAGAGAGGGCATGGCGAAGATTGGCACATATGTCACAGATGACACTGAAGGACCTTCCGGATTCCACAACGCGTCCGATTCGCGGGGGTAGGAAACGCAAAGGTCTATTGAAGCTTCCGCTTCACTGCCAGTAGCCCATGTTCCACCAATCGTTCCATAAGATCTTGCGATCTTCAGCTTCCCAGTCGAGCCATCTGCCACAGTCCAACACTTGGGCATCGTTCCAGACTCCCACACTCTTGCTGATTATTGGCACTTTGCTAATTTCTTACAGTTTTTGTAGACTACATGCCGCACGCAAATAGCACAACAGGCTATTTGCAAACATCGGGGAATTTTAATTTGCGAAAACAATGAAAATCGTCTTACACTTGAAGGAGCGATATTTTACTTGCCTCGTGGAGATTTGCATAATGAATAACCTTACGCATAAGACAACGAAAGATCTAATTGCAAATACAATGTCATAAATTGAACTCAATGTATTTCAACTATAGGATACAGTTGAAATGCATAGGGTTCGATTGACAATATCTCTCTTGCAATTAATCAGCTCTCAACAATTTTTATTTTGTCTCGAAAGGGATCAACTGCGGTGTATAATCGAGATTTGACAGTACTAGTACGAAAGCTGTTAAAGATGTCAGAATATACTTTGACTAATTGATTGATGGTATTCATGAAACGAGTTGGAAAAATCAATCTTTAAATTGTCTAACTATTATTTATTGTTCCCCAACGAATCGCTGTTCAACAAATTTGTCTCAAGTGAAGAAGCTGGAATTAAGTACAACATTTAAATCACAGTTGGAAGAGATGTCTTTCTGAAGACCAGTCACCTTGGCAAGAAATAGGAAGAAGGGTGCAGCAGAGCGGAGTGGGCATGGTGACCCAAGATTTACCACTCCAACTGATTACTACTCAGTATCTTAAATGTTGATCTTCAATTTTGCATTCCTTGTCACTTGATAATGGTTCTGACATATTGTCAAAATTAGCTGTTAAATATTCATAACTAGAAAGAAGACATTTTAAACTTGACTGGATTATTCTGACTTAAGAAGGCTATCAGAAAAGGATGCAAGCAAAATAAGCTCAACAATATATTACAATTACAAGATTTTTAGTGACCTAATAACTATCCATACCGGAGAGGTACGTTTCGGTCTCCCGATTTTTAATGAAATCTTCTTAAAGCTGAGCCGCCCGACCTACGATTTTGTAACCTAAAGTTTAGCGCATTTTCAAAATTTTCACTGATATCGTTGAATTTTGGCCAGCATTTTTTTCTGAAGTCTGAAAATACTTATTTCTTGCAAACACTTCACAGGATAACTATTTGCGAAACGGATCGATTTCCAATGTGAGTACATTTTTGACAAGTGTGAGTCCATGAATCATACCATATCTAATACCATAGCAATCGAATGTAGCATTGGAAATTCAAATGTTAAGTAACTTCTCACAATTTTTTAGTTGTTGTGACTGATGTAAGTTGTCACTTCCATTTCTTTTCCTAATAATTTGAATTCATAATGTGATCCTTCTTCATATAATTACATAGGCTTATGGAACTACTTTGACCTGTTGAACATCATTTCACAGAGACATTGGAAGGGTTGCTTCTGAATGAAGATCTTCCACATTTCTTGCGTATGTTTGACATGTAGGCTATTTCACGTAGGGCCTACATATCAATCCTGTCGATCTCATTTTGTGCTGATAAGTAACTTCCCAGTACACTCAACTGGATAAGCATCGTAAATGGCAATAACTGAAGAGACAGAATAGAAAAATGTCCTCAGACATGATGTTTGCCCATGTGAACTGGCACTCTGCAATCTTTATCATGGAGGAGATTTCTGATTAAAGTTCGGTAAAATTTCAAAAAAGCTGCCAAAATTGATGATTTTACACCTTGAATTGCTTTTACAATATGGAGATGAATGAGTTGGAGCAAATAAACATCACGATATGAAAGCTCAGACCCTGAATATGCTGCACCGTGAATTTCATGTGATTTTGAACATTGGTTTGGAAGTTAAGGGAAGACCAATTCGTCCTACGCGCTTCAGAGTCCGGTATGGATAAGGTTGGAATGAAGGTCTTAAAATCAATGCGCAGTGGAAGCCATATAAGCCTACATTCGGATTGTCCGTGTGTAGACCTAATTTGGTTCGTTTCAATTCTTCCAAAATTTGTAGTTCCTTCGCAGTTTTTTCACGTTTGACGATACTGAATTTCTCTCAGGGATCTGCATGTGGATATCTTCAAGCAATGACATGTTTCACAAATTAAAGCATTTTATAAGACCATTAGTACATCGACAGGGGGAAGCGACGATTGGAAGACCGATTCAAAATATGTTTGAATAAATAATGTGTCGATGGTGAGATGTTGACAGCATCATCGATCACAAAGCACTTCTTCTTGCTAAGTTTACATCCACACACAGAATCCAGTAAGGCATTCAATATGCATATTGTCAAGAGTGAGATCCACGGAAGAGCGATAAATTTTGCATGTTTTGTTTATCAATCCAGGTAGATATATGCATGTAATAGAAAGCATTTTAAAAAGACTTCAAATATTTTGCACTTTTAATAATTTGATCCTTATATTCCTTTGATTTCTCTGAAAATGACTCGCTCACCCGCTCGATCACGACAAAAAATCATCGCTAGCTCGCTCAATTTTTGCTCACCGAATTTTTTTTCGCTCGCTCATCCGCTCATCAAAAACTTGAAAAAATACTGCTCGCTCGCTCAAAAACACTGGTTAGAACCAATCCATGAATCCATAAGTCTGGTGTAAATAATAAGCACTTTCGCATTGGGCATTGTGGCTATTTTCAGTAACTTCACCCTATTTTTTTTAATCGGCTGCACCTACTCATTTTTGGGTCAGTTTTGAAAATTGGTGGCATGGTGTTCAGAAAAGTCAGCTTTACAAAATGAGCTGTTGGTGAAAGTGATTTGAACTGCTTCGATTTTACAGCCCACCTCTAATTATATATATATATATATATATATATATAATTTTTATTTACACACGAAATAGTTCATACCTACACCTTTAATTAGAACATGTAATGACTAATAGTAACTGAATACATAATTATGAAACGTTGAAGCAACTACAGGGTGTATGCGGTTTTTCATCCGGAAATTTATCTGACTTTTATCTGACTAATTTACAAAATTATGTGACCTTTGTTGATCACATCGTACGACATTATACAGGTATGTACATCGTACAATACATGTGAATTTGCTTCATACAATAAGTACATTGTGACTTGAGTAAAAACAACTATTTGCATATAATCTAAGCATCTATTAAACAATTACAAAAAGTTTTTGGTTTAGATCACGATTATAACTTGAAAACTAAAAACAAATACAACAAAAATTATGCATGAATCATGTCAGATTCGGTCATCGTTAATTTACTGAGATTTAAGAACAGTTAGAAGAAAAAACAAAATCACTTTTGCAAAGACTGCATTTCTTGAGTTACCCTGACAAGCTCCAGCTTAGCTCGCTTTTGTCTTTCCTCAAGTTCAGAAAGCTTTTCCGCCGCCTTCCTTTTCTCTGCGGAATCTTTTTCCACTGTACTTCGATCTAGTTCGTTTGCCTTATCCAAGGCTAGTCTATACCGTAGTCTTGCACTTTTCACACTCGTTAATAACTCTCTTCCGATCTCCAGCTTCTGTACATCACCTTCACATCTGTGACGAATGTGGTCCCTAACCAGTCTTTGAGCTACGAGACTCTCCTCCTTTAGGTTTTCAACCAGTAGTTCTTTGTTGGTGCTGAAGCCGCGTTCTACATCTTCTTGGTCGTGGCTCAAGCAAAAGACGATCCGAAGAAACTTTAGCATCGCTTCATTGTCTTCGGAATCAATTTCTTTGACGAGGAAAGTGTCAAGTCGGTCAACACCTCGACGATATGATTTCATATGGTGGATAAATTTCGGAGAACCACACAACTTTCGGTATTGCCGCTTGATTCCATCGAGCCAATGCAGCTGCACCAGGATTAGCAAAGACTGTACCAGCAATTCAATCAATTTTTCCTCGACACTTGAGCATATGGTTGTCGGATCCAGAGCGGCACAACCTCGAACAAAATTACTGGCGAGAGGAGTACGCAGCATCAGCTTCTTCGTCATGTTGATTAATGACTGCCTGCACTCGACCTTGAAGTCCCGTACTAGCTGACGTGAATGTTCATTAGCGTTGTCTTTTGACAAAGTTGAGCGGATGACTGCTTTGGCACCGAAGCCTACGTCAACTTTTCCAGGTTCCAAAATCGTTTTCTCGTCATAAACGAGTTGGAGTGGAGGGGTTTTTGTAATACCGGTGTTGCGTTGAAGAATGTCTGGCTTGATGAATCGAACTAGAAGACTGTCGAGCAAGGTCTTCAGAGCGCTGTGCAGGTGGGGTAGCATTGGTTTCTCGGTTTGGAATTCTGTTAGAAATTCTTGAAAATCCCGTGCAACCGAAAGAAAGAATGCTAATCTCGGACCAATAAGAGGATCCAGAGCTGATGCCTTCATCTTTTTATATGCCTGTGAGCTAGGCTCAGTGAATTTTTTCCATTGCGCGTATGTATGTTATCAGGTGTGGAAGTGCTTGGATCGTACGCTCTGCAGCCTCAACATTTTCCACCCAACGAGTAGCGCAAAATTTCATTGGTAGAGGTGGATTTTTACTGACGCATACTCTGTGTAATCCGCACGTCTTGATGGTACGTCTTTGAACACCAAGTAACTAACGCGAAGGAACTCCATCACGCCACCATCACTAGTGCTGCCAGCTCGAAGAGCGCCATCGACAGAGTGAAGACTACACGTGCCAAAGTCAATGAGCTCCGGCAAATTATCTTGGCGTGAAGCTTTGAACTGCCTTAAAGCAGACTTATTAACGTTCGGACCGTCCATCCCAACTTGTAGTATCTTCGCCTCACACAATTGCGCTGAACTTTTCCTGAGGGCTTCGCATATGTCAGTGGCACGAGCGTGACCAAGGAAATGAGAATTAACGAACCGAGTTTCCACCACATTTCGTTCAGACCAAAAGCGAATATGCACATCAAGCTGTCCCTTTTGAGATAGCTTATTCAGAGCTTAGTCGAACAATAAAGTACAGAAAGGAGAGTTCTTTATTTCGGACATCAGTTGGCTGGAGAGTGTGTGAGCAACTCCGCATGTCAGCATATAGCGAGCCTTGTCTTTCAATAGTTCCGGTTGCACCTTTGAGTCACTATGAAGATCATTTGAAAGCGAAACAGTCGCTTCTAAAGTGCGTAAACTCATTTTATGTTGTACACTCAGGCAGCACCAACGGATTTCAGCTTCAGTATCGCCATCCTTCTCACGAAAGCTATTCAAGTTACATTGTGCCACAGTCTTTGATGAAGTTTCACCTGATGATATTATAGTACTCTCAGTGCCTGCCGAATTTGAGGAAACTGCAAATTCGCGCAATGTCAGGGAAGAATTTGAACTTTGCACAACCTTTTTGTGTTTCTTTCCAGCTTCGTGCTGGGCTAACATGCTAATACCTTTGTTAGCTAGCGTAAACGACGAATCACATAAGACACACATTGCCTTGTTCTTATCGGTAGGATGTTTGCGGACCCATGCGTAGCTCGAGCACCATTCATTCTTAAAAATACATTTCTTATTACTCATTGCGGAGGTCTTGATTAAGTTCCTGAAAGCAATTAAGAAACTTTGTTATATTGTCATTGTAACTGCACTGTATTCATAGCAAACGTATTACCTCTGTTGAAATGGATGTCTTCCAAAATGCTAACGTCCGGTGTAATTTTCGAAAAATATTGATTCCAATAAATGATAACTGAACTCATCGCCGCAATATTTAGGACAAAATGTGATGTAATAACGGGTAGTAACCACGAACCACTTCATCAGGTGTGGAAGTGCTAAGATTGCACGCTCTGCGGCCTCAACATTTTCACCCAACGAGTAGCGCAAAATTTCATTTCTGGGGATGAGATATCATGCATCTGAGCATGAGAACAATTTGTGGCTTACAGGTGTATGTTGATTAGACGTGTTCTTTTAATGATAATCACACTTTACAGGGCTTCAAAATATTTAGACTGTTAATATTGCCTTGATATAAATCAAATGCAAAAACCGTCTTTACATTTGCTGCGCGGTGTTAGATTGTTAGCATTTGTTGAGGTGCAACTCGGAAAATCGAGTCAGTTCGCCAGATTTTGGCATCCATTCCAATAGGGCGTACATCTGTCAGAAAATACATGCATACTACTAAATACAATGTGTCAATGATATGTAGCTTGGACTACTGAAGAAATGAGGAATTCAATGAGAGGATACCATACAACTTAGAATTTTCTTAATCGCTAAGTTTTTCTGAATCTTCAAGTTCTTGAGCTAGCCATAAAAATGGCAAAATGATAGTGCATCCGCTGAGTTTTGATGGAGATTTATTTCATTTCTCTTTATGATATAATGCATTACCTGAATTTTCCAGTAACTGAGTCTACTCTACTATGAGCTGGAAATAATCTACTAGGCCCTACTTGATATTTACAACTAAGCAACACATCATAGTAAGTACTATGAATACCGTAAATTTCACATAGTTTCGTGCTGACTGAATGTATTATAAAATTACAAATTGCTTGTGAAACTCTAATGTGGAATGTAAAAGTAATATTTGCTGTACCTAAACAGAATCTCGATTTCCATTGATAATATTGATTCAGTGACAAATAGCAATCTTTGCACGTTGGGAAAGTTCATTATATGATTGAATAAAATCTTCATTTTTTACTTTTACCATACCTCAGCTCGAATAGGCCTACTACTTGCAAAAAACATGGGCAGTATCATAAAAACGTAATTCATTGATTTGATAATTTGTTTTATTACTGATACATAAAATCTAATTACACTGTCAATGTATAAGAAAAAATACAACTAATGTAACTTGACATTTACACTTTAAACAGGAACAAAAGCACAAACAAATTGAACAAATAACAAAATTTGTATATAGTCAGTCTGTTACATTAAAGAATTGTATAAAGTCACCCATTGCATTGAAATCAATCCATAATCAAGATATTTGTCTTTTTTCTTAAAATAATTTACTAGAAAATACTAGTGTCTTTTTTCTTAAAATAATTTACTAGAAAATACTAGTTTCCACAAGTTCTTTGTTTGCCATCCATAAAGATAAACTAAAAACAAAGCCTACCCTTTTCTTCACTGCACAATAATGTGGAAAATCGTCCAACTGAAATGATACGAACAAAAATACATGTCAATTTCGAATAGATTGATGATAAATTCTTGATCCACAGATTGAAAAAAGACAATACAATACATCATTACTACTAAGTAGCTGCAAAAAAATATCTGACCATTTTTGTGAATTTAACTGACTTGTATCTGACAAAAAAATATCTGACTTATCTGACCGCATACACCCTGAACTAGTAGGTAATCTGTACGGCCGATACAAACACACAAACTTCTTCATCTTCTTCAGTCCATTAATGGAAGCTGTGACACTTTCTAAATCACTCCTCAATTCGCGTCTTTGAACATGGCGGTGTTATTTGTCTAACTTGCTTCAGATAAATAAAAGCCTTTCTCTTCTAAATGGTTAATATTTGATAATAGCATTTATTGCCGTTTGGTCAGATTTGGCAACTGTTCATCGTCGAGTTTTCGGTTGACTACCATAACGTCCTCTTGTTTTTTCCTTTCATTACAATCTTTACATCTTCGGCTGGATGCTGCCACATTTTAATACAATTTTGCAGATAAATCAGTAGGCCTATTCTGGACGCCCCAACTGCCGCGAGGTGATTCTTCACAATTCTTCTGGCCAATACGTTTTCTGGAAGAATGTGTGTAGATGCACCTGTTTATCGAAAAATTGCGCTCCACACTTGTCTGACAGTGACTGAGAAGAAGCAGTTTTTTAATGACCAAATTCCATTGATCCTCATGACAATGATTGGCGTTGAGCAGGTGGAGGCACAGCCTGTCTATATGCTTCCCTGTATGCAAGGTTGCAAATGCCGATAAATTCATTTCAAATCTCATGACTAACTGACAATCGTTCTAAGCATAACTTCAGACATTTTTCGCAAAAAATGATATTTTCAGTTGAATTGTAAGGAAAAACTGAGAATATCGTCATATTTCAGGACTTACAGGACAAATCAGGACAGTTTTTAAAAATTTCAGGTCCAGTGGGAGGGCTGCATTAGGATCATCAATCATAAACAGAAATTGTTGCTCAATAATATCCCCTTTCCCGACTGGCAATTGATTTGCAGAAATATAGGAATCAAGTACGGAGCGGAACTGCTTTTCAAGCATGACTTTGTCTGCGTTGTCAACATATAGCGATTTAGACAACTGACATAACGTAAATAACATATCTTACTTTCAGAATACCATTTTGATATCTCATGTTTGGGCAAAATTTTTAGACAAGAAAAGATTTAATGCCTGCAATACCGAAATTCCCGCTTATACCCATCTATATTCTAATACAGCCGAAATAGCCGTAAGTGAAGACATGCAACATAAGAACCATGTAAACAGCTTTCCTTAACACTGAAGTCAATGACTCACTGTCCGACCTATACTAAGGTAAAAAATAACCTCTTCAAGAAAACTCAACGATTGATTGGAATTTGCTTGAAATAAAACAAGATGGCACATTGGATATGAACACTTTTTCAATCTTTGAAGTGCCGGTGGCATCATTCGCAGGATGGTTATGTCCCATCCACCCTATTGTTTCTGTTACAGGGTCACATTTCGAATAATTCAAAGTTGACAAAATCACTTCGCACGTCAGTAATAGTGATCACACAGTTAAAATAAGCGATGAGTTTATCGAGGATTTCAATTTTTGTCACTGGAGTACAAGTCCACTTCACCCGATCCTCGCTGACCAGGCAATAAACAAAATCGATCTGGACTAGTGGAGTGTTGAGTTGCTTGTGTTCGGTTCAAATTTTTTACGCTAGAAGCCTATAACACAGAAATTCCAGCTATTCAATCATTACCAATTGATTTGTGAGGAAATATGTGCGCAGACTGAACAACGCGAGCCTGGCCGGACTTCGATGTTTCGAAAGAAATTAACCAGCGTGTTCCACCATCAAGATAGATTGCACGTGTTAGTCATGCTTTTGACATGAAATCAACTGAAATACATCGAAATTCCGAATGGCTTCATTTGAATCTATTCAGATAAAAATTTCAGAATTGCCTATCTAAAGTTGAAGCATTTTTCGTGAACTTTTTAGCCATGATGTTGCCCAGACCATAAGCAATCAAAAAAGTGAAAAAATCTTACAATTTATTCCAACCTCAAATCTAATTTGCCTAGACTCCGAAATGCGATGCAGAATGATATTAGTGGGAGCTGCACATATAACCAATGTTTCATGCTCAGACAATCAATCAAATGATATTTGTGAAGACATGGCAACCATCCTCGTTTTGTGATTGCCAACTTGAAGAGCTTCATCTTGAAATTGATAGAGTACACCCTGAAAATTTTTTAGCATCAGCTCCATTGTGGTGGTTGACTTCGCAGAATTGCCAATCAAGAACCGAAGACCTTGACAACTTGAAATCGCTCCATCACTAGACTCTACAAATAAATTGCGTCTCAATCAATAATTCATTTTTTTAAAAAAAACTTCGCTATATTGAGTCCTATGGTTTTAAATAATTTTTTGACAAATTTACTGTTTGAATACATTAATGTTTTCGAAATTTTTTCTTTGACCAATCAAATTTTCGACAGTGATGACTTGCAATTTTTTCGATGCAAACGCACTGTGAAACTCAATTGTTTCTGAGAAGTTTGATCAATCTACTTCAGTAAATAAACAACCTAGTTAGTTATCAGAGTTGAGCGTTCATCATGGTTCATCAAGGGCAGTCCGCGCTCCCATGTCAGAAATATAGGTTCGATGATGTGCTCTTCTCGCTCAGGGCTGTATTCATTTATGTGAGAAAACTAATGATGTGGTATCAAAATGAAAAATGCCATGCCGGTCAACACTTGCATGGCATTATCGAAAATAAACACTCGACCATGAAAATTTCTAAATTCCCGTCACCACTGCACAGCAGTGCCGATCAATGTGAGACTTTATTTAGACTGGACTTATGACTCATTGAACGTTCACATTCGATGCCAGGAGTCTAGTGTATCAGTCAAATAGCTGTTATTTTTAGCATGTATATATTCAAGATTTATTTATTGCTCACTACATTTGAGATGCATGTGACATGTCTAAGCTTTCGGCTGCCCTCAAAACAGACTAAGATGGCAACATTATGGATGTATTTCTCACACAACGCAAATATGCACACAATATGCAAGCTGACTTCAATTTCGCATAAGAAAAGTAACTCGACACACTTTCGAGAAGTTTCGGCCTGCATTCTTGAGCGACCACTTCGTTCATTCAACAGCTTTTGCTTCCACTCTTGTGCACCATTTCCATGTGCAATATAGAAAGCGTCAATTGTAATATAGAAATATGAATTTGTAATTTAGAAATTGCACCTGTAATATTAGCGTCAATTGCAATATAGAAATATGAATTTGTAGCTTAGAAATTGCACCTGTAATATCAAAAATGTAATATAATCGTCATTTGTAATATCGAAATGAAATTAGTAGCTCAGAAAAGCTCAATTGTAGTATAGAAATTTGCGACTGTAATACAGATGTCATTATTTTGTAATTTCGAACTTAACATTTTCTTTAACTTTTGTTATTTCCTATACTTCTCAAGTGCTGGTAGCTATTGTTATTTGTCATGTTAGTTATTTGTTATTGTTTGATTGCACTATTGCACAAAATAAAAGCTCAGACAATTGCTAATATAATATATAATTATGCACTTAAATTCATCAATAAATGCAAATCAAAGTTTGTCACAAATGCATCTTTATGAAAATTGACACACTCAACAAATGCAGGATTGAAAATTTGTCAGATAACAACTTGCAAGTCTTCCAGGTTCATAACAACTGCATGGTAAGTAGTGGTATGTTAGTAATGTTAGTTAGTTATATGTCACACTGTTCTGCACGAAGTTACTTCGAGTTACGCCTGTCAACCAATGATATAGGAAGATATAAAGTTTTCCGAGAATTATAGTACTTCGGAAATGTTTCCATGAATAGTGCGGTTCATAGTTTGCGTTTTTATTGATGAATACCACGGAATTCTAGAGGGGCGGAAGCGAAGGCTACTAGTACTACTTCTCCTTCCAAGCCGATGAATATAAGTAGTATATACTTTATTACTAGGTTTGTAAAGAACAATAATATCAAAATGTTGCACATTGTTAATGCGGTATAATACATATAGAAAACGCACAATTTTTACGTCATTTCTTTACTTGGAAGTTTTACTTTGAAGTTTACGTAGCTTTCGTTCAGTTGGCAAGGTGTCCTTATTTACAAAAGGTTTGACATTCAGACGTTTTAAAACATTTCGCGAAAACAAATTCAACAATTTTCTTCCCAATATCTGGAAGCAACGATGTCCTTTAGCACAACACGCATTAACAAGTAATGGGCAAGTATCATATACAACTGGTGTTATTGCTTTAATGAACAATTCTTGATGTCTATCCTTTCGCATGAAGTCAGACATCAGCTGTTGATCGGACCAATTTTGATGAAGGAAATTATATATAGTCACACAGATGCTAAAATTTATGGCAGATGGACGAGTAAGGCCTCCTCTTGAAACAAGTTCGAAGAGGGCAGTTCTGGTCGCTCCACTGTCAGAAGAAGACGAGTCAACATCAACACTGGCTTCATCAATCAAGAAAACCTTACAATCATTGCACTTTCTAGCTCGAACAACAGACCGACCAAAGCATCCGGAAGCATAATACACCATTGTCTCTTCCGATGGATCTCCGAAGTCGCTTGAGAATTCTAGTGCACTGCTTAGCCATTCGACATCAGTATCGTCCACAGATAGGTCTGCACTTTCTGACGGGAATAAGTCATTTTCGGACGTTGTCTCACTGGCTGCATCTTCCAACATTTTTTTGTTGCATGAGATTGAGAATTCTAATTTTTTTCTCAGCTTGAAGTATTTGTCGGATTGAAACAAAATACGACGCTCCATTCACCTGTCGATAAATGCCAAATCTACCTTCAAGGGGGTCGGACTGCAGTTTTCCAAGGAGGACATAATCAAAGGAGTGTTTCTCAATTAAATAAACTGAGATATCCGCTAGCGCTTTACATGTTGTGATACAAGCAGCGAACGTTTCCGATGTAAGACCATGCTTTTTGCTCTCTTTCCACGCAATAAACATATTCGCTGCTTGTCTGAGAAAGTCAATCTTCCAATCATCTGATGACAATATTGGCTCAGAGTACTCCTGCCTTTTTCGGATTCCTGGAAGGAAAATGCATCATTAGATATTGGTTCTCTAATCCGATTTTCAGCTACATCAAAGAAAATCTATAGTTTATTTTTAGGGAACACTGCATGATTTTATGGATTTAATTGCTGTAACGCTGTAACTTGCAGCCTTAAAAAAAGTCTAAGAGGAAGAAATAACACCGGGCGTTAACATTAGTGTATTATGAAATTATGTAGTGTGTAGAAATGAAAATACATTATAACTTAATAACGATTTCTGGAAATTAGCAACCCACCGTATTGATACAAACGATTATTTCGTAGGTAGGCCTACTTTACCTTAACAGTATTATTCATAACCGTGCGGCGGCCTTCCAAATTTTGGCCTCAATCAAATATCACGCAGAACATATTGGCATGTTACTTCAGGACACGAACATGTGGACAAGAATCATAAATTACACATTCATGACGAAACGTCAAAAATTAATAATAAGTAAAAATTGCAATGTTTGTATTTGACGGAATGAATTATCTATAGACGTATCAACATCGTCATATTGATTTGACTCAAGTAGCTTATTTAATAAATATTGTTCATACCTTTAAATGGAGACTTGACATTTTGTATATTCCACAATTTCAGGAAGAAATCAACCACAAGAGCTGTATTTTCCCATCCATTTTCTCGATAGAATCTAAGACCAGCGACGACAGATTCCGAAAAAACAGCTGAAAAGCAGAGATAATAAAAATAATGGTAGTAACCAAATTGGACTACATCTATCTATTTTAATTGCAATATAAAAGCACGGAATTCCGTCCATGAGAGCATTATATATAGTAGTTAGTGCACTTCATGTAATAAAATCAATCAAGTAATTAGTTAGCTAGTCAAATCAGCAACGACCTAGGTATTCTGATTTAGACAAATTTTTAAATATATGCTGAACAATACATACTCACACGGAATTCTGTGCACACTCATGAATGATTGGGGAGCTATTGCTTAATGTCAGATACGTACATAATTTCGCAACTTACATAGCGCGAGTGTTGGAGATGTGCGCTGAATATTGCTTGGATTCAACGCGTTCCTTTGTAAACGATGTGCTATTTTCAATGCCTTGCACTCCTCTCGCTCATACAACCGTCGAATGTGACAGAAATCTTCTCTTGTCTCTTGTATTATTGTTTCAAACCCACTCGGTATAACAAATGTTCCCTTCCGCTGCCAGTTATTATAAATATTCTTTAGGTTATGAGTAGGATCCATAATAAGAAAGAGGTTCTCTCCTTGGAGGCACGGATGAGGAATTGAAGATTGAAGAGAACCATCACAAAGTCTCCTATACACCGCGCTATAAAAAATGCAACATCACATTAAAATACCGAAAATGGGTATCATCTACAAAAATGACGGAATAATTTCTTCATATTTAACGAAATAGTCTGATAATAGTGACGCAATTAAACGCAATTATTTATTGATGTTGGTAGACATCGAATGATGTACCCACTCCCGTGGATTCACACCTGAATTTGTAGGCTAGGAACATAAAATAAATTAAACTAAGCCAAATATTGATGATTCATTTATTTGATAAGGCCTAACTTAAGCGTATTATGGCATATTCTAGTAAACAGTACAAATATGCACCTGACATCTCCTAGCCTATGGAAGCAATTAAATAGACTCTTTAGTCATTAAATAGTTATCTTTGTTTTCAAATGCAATTAAATAGGCTTAGTTATTACATATTACATTAAAGTATATTCTTAAGACGACATATTTACGTTAATTGAATATCATCCATTAAAGCACGAGTACATTCAGCAAATACATTTCTCACTTACCGATTGACTGGATGATTGTCGGCACCGAGAGCAATGATAGTGAATCCAAGGTCTCCGAGTTTGCGAAGAAGGTTATCGATGCAGTCGTATAGAAAATCAGTCGTCATTTTCGAAACGGGAATTAATTTGACAACATCCTTGAATTTCCCAATTAGTGAATGTATCATTACAACCAGCAGGGTTTTTGCGACATCACCTTCGTTGGAAAGACCGACAAATTCACCACTCTGATATTCTACTCTAGCAGCAGTGTATATCTCGTCGAAAATCATAATGCAAATTTTGTCTTTATCACCCAAGCTTGACAAACGTGAGCGTAGGTAGGATACATCAAGATCTGATGGACGCACATTTAATCCAGAAGAGAGTTGTTGTAATCTTCTTATCGATGGCAAAAAGAAGAAATTACTCAGCTTCTTATACAGTGCTGTGCTCACCATTTTCCATTCAAAACTAAGTACGATCGTATCCGAGCTGTACCTCAACTGATGGGAACCAAGAAGCATGAGACGCAACTGACTGATAATAAAATACAAGAGATTCTCATGGGCAGAAACATCGTTGCAGAGCAGCACCGATTCAAGCATGTTAGCCGCAGATTCAATCATGTTGTCACTGTTTGCAAGCGGTTCCCTTTGCGATTCACACATAGGTTTAAGAAATGCTAAAATATTCGATATTTCAGTTGAACTGCTGACTTGGTTTGCCACTTGTAATAGATGATTGAACTGTCGTTTTGGCAAAGGATTTCTGTCGACGAAAACGAAGAATTTCAAGTCCTTTGAAATGACTACAGATGCTTTCAGCGACGGATTTTCCTCCAGGTCAGTGATAAATAAGAAAATCAACTTGTTCTCACCTTTCACCATTTGGTAGCCACGAGGTACAATAAAATTGTCATTTTCTATTTCGAGAAGCATTTGGTCGAACGTTTGAAAAGTACCACTCAACAAAGCCTCTTCGTTTGCTTTGGCTATGATTTTGTTTTCTTTGTCAAGCCTATCTTCGGAAGATACTGTGGTTTGTCGCGATGTGATCACAGTCTTGCTCAAGTGCGGAAAGTTAGGATGTATGCGAGGATATGCGCCAGGCTTTATTTTCTTCTTATCGTCGCTTTCAAAGTCAACTGGTAGAAAATGTTTAGCGCAGACTTTCATCATGTCCGTTACTTCATTAACACTTTTGAGATCAGCGTGTTGTATATTCAAAAACCATTTGTTTCGTAGATTCTTGTCGTATGGAAAACTGAAAAATGACACTTTTTTAGTTCCATCAGTCTTATACCCACTTTTGCAACCTCCAACACAACATTTGTATGGCATAGTAAGTAGAAACACACGGATAATAGTAATAGAAACACACGGAATAGTAAGTTGAATGGTTGATAGTCAGTCGGTCAGATGGAACAGTAGCGTCGAGTAATGTAAGATGATCGATGAATGAAGACAGCCGTTCACTCGTGCACGGTGAAGTGAGTCATTCACTCGATGCAGACGAAGTCAATCGCGGTCAATCATTGGTTTTTCTTCAGCGTTTATTGTTAAAGGTCGCGACTGCCATCAAAGCAGACTGAAGTGGTAACATTATCGATGTTTTTCTCACACAATGCATACATGCACACAATGCAAACCACTTTTCAATCACGCATAAAGAAAGCAATTCGACACTCTACTGACAATTCATCGGCCTGCGTTCATAAGCGACCATTTCACTCGTTCCTAAGCTTTCGCTTCCGCCACTCTAGAATTCCGTGATGAATACCCTACTAAGACATATTTCCAGTAATATCTCGTTCAGTGCTGAGACTAAGCGTCTGACGTGTCTATGAGAATGACATTGAATATTGGCGTCACGTACGAACGGCATGTTAATCACGTGCAAACTTTTCCTTCGTCACGTACGGACGTACCTGATACAACCTATGTTCGACCGTCTACCTCCGAGTTATCTATGGATCGTAGAAGGCATATATGACTTAGGATTCTGAATTTCTTAGTAGTTCTTAGTAAATTCTTAGTAGGATTCTAAATTTCGGCCATGTTGGTGAAGTTATACATTGCGTGGAAAAACTTATGCCTGAAATTGTGACGTACCTGACGAATGAGACGTTCCCAGTCTGACAGCGGTGTCAAAGTAACTTAAAATTTCGCTGCAACAACACTGTTCCTTCCTTTGTATCACGTAATCATAATTTTTGCTGTCCTCGATCAAAATGTAACTCGATATAAGATTTTTTTTAAAAGCGAAAAGGGACATAAAATACAATTTTTATGCATTTTTATGTTTTGAACAAAAATGACCTTCAATTTCAACCATATGCCCAAAATATCATAGAAATTATGATGGAATATGATAATTCGGATATTTGGCGATGATGTTGGATAGTGATTGATGGTTTGATCTAAGATTTCAAAAATTGCTATTTTGTCCGCTTTTTCGTTGAATCCGTCAAAGCTTTTGCAACTGTGTCTCCAATAAGTGATGTTTTTTATCCATCATCGCAAATTCATCCCTTCCTGTCATAATATCTCAATTCTTCAATATTTCAAAATTGCCCGCGGAAAATCATCGACTTTGAAATTTTTATTCTGTAGCTGCATCATTAGCTTCGCTTAATACAGTGATTGATAATATGAAATGGAATATGACATTGCTTGATGATTCATGAACGGCATTTAAGCTTGCTTACTCTTCATTCCAATAGCGACTGTTTTTATGTACTGTCACTTCAGAGATATCTGACTAAGCGCGTGTAGATAATCGATTAAACCTTAATAAACGTGTTATCGTTGCGATGCTATAGTTTGCAGTTGATAATGTAGTGTCAGCAAAACTCAACAGGACTTAGATGAGTTGATGCAACAAGATCCTCCAAAATTATCGTATATTGAAATCAATTATCGAAGAAATTTGAGGCTAATAGGTCCATTGAACATTCTGCTGGACCCATGTCAGTGTCGACACAGGATAATCAAGATTTCCTTGCAACTGCAATAGCACTAAGTAAAAAGAAATCTGTTCCTAGAGTGAGCGCTAATCATGGAATGTCAGTTTTCGTTGCTTCTTTCAACTTGACTTCAGACCAAACAATAAGCCTACTTGAAGATGACGTAGAAGGAAGATTGCAATCTTGCGAGTTCTACACTAGCCAGTGTATTGGTGATCTTCATTTCCTTGGTTCCATGATTTGGACAGAAGAAGCATGAATTTGGTTAAATGGTGAAGTCAACAGACAGAATTGTTGCTATTGAGACATCAAAAAAAAATCCTCAGTGCGGACAGGAAACGAATGTTAAAGGAGTGATCGTATTGACAGGAATCTGCTATTAAACTGTCCTAGGGCCGCTCTTTTCTTCCTCGAGACGGAACAGTCCCTGAGAGTCATGCCTGACACTTTCACAACATGATGATTTATTAATGTTGCCGCAATTTGTTTATTTTGACCCTTACTTTTGGCAGCAGGATGATGTTCCCATTCATAATCAGCGGAATGTAAAGAACCTTCTGGACAACACTTATATATACAGAAAGATGGCTCGGTCGTCGTGGATCGATAGACTAGCCTCCTTCATCACTCATAGATTCTTTTTCTGTAGGTATTGAAGTGACAATTAATATAAAAGTAGGCCCTATTCTTTGAAATAGATCACACGATGTATGTCATTTAATTTAGCAGGCCTACTTCATCGACTGGCGCACAATTTTGAGTAATTTTTTACCACAGCTGAACCACTCAGGTTACTGCATGAAAAGTAAATAACTTAATCTGTGCTGATATCTTCATTTGCTCATATCTGCACTTGCTCAAACGTGGTCAATATTACCACATGACCATCAAAAATGTATATCTCCAGATTTCATCGGACCTAGGTTCCTGTCAGTTGTTTGGTAGAGCAATGCAACTGCCACAATCATGTGAAACTTTTCGACATTCCTTTAATCCTTTATACAAATCTGTGACTGTTGTGAGAAACGAGCCACATCACAGTCTGCTTTTTTTGCAGTTAGGTCTTCTATCTTACATTTCCTCTGAAATTATTGCTGACTGTAAAACCAACCGGTAGAATTTGTCTCATACGTTTTAGTTGGGAAACCAAGTACAGAAGATGGTAATTATTTTATGTGCTTTACTAATTTGCCCTCCTCTTAGGCCATGATCACTGCTAAAAATTGGTAAGGGATATAAAGTAATTACCACCTTCTGTACTTGTCTTCCAATTAAAACTTACGAGAAAAATGAATAACCAAAGCCTCCTAACTGATTACAAAGCTTGACAAGCCCACTATATATATCTACATAAGATTGTTTTTTGGAAGTGAATATGTTATCCTTCATTTTCGAATAACAATTAAACTTGTGCATGATAATTCGTCGCAGCTTATTAGCCACCTTCCATGACTTGTGAGATCTTTAATGTGTTTGGCATGATATTCAATGCTGTAGTGAATCAATAATTGCGGATTTTGAAAAAAGACGATCAATGGAAAAAGCCAGCGTGGGATAAGTGAGGGCATGAACCGTGAAGAAAGCATTATTTGGGGTTTTCTACACAAAAATCTTTCTACTTTTCGACATGTTCGGCAAATTTTAAGAAGATTATATAAGATGAAATTTTCTGTCTTTCACCATTGTCAAATTGGATGGTGGCCTCACATAACGAATGAATTTTTGCAATGATATGTCAAGTGTTGCACACGCACGCAGAAAATCGTGATTTTTTCTTACTTTCTTCACATAAAGAACCCTCTGAATTGTTAAGCCCTATATAAGCTCAGGTGATGTAATGTTTAATGGCGTATCATATTTACGGTTCATGCCCAGTATGATAATGATGACAATGATAATGATAATTTATTTGCCGAAAGACATAACATTTAAAATACATGCACGACATCACGAGAAATCAAGGCAAATAGAAGCCCAAAGATGGGCAGAACAAATCTGACAAAGGGTTGGTACTCTAAATCTGCCAGTAAGGTCATGAAGAATTTGGTCACCAAATGTATGGTTGCATGACAAGAAATATTATACGTATTGCATATCTTCAAGCAGATATCCACCTCCTGAACTGCACACTACACTGCTGGTGGTCCGCCAAGTCAAGTTGCATCCATTGATGTTGAGGCAGTGAATGGCTGCGTCTTGAACATTATTGCGCTTCATTCGGCTTGCTGCCAATCCAGGTTTTTGCACCGTCCATTCCTCCCTGGCCATGACTTGCAGTGAAGTAATTCCACTACACAGGAAGAGAAGAAGGATTCTCAGCTCGAAACCAGCGAAGAAGAGCTTGGCCATGTATCGGTTGTTGATCTGACTGAAAGGGTGAGTCAACACATCGATGTTTTTAATATTTGAGGTATCGGAGATTGCGAATTGGTTGCATATTTTTCAGATAAAAGACCAATAAAATGGCGATCATGACGAAGGTAATCGGAAATAATGACATAAGGCTGAGACTGACCATTGTGTCTGATCAGTGATGTGAAGATTGTCACATGCTGCTTTTACTAATGACCCCACGGGAATCTCACAATGTTATTTGCACTTGCTATTCTCGGCGAAGTCTGACTGCATCATTAGTTGTGTGTCATTCCACTTCCAGTTGAACATTGAAACCTTCGGATTGCTCGCGTTTGATGTAATTGTGTGGATTAAATCTTCAACAGTCTCTACTTCCGATAGTTAATCCTCTTAACAGACTGTTTCAGTTACAGACCGTTTTTTTTTCAATCAAAAAAGTGACAACCGTTCTAACCGATGAGCTGTTATTATACCGGGGTTACTATAGTGACCGGTCGCTATTGTTACCTAGGTTAATTTTTTCTCATTTGACTAAAAAATAATTAAAACTTTTTTGTCTATTAAGCCTCATCCATTTTCTTGAGTAGAAGTCGCACTTTCTCCGGTTCCCACGTCCTCACCAAATGAAGATATCCAAATCCTCTCCTCATGTCCTGCTTCGTTCTATGTTGGATGTCATGAAGGCTTGCACGCAAAATCTCCATCTCCAAAACAGATTTCTTCCTCTCCAATGCATCCGAATGTGATTCCAGCTTAGGCAATTACATACAATTCTTGATGACTTTTGGAATTACCTTGAACTCAAGACAATTACGTAGCAAGATTCCATTCAGCTGGTTTCTGACGAACTTGATCTGATCGTTCGCGAACATTGTTACAGTAGTTCTGGACACTTGATCTAGATCCACGGACATGATGTAGGTGATGGTCGCTAACAGGAGGTTTTTGCCATTCATTGCTTTCATCATGTAAAAGTATAGATGTTCACTCCTTCTACTTACGGAAGACTGCCGATTGACTTTACGCCGCTGACGAGGGGAGAATTCCCGAAACGTTCGGCACCTGTAAATTTTGTCTTCTTAACTTCGATTTTTGGTCAATACATATAAAGGAGGAGTGAACATCTATACTTTTCCATGATGAAAGCAATGAATGGCAAAAACCTCCTGTTAGCGACCATCACCTACATCATGTCCGTGGATCTAGATCAAGTGTCCAGAACTACTGTAACAATGTTCGCGAACGATCAGATCAAGTTCGTCAGAAACCAGCTGAATGGAATCTTGCTACGTAATTGTCTTGAGTTCAAGGTAATTCCAAAAGTCATCAAGAATTGTATGTAATTGCCTAAGCTGGAATCACATTCGGATGCATTGGAGAGGAAGAAATCTGTTTTGGAGATGGAGATTTTGCGTGCAAGCCTTCATGACATCCAACATAGAACGAAGCAGGACATGAGGAGAGGATTTGGATATCTTCATTTGGTGAGGACGTGGGAACCGGAGAACGTGCGACTTCTATTAAGCCGTTTTACAATAATTCGTCCCTTAAATACAACATGGTCATCCCGTAAATCAGACAGAATTCGAATCAACTTCATAAAAAGTAAACGTTATCGATTTGTTCATCAATTTGTGCACCCGACCTTAAGAGCACTTTTCAAAAATCTTTCGGAGCATGGGCTTACGTTTCCCATTTCATCAACCCTTAACATAGGTGGCGCAGAAAATCAGGTCACTGACAGCGTTGACAGCTTCAGCTTGTATGCCTCAAGACGAGCTAAACACATCTGAAAGCTAGCTTTAATGCATATCTTTAAACGAGATCAGCTTTTGAAATATTAATTTATATCATAAGGGCTCTCGGAGAAGAGGAGCATCAATTGTACATATATATATGCTCAATAAAAACACAAACTAAAGCCCAACCGTTTCACCTTTATCCAAGGCTTGTCACGGGCAAGTGAAATATATTTCATAAAATTCAAAAGCTTTTAAGCTATCAAAGAAATAGAGAGGCAAAATACATTGGATAACTGGTGTCATAGATCAATACATGTAGACGTATAGACATAGATAAATTTCAGGACATAGACAAACATTCTTCAAGCAATTGCTGGGAGTATACAACTTCTTTATTTTCATTAAGTATCCTTATTTAATTTTGGTTTCAGAATCTCCATACACATGTTCTCTTTCGACTCCCGCATTATTTTGTTACTTCCACTTGGTAATTTCAAAATAGGCATGACATAAAATGGGGGATCATTATCTTTTGAACAAGAGGAGATATGCTTACTTACATGCAATACTTGATATTTATGATCTCTTACTTGTTGTCGATGGACTCTTACACGTGATCTCAAGCTACATGTATTGATCTATGACACCAGTTATCCAATGTATTTTGCCTCTCTATTTCTTTGATAGCTTACAAGCTTTTGAATTTTATGAAATATATTTCACTTGCCCGTGACAAGCCTTGGATAAAGGTGAAACCGGTTGGGCTTTAGTTTGTGTTTTTCCTTTACACTTCTAAGTGAATTTATTGAGTATATTTAATTTCTATTTTTGCTTCGTCACTTTTTTGTATATATATATATATATATATATATAGAAATGTGGAGTAATCTAAAGCCATATCACTGGCTCTTAACCGTTGACCCACTTGCCCCATGCGTGATTTTTCCGTGCCGCAGGTGTAAGTGAATGATTCCAGTTATGACAACAACTAAGCAAAAAAAGTGAGCTTCATCACGCATGTATAACGGATGTAAAGAAGCACATGGATTACTCGCAGTAACTCTGAACTATACCAGTGTTGGATTTGAGCTTAATTGCAGTAGGGGGAAGTTTTCGACAGGCAGTTTTTGGGTCAACGAACGTGGTAACCGAAGCTGGAAAAAGTGGTGATCAAACGGAAGAGGACATCGATTATTAGAGTACCACTCTCATCCTCGCACCCAGGACGTCCGCGAATAATTTTGATAATAACTAGCCATAGATGGAATAAGGAGGAGAGAGGCATATTTGATGCTTGAAATCGACTCTCCAATGCATGCATTTGGTGCTACCCGTATTTAGTAAAATAATGATTCAAACAAGGTCCTTGTGAATCAGAAATTTATGGTAGGTCTACGCATGTGAAGATCCCAATACATATTCCGCAGAGGATCATTCTGCAATTTATTGCAGTTAGACCTATAAGATTTTCACAAATTTCGGACTTCTATCAATATTCACGGAGTGACAGGTAAACAATGTTCCCAAACCTGATTTTCTGGATTGTGAAGAATTTTATTGCATTAGTATGAAACAAATATGATGTGTTCGTTATCGATAAGACCCTGAAAGAAGCAAGATAGCATTCTGAACTCCACTCTTTTTGTGATGGTTTCGTAACCTTTAATTCCGTAAAGTATTTTCTGCTTCTCGAATTCAGTTATCTTTCTGAACAAATCTTTCTTTCAAATCCAACACTGAGCTATACTAATCATGGGGTCGAAAGTGGGTAGATAGTAATTTTAAAATATCGTGAAGTTAAAATTCAAACTTTTCCGGCAATAACATCGCACGATTACCTCTAGATTCATTTTGATTGTCTTATTAACTAAAGAAATATTGATGCTGCATCACTTTCGAATAGTCCATTGACATTTGCCGCATGTGTCATAAAATAATTCGCTTTTTTATGAGAGCGCGAAAGATCGAAGAGCGAAATATGAACCGAAGGAAACATGCTGGATTCATCAACCCAAAACATGATAGTAAATGACTGCATGGTAGAGAATTGAGTTTAGAAGCTTTATTTATTCGACTTTTCGTTTTAGATTTCCGTGGAACGCCTGTAAACATAGCTATACTCAATGGAAGAGGAATAAATAACGGCACCGCACAAAACACGTGACTTTCATATGATAAAACTTGTGTGAGTTCCTATACATTATCTGCATCAAAATATTGCCAGAAATACAGTAAATCTGAAATGTTATGCATTGTAGGGAAAACTGAAAAACCCAGAGGAGATTTTGGGGTTTGATGACAACCCTGAGTCTATGCACAACCGGCCACAGCCTGATAGGTAGTTCCTATCGATCAATCAGACAACCACTGAATCTAGGATCAGCACACAAATATAAAGTCTTGGTGAAACTATTCTGAACAATTTCTCAATGATAGGGCTGAAATTTTAGTTGCAAACAAGCATAAATTGAAACTCCAATACAATGCAATCCAAGTATCAATCAATTGCAAGCAGCCGATTGATTGATAGTGGAATTAATGAGCAATCTATTAATCGACACCAATTAATTAAAGATCAATTGATTTTAATATTCCAATTCTAATTTCATCTCAGAGACATAGGCGTCGATCCCAGGGGGGCAGGAGGGGCGGTCGCCCCCCTGAAAAATTGTCCGGAGCGAGACTATGCTTTCGCCCCCCTGGATTTTATCATGCACAATTTTGCACAATTTATCATATGACATAGCCTTAATTGATCATTCGCATTTTGTCGAATTTATCCATCATATATTGTATTAATGTATAACGCGTGCCTCGAATTTCTCTTCCGATCGCGCATTGTAAAATGCAAACATTAATAGATGGCAAATTTCTTCAGGCGATTATTAGCTGAAGATAATCGCTAGAAATATGATGAACAGTTGTCAAGTGACGTTCACATCTGTGCACCCAGCGGGATTTTGACCAAGAACTGCATAATCAATGGAAAAATGACTAAAACCCGAAATCCATTTGGTAATACTGTATGTTGAGATGATTGATATATTTGATGGATCTGGCAGGCAGGTCTGCAAAGTTTCGAGGAAATAGTCCATTACGTAAACAAGAGTTTCAGTGTTCTCTTTCAAGACGATCACTTGAGAAACGAATTATAGAAAGTTTTGATCAAAGCCTAATTTCCTTGGCTTTTGACTAAAAGAGTTTCATAGTCATTGCATCACCTGCAGGTGCCTTAGTCATCGCTTGATTTATAGCTTAACTACCGAATCAGCTCATTCACTTCCACGTCTTCGATTCCGTACCTTCGACCCTCTCATGTGAGTACTTTTATGCTATTTCGTCAAATCGATCAATTTAAAATTGGCAGGGGATTTAGGCAGGTACTATTTTTGTAATAAATTAGACAATAATCTCGAATGCCTACGTACTAGGATAAAATGCCCAAGTGGACAAATTTCACATTTAATCTTCTTTTGAAGGTAGCAATTTCTATATGTGAGAGCATTTTTCTCCCGTTATATGATCAATGACATTTAGGTTTATGGCCTCGTATTTCAATTTGCACGTCATTCATGCATGTAATTGTGTAACCTTTGTAACAGTTTGTCAATGAGATATTTTATATTTTATTTCTCATTCCTTGAGTTGCTTAAATATGCAGGGTTTATTGGTTAAGGAAGCCATGTAAAACAGTCCATAGCATTAACAACGTTTCGCAGGGAGTGCGCGTAACTTGGCATTAAATTCTACACACTAATAATGCAAGAATTATGAAGATTGCAGAGTGCCAGCATAGAAAGATGTCCCTAAACTTGAGTCTTTAAGCACAAAAATCCTCTTTATCATCCTACGACGCTTCGTTTCGCCATACAAGGGTTCAACTTGTTTAAAGTTTCAAAACAACTTGTTAATAGTTGCATTCTAAGTTGAAAAATTGGGCCAGACCTGAATGGCCTCGATTTCACTCAATATCGGGAGTCGTCAGCAGGCCTAGTTCTCATCTATCAACATCATCACTCGGTCAACATGCAGTAATGAAGTAAATCGGAGATACATGTACACAACACAATTTTGATAATTATTTTATAATTGAATATGTATTCAGGTCAGTTTTCACTAAGGAGACAGCTCAATATTAAGCATCGTTTACTGATTATTGCTGGTAAATTAGCATAGACAAAATGTCAGCACATGTTTATAAGTATCACTTAATTAATATGCGAGGAGGCAATCAATTTAATTAGTTGAATCAATTATCTATATCGTCCATGGGATCACTCTCGCATTGTCGCTATCCTTTCAATTTGACTATACAAGCTTGTAAAGCAATGCTCCATCATTTGCGGCATCATAGGGCCTTATAGACCATCTAAAGCGTCAAATTGTCAGACATTCATATTTTGGATGAAAAATATCAATCTATTCGACCCTTTTTCTTGCTGAGAATGATCATTTAAGGTCTCCCACATGGCGATAATAAAATTTTGCTTAACTTCCGAATAATTTCCTCTCACCGAAAATCGGTGAGCCCATTTTGCTGATGATCTCATAAAACACTTGAAGATGTGATTATAAATGAAGAGATCGAGAAAAATCTATAAGAATGCTACCTTTGTATTCAGGCATTAGGGCCTATAGCATAAAATTTAGATTTTAAATGCTTCACTACAAAATACGAGGAATTGTAGACATAGGAAAAAGCAATCAATGTTAATACTCGTATATCGATAGGAATTGGGAGATTTGGGAAAACATCAGTTCACTTCATTCTTCAATTCATGAACAGTAAATTCCTAATTCTCAGTTCATTGATAGAAGCCGGAATATCCCGTTCGCTCAGTTCAGGGTTGAAAACCGCGTTCGCTCATTTACTCAAAAGTTCGAATGCACTGCATATAATATAATGCCGGTATATATAATATTTCAACAGGCGGACATGGTTTTACAAAGGTGCGAGCATGAGTAATGCAAAAGTAAGCCATGCTTAACAAGAAATTTCGCCCCCTGAGTTCAGAGTAATCGACGCATATGCTCAGAGATATCTCTTAGATTTAATTATACTATTAATGGTGAGCCTAGATTCTCGTAATTTTGCTTAAGCTCAATTGTGTATTATAGAAGAGGTCACATGGCTATTTTTTCAGAAGACTTTGAATCATTGATTTTTTCTGAACTTTCAGAAGAAATACTATAAATGCAGATAGAAAATCCGCCCTAAGTCTCCTTTAGGGAAATAGTTTCATTTACCATTCTATCTTTCAATGAGTTCATGCGTAATATTGTCGACCTTCTTCCCTTCCACGATAGAGGATACGTAAATACTGGGGTTGATTTGTGTGTTGAAAGGAGAATGGATATCCCTTGATTGTCATCTCGTGTGCGGTAGTGGACACAGTCTTAAGATAAACGCTGTTATGTTTTCAGAAGGGGGAAGCTGAGCCATCAGGTCTGATGATGCTGAAATCATTAAGGCTACTTGTATGTTCAATTCAACCTTTCGAAAAGAATTGAAATATGTATTTAGTAAACCGTTATCAACCTTTTGTAGTGGCGGACTATTCATGACTTCATGATTTTTGTTTTTACATCGTTTTAAAGCAAAGAAGGGTCTAATATCGTGTCTATTTCATGTCGGTTGAATGTATCGAATTGAAAACACTTTGATAAATCGTCAAGAGTTAACAACTAGAAACATTCAATTGTACTATGGAGTTTCAATTTTATATATATATATATTATAGTCGTAGCATCTAACAACACGGTAGTAAATAGTAATAACAAAATACTACAACTTCAGTTTTGTATTCAAGATGGTATTCTTTCTTCATGAAATAGAATATGCCCAGCAGATAGATCCTGCTGACATATTTCCACATGAAGCTTAATACAAGCTGTCCTCTTGGAGGAAACACGTGCAGTATAAGTATCATTTAATGTAGCATTACCGAATTATGCGGCATTGAGACCAACGTTGTTTTCTTACAAAGATGAAGTCATATAGTCTAATTCATTTTGATGAAATGGCAGCAAATAAATATTTAGTTAAAATAAAAAGTCAATTTCCCTTGTTTCTATCAATTATAATATTTTGGAAAGACTCAGGCAGAAAATCGATTACCGATTGCTAAGTTCTTTTGAGAAATGACGAGCAAGAAAAAACAAATTCAAATCCCTTTAAATGCTAGCAGCGATTTTTGTAAAAGTGACAACTTTTATTCAACATGTAGATGAAAGTAAGCAAGAAATCTATGCACTTTTATGACAGTCATGCTTCGAAAGTTAGGATGTGCTGACGCACAGTATTGGTTTTGGAATGACAAAACGGGACATGAAGTGCAGACAACTATAAAAAGTGTTCAGTTGTCATGACGACTTCAGACTTTTCTAGGGGAACCACACAGTCCATTTTTTACCTTGTCTTCATGCAGGCTTTGCGGATATACCCATACCCTCGGGTTCTTGGCAGGTAGGTAAAGATCCTGCTACAATGCTTTGCACTTTTACGGATGAGTGCGGAGTTCTAGGATTAAATTTATGCTGTTGTGAGATTAGGTCATGCATTCAAATTGATGATAGAATCGCGATGGAAAGATTGCGATATTATGATAGGATCAAATAGGATCATATTGCCATACCTTTTTATGATGCAGTTACCGGGTACCGGAGCAGATAGAAAAGCAAACAATTGCATTGGTAAAGCGGCGTTTGATTACAATCGGTTGCCGTATTCAGACGGTATTCAATGCACACTCCTTCAATCTCGTTTATTTGATCTGATTGTGGAGATGGAGCCCTTCCTGTTTTCTTGATTTACATATTTGGTGGTCAGCCTCTCACTAATTGACATGCTGAAATTTTTCTGGTGATGCATGCCATGCTCATGTGGCTGGAACGGCTATTGCTCTCCTATTATTGTGTCGTTAAGAGGGAAATCCACGGGTTTCTTCAGTTGGTCGATGTCTTAGTTATGCCACTTGTTCCGACATTTTCTCCTGTCCTGATCATTCCATGTCACAAGCTAGTGGCCTAATGCTGACATTGAACATTTGATGAAACCCGTTGTTTCCCGTCGAAGTGACATAATTATTGTGACTGCAGACACCGGACACTCCATCATAGATGCTCTCCTATGCTACGAACTCGAGCATAAGCAGTTAATAAGAACGCAATTACAGCATAGACTCCGGTAGATTCTCAAGCGAATAATTTACATGTACAGACGGTTGCGGGTAGATGGAATCATTCACGAGCGAGCATGGGTACAGATATCGGTATACCGCTGGGCTCTGGTTCTCATAATTTATTGTATCATCTATCATGTTATTGAGTTGTGAGCATGTCATTCGCATCCATTTTCTGCGTCATTAAATGTTTTGGAAAGGACGAACGGCTTTGTAGACTTGCTACTTGCCTCACTATATGCATGGATATCATTGCATTCGTTTACTTTTATCGTCAAAGATGAATTACATGCTATTTATCTTAAGGTCTCAAATTTCATTTTTGTGTTGTCAATAACATTACTAGCCTTCCTTCTTTCTCTTCAGATGTCTGACCGAGTTTCGTCGGAGCTGTATCTACACAGTGAACATCTTCGCCTAGACTCCTCGTCGGGTCGGGTCATCGGAATGGATTCGCTCAATCGGTGGCTGACAAGTATTGAACACAAAGTCTCACCCATTCTTCCTACTGCAACCGATAACAAGAATACTGCTGCTGGTGAAGTTACCAGTCCTTTCGACCATGCCTTGAAGGTGGATGTTGTATGTGGATCAGAATCCGATTATCGGGCTCTTAAAGGCGCGTGGTACGAATCCACTGATGATGACACTTCAATGTCTTCGTTTCTTGATCGATGGGCGGCTGCGATTGAGCGTCATGCAGACCTGGTAACTTTGGTCATCTGTTCATTCATGGGGACCTGCTTTCGGGAGGTTAGAAGTACGGAAATCGAACGTGCAGTTGCACAGCTTCGATATAACGCCACTCGCTGTCCTTTAAAACAAAGTATCCGGAAGGCTCAAATATCAAAGTCAAAAGATTTCTATGATGCAACTCACTTGCGCTTAGGTGATTGTATCGATCTTTCCCGACTCTGCTACCTTTTGGGGTTGGTGTTCACTCAATCCAGACTGCAAAGTAGACGCCTTATTATCTCCGCCTCACCTGAGTCATCAGCCGCTCCACTGGTTCATCTTCTGGTGCAGCTAGCACACTTGGAATCACCCGGTGCTTCTCACGTAGCCTCCGTGCCGATGATCAAGAGCCAACAGTCATGGGCAGTAAATGTCGTGGCATTCAATGCTCCAGCCGGTCTACATGACTCAAGCATGTCATTGTGGAGTCTTCCTCATGGTCCTGAGAGGTCATGCACATTGATAATGGAGAGCGCTGATCTGTTCTCAGCCGTTGAAGAATCGATTGCTGGTGCCCGCTTGTGGTGCTGGGGTAAAGGAGTTGAAGCAGCTCACCTCGTGATGGTACAAGAGTCAGTTTTAGAGACTGTCAATACTCTGCTGAAAGAGCGATTGTCCCGATGTCAACTAGCCAACTCACCCGACCACTCTGGTGCTGATGTGGCTCCTCCGCACAGCTCCGAAGCAAGCAAAAAACTTGCAGAAGCGCTTTCAGAAGCCCGGAATGATGGAGTGACCATTGAGGAAATTAATGGAGTAAAACTCTTGTTGGGAGAACAACCTTCCGGACCAGTTGCGAGTAGGCACTCTACTACTGGACTGGACGGCGCATATATGTACCTGATACCCTTCAGAACGGCAGCGGAAGCTGTGAGACTCGCTAATCATGCCCCTCAACGCAACAAAGTCTCTCTCTGGACTGAAATCCCCGGTCAGGCCAACGAAATGACAAATCGCTTGAAATTCCGACAAGTCGCAGTGAATTGTACGGCTCCCTTTGATGTTCGGGTTACGGATAAGACAGAAACAGGAAGTTGGAAATGGCTGTCATATGACTCGATGGATACTGGACACGAAAATGGAGCTGCAGCTCAACCAGTTACCAACGGCGATGTTTTGAAGAAGGCAGAAGCGTCGACAACCGGCAGTAGTGCAGCGGGATGGGCAACCTCTGAGCCCGGAGAGAGGAGGAGGAAGCTGATGATAGTGGCAGAGAGAATGATGGACCGTATCTCAGAGAAGATGGCTTCAGCTGTCGGGAAAAACGAGTTAGTGAAGATGAAAGATGAAACTGAAAGACGCCTTTTCCTGGAAACAGTGGAAAATATATTTATGTCTGCAGAGGATATGGTGGCAGCGAGAGAGTGGTCAGTAAATGGAAAGCATTTCAAAGGCCGCGTGACAGTTCATGAAGAAGCCAAGGGACACGTGACAATCTTAGCTGAGAATTCCTTCATTTATACTCTCGCCACTCTCATTTGCCGCGTCTTATTGCTTGGAAACACGGTATCAGTGGTAACAAACCCAGCGCTCATAGCCATGCTACGAGAGTATAATTTTGATAAATTGGGAGTCGTTAAGATAATAGAAAACAAACCAGGAGTTATGATTCGCGAGGCAATGACTGCTAACACAGTTCTCTACGACCTGAGTGATTCCTCTTTGCATCAATTAATCAATTCTTGCGATTTCAATGAGAGTAGCCGGAGATTATTCAGTTTATCCGGTTGGAATCCGTACGGTCATCAATTAGAAGACGAAATTCTACGTCATTTCTGCACTTTTCCGAAGGTTGTTTGGACTCCGGCTTTTGATACTTTTGCTAATTGATAATTTTACAATTTAATTTTGATCGTTGGACTAAATTTACAATTACAATTTTGGATATTTTTTGTGTCAATCATGATTGATAAATGGATTTTGTCTTGATTCAGTGGAAACATAGGAAGTTGGAAATTGAACCTCAACTTGTGTGATTCATATCAGAGCGCTTGGTGCTGCTAGACAATAAATTGGTTTGATCACTTCTCGTGTTTTCATGTATGGCTCATGTACGGTTTAGTTGTATGTTACAGTGGAAGGGAATTCTGGTGGTAAAATTGGTGCGTGTGATTGAAAAATGAGTGCTTAATGATATTCCTTAATAAAATGACTGTCCTGCAAAATGATATTGACAAAACTGCCCCAAGGAAAGTCTTTAAATATGTTTTAAATAAAAAAGGTTTTTTGTAAGATGCCTCGCAAATCAAAATTTGACGTCACTACTCCCCCACTGAGAGGCTTGCACATTGCTCAAATAGACATTTCGGTAATGCTTTCAGCGCGGATGCCTTTCCTGCGACTTCCAATGACACTTTCGGGACTCTCCCTCCAAACCAGATAGGCCAAGGTTGTAGTCACTTCGCCACGGATAGCCCTGATTTATGAAAACATTTCATTTGTAGAAGAATCAAGGAATTATCATTTGTTAAGACATTATGAAGCTGAATGATCAGCTAGCAAAAAGTAAAAGTAAAAATGCAAGTAATAATGACAAAAAGCACAATGACTTGATAATTAAATATGACAAGAGCGTTATTGACAACATCTAAAGCCTATTAAGATTCCAAAGCTTTACACGGAAAATCCGTTGCCTCTTACAAGTTCTATTTAAGCTTACCTCTATGAACCACAAGAGACAATTGTTTTCTGGTCTACATTTTGGAAGAAGCTCACACAGGATTTCGATGTCATTAATAACGATCGTGTTATCTATTTTTTTCGATACTTTCCCTGGTGCAGTTTTATCATAACCGAACTTCAGGACCAGCTACAAAACAAAGAATGGTAAAACACATAGTAAAAGTCCTCTTTTAAAAATCTCAAAAGATCTGTAACAGAAGTTAGAAAATGTGGAATAATGTGTTCATATTCATCGAAGTTAAGATTTATATGCTGTATGATCAGGTAGTAGTTTGATGAGTGCTTTTCACCTTAAGAGTAAGCTGCACCCTAACAGTTGAGCGCTGTTGAAATATATGAAAAGAATTTTCAAAAAGTTTCCACTTGACTTTTCCCAACAATTTCAAAATGATGATTATAATCCGGAGCGCAGTTCTTAATGCGTCTGGACACATCTTTGTCCGGGAGGCGAGCCTTTTGAGTCTATGTCTCACTCCACCAAAACCTTGATAGAACATGCACTCAAACCGATCTGTCTTAAGGAGGCTAGACTAGTTGAATACATGTTTCATTTTCAAAGTCCTCTGACTTCACGTTTCAATCAAAGCTTAAATGAGCTAATAATCAACGAAATAATGAACATTAGGTTTGTTTCAATCATGACATATAACTCATTCATCAAACTCGTTTATCATAATGAAAATGTTGATTCAAAGAGATAAGTCGATGATGATTCCGAATTGACGAGATCACAACAACAAGAGGTATTTGTTTGATAGTGCTAAAATTAACACGGGCTCGCTTCGCACCTTGTGACTTGACTATTGTCGATCGATGTAATAAAAGAACTTGTCCTCTTATTTTCAGGGGCATAGAAATTGATGCAATAAAACCTCTAGAATGGAAGTAAATCTTCACGCAGTATACAATAGTGGCACAAAAATCGCACACATTTTCACTTAGATAGACTTGTCAACGGCTAAATCATTGGGTTAGACTTAGTCCCATGTGTAATTCCAAGCTTTTCATTGGTGGTTCATGCCCAACTTAGTTCCTCCGGATGTGCCGCGACCTTGAGTCAATTTCCATTTTAATCAACTTCAGAAAAACAGTCTATTTCCATGTTCAGGGTTGTGCGGTGGGCTTGCAAGATGGCAGTAACTACTTTTCTCAAAAGTGCTATTTCGAAGTATCCAGTCTCGTTTCTCGTTCATATTGTTCACTGACTCGAAAGTTGCATAGAAATTAATACATGCAACAAGACAAAATATGAATTTCTTTGAGGAAATGCTTGGTTGGTGACATGTAGGCCTGTTATGAAGTGCATTATTCAGTTGTAAAATTGGTTGAAAAGTTCTATCTAGAGAAGCATTGATAGCACTCGTAGTGAGTTCGAACAATCAAAACACAGCCCAAGTCAATGTCACATCTTCGCAGTTACGCGTCAACTTTTCGCACTGGCAATGGGACGCTCTTTGTATCTGTTATCGTATTGTTGTCTCCCCTTCGAGAAAGCTATCAACCGTCTGCTGTTTCAAACAATCTGATTGGTGGTTGAGACATAGGGAGAAAACCAAGGGGAATCACCAACAGAACGCTTCAACTTCTCTTGACTTGTTCAAATTACGAACATAAAATATCAAGAGATATTGCAGGTTCATGGGTGTATTGAAAAATGTCATAAAGTGATAAGAGAATTTCTCTTTCGAATTTCTGAATACTCTCGGATCATCCACAAATTTGTTTGCAAATAAATGTATATGCGATGAACAACTAGAAAAAGACATTTCTATAGCAAAGCACGGATATCAAATGGAGGTGAACAGGTATCAAATAGAGGTGATTGCAATTTATAATAATACAGTATATACATTAATGTAAATGGCTATCACGGTTGTGCGATATGGCTAAATAAGAAGAATCAGAAACCAACATTGCCAACATAGATTATAAACACAGCGTCCAAATCTGGACGTGAATATATAGACTTAAATGATGTGATTTTTATACTGTTGTGAAGATAATGCTTGAAATATAACAGAGCTGATCTTAGAAAATAAGAGCACATAAAATTCGCTGAAATTCAATCGATTCTCATGCCTTTCAATCTCATCGCACAACAACGCACCATACACCATTCGAGAGCTTGCATTCTCAACTGTAAAATGAGCTATGGTAGACTTGTATCCGTTATTGCATTTGCTGAGCAGTGCTCAAAATATGAAAATCTCTCAATTTACAAATCGCAATGTTTCAACAGAAAAGCATGTGAGAGACAGTTGTACCCATATAAGTTCAATTGTTCTTTTTCTAATTTCTTCAACATTGTTTATGATTACCACAAAAGTAAACAAACACCATGTAAGGTGAGAGAAGGTTCAAAACAAAGCAATTGAGGATGGAATGTCTTTGTTCTCTCACAGTGACTGCAGATTGTTTACCTTCATCTTTTGTTAGTTAGAAAAAGAACAATTGAACTTATATGAATATACCTAACTTTCATATTCAAATTTTTTGCATCGCAAGGATTCAGAGGATACCAAACACGAGCATTTTTGATGAAAAAGTGAGCGCATAACATTCTAAACCTCAAGAATCTTCATGATTGTATGTCAACTTCACGACATCACTAATTTTTTTTCCTAGCTCACCAATTTTGATGAACAGTATATCAAAAGAGAGCTGAGAAAATGCTCGTTCTCCCAGTGCCTGATTCATTATCATGCTCACATGCTTTCTTATTGTAAACATTGCGATTTGTAAATTGAGCTATTTTCATATTTTGAGCACTGTTCAGCAAATGCAATAATGGATACAAGTCTACCATAGCTCATTTTACAGCTGAGAATGCAAGCTCTCGAATGGTGTATGATGCGTTGTTGTGCGATGAGATTGAAAGGCATGAGAATCGATTGAATTTCAGCGAATTTTAGGTGGCCGGTTTTTTTTATGATCAGCTCTAGAAACCATGACTTATGTACATCCTTGTATGTTATGCCTGTGCATTGTTGAAAGTACCAACTAAAACAAATTAGCCGAAAATGAGATTCTCAATCATTCAGTTATTCACATGCAAAATATGAGCAATTAATCAGAAGTAGGATATGGAAGAATCGGTTCGAGTTGCTGTCGGATTCATCTTGTCTTCGGATTCGGATCCTCTTTTGTGTTCGAGCCGTCGGATCAGATTCAACCCCCAAAATCCGATCCGATGCACATTGTTATTATTAAGTAGCATTGAAATATAATTCTAACGTTGAGAGTCCCTTCGGATTTTAACTTACAATACTATGAAGGCTATTCTGTCCAGGGAGATTTGGAAAAATTAATGGCAGATAACTCATCATGAAGAAACCGTGATAGCATGTTATACTGTTGTTTGTCATCTGACAGTAGTTATTTTGTTTATGGAAGTTGCATTTTGGTTTCTGTCGTATTTTATGGGAGAAGAGAGTAATGGACACATTCATCCCTATTATCAAAATAATTTGTAAAAAGGGATAAGAAACGAAAAGTAAGTTAGAGCAAGTAAAAATCTATAGAAAAGTAATTACAATCAGAGTTGCTTGATTGATAGCCATTTTCCAGGAACACGCCCTAGCATTCGCCGAATCGGTTATTGAGGAATTTCTCTTTCAAATGTACTTCGAGAACCAAATCGGCTAGCCCGTCTTGAAACCAAACGACAATAGCATATTATTTTAATTCATGAAACATTTAGAGAGTGAAAATTCTATAATTTCACCATTTAGGTCGCAAATTACGAAGCTATTTATAACATTTTCAGCTATCGAGTGATTTTATGAATGTAGGGAAAAGGAATCGGCGTGCTGACGTCCTTCTATTTCATATCTTGGAACAGCGGAATACCGCTGCTTAATCAAGGATCGATTATGGTGTGTCTCGCAGAAGTCAAAGGCAAATTCCGTCTCTCCCAACTTCATAATCTTTCGAAAGTCTTTTCATGATTTCAATTGCCGCCTCTCTATGTCGTAATTAATTGCACAGAAGAAAACTATGAGTTCCGTCCGCAGGAGAGCTTGCACAGACGTAAATCAGCATTTTCGACGTGAGAAATGCTATAGAAATGAATAGTTGAGAATTGTCTCCATCGAACAAATATTAAAATGAAATGAGCAAAGTCTCATTGTATCATTTGATTATTGAAATCAGACATCAGATTGTGTGTAAGGAATGTTTAATTACATGTCGGGCATGTGATGCGTTTCGTAATGTCATGCATAACAGGATAATTTCAGGCGAAATTTCCTTTTTGAAATGATGGAGCAATTGACAAGTTTTATGTCACAAGAAATCCAAAATTCATTAATCATAGCTAAAATGCGCATTTTAGAAAATTCAAGCCCCTCCTTTGGTCTGACCGGCTTGGTCTATTTCCTCAAAATTGAGAATCACGATGTTCACCATTTCGGACGCAGTGCGAAAATCACCCCATTTGTGTTTTCAAAGATGAGCGCAATGTATTAATTACGATGCATTTCAATGACAAAAAATGCGTGCTTCTCCAGATCGCGTCCCTTACAGATGGATTTCGATGAAGATTTGGAGATAGACTACATGATTGGTCTGCAGTTGGCATTAGAAGCATCAGAAGAGGAAGAAAAGCGGAAAGAGGTAAGCAAGAAGCCCATCCTATCCATCGTGGATCCACAGCTTGAACTCTCCGATCCGAATCCGTCAGCGCACGCATTATTCGTGGATTTTAATGTCACATATTTCTGGGGCAAACTTGGACAGGTGATGGTTGATTGGAGCAAGAGGATGACACGTTGTGCCGGAGTATGTTCTTTCCAGCCTCGTTCAGGACTTTGCAGCATTCGACTGAGCGAGCCTCTTCTCGCTTTGCGTCCTCGACGAGATCTTGTAGAAACATTATTGGTGAGTCAATCGCAGATGCGAAAGTAATGACTGTCAATTAACGTGTTTTGCTTTCAATAACACTGAAGACAGAGATGATTCCAAAATGAAAAATATGTACATTAAATCTGAGAGAACAGTGAGTGTTAACTCGACTTCACTTTCAACTCAATCTGCACCGTGAAGGTCTCAGATTAATTTGTCTGCCGATGATCTATGAGTATAGATTGAAATATATCACAAAAAGAAAAGAATTTTAATATTAATCAGAACATAAATATATTTGGTTCTTTCCCTCATCTACTTAAATAATAGTGTTCATTCAAGTGTTTTGTTATACGAAACAATCCAATAGCTCTGGCTTTCAAGAGTCGAATCGATACATAAATGCGCCTTGTTTATCCTATGCCAGGAACAGCCGATGACTGACAAATTTTCAGTCTGGTAGCCAATTTTTGAAATTTGCCAGGAACAGCCTTGAAGTTAGTCGTGTCGGGTAATCATTTTGATGATTGGTTTCGATTCCCGGGTGGCAAGCCATTTTTTGCAGCTGTGCCAGGAAAGGCTCCATACATAGCCAGAATCAGCTTGTATACTCGTATGATACAGTTACTATACATCATGTGGGTCAGAACACTTCAGCAGCCATTTGTATCTGCGTTGCGATCTACACGTGCTACACTACAGTGTCGCTATCTAAAGAAGCGGAAGAGCGCATCAAATTATTCTAGTATATGGGATAGGAAATTGTCTGAAATTCGCTGTAGAATTCAACGAAGGAAATTGCGGTTGAACTCAGGTTGACCATGCCATTGTTGTGAAACACACTGGCAAATTCAGGGAAGCGGAGTGTATAAGATGAAAGAACATCGACTGACGAAGATACGAATGTGCCAGCTATCTCTACTTTCGGTAAAAATTAAATAAAATCCCCAATGATAGTCTGAAAAGTGAGAGTTTTGCCAAGTCAATATCGTCTGCATCTTGAAAGAAAATAAATGGCACTCACATAGGATCCGAATGTTGCAACACCTTATTGAAGACCCGATTGAGTGTTGCAAATGGGTGATTAACCAAATGAAAAGGGACTCGAAGTTTTGTACTGGAATTCTTTCTACGGACAAGGCCAATTTTCTATCAGCAGCAAAGGCAACGGTTGATGCTTTCAACACTGGGGTGAACTACACCAGATGAAACTATCGCGAATACAAGACCTTGAAAAGTTCGTATCGGACCTTCTACCATCGAAGACAAAATGCCGGAAAGAAGTTGTTTTGATGGTTGCATATGTTATGCCGTCCCTCTTAACGGCGATTTCCTACCTATCTCCAACATGATCGGGCTCCACCATATTACACTGTCTGTTCGTCGATGACTGGATCAGCAGCTTCCGGGACACTTGGGCACAGAGGTCCATCTTAGTGACCAGCGAGGTCGCTGGCTCTTACTACACTTGCCTTATAAAGCTGGGAAATTTGGAATACATAAAGGACCGCATTCTTGATGCGCGTGCGAAAATTTCATCCGACATAATGACTCAAGTTAGACTTCCGAACCTGTCATCTGAGTGTTACTTGATGCTGTCAAGACTTTGAATCACTCTGTACTTGTTATTCGTACTCGTGAAAGCCAAAGGCATTGAATGAGTGAATTATCGATTCTCCGAGGTCACCTTGACGCAAATGTGATTAGGGTCGTGGTTGGTATTACTGGTTTACTTAAATTTCTTTGATTAGTTGGAGGAAGAATCATCCTGTGCAATTAGAAGTCGTGTTTAGTATAAATATCGTGTTAGACATTCATAAAAATGTTAAAATTGTGACGGACAGCAAAATTGTCGTGAAAAACGAAAGGAATATGAATAAAATATGCAAGCATATTCATAATAATATATGCGAAAGGTACAGGCCTACACCGGCATTAGCAATACCATGTGATACAAAGGCTGTTTTATTCATCAAAACTTAATTTTGAGGCTTTTTACACAATAGCGATGTCCATGAAGTAAACAAAACATTGAAAAATCCCGTCGCTAAAAATGCTCAATTTCATCATGTTGCAGTCTATTTCAAACACGAAGTTCTATCTTATTACACTTACATCACTTAAATGTAATGAAATAATGATTTGTGCACATAAGTCTCAGGCTACAAAGCAGATTTACAGCATTTATAGTGTAGGCCTACTATTGAATAATATCATGACACAGCACATTTTGTTTCAGACTTTTGAATACACATTTTCTGAATTTTTTGGTTCAAATTTTTCACCTGTATTTTTTCATTAAGAAATCTAACTTGAAAAAATAATTTGCATATAACTAACATCGACTTTCAAATTACGCGATAATTTACATTTTATAAATAAAAAGCGCACAGAATGCTTTCGAAGTCATAATAAAGTTTATTGAAATTAGGAAGAAAATGTAAACCTGACATGTTTCGACTGGTCTTGTCAAAGGTAACCCAGCATGTGAAATTACATTGAAAGATAGACATTTTTTAAGAAGGAGAAGGTTGAGATACAGGTCAACACGCGATAGCAGCGGCAGACTGTGAGTCACCCGATTACCATGGCAAGCGAAGATTAATCACATGGTCCTTTTGCTTGCACAGGTTGGGATTATCACGTCTAATAAACAATGCCTCGAGGATACGTAAAATGCGGTCATTGTAAGCGTGGCATACAATCTCAAACTTGCTGATAGGGTCATTCGGAACACTACAGCAACTGAGCATATGTTCAGTAATTGCAGAGCGAGAAATTCCTAAATGACCATTTAAGAACCACCTGGGTATGTGCTCCCGCGCTCGAACTGTCAGGGGTCGTGACGTCCGTCCAATATAGGTTGATCCACAACAACAACGAAAAGAATAAATAACAGAAGACGTGGCGGCCACTGGCAGACGATCTTTAGGAGAAGCAACAGGAATACAGTTGGTCTTAAAAATAATTATGGGTTTTGCGGCAGGAGCAAACTTGGCCAGCAGTTCATCGATCGATTTGCGAATGAAAAGACTAGATTTGTCACCATAGAAAGGCAAGTTGACATAAGCAGCCTTTCTTTCAGCGGTGGCAACAGAAACATTATTGATCTCAGTGACTTCATATTGATCGATGAAGTGCTCAGGATAAGCATTAGACTTCAAAATAGCACGAATGGTATTGAATTCTTGGTCTAACATTTCATCAGAACAAATACGAAGCGCACGAATAAATAGAGAACGGACAAGGCCTCTTTTATAGGCAATGGGCACGAAACTGTGAAAACTCATGTAAACACCTGAAAAAGTTGGTTTACGGTTGCACCAAGTTTGTTCCTGCCGCAAAACCCATAATTATTTTTAAGACCAACTGTATTCCTGTTGCTTCTCCTAAAGATCGTCTGCCAGTGGCCGCCACGTCTTGTGTTATTTATTCTTTTCGTTGTGGTTGTGGATCAACCTATATTGGACGGACGTCACGACCCCTGACAGTTCGAGCGCGGGAGCACATACCCAGGTGGTTCTTAAATGGTCATTTAGGAATTTCTCGCTCTGCAATTACTGAACATGTGCTCAGTTGCTGTAGTGTTCCGAATGACCCTATCAGCAAGTTTGAGATTGTATGCCACGCTTACAATGACCGCATTTTACGTATCCTCGAGGCATTGTTTATTAGACGTGATAATCCCAACCTGTGCAAGCAAAAGGACCATGTGATTAATCTTCGCTTGCCATGGTAATCGGGTGACTCACAGTCTGCCGCTGCTATCGCGTGTTGACCTGTATCTCAACCTTCTCCTTCTTAAAAAATGTCTATCTTTCAATGTAATTTCACATGCTGGGTTACCTTTGACAAGACCAGTCGAAACATGTCAGGTTTACATTTTCTTCCTAATTTCAATAAACTTTATTATGACTTCGAAAGCATTCTGTGCGCTTTTTATTTATAAAATTACAAACAGGCACAATTGTTTCAATTTACATTTTGTAGGATTTCGTCTACTGAGATTGATAGCCGCAGACCTTGATCAGAAAGATTCTCGGCATGTTTACAAATCGATCCTCAGTAGACAGAGTGTCATCTACTGATCGGTCACTTGAGTGGCAAACAGTTAATGAATGTGTAGTCTAGACAGAAAGTCATTATTTCATGAAAGTCACGTTAAACTCATCATCATATTTATTCTAGAATGTTCATTAATGAGGAAATAGAAAACAATGAAAGCATTTAAATCTGCGAACGCTGGGGTGAAATGAATCTCCGTCCGTTTGAGCTGGCTTTCTATCGTACGACGTGCATATGTAATCTGTGAAGGTTGACTTCATCATTGAGAGAAGTTTTAATAAGTGGAAAATCCAATGCGACAAGTTGCAGTGCAAATTTGCTGTGTCTATTATTAAACTACATGCAAGCCTCAGGAGAGATCCTGCGCAGAGATTCTGAGTTTTACGGAGTAGGACAAAATTGATCAATGTCATACTTGTGTAGAAGATCTGCGATAGTGAATTAATAATCGCCTCTGTCTGCAACAGAGTTGGCTTTCTGCCCGACAGCATGTCTATAGTATTTAAGGAATCGTCAGCGCGTATTAAAAGATGCGGATAGGGTGTTGTTGTCAGGCGATATAGAACGTCAATAAATGTCATTCTTGAATAAATTTCTGAGTTCCATAAAATTAGATGAAATGTGCTCCGTCTTCTACCTGATGCAGCATGAGGAGAACCGAATGGGAATGAACATTGTGTCGGTTGAATTCTCTCATCCTGTAGCTGAGACTTTTGTTTTGTGGACACGAAATGGATTTGTTCAGGGAAAACATCATGAAGACGAGTCGACTTCATTCTTGTCTCCAGGGGTGCAGCATCAGTTTTGAGATGGTTGCTTTCATCGTCAGAGGGTTGGGATAGACGATGTCATTTTGTCTTCATATCTCCCACTGTGAATCGCTCCAATATTACACTTGGCCTTTGATGCCAACCAATTCAAAATTAGTCAAATAGGAGACGAGACCATGTCTGAAATTAGAGAAATGATTTGAACTTTTTTCGTTCTTGTAATGGATTAATGTGATTTCTTGTTGAATCTCGTTTATTCGGTTATAGAAGGGGTTGTGCTGCGACTTAATGATGTTCATATATTTGATGCTGTTCTCATGGAGTAACGCAATAGAGAAGGAAAACTGAAGCGTTCAGGATAGTCTTCGGACTCTTTCTCGCAAGATTCTTAACGTCAAGATTTACGAATACGATGCTGACTCGCGCCTGTGACCGTAATCAGTATCGTAGGACATGGTATTGGCTTTTTTAGTCGAAATCCAACGCACAGTGTGAAGTGGGCACGATGCTAATGCGATCAGTGATCACGATGCTTGTGTGAAGGACTCAGGAAAGTGTGATCGGAATATAGAGTAGACGAATCAACGAGGCTGCAATCGAGAACGTTCGTCTACTGATTGCTTTTTACTAATCATGCATCTGACTGCCCTGACGATGACTGCCAGTGGCAGCTGAAAGGCCTCGGATAAAAATCGGTAATTTTGAAAAAAAATCACATCGTTTTCTGCGTCTTCCTCATAGCAAATGAAAGTGAATCAGTATTGAGAAATATAGAGCTACAACTAAACCTAAGGGTAGCCATATATAAAGAGTGAAATTGCTGTACGGAAACGCGGAGCCACTGAGGATGTCAATGACATAATCCTCATTGATAAGTCGGTTGCTCGTAGTAAATTATAATTTGTCTTATATTAGTGATTATAATTGGATAGAGGCAGCAAATACTGAAAGAATAATAGACTCTTGAAAATTCGTGCAGTGTGACTTGAAGGTTAGAACGAAGGAGCTCGGATGAATCTCAGCAATGGGCGTGTCCAAGTAGTAGCGTCGTCAGGGGAGGGGCGAAGGTGCGACTGCCCTCCCCCTTGCGACGTGAATAATTGTGCAAAAAGTCGCTGCGGACATTTTACGGATATATTTTTTATGCGCTCAACTAATTTGATTATGAGTAGCTGGTAATTTCTTCATTCACTATTCATCAGTTTTTCTTCATTTTAGTAATAATATAGATATCTAAATATATACATTAGGTTATTTATGACAACAAGGAGGCAGACCTTGCTCGCGAGTAACGATGTATCAGCTGCGTCGCTGACGCCCTGCTTATCAGCATAGAAACCTGCAGAACAAGGGAATGAAGCGGTCTCCGCAAAATGCTTGTTTTGATGTAACAAATGTAAAGAACTTGCGACTGAGGGATGCATATTCTACATTCATCATGACATAATTTTGCTAGGACCGACCCTCCCATCGAAAATTAATGTTGATGGAGGACTGACAAATACAGGGTAAAAAGCATAACCAATTGAGTTTTGAACCGTTGCTTCATAAACTCTGTGCAAAGCATTGAGACTCAGGGGCTTCTTTACTTTTCTTATCGCATAAAACTGTCGATTGCTCTTTGAAATAATGCTTTTCATAACGGTCGCTCCAATCAAGACTATCATTCATCGCTACTCCAGTAGCCATAGATCTGAATGGGAAGATGTATAAACTTCCAGAATGTCATTAACTGCAAATATAATCACACATATGAAAGCGGAGATTTTCACTGTTAATGACAGATTTATGTGATGATGATGCTTATGATGCGTCATCTCAATTTTCGATGTCATATGCGTGTTGACGGAAAAGGTCTATATCCATTAAGGCGTATTGGCTTGTATACATCATAAGGTGCCAAACATGAGTTTAAGGGAATAATGTTTGTGATACCTTCTTATTATTCCATTGAGATTTTGTCAACTTAAGGAAGTCAAAATTATTCTACTTCTTTCATTGTGATATATATATAAAATTGGAGTCGGGTCTTTCGTGTATCAAATGAATACACCCCGGTCATTTGTAAACATCTGTCTGTCTCATGTTTGTAGTCGTATTGGGTGGATATTCATTGTTTATGCACTTAATCCCAATAATGGATATTCTCACCTATATATGTTACTTCTTGATGAGAATGTCTGCAAAGTTCTAAATTCAGCGAGAATGATCACAATGCATAACAATGCATTACACCTTTTTAATCTCAAGTTCAGAAGTTTTAAAATGAAATTCAGAAATTTTAAAGTCAAATTCAGAAATGTTAAAATCAATTTCAAAAGTATTAAAATGAAATTCAGAAATTTTTAAATCAAATTCAGGAATTTTAAAGTCATATTCAGAACATTCAAAATGAAATTCAGAAGATTTAAAATCTATTTCAGAAGAATTTTTAGCATTTAAAAACTATCAAAAAACTATATTCTCAGTAACTAAACACATGGGATCGCTTCAACCGCTTTGGTTAACGCCCACATTTCAATAAAAAAGTTCTGTCATTTTACTAATGCCCAACTTCCATGTCTTCCATGGCATGCGCAGCAGCAAAGAAAGTATGACTGTGTTGACAGCAGCGGGCACAGTCCTGACCAGTTAAGCTGTGCATTGCGTTTTCTATTCTAGTTTCTACGTATTGCAGTCGCTGTTCTCCAAGATTGTCCTTAGGTGTAGTTTCGATGGGAAAGGAGATCAATCTTCCATTGAGCGTGATGCAAATTCAAGCCTGAACTCTGACAAACCAGGAGATTGACATCACATTAAATGCGTACTCAGTAGTTGAACTGCTACTTTAGAGTTTATTCCTCGCATGTTAATGTAGACATCTATGCGACCTCTAGTGGTGTGGAGTTGCTTGTACATAAACTGTTTTATTTAGAAGTCCATAAGTCAGCATACAAGCTTCTGTCTCTTTCATAGTTATCAGCTTGTATCACTTCGAGCAACTCGCATCGTCATTTCGTCATGTCTCATAGAGGAAAGTACAATAAAGGAAACGAAGCTTGTGTTCGACTACTTGTGTGAAGCAATTGAAAATCGCCCCCAAATTACCTTGAAGGAGTTGAAAGATGAAGTTTTACGGCATTTCGACGTGCAAGTAACTGTGCCGATGAATACCCAAGACGTGAAGCGCAAGCGACGCGATTACGTATTAGCCGCAACTGAACTGATGCGACAGGGCAAAACCTTTATTTGGATTGATGAATTGAATTTTAACCTCTTCTTTCGCAGAACTCAAGGTCGTGGCCGACAAGATGATAGAGCAATTGTTCTTGCACCAACATCGAAAGGCAGAAACATTCATGTCATCGGTGCCATTACATCCTACTCGATCGTACACATGAGACGTGGAGCTTTCGAGTAGGAGAACGCTGCTGAATGGGTCAATGTGATGCTCGAACAGTTGCCAGATAACATTCTTCCTGAGCATGCTGTGGTCGTCTGTGACAACGCTCCCTGTCACTCGCGCTTGGAGCAATGCATTGAGACGAATCCTGGACTCACTATTTTGAGATTGGGACCATTCTCACCGATGCTCAATCACATTGAGCAAATTTGGTCGAAATTGCTTGTAAAGCGGAATATGTTGGTGTCCAATGCAAGTCGCGACAATCTTGGAGAACAGCGACTGCAATACGTAGAAACTAGAATAGAAAACGCAATGCACAGCTTAACTGGTCAGGACTGTGCCCGCTGCTGTCAACACAGTCATACTTTCTTTGCTGCTGCGCATGCCATGGAAGACATGGAAGTTGGGCATTAGTAAAATGACAGAACTTTTTTATTGAAATGTGGGCGTTAACCAAAGCGGTTGAAGCGATCCCATGTGTTTAGTTACTGAGAATATAGTTTTTTGATAGTTTTTAAATGCTAAAAATTCTTCTGAAATAGATTTTAAATCTTCTGAATTTCATTTTGAATGTTCTGAATATGACTTTAAAATTCCTGAATTTGATTTAAAAATTTCTGAATTTCATTTTAAAACTTCTGAACTTGAGATTAAAAAGGTGTAGTCAACATCATTACGCATTACAAGTGTACAATCTTTCTATCGAGCGTAGAGAAATAATATGAGTACAAAATAAACATAATGACGCACTAGACTTGCACTTGCTTGTCTTATGGAAACCACTCATATCGGTTCTATGCGTGGTCTTGCAGATGTTAACAAGGAAAGGATGTATTTGATTTATTTTCATTGCCAATTCTTCATCCCGAATTCATTTATCTAACTTTCAGATTTCCTTGACCATTGAGGTTTACTTTAGATCCTAATGAAAGACGAATGACCCTAGGTCAACAACGCACCACAGGCAATGAAAATGTGTCGTAACAACCCCTTGTCATCCTCTTTATTGCGTTGTTGTTTTCCTTTCAGCATGAAATGATACACGCTTACATCTTCATCGTTCATCATGATCGCGTAAGTTGAATTATATTTTCTGAAATGTAACTTGATGGGAGCATCTTACTACTGAATAAATTTTTCAGCAGCTTGATGTAGGTTAAATGAAATATTAGAATGCGGGGAATAAATCTGTTGGTAGTCTTATCACAAGTGTATGAGGAGACTGCGAGTTACCGTATATTTTACCATCATTATCATTCATTTCAGGATAGAGATGCGCACGGCCCTGTCTTCCAATCACATATGCACAGAATAAATGCTGCTGCAGGAACAAAGATAACGGTAAGTAAATGATCTTAGCTCATGAAAACATGCTGTGGATATAATTAATTCCAAAACCAAAAACGATAATGATGATTTAGCATACCCGATCATGACATTCGGCATTGCTTGAATAGTGAATTTTCAATTTTCAAATATGCGGGGTGTAACGCACAAATCGAAATTCTAAGTGAAGTGAATATAGGATGGCGGACTCCCTTGTCAGAATGATGCTTCAGAAGGATAATTCCTTTTTTCTTTTTATGTGGCATTTTTTCACATCAGTTGCTTCTCATGACATTTTAAATCTCCCTAGAGTTCTATTCGCACCGTTTTCTCTTCTGTTCTAAGTTCGCAGTTGCAGAAAGTCTGGTGATAAACAGCGAATCAGCAATTAAAATTAACAGGAGATAAAATTTATCTGCATTATGCGAATAAGTGAATGTTCTGCAACAATGTGTCTCACCGCTCAATAAACGTACCTTGTGTTCACTTTTCTTGATGAACAATTCATGACCCAGTTTTTTAATCTTCATTTTCGTAGGATCCATGTAAAATTTGTGAAGTAGGATATATATCAAATGCCGCGATATAAATGTCCAATTGCAGCTTTCTTATCAGATTTTGTTCAAAAGCGATCTTTGGAAAATTTTATTTTAGCTATATTCGACATTAGAAAATGAAAAAATGAAAAGAAAAGGCAAGAATTCTTCGACCCGAATCTGTGTTGAAGCAAATATGATGCAAAATAAATATACGAACCGCTTCGCCTCCGACTTGGTCACTCCTGATAATGTTGGGTATAAGATTTCTATACATTGATATCAGACCGGAAGGAGCAAAGGTCCTCAGCCTCCTCAGCGCAACGAACGTTGGAATACAATATCGACCGCAATATCATACATTTTGCACCTGATGTAATATCCACAGAGATGCATGCAAACATTTGAAGATGAAACAAGATTGTGAGAAAATGTCAATGTCTGATCTTCAATGTTTGCTGGATACTAATCGACAAGCTTTGTACAAGTTGATAAGAAATAATAAATTAAAGTGTCTTAAAATGCATGAGCTTCCAACTCCAAAAATTTCACACCACTATCATGCAGGGTATTTTCCAATTAAATTTGCATTTTATGTACTTACAATGCAAATTTTTCCTTCTCGTTTTCTAAGCCGATACCGACCTATGTCAATCACGGATAATGCTTTCAATACAACTTGATCGAAGAATGATTTCTCATATACTTTCAATCAACATTCAGGAAATTCTACACATACGATGATTCTTCATCCAAGAAAAACAATTGATTCAGTAGTAGCTTGCTGAACAGTATATGTACATTGTCAAACGCGACATCCAGTAGATAATTATTGTTCCTTTGCAGATTTATCATACATTTCATGATGAAGTTGCATCTCACCAGAAACATTGGTGGAAATGTTCAGGGCCATGTCAACATCGACCGCCTTTCTTCGGCATCGTCAAGCGCGCTATGAACCGTGCTCCGAGTCCTCGCGACTTTTGGTGGTCTCAGCACCAGCGAGAGTGTGGAGGTAAAGTTAAGCTTAGTATATTGATCAAACGCATATAAGGCAAACTCCTCAGTTCATTGGTCATCCTATATCCATTCATTGGTCTTCCTATATTAATTATCTGACGGTTTTGTCTCAAAATTGAATACGTACACCAGCAATTTTTCTCATTTTACAGGAACATACACAAAAATCAAGGAGCCGGAATCAACGAAAACCAAGGGAAGGAAAAACAGTAAGATCTTCAAATGTAAATGTCTATTTTGACACTTCGTGAAATTTTTGCTTTACAGGTGAAAGTAGCTCATCTTCCTCCAGAACAATCAAAGGCGGGATTCTCATTCAAAATCCTTCGCAGTCGTTGAAATCACCTCCAAACTCCAGGAAAAGGGAAGGAACTGACATCCGGAACTTTTTTTCTCCTAAAACTGCGAAAATAGATTCATCCCCTTCAGCATATTCCTTTCAATCTAGTATCAAACCTAGAACACCAGGCATGCCGCCCCAGAATTCGAAGATACCTCCACGTGTGCCTCCCCAGAGTTCCAAGATACCTCCACATGCGCCACCCCCGAGCTCCAAGATACCTCCACGTGTGCCACCCTTGAGTTCCAAGATGCCTCCTCGAGTGCCACCTTTAATTTCAAAGACAACTTCACTTGTGCTACCCCCGAGTTCAAAGATGCCTCCACAGATGCCGCACCAGAATTCGAAGATACCTCCACATGGGCCATCCCAGAGTCACACGAATCATCCTGCAGATGTAAAGACCCAGGCTAGCGGAACGGAGCTGTTCAGAAAGTCCGTTTTGCAGTCATCAAACATACGAACCATACAAGAATCCAATGTGAATGTGACATCCTCCGAAAGGTTCCCAGGTCAGGGGAAAGCGATAGGAGGGTCGTCTAATGGGAGAAGTCGTTTGCTGTCTCTCTATGGAAACTCTAACTGAAGTCTCTTCGAAGCATTTCTTTTTCTCTAATCATCTTCCGGTGAACGGTTTTATATCCAAATATTTGAGAAAGATATTTTTGTAATACAGATTTCCCCTATAGTAATGAGTTTTCGCTCACTATCATGTATTACTTGCTTGAAAATCGTGTCATAGGCATCGGATGAATCAAAGCAGATGAATAGGCCTATATCGTTATTGTCTTTTTGTTTCGCTAGCCTTGATGACATCGGTTCTGTACAAGAATCTCGATGAAGCTACTTTTCGTGGCTGTACCGAACACGACGGATTGAGGAATATTTTCGTCCTCGTGAAACCCAGGGTTGTTGAATTGTATTATGGCAGATGTTGATATCTGCTACCTGTTATCTAGGTAACAGGTTGCTAAATTATTTATTAATTTGTTGGAGTGCCATAACAACTCAAATTAGTAATTCATTAGATGAGCATATTGCAAAAATAAGTAAGAAAGAGAAGCTTGAGACTACTTTATTCTCAGCGTGGAAATCAAGAATCATGACACTGATTAAAGATCGAATATATCTTGCCAAGAAATTCTCGAATAGATTTCGCGCACACAGTAATCGACACAAGATTAATGTCAAAATGGGTAAAAATCTGAAAGAATTGCAGAATGACGTCATAATTACGCCAGTTGATAAAGCATCTAATAATTATGCCTTCATTTGCAAAAAGTTTTATCTCAAAATTCTCTTAGCCGAGTTGGGAATTGATATTTCCACGTCGAACATATCGGGTAATGATACCTATGGTCCAGAGCAAATTTTAGCGCAGAATGTAATTGAGCAACACACAACAATTATGAAAAGCGAGTTTAAACTATCTGTCTGTGAAAAAGACAGAAAATTACCAAAATTATATTGGATTCCAAAATTTCACAAAACTCCATGCAAATTTAGATTCATAGCAGGAGCACGACAATGCACATCGAAAAAGCTTTCCATCAAAGTAAATTCAGCCTTAAGTATTTTGCGTGACAATTTTCAGAGATATTGTATGGCAATTAAGAGAAACAGCGGTTTCGATTGCTTCTGGAGTATAAAGTCCACACAAGAATTTCTACATAGATTAAATTCGACACAAGTTCATTCATTGCAAGTTTTCGATTTTTCAACCTTATATACGAATCTTGATCAAAAATTGATTGAAGATCACATATTCGCTATTATGGATTTGGTGTTTAATTCCTCAAATAGAAAATTTATTTGCATTGGACATGATAAGTCCTTTTGCTCAATGAAAAAATATAGTGGTTATCACTGTTTTGATAAACAGAAGTTAAAAGAAGCCATACATTTCCTATTATCACAGACCTACGTCACATTCGGTAATTTAGTTTTCAGGCAGATTAAAGGCATTCCAATGGGAGGAAATTCTAGTCCACTCCTAGCTGACCTATTCCTCTTACACTGCGAATATGTTTTTATGCAAAATTTGATAAAAGCTAAGAAATATCATTTAGCACGCTTGTTATCACCTACATCAAGATACATAGACGATATATGTGTTGTCAATTATAAACACTTTAATTCGTTGATTCAAAGAATTTATCCACCTGACTTGTTGGCGGCGAGAAATGGTGATAACAATAAAGAGGTAGTTTACCTTGATGTGAAAATACAAATCTCACAGAACAGGTTGAGAACTTCAGTATATCACAAGGTAGATGACTTCTCTTTCTCTGTGGTGCAACTGACTTTTCCAGAGAGTATGATCCCATTACAGATGGCCCTTCATGTTTTCGCGTCGCAGGTAGTCAGATATTGTAGAATATGCTCGAAGTTACAAGACGCTGTGCACAAAACTAACAAGACACTAAATATCATGAAATCTAGAGGTTATTCTCAGCATGACTTGATGAGTTACACAGAAAAGGCTCTCACAAGGCATAATGAATCGCTTCACAAATATGGTCTTTTCTCGGCTCGACAATTCACTTCACTCTGTGAATTTCAATGAGGCACGCGACCAACAAACGACTCACATTTTCCTTAATGCCTTGCTGCATAGGTGAATAAACGACTAACAATGACTTGTAGCCATCATATGGGGGTGGGCAGTGAAGAGTGAATACAGAGCGCTTAGCGTGTCTTACGGGAGATGAGAGAGCTCCCATTGTTAAGTCTTGATGTATGAGGCGAAGTTTGTGTAAAGGCGGATTACATATTTATCACACAGCGATTACATCTTTATGGGATTCGAGGATGAACAGGATCTGTTTACTTGTGGGAATCGAAAAGGCAAAGATTGATGTACAGGATTTGTTTACATGTGAGGATCGCAAAAAGCATACTGTATTTATTGATGTGATGAATTTAATGACAGGATCTGTTTACATATGGGAAACGCAACAATTGAATGATATCTGATTTATCTTTGTGACATATCTTTCAAGACATATCATTACCTATTCAGTATTTTGTCAGCCACTATGTGTGGGACCCCGCTCGTCTGGGTTTGAGTGTTCAGGTTAGGGGTCGAAACACAACTAGACGAGTACCTGCTGATGACTGACGGACTGCAGTATTATGTTTTATATCCCTTAATCGGTAACTGAAGTAGTGGTCGATGTATTGTAATTCAAATGAAGAAATGTGGAATTACATGAAGTACTATAGACGGATGAAGAAACTGGCGATAACAAATTCAAGTGAAGAAATAGTATTTTCCATGTGTAGTCTTAGGTATAGTGTGTATAGTTTCATTGCTTTCGGTGTAGTAGAGTGTCATTGTAATTCTATTGTTTACCTCCATTATCCACTTTCCACTTATCCCCTTTGTGTAGTGTCAGATATAGTTCACTTGTAATCAGTGTAGTAGCATCGTTGTATTTCCATATTTTACCTCCACTTTTCCAATTTTTATTCATCGGTTTCCTGTTGTTTTATATTATCCATTTTTTAATTTCCTTAACCTATGGTGACCATTGTCTTATTCTATTTCCACTATCAGCATCTGTAGTCGGTACAGTATATTAGAAGTCTGTTTTGAACGTGTATACGGCAGTGTTTGGAATCTATGGTATTAGTATATCAACAGCAAGAATGAGTAGTATTACAAGTCTTAAGATTTCCATTTTTACCAGATATTGGGCCAAAGCTGATCAATTTTAATTCGTTGCCACGAGAAAGCTACATTGAGTTCTTTTAAGAACTGATTAATCCAATGGTTACAGTAGCATTGCCTTTGTACACTTGCGGATTGGAGAACGCCATCAGTCCTCCTTAGGACTACTTTAACTAATAATTTAAATTAGTAAGCATTATATTCTATTATAAATGGCTACTGGGATGACTTTCATCATCGTATGAGAATTACTTGGATAGTATGTCTTCAGATGCAGGTGGTTTCACGACCCCGCTACTGGACCTCTGCTAGCTGGCGAAATGCCTAATTTGTCCCACATCTTAATAATTATCATACATAGTCACTTAGGCGCAAATGCCAATAGATAGCAGGAATTTGAAAGTCCAACCTCGGCAAATTCCTCGCTCTTTTCGAGGCTCTGGCAAATTTTCTCATGGTTTATATGGTACGAAAAGTGTTCAGCGTTAATGCGAAGGAGTGGATAGCGCCCTCTACTTTGGAAAACATTAGATTTTGTGGTAGCAATAGATGTCTTTGCTGTAAATCTTTGAATACCGAAAATTGCTACGAAAGTTTCAGTACAGGCAACCGGTTTATCTTTGATCAGCCAGGTGTTTTTACTTGTAAAAGTAGAAATGTTATTTATCTTATATCATGTAGCAGATGTGGAATGCAATATGTAGGACAGACAAAGCAACCGCTACATTGTAGATTAAATGGTCATCGTCATTCAGTATTAAAAGGTCACTTAAACACATATCTTAGCAATCACTTTAAGCAAGATCATCATTCTTGGACTGATGTTGAATTGCAAATTATTGATCATGTTGATGACAATATATACATATCACCGGAAGAGATAAACAGAGAGCTCAACCGCAAGGAAGACATGCATATCAAGATGCTCAATACCTTATACCCCTTGGGTTTGAATGATAGAGTTTTGGGAGGTGGATGTGTATCTCAGCAGTCCATATCCAATGATCAATTTTTTAGTTATCCGATTAGCAGACGAAAAAGGAGTCATGGAATAAGAAAATCGGGTAGAAAAAGCTCAGGTATTATGGAACTTGACAATACCTATCAAGAATTACAAGATTCTTTTGAGACGCGTAGGATGTCAAGGTTTTATCATCATCTAAAATCTCTCCCTAAAACTATGCTAAGAGCCATTCTAGGCAAGACAAGGGATGAGGCAAACATGATGACATTTGTACTAACAGCATATATTCAAAATAAACTTAACCTAGACTCGGAGAACAAAAATGTAAAAGAACGGGCAACCATTATCATCCCGTTCGAATCTCAGACAATAGACTCACTCAATCTCATGTCTATGTTCTGCGATCACAGTGTGTGCAAGCTAATTCCAAGCACAATTCAAGAACGTTATCCACCGAAAATATTCTATAAATTAGATAAACCCACTGCATTGAAGTTTTGCAATTATGGGCGTTTTTTGAATAACCTAAAGTTTCAGGATGTAATGCACATCATGAACAATCCATGCTCATGTAGCAAGAGGCAATCTTTTGTTTACCCACATTATGGTCACGTAATAACGGGTGATCTGGATATTGTGGATGATGAAGACTTACGTCAACTCTTCAGTTTTGGTACCAAACACAGAATCCCCAAAAGCCTTAGTTGGAGTGCCATAACAACTCAAATTAGTAATTCATTAGATGAGCATATTGCAAAAATAAGTAAGAAAGAGAAGCTTGAGGCTACTTTATTCTCAGCGTGGAAATCAAGAATCATGACACTGATTAAAGATCGAATATATCTTGCCAAGAAATTCTCGAATAGATTTCGCGCACACAGTAATCGACACAAGATTAATGTCAAAATGGGTAAAAATCTGAAAGAATTGCAGAATGACGTCATAATTACGCCAGTTGATAAAGCATCTAATAATTATGCCTTCATTTGCAAAAAGTTTTATCTCAAAATTCTCTTAGCCGAGTTGGGAATTGATATTTCCACGTCGAACATATCGGGTAATGATACCTATGGTCCAGAGCAAATTTTAGCGCAGAATGTAATTGAGCAACACACAACAATTATGAAAAGCGAGTTTAAACTATCTGTCTGTGAAAAAGACAGAAAATTACCAAAATTATATTGGATTCCAAAATTTCACAAAACACGACAATGCACATCGAAAAAGCTTTCCATCAAAGTAAATTCAGCCTTAAGTATTTTGCGTGACAATTTTCAGAGATATTGTATGGCAATTAAGAGAAACAGCGGTTTCGATTGCTTCTGGAGTATAAAGTCCACACAAGAATTTCTACATAGATTAAATTCGACACAAGTTCATTCATTGCAAGTTTTCGATTTTTCAACCTTATATACGAATCTTGATCAAAAATTGATTGAAGATCACATATTCGCTATTATGGATTTGGTGTTTAATTCCTCAAATAGAAAATTTATTTGCATTGGACATGATAAGTCCTTTTGCTCAATGAAAAAATATAGTGGTTATCACTGTTTTGATAAACAGAAGTTAAAAGAAGCCATACATTTCCTATTATCACAGACCTACGTCATATTCGGTAATTTAGTTTTCAGGCAGATTAAAGGCATTCCAATGGGAGGAAATTCTAGTCCACTCCTAGCTGACCTATTCCTCTTACACTGCGAATATGTTTTTATGCAAAATTTGATAAAAGCTAAGAAATATCATTTAGCACGCTTGTTATCACCTACATCAAGATACATAGACGATATATGTGTTGTCAATTATAAACACTTTAATTCGTTGATTCAAAGAATTTATCCACCTGACTTGTTGGCGGAGAGAAATGGTGATAACAATAAAGAGGTAGTTTACCTTGATGTGAAAATACAAATCTCACAGAACAGGTTGAGAACTTCAGTATATCACAAGGTAGATGACTTCTCTTTCTCTGTGGTGCAACTGACTTTTCCAGAGAGTATGATCCCATTACAGATGGCCCTTCATGTTTTCGCGTCGCAGGTAGTCAGATATTGTAGAATATGCTCGAAGTTACAAGACGCTGTGCACAAAACTAACAAGACACTAAATATCATGAAATCTAGAGGTTATTCTCAGCATGACTTGATGAGTTACACAGAAAAGGCTCTCACAAGGCATAATGAATCGCTTCACAAATATGGTCTTTTCTCGGCTCGACAATTCACTTCACTCTGTGAATTTCAATGAGGCACGCGACCAACAAACGACTCACATTTTCCTTAATGCCTTGCTGCATAGGTGAATAAACGACTAACAATGACTTGTAGCCATCATATGGGGGTGGGCAGTGAAGAGTGAATACAGAGCGCTTAGCGTGTCTTACGGGAGATGAGAGAGCTCCCATTGTTAAGTCTTGATGTATGAGGCGAAGTTTGTGTAAAGGCGGATTACATATTTATCACACAGCGATTACATCTTTATGGGATTCGAGGATGAACAGGATCTGTTTACTTGTGGGAATCGAAAAGGCAAAGATTGATGTACAGGATTTGTTTACATGTGAGGATCGCAAAAAGCATACTGTATTTATTGATGTGATGAATTTAATGACAGGATCTGTTTACATATGGGAAACGCAACAATTGAATGATATCTGATTTATCTTTGTGACATATCTTTCAAGACATATCATTACCTATTCAGTATTTTGTCAGCCACTATGTGTGGGACCCCGCTCGTCTGGGTTTGAGTGTTCAGGTTAGGGGTCGAAACACAACTAGACGAGTACCTGCTGATGACTGACGGACTGCAGTATTATGTTTTATATCCCTTAATCGGTAACTGAAGTAGTGGTCGATGTATTGTAATTCAAATGAAGAAATGTGGAATTACATGAAGTACTATAGACGGATGAAGAAACTGGCGATAACAAATTCAAGTGAAGAAATAGTATTTTCCATGTGTAGTCTTAGGTATAGTGTGTATAGTTTCATTGCTTTCGGTGTAGTAGAGTGTCATTGTAATTCTATTGTTTACCTCCATTATCCACTTTCCACTTATCCACTTTGTGTAGTGTCAGATATAGTTCACTTGTAATCAGTGTAGTAGCATCGTTGTATTTCCATATTTTACCTCCACTTTTCCAATTTTTATTCATCGGTTTCCTGTTGTTTTATATTATCCATTTTTTAATTTCCTTAACCTATGGTGACCATTGTCTTATTCTATTTCCACTATCAGCATCTGTAGTCGGTACAGTATATTAGAAGTCTGTTTTGAACGTGTATACGGCAGTGTTTGGAATCTATGGTATTAGTATATCAACAGCAAGAATGAGTAGTATTACAAGTCTTAAGATTTCCATTTTTACCAGATATTGGGCCAAAGCTGATCAATTTTAATTCGTTGCCACGAGAAAGCTACATTGAGTTCTTTTAAGAACTGATTAATCCAATGGTTACAGTAGCATTGCCTTTGTACACTTGCGGATTGGAGAACGCCATCAGTCCTCCTTAGGACTACTTTAACTAATAATTTAAATTAGTAAGCATTATATTCTATTATAAATGGCTACTGGGATGACTTTCATCATCGTATGAGAATTATCAGCTGAACATGTTATTTCGTCTGATAAGTTGTGGGGATTGTGAAGGGCCGTTGCTGGGAATATTAAATTGAATCGAAAATCAAGATATTTACTTCAGTGAACCTTTCATTTTCACAGATGGGTGTGCTGCGTTCACATGGGAATGCATTTCAAACCGTAAATAATTATAAAGTCGAAAAATCGTAAGTAGATTTCCTTTGGTGGCGGAGTTGCGCAAATAAATGCATCATTTTATTTAACACAGAGTTTTGAATTATGTAATGCGCTTCGATGAGAGGATATAAGCTTGATCATCTGAAAGTCAGAAATCAAATTATATCGAAGTAACGGAACTTTGACAAGTAAGATGAAGGAATTAGGTTAAGGGTCAGAAATTTTGGTTAGCCAAGACTGCTATCAAACCTTATTTTCTCATGAAGTGTTCGGATTTGGTTCGGTTTGTCGGAAGTTTTCTCTGAGTAGTATAACAGCTAATCAATGCTATTAAATTTGCGAAATTCAATACTCCAGACTGCAAAAACGTAGACACGTTTGACATTTTTGAACTATCATACGACAAGTTATATAAAAATATGAATTAATTTTACAGCTTTCCCTTAGAACAATCTGCTTTAAATTCGATGGAAAATGAGACATTTTTGAAACTCTCAAAATGCTGAAACATGTGTGTTTTGTAATGTATGATTGAGCGAGATGATCATGAAACAGATTGCTTTTATAATGGCATGCAAGGAACTGACATAATTTGACTAAGAACATCAATTTGCTCATGCTGTAAGTAAAGATACAAGTCCATGAATATTGTTCTACGTGTCACGTATCTGTTTTGAGTCATTAGTTGCTTGCTTTCGAATATCCCCGGACGACATCAATTTATACAAGTGTATATCTTTTTGTTTGAATAGACCCTGTGCCATGATTATGAATCAAGTTGTGGAGCCACGGTTAACCAGATGGTCGGTTATGAAGAAATACAATTCATAGCAAACCACAGTGCATTTCGCTTACCACCGGTAGGCATGGTCGCGTTCTGAATTCAGAAAATCATTTCCAATCTAAAGAAATGAGCGAAATTTAGTTAAGACATATCAATAAATTGACAACAGTCAATAAGCGTTCGAAATGTCTGAAAATGACAAGAGACCAGAATTACTACTATACAAAAGTCAAGCTAAAATGATGAATGGTTAAAACAAAACAAGAGAAAAGAAAGAGGTTCGCCTTAAAGGACTTCAGTCCAAGCAGTTTCAGTATTACATTCACACTTGTTTACACCTAACATGTTAATCGGTTGTGGCAATGACATTGGTCATTATTTGACTGGAACTTTCAACAGAAATACTTAGCCACATTATACATAGTGCCAAGGATAGAGTAAGTATGTAGTAGATATAGTGCCGATTAAAAAAATGTCAGCAGACAGTGGAAATTTTTATATCAAAAGATTTTTTGGAGAGATTAGGTTCATGTCTAAAATATTGATCCATTTTTAAATAGCTATTTTTTGCAAATTATTCCTGTGCCTTATATACTAGCGACTTCGAACCTCAGACTTCAATATACATGTGTAAGTAGTATGAAGCTTTTAGGATATCAAAGATAATGATAATGTGATAACAAGTACCTTAATTATACGAAGATTAAGCTGATTATTAAGGAAACTTCATCAACCGCATTATAATGCAAGTCTTCATACAAAAGTTGAGATTAAAGAAAATTGCTGTAGAGATTGCTGATTAAATAATTCTATTGACAAACATGTTTCAATACTTGAAACATACCATCATCACAACAGCAAAAGTGATACATGCACAAAGATTTAAATACATCCGAAAGTTCATTCAAAAAGCAGCGCGAGCAATAATAGCAAAGAAAAACAATTAAAAGAACAGCAATTGATCAGTCTGCGTCTGAGTATTCATGAGCTTCATATTTTGGCTCTTGCAAGATTTTATCAGTAAAGCCTCTCCAATACGAGTATAATTGGTATGTAATAGAATGGAGAACGACTTCTCACTTGGGAAATGTAAGATTTCAGAGGCTGGTCTACCGTTGACATGTTCTTTGATCCTATTGTATAAGTGGCGACGAGTTTCCCCGACATAGCACTCTTGACAGTCCTCACAACTGTATTTGTTTATTAAGTCGAGACTTAACTATATTAACGACTTACAACTGTATTTGTAAGTCGCTAAACGAATGTCGTTTAACGAGCATTCCTCCTTAAGATACAAATTAGAAGTTAGAGTTCAACTATTCATCTGTGATTTGATGCAATTTCTATAGTTGTATAATTTCATGATTCACCAAATTAAGCTTCATTTCTTATCTGAATAATATTGTGGACCTATTTGCATCCTTTAGTTTAATTATGATCATTGTCTTCGATTGTGATACTTTGTTCTTACTGTGCCGGTAGTTTAAGTGACAATAATGATTAAACTCAATTATAAATATGCGCGTGTGATACTCCTATTAATATGACTGAGCATTAAAGTAAGATAAGACACTTCCATTGAAGCTATTTAATGAACATTGTCTATCCAAGGTTGTCCTGACACGGGGATTTGTTGAATGCTACTCTTCCTTCTGCTTTACTATCAATGGTCAGTCAAATCCGTACAAATTTCTCCAAAAGTGTAAAAATCAGCATATTTCACATGTGGTGCTGGGTCTCAAGTTGAGTTCATCTAATAAAACCGAGACTGCATACACATTAGGGATTAAATTAATTCTAAGTTGCCACTCTACCTAGTATACTTACTCTATGGTGTCAGGGAACCCTATGCCTGGATGAAAAAGCCATTTCACTTCCTTGGCATGGTCATCTAGGGTTCTCTGATAGTACCATATACTGTAAAATTCATGGATACAAATTCATATAAACTCATTGACATAATTAATGAAACAAACTATCATTGGCTTGAATTGAAGTTTGTTTCATTTTTTTCTCAAGTATGATGCAATATCTCACTTTCTATGTATTACCATTCAACACATTAGAGAATGGAGAAAGATCTGTGGTGGTCAAATTTCAAATTTTGATATCGATACAACTGTCACAATTGCTTTTACAAATTGAACATAAACGTGAACTGAAATCTAGCTTTCGTAAAATAAAATGGCACACGATCAGTTTACCAGAGGTATGGCTATTGGAATGATTCGTTGTGGTAGAAGTTGTGCGAGTGTTGCCGAAGAGCTGCAACTATCGAGAGTCGTTGTTTGGAGGTGGTGGTGTCGATGGAAAGCAGAAGATGTTAAAAAGAAGAAGGGATCTGGTGGACCAAGAAAGTCTGCAGGAAGGACAGACGTACGTCTAGTTTTAGCTGCAAAGAAGAATAGATTTGTGTCAGTCCCAAAGCTAGTCGTACACTGGAAGAGTGCATCAAATATAGACTGTAGCGTTCGAACGGCTTACCGAAGATTGCGAGAAGCTGGAATTTAATCGCGACGACCAGCTGTCCTAATTCCATTGAGTTTTGAGCACCGCAGAAGACGAGTTGCCTGGTGTGATGCTCATCGCTCATGGAATGACCATCACTGGCAGAAAGTCTTGTGGACCGATGAATCGAGATTCACTCTGGATTTCAATGACGGTCGTGTCAGAGTGCATCGTCTTCCAGGTGAACGCTTTGCCCTATGCTGTATTAAAGAACACGACAGATATGGTGGTGGAAGTGTTATGCTGTGGGGTGGCATTTGGCATGGCGGACGAACGACAGCAGTCATCATCAAAGGCACGTTGACTGGAGAGAGGTATCTCAATGAAATTGTGCTTCCTGTTGTTGCCCTTGTGGTCAGGGTGGAGGATCTCGTCTTCCAAGACGACAACGCAAAACCACATCGCTCTTCGGCTGTCATTGCCACTGTTAGGAGATTGAACATTCAAACCCTTGACTGGCCTGCACGCTCACCTGACTTGTCACCCATTGAGAAAGTATGGGACGAGCTTGGTCGGCGAGTGAGACACCGCTATTCACTTCCACCAGTGTCCCTGAAGATTCTCTCTGAAAGATGACAGAGCAGTGGCTTCTCCTTGAAACATTCTTCATTCAGAAACTTTGTGAATCCATGCCATCTCGGATTACTGAATGTATTGGAGCTAGTGGGGGGCACACGCGCTATTAAAGTTGAATCTGCTACATGCGTTGTTTTTCTGTGCTAGCGACTTGGTGGAGATTGTGACTAAATTATCAAGGTATCAAACATACATGTATATATACCAGTCAAAAATGAAAGAAGTTAAAGAAGTAAATGTTTCAAAAATTTTGTCAATGAGCATATATATTCTCGGTTAATAAATCCTTGCAGCGTTCGTAAGCAGTATGAATGTACTCAATCGATTATGATGGTTTCATGCCAACATAAAGTTAATAGAATTTGTAGTTGTCGCATCCACAGCGATACATGTATTTCTGATTCACTCATCAATTCGTTGTTGAATAAGTGGGGGTTTAGAAGCTAAGTAGAGAAAATGGTTTCTAAGATTGTTATGCATTTACTTAAATGTGTTTCACCTATTGGTTTGGTCATTATCAGATTTAATGATTTACAAAGTGGCAGTCAAAATTCATGCATCAAAAACTCTAAAAAGTCATGCTTTAGGGAGAAAAGAAAAATGATCAACAATAATGAGCAGATATATCCACAGAAATTATCATGATGGTTGAAAAGGAATGGAAATGATCATTTACTTGGTTTCCTGATTTCTATTTCCTAAAATGTTTCAAAGTCCAGGTCACTAAACACTTTCAGGGTTGCCAAACATTCGGATTTTTTGACAGAATCTGCTGATATCCGGATTTTTATCGAATCAATGCTAAGTTTGTCAGTTATTTCTTTACCTATTCAATTCATTCAACTACTTACATTGGACTAAACTTGAATCATCCGCATCATTTTTACAAACGCACTGGCTATCAACCGCGACTGGCCGCATGTTATGACAGCCTTCATTGCTTCAAATCCAGATAGACTTCGGCTCATGCAAGCTACATACATTACATAACTGTGGAAAAAGCTATGAGCAAGCTGAAATTCAATGTGCTTCAGTTTGCAGTCGACATGAAGTATTTCTTCAAAGGGCAAGCTCTCAGGTCCGAAGAATTAGCTGCTCTGCGAGACGACCTGGATTTACCGAACTTGAAACTGATTGAACTGAAAAAAATAATTGAGGTTTTTGACCTTACTTCAGTTAGTGATTCGAGTTCTCACACTCCTTGATGCGCTGCGAATCTACATGTATTTCATCCACTATTTTCCCAAAAAAGGATCAATCGGTAGATTTGGCAAAGGGTAATCGGTATGAGCGACGGCGCAGCGCATTTGCATCCTTTTTCTGTCGGAAGCACTCCCCCTGTTTCAAGAAATGCAACTGTTTTTACAGGGAGATGATCCCATAGGGCTGTAGTATGTGCATAGAATTTGTGGGCTGTAGTATGTGCATAGAATTTGTGGTATGATGGCTTCTCTAGGCGGACGATTTATATTGCCCTCTGTCTATGAAGACATCGTCGTGTCGAGGATTTCAAGATCAACCACGGCCCCTGAAAATAACTCATCAGACGTTGACATTGGTCACCGAACCGAACGTTTTGTCTGAAAAATGTGCAGTATGCCGAAATGACCCATTTCAAACTTGAAGCGAAAGCTTTCTATTTGGAGGCTTTCCATGTAACCATGAACAATCTCAAACTTGATCAAAATGAACACATGCGTTTGTGACGAAAATTTAAGTTGTTGTGTCCATAAAACCGTACGCTTCAGTCGGATAAAGACAATACAAGAAAAATTGAAAAACTTGATTTTTCTTGCTGGTCTCATTCCTACAATGAAAATGGATGACATGCAACAATTAATCGAGGAATGGAAGCAGCTCAATGATATTCAGTCAGCACTCAATAAAGAATGTCTAGATGCTTATTAGGAGCAAGATATTCGAAGAGCACAAATATCCGCTGATCAAAATTCTTGTGTAGGCTCTTGTACTTTGTATTCAGTCACACAATGCTGCTTAGGAAAGAGGACTTAGTGTAAATGCAGTTGTAGTCACAAAGGAGAGAAATCGTCTCCAATCCGAAGCTCCGGCGATACTCAGTGGTATCCGGCGAGTGTGATCTCACTTGAAAAATATTGATGGATTGTAACATTTTTCAGTAACTCAGCCCCTCATCACTTAGCTCGAAGCTCAACCCGTCGATACGTCCAATCATATGAGCACGCACCTCGGAGAGTCTCCAACGTTGGGCCACCAAAGTTCGGCTTCTTGCAGATGCGGCAACCAATTACAGACCATCCGTCACATCATCGATGACTGCCCCCTTTTCAAAGCCCCGAATGGGTTCGTCGGTCTTCGTTGTCCGGATGTTGATACTCTCCAGTGGCTAGTGACTCTTTCCCTTGAACTCTAATCCCATCTACCTTATAATCGTCTGATTTGTGATTTTCTGATAGTATATATATATATATATATATAAACCAAAAAAGCACTCAAGGAAAAGTCAGAAGCACCAAAATTCCCGACCGGTTTCGTCCTGATCTAAGCAGGCTAGTCATGGGGACCCATTATTATAGATTCGTTGATTCATAACGCAATAATAGACGCGCTGATGAATTTTTATATAGCTTTGTTTTCATATGAAACGACCATTGCCTATATTTGTTAAAAGGATTTTTTAAAATGTTCTCAAGGTTTGTAAGATGATTGATATATTTGTTCATTTCATATATTGTGGGTTCATAGAAGCTTCGATTTTTCATTCATGAATTACGAGGAAAAGAGATGCGCATAATATTGATGACAGCCTTGCGCACAATGATTATTTTTCAATTCACAGTAAAGTATAGAAGATTCCATGATTAGAGCGTCCGCTTTTTTTCTGGACTGGTTTTGCCAGCACTTCCCTGCACTTTATTGTTTGGAGATTTGTATTATTGCTTTGCATCAATTGTGCTCATTCATGCTGAAACTGTTGCGCTTGAATTATTTGTATGGGTTTTCTCCTTACTAAGCAGATTTTGTTCGGTTGTGGAATTTATCGATCATTTTTTCTTTGATCATTTTTCTAGGAATTAGAGTTTGTAAATCTCCTTGCCCTGCAGACAGATCCTGATGCAAGACCAGCCGCCGTTGCTGAGCAACGAGGAGCAGCCAACGCTGGAATCCCCGAATATGGATGATATGAGATCACAGAGAATGATCAGGAACCAAGAATTGATGGATGTAAGTATACTTGAGGTCTTGGTGATTAATATTATGATATTAATATATACGAGTAAGGACGTCATGATGTCCTTCCTTCAGTCGATGACGGCAGGTGTACCAGCACAGGCGTCATCAAGAGGTCGAAAAACACTGGATGGAGAGGAATTAGCCGCAGTGACCATTCAACGAATGTTTCGAGGGTTCTTGGGAAGACGACAATATGTCAACCTTCTATTTGCCAAATTTGAGGAGGTAAGCAATAGTGAGTGTCCTATGTGATTCATGAACTCGTACGGTTATTCTGATGTCATCAGTTGAAGTGTTCGTGCCAGCTCGTACCCAATATGTTTGAATGTTTTTCCGAATAGATTGCAAACATGACATTTCTTTTTGTCACTGTTATTAGATGCGAAACAAATATGTTTAAAGTGTGGCCAATACAATGTAGAATTAATAATATTTTGCGACTTTATGCTATGAAGTAGAGAAAACTGTTGTGAATTGACTAAACTTCTTACTCTGGTTATTTACATTGAATGCGTGATCGCTGATTTCATTTGTTAACTCAGTACAACAAAATTTGGAGAGGCTTCCTATGCACACTTCGTGTGAATGTTAGTTGAAAGTACATGAGTCAAGTCACATATCGCAACCACCGGAGGATTCATCTCTGCACTGCTACAGAGGAGGTACAGACTGCAGCTCTGACCCCACGTAGCGCTTTTAATGCTTGTCCAAGCGGTGTTTAACGTGAGGTCTGTTACTTTATTTTCTTTATTTCAAATTGGTCTTCGATGTCTCTTCAGATGTTCGGTGGACCACATGATTCTCTGGTACTGGTAATTAATACCGACAGTTATTATTTCGAAATATCTGTCCCTTGCTTATAATTTCGTTGATTCAATTCCCAACAAGCGCTAATATTTTGTGTAGAAGTCCAATCTAACGTGTGCTAATTTTGCTCTCTAATCAACGCAAAATGCAATTATTATAATGCTTGGACCAGCATGGCATGGTGAACTTTATACATGACACACTGCTATCGACATTTCGTCTTTATCATGTCTGATATGACTGAAATATGATTGTTTTTCTGTCCAGGACTTCTATTGATGATTTTAGAATGTTAATCTGCTTTGATTTACATGTAATTATGAATTTATCTTGGTGTTGGTCCTGTAAAATGTATGCAATGTTCCATGACTTCATCACGGTTTAGTTGGCCTTATATGCATCTGAAACTCACGATAATATCTGTGAAAATCTTCAACATCAGATAACCATAAGTATAAGCATATGAATATTGGCGGAACTTAAAAGGAACGTTTCATGAAGTCTCTTCGGTCTTCTGAAAATCTCTGATAAGTCGACAGGCTGTCAGATTCTGCTTGACATATCTTATGCATAGGACATTAATGTCATCAGGCGACAGCAAGTACAGCCTTGATCAGGATTATGGCTTGTTTGAAACAGTGGGGCGCAATCAGTATTCACATGGAGGATTCTCGAACGTTTAAAAATCTTTGCTGTGGGGATAGGCATTTATTCCCATTATTTATCCAGACGTTTAAAATGTCCATTTTATTTCGCAGTTATTATTCGACAGCATTCCCGATGGCGTTCCAAGAAAATACTTCGGTGATAAATATACCGATGCATTGAAGTGAGATACTGTCATCAGCCTAATTCATACAATTCTTATTGCACGCACGGCTTTTCTGTATAATTGGAAATGACTCCCCTTTTCTGAGCATAGGAATGACTCAAAGTAACAAACTTGTTGTTCTCTGTTTTATGAATAGACTATTCTAATCATAAAGGATTCTATTCTATCTCGAAGGACATTTAAAAGAGCGTAGAGCAAGGTTGGGTTGTTAGTGTCTCCTCTAACTTCTGTAAATAAGAGGAATAGACGTAATTGACGAGACGATGAGAGATTTTGAATGGTCACAATATCATAAGATATTACGAGGAAGAAAGGATTTTTCCTTTTCGGGGATATTTCTTGGTTGAATTTAAATCAGTAGTTGGATGTAGAATTGATAGGGCATTATGCGTCCAAGTCACAAAGAACTTACAGAAGACATATGTTAATCCTATTAGTCCGACAGACAATGCGAATTTCTGCAGGTAACAAGGCCGAATATTAGACTTTCGCAGAACGATTTCACGACCCCCTCCTTATCTTCTAAAATATTGCACAGAATCACATGAAATTCATTGTGCAAGATATCTAGTGTTCGAGCTTTCTAATAGTGGTGTCCATTTGATTTAACTTGCTCATCTGCGGACAATAAATATCAATTCAATATTTACAATAACTAAATCTTGAATGATTTTTGAATATTTTTGATATTTTATCGAATTTTAGCTATAGATCAAATTGCTGATTGCTATTTATGATGCCAAACTGGTTGAATGTACTGAGAAGTTATCTAAGATTACATGAAGAGATTCATAAGTTCGGTGCATGTGCAAGGCTTGATGCGCCCAACACTCGAAACATGGGAAAATCGTTGAGTGAATTGATAAAATCAAAATGTACGCACATGATTTTCCTCCAAAGGTATCTTTTCCAATGCATCTGTGAAATGGCATTTTACTCTTCTAAATAGCTCCAAATGTGGTTATAAAGACAAAGGAAGATTTGCAGAAATCTAAAGAATTCATGTTATTTGGAAACAGTACAGAATAATTGCGTTACTTAAAATATTTTAATGAGTAGTATTTACATAACATTTGAATTTGCCGAATAGTAGATGATCACGATGTGATTCATAAACTGTTCTCATATTGAAAATCGATGCGTTTTATTGAATTTTGTCACACAAAATGTTTGTAAAAATTGGCAAACTTCAAACCATCGAAAGGCTGCTTTTCAAAGTAGGTCAATATTAGGTTTGACCTTCCGGTGGGGCAACCGCGACTATTTTTCGTGAAACGTTTGAAAATACTGTAAAACTAAAAGTTTTCGTTTTTCGGGAACCACACTTAAAATGCAACACGGGAATGATTCTCCCCCCTCTCCCCGTTATGAAAAGGGTTGAGACTACTGCAAGTCTAGCTTAAAGTTTACATTTCTTTGACTGACCTTGTGAACAGACTGCACCTAATAGTCCGACAGCCAGAAAGAGCTTCCGCAGGGAACGAGACCGACCTTTACAGAATGATGTACACCCTATGCCTACTGCGACTTTGCGTGTCTGCCGAGTTCTAGTTAGTTCCTAGACAGGATCAATGAAAAACACATGTTAATCCAATGAGATGCAGATTGAAGCTTTGATTGAAACGAAATTTTCGATGTTTTGTCTCGTTAAGCAAAAAGTACTAAGCCCAGATTCGTAATTTTTGACATGGATTGCTTTCGGGTCATTTCCTATTATATGCATGTGTTATTACAAGTATAATGTTTCTGATCGGCAATGTATGCGAGAATGTGTGTAAATGTGAATTAATTTGCTCAAGATTCTTCTGTTTGCCGACATTACGTTACTTGGCAAATCTGTTGGTGTCTAGCTTCATAGACAAAGGTACATGGACATGGTAAGAAATTACCTGAATGCAATCCTTGTCAACAATTATGACTCTGAGCTTAGTACTTTTCGCTTAATGAGAGAAAACAGAAAAATTTCATTTTTACCAAAACATAGACATATGTTTTTCTTTGATTTTATCTGACATGAAGTGGAACTAACTAGAACTCGGCTGACGCGCAGATTCGTTATAGGCATAGGATGCGCAACATTCTGTGAAAGTCATTTTCGGCTTCGTTCCCTGCAGAAACTCGTTTTGGCTGCCGGACTATAACATGTCAAGGCCATAATAAAGTCATCAAGCATCGCCCCATATATCTGGGAAATTTGTTGCAGCTGTAAAATATTTGTTAAACAAAATATCTAAAGTGAATGACAACTATTAAGTCAATACAAGACACCAACACCCTTGATTCCTCGACCGCACTCGCCCGACCTAGGAATCGAACCGCAGTCCGCGGTGGAGACGAGCTCGCACCTTCTCCACCAGGCCTCGCTGACGGTTCGAAAGGAATGTGAGTGAAGGCAGAAGTCATCTCTAAGTGATATCGACAGCATATTGTCCTATTATTTTTGACAGAACGCTACCAGCGTTTACATTGTAGCGAGACAGCATATTAGCATGTCATACGACTACGTCACAGTGTAGATTGACAACAGAGGTCTGTCGTAGTTCATTGAATATCTAAAGAGAATGACAGCTATTAAGTCAATACAAGACACCAACACCCTTGATTCCCTGGATTTATTGCAGAAAATGTGAATAGAATATTTTCCTACTTTCTCTGTTCTGATAAACATTGTAGATATTTCTCCTTTATAGGAGGAGAAAAGGAGATTGGAGCGAACGATGCAACAATGTCGAGAAGGAGAACTACTACTGAAGAAGTGAGTTCAGGGCTATCTCAAGATTCAATCAATCGAGTGCAAATAAAAGCTCATATTGATATTTTCCATCTGTCAACATGTTCATACTAAAAACGTGAAAATGTATTTACTAGTCGATTGATCAAGAAGCCAATCTGTAACGAAGCGTACAGTAGAAAAGGTAGACTGTGATTGTCTACGGTGACGACTGCAGACGCTGTTTCTACTAGAGGTTCGTGCTACTTCCTAATGATATTATTTTTCAGTCTTTCAACGCACAAAAGTTATTGTAATTTGTCAAAATATATTTCGCCGATCTGGCCTTGTCAATTGAGATGGAAAGAAATCCTAACCAAATATTTTTGGAAATTAGTAATTTTTGTGCGTAGAAAGACTACCGAAAAATGATATTATTTCAACAATTTCAACTTATAAACAGAAAAGTGATGTCAAAGTTTTTCTTTACCAGATCAATAGAAATAACGAAAAAATTAATATTAACATTACATGATTTTCAGGTCAGCATCAATATATGTATATATGTATGATAACCGTCTGTAATCATCTGCAAAATCTAGATGAGTTTGAGAAGAACATAAAACTCCAGCACAATTGATTTACGATTTAGAGTAGAAGGCAGTACTAAATTAGAAATTGTACTTGCCTGAAAGAGATACAGAAATGTTTAGATCACCTACCTGTCCAAAGCAGTTAATCTAAAATCATAAGAACCGGTAGTTACTCGAATGTCATTTACAGACAAGTGCTACTAGAGGCGCATATTGGAGATCCATTTTCATATCTTTCATATATGACATCATACAACCGACACTCGAACCTTGCAAGACTGTTAACGTCTACTTATGTACGCAATATAATCCATGTATTCTGCACTAGCACAAATATTTACGGAACAATAAGATGAACTCCTCACACATTTTTGCACATGCATGTATATAATTGTGTCATACTATTTTCATGCCGTCATCATACGTAATACAAGATGAAGTGTCATGCATATGACAAACTTTTTTTTACTTTTACTTTCACTTTCTCCTTTTAACGTCTGCTTTTCCTCCTTGGTGAGGGTTGGACGTGATGAGACTCCTCCAACGGGCGCGGTCCTGTGTGTCTTCCACTGTCAGCCTCAGCTCCTTCATGTCTTCCTGGATGGTCTGCAGCCATGATCTTCTTGGTCTGCCACGTGGCCTGGGACCTTCGACAGCCACGTTGAGCACGCGATGAATCGGCTCTTCCTCTGTCCTCCGTTTCACGTGCCCGAACCACCTCAACCTGCGTTCTCTGAGTACGACCTCCAGCTGTTTGAGGCCGCACCTGCCTGCTACTTCAGCGCTATCAACTCGATCGGAGAGTGAGACACCGGTCATGTACCGCAGCATCCGTCTGTCAGACGAACGCAGTTGTTGGGCCAGGTGTTGTGTGAGGGCCCATGATTCGGCACCATAGAGCAGCACGGGTCTGATGCATGCGTCATACACGTGTCCACGGCATTTGAGTGGTACGTGTCGGTTCCTGAGGAGACTTGCTAGATCTTTCCATTTGCGCCATGCGGACGCAATTCTCGCTCGCACCGCTCGCTCTGATCCTCCTTTGCAGCTCAACACATCCCCGAGATAACAAAACTCTTTCACTACGTCGATCTCTACACCGTCTATCACACATCTTTCATCTTCGTCGGTACTCCTTGCGTTGTTTACACACATCGAACACTGGAAGTTTGTGACGCCTGTGAGAGAATTCAGTCCACTGCAGCGTTTGTGACACCACTTATCACAGCTTTGGCAGAGAATAGAGTTGGCACCTACGCCGCGACCGCATACACCACAAGGAAACCTTCTTGATTGAAGAGGAGGAGATTCTTCGCTGCCACTGATCAACATCTTCGTCTTTTGGATATTCACTTTCAAACCTTTGCTTTCCATGTCCTCCTTCCATTTCTTGAACATTTCTTCCACTTCTTCCTTGCTTCCGCCTGTAAGGACCAGGTCATCTGCGTACAACATCTCCATGAATCCTCCCTTTCTGCAATCTTTCGTAGCTTCTTCCATTACGAGAATGAAGAGAAGGGGGCTGAGGGCAGATCCTTGATGAACACCAACACCTATGCCGAAATCTTCTGACATTCCACCTGCAACACACACTTTCGATGTTGTGTCTACGTACAAGGACATGACGAGGTTTATCAGGTGTTCTGGCACTTTCTGTCGTCGGAGTGCCCATCTGATGACATCTCGTGGGACGCGATCAAAAGCTTTTTGGAGGTCGACGAAGATATGAAACAATTTCTTTTTCTTTTCCATATATCTCTCCTGAAGTCTTCTGATGATGAAGATTGCATCCGTACACGATTTTCCTCGGCTGTATGCAAACTGCTGTTCTCCTATGCTGACCAAACTTCTCAATCTCTTTTCTAGGACTTTCTCAAAGATCTTCAATCCATGCTCCAGTAGTCGCAGTCCCCGATACGAGTGACAGCTCAGAGGATCTCCTTTCCCTTTAAACAGTGCGACCGTCAAGCTGTTGCTCCACTTCTTCGGACATTCTCCGGTGAGCGCAATGTGCTGAAAAATGGCATGCAATGCCTCAACTGCAGGTTCACCAGCCAACTTAAGCATCTCGGCGTTTACGTTGGAAGGACCCGGTGCTTTGCCATTCTTCATGCTGATCACTGCTTCCTTCACCTCCTCCAGCGTGAAGTCAGCGATTGGGCCTTCAGCTGGGGGGATGTCATGCAGAGTGATGTCATTGCCTTCGTTCGATATGCCATCAAAGTACCTTCTCCATGTCTCTCTAACCTCCGTCTCTTTCACCTTTATAGCACCACTTTCGTCCTTGACATACCGTGTTCCCTGTATGTCTGCACGATCTTTCTTCATCTGTGCCGCAACTCGGAACATCCTGTTGCGCCCTTCTCTTGTTGTTAATCCTTCACTCCACCTGAACCATGCGTTCTTCTTCGAAATTGCGACACACCTTCTGGCCTCTCTTTTCTTACTGCAATATGCATGACGGTCAGTCTCATTCCCAGATCTCTGCCAGACTTTGTATGCTTCCTTCTTCTCTTTGATTGCACGCTGAACCGCTTCATTCCACCACCAGGTTTCGCGTTCTCTGCCTCGCTGTCCCTTCGTTTCTCCACACACCTTGATGCCAGCTTCCGTTGCACACTCGACCAGTGAATTCCAACTTCCATCTCCCTGTTTGACACTTCTGGCAAATTCCTCTTCGTATTCCCTTCTCCTTTCCTCATCCTTTAGCCTCCAGACCTTGATTTTCTTCTTGTGAATTCTTTTCCTTGCAACATGTCCTTTGATCCGTAAAGCAGCTCTGACCAACCTGTGTTGGGTCATACATGCCTCTCCAGGAATCACTGTACAGTCTAGGACAGTCGCGCCTGCTCTCTTTCGCATCAACAAGAGATCGATTTGTGTCTCAGCTTCGCCCGATTTGAAGGTAATGAGCTTTTCTTTTTCCTTCTTGAAAAACGAATTTAGGATTCGTAAACCATGGTTCTTACAGAGGTCGAGCACTACTGCACCTTCTGCATTTCTCTCCCCGAAACCATACCGACCGAGTACCTCCTCATAGCCGCTGATGTTCGCGCCCACATGCGCATTTACATCACCTCCAATTAGGAGTCCATCTGCTGGTGGTACCTTGCCTATCTCGTCTTCGACCTTCTCCCAGAAACACTGCTTCTCCTCACTGGATCTACCCACTTGCGGTGCATACAGGGAAAACACGTGCCATACGGTTTCTCCGAGGATGAGCTTTACACACATGAATCTGTCATTGTACCTTTTGACTTCTATGACATTTTCGGCCAATTCACTCTTCAGCAACACTCCAACCCCATTTGTGTACTCATCATTTCCTACATACCATAACTTGTACTTCTCCTCATTGCTGCCGATTGACATACAGCCTTCATTGCGGTATCTGACTTCCTGAATACAACAAATGTCCACCTTTCTCCTTGCAAGCATCTCCACAACTTCCCTACTTCTTCCACGGAGTGTACCTACATTGATTGTACAAACTTTGACATTTTGTGACTTTACAAGTACATTAGAAATTCGCCTGGGGATTCTTCGCACCCTTTGCCCATCTAAGAGCTGCCAGGTACTAAGGGCCGCTTCGTTTTGTTGTAGTCTCATGATTAGGATGCAGCATATATTTTACCGACCGGATCCCCTTCCTGACGTCGACCACAATTATCGGTGGTGGGCCTAGACCAGATACCTTCTACGGAAAGCTCACGAGCCTGATCGACCCTATGTTTTCACCAGAGCCTGTTGGTTAGCCGGAGTGCGGCCCTTCACCGCTGGCAACGAGCCTGTTCGCCAAGGTAAGACCTGCCAGGGACCGAAGTCCCAGACGACATAGCCTCGATGCGCCTCCGTGTGCACCCCTTCACCACGTTGAGGTCACAGGTTGGACTTAGAAGAGGAATATGGAATAATAATATGAATTCCTCATACCTTGCATATGTATGATTATGTCCTACTATTATCATGCTATGAAATTCTCATACCTTTTGCATACGCATGCAAATATCATGCTATTTTCATACTAATATCATACGTGATATCAGGCATATTGTTATGCGTATGAGAAATCAGTATGAAATTATACTATGACTTTCTCACGCCTTTTTGCGTATGTGTGGTTATGACATGCCATTTTCATACTGATATCATACGTAATATCAGACAGATCGTCATACGTATGAGAATTAAGCATGAAATCATGCTATGACTTTCTCATACCTTTTGCATATGGATGGAGACTTCATACTATAATCACACTACAATCATACGTGGAATTACATGAGCTTGTCATACGTATGTAAAAATCATACTAAATTTTGGTGTGATTCATACACATTTTAATTTTTGTGCTGGACAACTTCGGGATCAAAGAAGCAATATTCATGCAAAAACTGCAACCAAACATCAACAGCTGTCGATAAATTGAGCATCTCAGAGATTTTTTGCATTTTTGATATATTTCCATTCTGATCGGATGCTAGGACATCATTCTAAATTTAGTCTCTCTGTGCATGTAATTCTAATTGATATACAGGATGTATGCATGTATGTATGATTGCTGTGACAGACCAAATATTGCCAAATTTAGCGAAATAGTGACCAATTCATTTAAAAATTTTGATTTTGACTTATATATCTAGGAACGATAACAAATTAAATAAATCATTAGCGATTATGATTTGTTAACGGTTACAAAACTTGCCATAACTTAACATAGCCATCTTAGTCACCGTTGTAAATCCAGGGTTTAAGCAGGGTGAAGCCTGGTTAAACCGTAAACCATGTCGGCAGATGCCGTCCTGATTATACACCGCAGTGATTACCATAAAGAGGATATGTTTTAAAACGGTTTCAAGTCAAAATGGTCTAGGGGAATCTGTCCCAGGGAGGCAAGCCTAAATGGGTCTGCTTTCAAACTGTCGGTGGTTATTAAGTTTTCGGCTGAAATTGTAACATAAACAGAAGTTATAGATGTTGCTGAGAACGTCTGTTATAAATTTTGCGACTTTCCCTGGTGTACTTTTATCAAAACCGAGTTTTATGACCATTTTGACAGTGCAGTGGCATCTTATCAGTTTATCTATGTATAATTCCTAGCCTAATCACATTCCCAAGATGTTTTTTCAAGAAATAGCAATACTTGCTAGTTCAGATATTGAGCTCCTGATGATAAACTTGAGTGATCCATTTTAATTTATGCTGCACCGATATGTATTTGGCTCCGAAAGTTATCCTAAACTTGCTGTTGATGTGAAATTATTTCGAATATATTGGAGGATAAATGATATCAGGGGATGTTTCAATAATAAGTTTTGTAGTATAGAATTTCTTTGCCTCCCATGTGGTCCACCCATCAAAGGTAAAAGTAAAGAGAGAAAAATATCTTTCCGGTCATTCTAGTCATGCCATGTGAGGAAGAGATTCAGACATTTGTGATGGGATTGACATCAGCATCGCAGACATCATCAATTATTTAGTGTATCAAGAGTGATTACCAACCTCTTCATTTTGCAGCCGTCAGTTGTGGCAAGATATGGACGATGACGTAACTGTTCGGAGGAATAGACGTCTGAGAATGAATAGTGCTGCGATCACGTGAGTGTTGTATTTGAAATAACAAACTCTTTCGATTAGACATTGCAACGGTTAGTATGACCATTGACCATGAATATGATTCGTAATGCTTCAGCTGTTTTCGAAGGAGCAACATTTGAATCGAGTGCTGATGTTATGAGCCATAGCTTACACAAGGAAGGGGAAAAGTAAGACATGTCCCACCCGAAATCATAGTCAGTAGCATCATCGACAGTCAAATCGTTTGTCTTATTGAACTTTGACTTTATGGAATCTATTAACCTTAATCTCAGTCACTTTCTTTCACGAGTGATTTGGTTAAGGAGGGCAAGAATTCATTAATGCAGTTAAAAAGAACATCAGCATCGCCAACAGCAAATCTGCTATTCCATCAAAGAAATTCAATAATTTTTGCTGTTGAGACGCATGCAGGGACGCGATCGGAACATAATTTTGGGATCCGGTTTTCCAGCTTTAAAAATAGCTCAGTTTTTTTCAGAAAATGAATTTTATGTTGCTACATTGTTTCACATAGTTATTATCATTCCCTTCTTGTTTGAATAAAAATCTATTTCCTTGGCGCATGCCGAAAACAACTATCTTTTTGTATTGAACTTCAGTATGGAATACATAAGCAGAGTTTCAAATTTCAAGAATGGACATCGTATTATTGTCCTTATACTTTCACAGTCTGTTTGTTACACATGTTCTCAGTCCTTTCTAGCCTTTCATTAATTGAAAAGTTTCGATGGTATCGTCTTAATCCCTACATAATTTGTCTTTACATAGCACTCTTGTGCTGTAAAATTTTACTATGCCTTCCGTTCCATTTAAAGCCTATATATGAACATTGACTGATGCGGCCAGTTTTGGCGAGGGTGTATTCACACATAAAAAGATTGTTCGTTGTTTTTGGTGCGTCAAAGAGCCATACACGTATGTACCTAATTTGTTAAACTACTGACTGACAAGCATCATTCATGAAACGTGGGCCACATAGGACTGAAATAGACAACTGTAATTCTATAATCAGCCGATTGTTGAAATTGATGAGAATTTGAATTATAGTTTTATGAAAAAAAACAAATATAAAAAATGCAGCTAAAATTACATTTAAACTTTGTCCCTTCCGAAATGATTTTCTGGTTACGCGCCTGTTATGAGCAAAAGCAGATGCCGCAATTGGAGTCCTAAATTAAATAAACTTCAAAGCAAAAACACACCGAGATCATTCGACCCTGTCTCTTCAGGGTGTGTCCTAACAACTGATTCAGAACTACGTATATAGGTAATAGAGTTATTATTGTACATAAGGTGATGAGTTCACCATGGCAAATGAGCTGCGTCACAGACTTGATTTACAACGTCCTTGATTCTTGATATACAGTACTTCGAGTGCCTCCAAGATGAGCAACAACGGCAAAGAAGATCGGCTTTATCACTATCACGTGCTAGTGTGTTTTCGGACCTCATATCTCTGTCTGAGGAAAGTGAATGAGGATCGTTTCTTCACGTCGTTCAGTCAAAAAAGGACATGTTCTGTCACATAATTAAAGGCTCGTCAGTTCGACTAACCCTCATCCATGCAATGACAAACTCTCTGAAACGAATCATCAAATTATTACGAGTCCTACAACCGTAACTGTCTCTTCGGCTGCATACTTTACAGATAATTTATGATGACACATTGGGATCATTTTATGATTGAAGATGAATTATACGATACATAAATTGCATTTGCATGTCTGAACTAAACAATGACGATAGTAAATATTGAGATACATGTACACGTGCTCATTGCACACTGTTCGCTGTACGCAGGTACAGGTGCAGCTAATTTGAAGAATTATTTTGTGTATATTACATATGTAAGTGCATAATACGAATAGTGTGTGCGTTCATTTGCTTTTGCTCATGTATGAGATAGGACAAATGCTACGTTGTTTGGCCATGTGGTAAGAAGGGATGAGACAAAGTCGATCAGAAAAGTTATGTGGATGGTGAAAGAGAAGCAGGAATACAAAAAACCCTGGAATCAAGTGGTGAAAGATGTCCTCAAAGAGGACGCCTGTGATAGACCGAAGTGGAAGTCCGTACTCAAGCAGCAAACATCTAACCCAGAATATTCTGGAAGCAAAGGACGCAAAAAGGGATAAATGAGTGAATGAGACAGTGCGAGTTCCAATCCTCGCTGCCTTCAACGCGCAGTTGTCCTGTGTGGTGATTGTGTGAGGCTTAGGTTAAGTTATGTCAATTTTTATCGCTTGCAACAAAACCTCTGGCCATTGGCTGTTATCGCTGTGAGAAAACGAATGATGTGAGATCCTCGCTAATAATTCTCCCAAAAGTGTTGAAATGTATCCTCTTTAGGATGGAATTCCCTCAGGTTGGAGATCAGTGAAACAGTCCTTGACCAACAGATGCAGCCATAGAAAAGTGAACATGCGATCTGAAGGCTCGAAGTTCGAGACTTTAGAATCATCAGGGAAGTCGATGAAAGGTCAGTCATGATTCGAAGGCGCGCATTAGCTGCACATTAGAGCCATTTAAGTCATGTATTAGGGAGAATTGACGTAGCAAAATGAGGAGATGGAATAAGAAGTGGTTTGAATTACTGCACAACAGCACAGGATGTAAACTTGTCCCTGAGATGAAGAATCATCCAGTAGTGAGCAGTGATGAAGGTTGTGACGGACAAATGTAAATTTGAGGACATAATGGATAGTGTATGGGAGGCTCACAGATCCAATTCATGTCACGCAAGTTAGGTATAGAGAGACACGAGGAAACTCCCCACGCTCGCGGTCAGCTGATTCCCAGTTGGCAATCCTCGTCGCAGTGTCGCAGCAGTGACGCGTTCGCTTCACTCCTGTTCGCATTCCTTCCCTCTACGTCTCCAGCACACCATCTTTTCTTCAGGATTCAACGCGCCTGGCGTGAGCATCTTTCCATGTCCATCTCCACATCTCCTTCCTCCTCGCCGCCCTCCTTGCACAAGGTGAAGCTTGAAGAAGACAAAGAAGAAGTGGCTTCACTCGTCTCCGACTACTCAGAACTCACTGCTCATGTGCGCGCGCATTTCGCTGCTACTGGAGGCCGAGTGGTGAGACGAGAAGATCTTCGGGTGGGGAATACGATGTTGCCCGATGATGGCAAATATGAAGACGAGGAAGAGACAGAGGAGGGCCGAGCACGACGTCTGCGGAAACACAATCTTCTTTCCCTGGCTGTGGAATTCGCACAGCTAAAGCAGGTGGACGAGAAAGCGCTTCCATTCGATCTCCACCGTCTCACAGCGGAGGAGGAGGAGGAAGATGAGGATGAGGATGAAGAGCAGACGGCAGTTCCCATGGAGGAAGGCAGCAGTGATGAACCTGCCCTGGATGACTCCGAAGATGACGATGATGACGAGGAAGAAGAGTGCGAATTGCGACCAGTCACCTTCAGTTGTCTTGGAGAGCCAGAGAGATCGAGTTCTGAGGAGCGACAACCAATGGTGGATTGGGAGGCTTTCTCAGCTGACTTAAGGCATGCTCAGCAACTTCAGCAACAAGAGGAAGAAGAGAATTTACGACAGGTAAGCGGAGAATTGTAAAATTGTTTGAATTTTCCTTTAATCACAATTTTTGATGCAAATCTTATTTCACTGAACATCTAATCTATTCACCTATCGGATTCTCTAAGTACCAGGTATGCCGTATGCGCCTACATAAATACTATCTCACCGCTAAGATTCAGACGTGTTAACTCGAGAAGATATAAGATGAAGTATGACGCGTCGCTGCTTTTTTTTGTTTGAAGATATTTGAGATCTTATTTTTCTGTATCAGAAAGTGTGAAAGTCATGAAAATTCATGTAATAGACAATGTAGACAATATAATAGACAATGTTATTTGGGCTTTAGATATACTGAAACCCAGAGATAAACTATGGCGGCTAACAAGAGATGATTCTTCATCATTCAAAACGAGTTTTTTGTACGCTCCTTGTCTAGTGTAATGCAATTCCTAAATCCCCATGGGGATTGTAAATAGTTTTAACTTACCGTTTACTGGCATTACACGATGCAAGGAGTGTACAAAATTCTCGTTTTCTGAAATTGTGTAGACACATTAAGCGAAATACATCAGATTACGAGCATGTAATTTTTTTTTAAAAAATATGAAATTTCTACCAACTAACAGCACTTTCGAGATCTCATTTAGTGTCGTCACGGATGTGCGTCATTATTATAATAATAACCATATTTATTGAGCGCCATTACTGGATGAGCTTATGACGCAATAAAGCCATACAGCATTACATGTAAACAAAAAACATAAATACGTCAGCAATTGCAAGAAGTAAAGTATGTCTTCAAGGTATTTTAAAGGAGTATGGGTATACAGAGTTCCTTACATCTCTTGGCAAGGAATTCCACAATGCGGGTGCAGCGTAGGAAAATGATCTTCTAAAACGTGTCCGATAATTACGAGACTACAGAATTCGGTCATCATCAGATGAACACAACGACCGCCTAGGAACATATGCGGATACAAGATCTGACAAATAGGACGGACAAGTGACCTGAAGAATCTTATATACCATGACAAAAATTTTAAAGTTAAAGGGTAGCTTATCCAGAAGATATGTTGGACAGCTATATAGAATCGAATTACAGTAATCAATTCGAGAAAGAATGGTAGTGGACCTTGGTTTTACACGCATCCGTTGATAAATAGCGTTCGATATGGCGCAAAAGTATCTGCATCCTCACTGTATTTCGCAAATTGAATAGTGAAATTTTAACCATAAAAAGTATCTTTTAATGAAGAAGCAGTGAAATAATAGCAATGATAACAAATGCTTTGTTGGCAAACAAAAGGCGACACGCGCATTACAGAGAAATCAGAAACAAGAGAACAGTGTATTAAGATCAATGTTAGCGGCAAATTCTAATAAAAGAGTTAGCAAGACGCTTGATATGCGCTCACGCATCTTGAATGGACATGAGTTACGCATGTAGGATGCCTTTTATTGAGCACTATGGATGACTTTTGGCTGTAGCCGATCAAGAAAGAGTTTATTGCATATTCGATCCCCAGCTGCGATGTAATCTCAGACATCATTGTCAGGGAGGACCCCAGTCATATGCCCTTCGTTCGACACGCAACAGACGGTCTAGGGGATGTTTGCATTCGCAAAGCACGGGAAGGTGCAGATCATAATTGAGTGAATTAGGGAATTATATGCATTAGGATATCGGGTATAAAGCGCTTAACTCGTCTCAGGTTCCGTGGAAAAATCCGTTCAACCATATTGGAAATATGATAATTTTAAGTGAGTGATTGTGAGAAATTCACTCCTAGAATATTGGCCGATTTGATGAATGGTAGATCTTCATATTCCTGTTTAATAACAATGTCAACCACACTGCACCTAGAGATAGAATAAAAGGCCTAATACATTAATGCAAAAGTCATGTCATAATATCTGAGAAGGAGTCCTTTTCTACTTGATTTAGCTGCTTGTCAAATTCTCTAAAATATTGAAGACAAAATAAACATGTTTCATTATATTTCACGGAATAAAGCAGAGAATCATGAAACATCGAATACTTGTCAAACAGGTGTGCTGTTCAACTATCGAATGCTCTTCTTACTTACTTACTTTACTTTTTCGTTTTTCGTCGTTTGTTCCCGATTCCACCAGGGTTGGACGTTCCTGCGATGACTTTCTTCCACGCTTTCCGATCTAGAGCAGTGTCCTCCTTGACCTTCAGTTGTTCTAGGTCTTCTTTGACACAGGAATACCACGTTTTCTTCGGTCTTCCTGGTGGACGGCGACCGTCAACCGAAAGATGGCATAACTCACCGATGATGTTATCAGTTGCTCTCCTTACATGCCCGAACCACCGCAAGCGTTTCTGGCGTAGGCGAATAGGAAGTTCGGGTATGCCGCACAGTCTTGCCACTTCATCACTTGGTACCTTGTCCTTCAGCTTGACATGTGCCATATAACGGAGCATTCGCCTATCAACGCCTCTTAGCTGCTCTATCAATTTTTGAGTGAGTGGCCACGTTTCCGCACCAGAAGTTAGGACGGATCTTATGCACAACTCGTATACGTGTGCCCTGTAACTCAACGGAATGCCTTTGTTTGTCAACAGGCTGGCTAGCTCCCGCCACTTCTTCCACGCGATTGCAATGCGCGCTCTGACTGCACTTTCCGTTCCGGCTTCTCTATCAAGGACATCCCCAAGATAGCAGAAATCTTGCACCTCTTTCAGCGTCATGCCGTTGATTTCTAGGGAGTCATCGCCGTCTGCAGATTTGCCATTCACACACTTTCGACAACGGAAACTGTGGACTCCATTGAGGGCACGAAGTCCGGAACACTTCTTGTGGCACCACATTTTGCACGAAACACAGAAGATAGAGTTCACCCCGACGCCTTTCATGCAGCAACTGCAAGGCCATTTTCCTGACTTCGTCTGCTCCTTAAGACTCTTACCGCAGACAAGGACTTTTGACTTGGTTCCGTTGATCTTCAATCCTCGCTTTTCCAGCTGAATGTTCCACGCCTCGAGTTTTCTTTTAGCGTCTTGTTTTGACGTTACCGTCAGCACTAAGTCATCGGCATATAGTAGCTCCCACGGACCATGACTTCTGCATTCCTTTGCCACTTCCTCCATTACTGTGATGAACAACAAAGGACTGAGAGCTGAGCCCTGATGTACACCAACTCTGATTTGCGCTTCCTCCGTGACACCAGCACTCGTCTTTATCCGGGTGGTTGCACACTGATATAGGGACATTACTGCTGCTACAAGTCTCTCGGGAACTCCTTGTCTTCTTAGAGCCCACTCAATTACCGGTCTCGGTACCCTGTCGAAAGCCTTTTCTAGGTCAACGAATACGTGGTAGAGTCTTTTCTTCTTTTGATCGAACTTTTCTTGCAGCTGTCTGAGGATGAAAACAGCGTCCGTTGATCTGCCTTTCGTAAAGCCAAACTGGCGGTGATCGATGTCGATGATCTTCCTCAGCCTTTTCTCCAATAACTTCTCGAATAACTTCATGCCATGCTCGAGCAGTCGGATACCTCTGTAGTTGCCACAATTAAGGCTGTCACCTTTACCCTTGAAGATGGGAACAGTAAGGCTCTTATGCTACTAAGGTGGAATCAGTCCACTACCGATTGCTTCCTGAAACACGGGTTCCAGCTTAGCCAGAATGTTTTCACCGGCTCCTTTCAATAACTCAACTGTCAGTCCCGAAGGTCCAGGGGCTTTTCTGCTCTTCATACTGTCCAGTGCTTCTCTGATTTCTTCCTTTGTGACTTGTTCGATTGGTCCTTCCGTTTTGGTGACGTGTTCCATGGTGAAGTCGTTGCTCGAGTTCAGTAAGCTCTCAAAGAACTCTTTCCACCTAATCTTTATGTCGTGCTCTTGAACCATAATCTCGCCTGCTGCCCCTCACATAGCTTCCTTGAATAACATCGTTTCTCTCCGACTTCATTTGCCGTGCAATCTTAAAAAGTTTGCTTTGGGCTTCCACCCTGGTCACACCCTTACTCCAAGATTCCCACGATTCTTGTCTAGCTTTCGCAACGACCTTTTTCGCCAACTTAGCCGTTTCCTTGTAGTGTCTTCTGTCGCTTTCATTCTTCGACTTCTGCCACTTCTTGAAAGCCTCCTTCTTGGATCTTATCATTTTCTGTACTTCACAGGTACACCACCAAGTCTCTAGCTTTACTTGTCGGGGGCGTCCTCTTGTTTCTCCCAAAACTTTCGCAGCCTCTAGAATGTCTGCTTGGAGCTGGTCCCAATTGCTGTCCTGTGTGTTGTTCTTTTGCTGCCAGACTCTCGAATTCTTGTCTCGTGCCCTCATCTTTCAATTTCCACATTTTCAGTTTCCTGGCGAGTGGTTTCTTCACTGCCTATTCTTCCGCTCTTATGCACATATCCATAGCGAGGAGGCGATGCTGTGCCAGACATGCCTCTCCAGGAATTACTTTCACATTCTTCGTTTTGTTCAGGGTCTCTTTTCTTGCCAGGATGTAATCTATTTGTGTTGAAAATTCACCACTTTTATATGTTATCAGCTTTTCTTTATCTTTGTGAAATTTGGTGTTTACTATTACAAGCTCTTGTCCCTCACAAAAATTTAAAATCCTTTCTCCTTCAGGTTTTTTATTGCCGAAGCCGTAAGGACCCATGACATCTTCGAAGCCTCTCCTATCTCTTCCTACGTGTCCAGTCAGGTCTCCCGCAACTAACAACGTCTCCGAGATAGGGACTTTAGACACTTCATTATCCAAGTTTTCCCAAAATTCATCTTTTTCTGCAACAGGTCTTCCTGATTGAGGTGCATAGACAGAAAAGATGTGAAACACCTTACCATCAATTACCATCTTCAGCTTTATAATGTTGGTGCTTGGTCTTTCCACTTCTATGACATTTTTCACAATCTCCTCTTTAACGAAAACACCAACTCCACCTCTACTGGTTTTTTCACCGGACCACCACAGCTTGTACCTTTCGCTATCGTCTCCAAAAAATCTACAGCCATTCCCTTTAAATCTCGTCTCCTGTACACAGCACACATCAGCCTTTCTCCTGCCAAGCATCTCTACCACCTCTCTGCTTCTCCCATACAGTGAGCCTACATTTGCGGTGCAGACTCTTACATTTTTGTGAATTTTGCGAAGATCCCGCCCGGGGATTCTTCGCACCCCTGTCTATTCAAAGACTGCCGGGTACTGGGGGCCATTTGTAGTTTTGTCATCGCATTTTTATAATGGATCACAGTTTTCACGGTTGCATGCCCTTGCTGACACCAACCACAGTTATCGGCTGTGGGCCTAGCCTTTTCTCATCAACTGATGGAATATCCTGCAAGGCAGCAGGATCTCAACTCATAATCACATTCATCCGAAAAACGATGAACTCTGAGGTGCGGTTCGAGCGACAAGTGTGCCGCTGACCGACTTGATGGCTAAAGAGAGTTATATTTAACTGGCGCTCTCCACTCACCAGTGAGCCGCAGTTGTTAGCGTTACCCAGGGGGGACCACGAGGAGGTAACTGTCGACTACTGACCCGAGCACCAATGACCTTTTAAAGAGAAAACAGGTAGCCAACCCGTGACTCAGCCACGCTCAACCAAGGCCTTCCAAACCTGGCTAATGGATAAAACCATTTTGCCAGCCCCCGTGGAAGCTCTTCGTGGAAGAAAATCATCTATGAGTTTAAAAGATTCATCGATTTGAATGAAGTTTTCGAGTGTAACACTAGGAAATTAAGCACAAGAGTTTTATCTACTTTGTCTATGCTCGAGTCTGTGGGCATTGTGGGCAGTGTGTTTTGTTATCATGCAATTCCTGAACAGGCCGTGCATTGAAGACAGTGGGCGTTAGCTTATCCATGTGGGTGGAAATTCCGCTTCTATGAGGGTATGATTTATTGGAGAACCTCTCGTCTATTGACGAACTGTAGTTATCCTATTAATTCAATTTGGTCTGTCAAGATGAGATCTATTTATCACGGGATTAGAGGATGAAGATAAACTGGATTCCTGCGTTGAAGTACGCAAATCTTTCGTTTGAAGTGAACCAGAAATCTTATCAACTATATGCCCTTTGATGGCTGATTTATTAGAAATCTTCAATTTAAGCGCCGCACTTGCAATTGTTTCTCATGTGGAAAACTGATTACAAGTAGGGGAGGTGGATACATAGTTTTCTTCGATAGCGGCTTGTTTTCATCGACATTCGGCATGCTGTCCGTATCTAAAACTCAACCGAACAGTTGAACTGAATAGCAAATCGCATGTATCCAACTATCACAACTCCTGAAATGCATAGGAATGTGTTGCGATGTGCTTCATCGCTGTGCAGAGCTAAGGCACCTCTTTAGTCCATTTTCCTCATCCGTTTGCATTATGTAGGATACAAAGGCATTGGTTTCAGACCAGTTCAGTCGAAAAAGTGACAGTAGCTGACCACATGCACTTGTATTAGCTTATGTGTTCAAGTCTGTATGCCTAGAGATGCATTTCTGTAACATCAGAGAGGATCACCACGGTTGCCGTGTTGAAGGAAAGATAAAACCCATATATCCACGATTTCTCTCGTGCATATCCATGAATATATTGACCAAAATTATTTCCATTGAGGGAAATGTCCAGAGAAGATAAATAACTGTAGAACTCTCTGGAAACGTCCAATTTAATCATCAATAACATAGCCTTTTGTTTACATAGGTACAAGCACATGTGATTTTTCTAAAGAAAGACCGCCGAATACGCACATTCAAGTGGGTGTTTTTCTATTTGCAGCCATCAGAGGCCCCACGGAAATTCTAGCAATTGCGGGAGGAGTCATATGTCTACTAATGAAATCCAATGAAGAGATTTTACAACATGCAAATCTTGTTGTAAATATCTGCTAGAACAAACAATTTAAATAATGTTCCATGTAGCGCTGCACGTAGTTCAGACAAAAACTTTTGATTTTAACTGTTAAGTTGCTCCCTTTGTTTTAAGATACATTTAGAGGTGTAGTTCGGTCAATTTCAGAAACGAATTATATTCCTGAATATTGAAGTATTCGATCGCCTTTGTAGAATATGTACGTCTTTTAGCGAGAGAAAATTTTAACTAATGTTCGTCCCATTTTCAAGCATGGTACAGCCTCCTTGCTCAAGTGGAGTAAAGGCTGTCTGATTATGCAATATTCCTTCAACAACACACTTTGTATATCTTCGATCTTCTATTTTATCATTTTATTTGAAGCATTCAGAATATGCAACACTGTGCTTCATCAGTTTAATATGAGCTCATGCAATGCTACTACACACCCATTTTTTGGAATTTTGTAGAAGACAATATTAGGATTATTGCCCATATTAATAATTAACAATTCTTAGGATCGTCCATTTTGTTTGTGCACATGTATGCGTAGTATTGTGTGTGACATTCTAACTGCAAATATCTTTCAAACTTACGAATCTAAAATTTAGTCCATGATGAAGTTTATTTAGTTATTTGTCTCTTTGTAGTGTAGATATCCTATCGCTTTATTTGACTTGTAATAAAATTCGTAGGTAGCATCGACCAGATTATTGATCGCGCGGGAGATAATATTTACTCAATGCATCGGAAGGAGCATGATCTGTGCCAATTATGAGTGCTCTTGTCCTGCCTTAGTATAGACTAGATCTGTAAATAGATATTTTCACTATTGGTCAGGCTAAATTTCTATTCTAGATTTCTCGATGATCACAGACATATCAATCATTCTTCCGTAGTTATATTGAGAACATACTTTCCCGTTTTTCGTCCTTGACCACGTTGAACGGGGTCAGACGGTTGTTGCACTCTGATGGCGCTCCTCCACTCCTGTCGATCATAGACCATTGCTGGATTCAGGTCCAGAGTCTACAGACCCTCGTAAACGACTTGCAACCATGTTTTTCTTGGTCTTTCTCTCGGCCTTGTTCATTCGACCTCCAACTAGAAAGATCATTTCGTCCAGTCACTCTCATCTCTTCTCAGAATGTGGCTATACCACCGCAGTCGTTTTCTTCGTAGGACATCGAAAATTCCAGACTCATCTTCTTTCTTGGCTCTTCACTTCTCTGTACAACGTCCATCCACACACCGCACATTCTGAGAGAGCTGCAGGAAAATAGGATGGTACAAAAGTATAAAAGTAAACTTGTAAAAAAGTGTTATTAAAAACACTGGGTGGAAAGCACAGAGCACACCAGCCAAGTGATGACATCTCAGCAATTGAGTAACTCAACGGCTTTACGCTCTCCTGATCTTTCACCGATCGAACTTGCGTGGGATGAGCCTTGTAAAAGGGTGAAAAGCTCGAATCCACATTCTCCTACCGATATAGGAACACTTTCTGAAAGATTGGTTGAAGAGCAATGAGAGCGCATTGAACAAGAGAGATCGGATGAACTCTATGAACACTAGAATTTGAGCCTGCATTAATGCTAGGGGTATGTAGGTTGCTATATATGTGTGAAATAATTTTTTTTCACTTAAAGTTATAGTTTTGATGTACTTCATTAATGAAAATAATGGTCCCTATAATTCTAAGCGCTAAGATTTTTTTGTCACGCGGTCTAAGTTGATGTCCATAACAGTCGGAGGCCTGAGTATATCCGTGCATCATGCTAAATTCAACTTCGAATCCGCTATTGCTGCAATGTTGCAATAAAACTCAGAATGAAAGATGATTACTTTAAAATAGCGAAATATTGGGTCAGCACTACAGGCACGATGAGCCACTAACATTTTGCTTTGAATTTTATTTATTAGATGGTTGATGACGATGCACGGGAGGTGATAAATTATCTTCATTTTTCGAGCATAAAGTGAAAGCACTCCCTCTTCTTTATAATCGTCTATTGGTAAAGGTTAAAATAAAATATTTTACAGTGCCCTGACGTTTCGTCCTGCAAGGACTTGTTCATAGGTTTGACAAAGCCAAACCTGGCACAAGTTAAACGTCAGGGCACTGTAAAGATATTTTATTTTAACCTTTACCAATAGACGATTATAAAAAAGAGGAAGTGCTTTCACTTTATGCTCGAAAAATGAAGATAATTTATTTATTAGCTACGAACGCTGAATTGGAATCCCAACCATCAGCTGATGCTTAATTCAGCAACTGTTTACCTTCAAGATTGAAGACGGTGGCATGACATCGAAATTCCCATATGAGTTAATTTGTTTAGTATTTCGTTGATAAGCTGAACTGTCATGTCTTATGTTGGTGCGTTGTTGCTGCATCGAAGAAGTTAGCAAACGTACGTTAATGATACAACATCGATATCGCTGAATACATCAGTAAAATCTTCTGGAGTTAGGGTAATGAGGATAGATATCTAACATGTATTCATCGATATCGCTGTCCGGTGACTTATTCTTCCAACGATCAATGAATCACTGATCAAATAAAGATGATCAACATATAATCTTCGTGTCCTGCACGTGCACTTATAATTTGCCTCGTCGTGTTTTTCGAACCCTGCTGGACGGGTGAAAAGGACGTGAAATAGGATTGAAAGTAGATGGGTAGTAATCTTGTGCCTGAACATTACTCCAATGAATGAAATGAAAGAACATATGATTACTTTCCATCCATCTGCTTTATTCGACAAGATTGTCCAGAGACAGATCTATCACGCCAAAGATTTTTTCAATCAGAAATAACAATTTGTAATGCGGCCGCAAACACAATTCACGAAAGAAATCTTGCGTACGATACCAGCCTGAGGAGGCATCATCGTGAAAGGTTTTCTGACCTAAGACTTGTGAAGCTGTGAAAAGGTTGTCTATTCCCCACTGCAAATTGGCCATCTCTTGACTAATACTAGCGATTTGCTTTCTATGTAGCAAATATGCAGCATGGATAGATACAGTTACCCATCCACTCCTAAAGCGGCAAGCTTTTATGTTGAAGTAATGGATTGATGGCGTAAAACGCACAGCTGCGTGCAACTAGAGTGCTCCATTACCTAGTGTTCTTTGATATATTCTTTTCTGGAATGAATGAATTTCTTGGAATAATTTTATTGATGCAATATTCTTTCTTGGAATTTGGGGTGACCATCGACTCAAAATGGGAATTTGAATTGAATTGCCATTTGCACGCTTGTCTTATCATCGATCTAACGTGCCTGAATGGATCATTTTGCATCATTTATTGGATCTTTTTATATGGCCTCATCATTTCTTTTCGGGTTAATCTTAACCCATAGGATGCCGTTAATCGGGATTGACAGCAGCAGTGCTAACTGAAAATGAAATCGCTGAGGGATTATGAATCACGCCAAACTTGCAATATTATATTTATGTAGTGACTTTCAATTATATTGGTGCATTTTACATTCGCAAAGCATTTGTAAAACATTTCGTTTAACGAATTAATCCAATGGATTTGCTTGATGAATTTAGTCAAATTGCCGATTAGCATGTGCCTTAAGGAATACTTGATATCTGGTAGACGAAAAGCTATCGTGTACAACCTCAATGGATTCTTCAACCTATTCCAGATTGGTGATGGTGCAGAGGATGAGGAGACCAGCGACTAACACAATTATTGCTTCCCCGCTTCTCTCGTAAATCTCTATAGCTGTGTGACTGCTGGGCCTTCCATTATATTTCGATTTCTCCTCTTTTTGACCTTCCCTATGTGTGATAAACGCCGGAGGCATCGTGTTCGTAAAAGAATTGTATTTCATATTATTACATGTTGATATAGAAAATGAGATATTTTTTTGAAGTTCTGCAAGTCTTCTCCAAAAGTTTTGAACAATACCGTCAGCTTGATTTATATTTCCAGCATAATACAGTCATTTGCATTTTTATCAGTGCATTGAAAAAGTGGTTCTTGGATTGATAATCCATGTATTGAATGTATTTAGATATCATTTCACTAGTGCACTGGTCAAGGCAAGAACTCAATGTCATGCAGGAAATACAATACCGCATAGCTTATCGTGCTTCAACCTATAACTGAACTCACTGTTTATATTACTTAAAACACACGACGCTTCGCGTCTCTTTTCGTCTTCAATTTTGGTGGATGCACTACAGGCTATGCGGCAATATGCATATACCGGGTACAGAGGGACACTTGATTAGGTCTCACTATCGACGGACACCTTTGATTGATTACTTAATGTATATTTAAAAACGACTGAGATAATGGTAATTTCTTTCTCACCTCCAGAAATTCCTCTATCAGTCAACTAGCTGCATGATTGATCGAATTCATAAATTTTCTTTCAATAGACCTTTATAGATGCTTATAACAACATTCTACTTAAATTTCAGCTCATCTAGTCTGTGCACTGCATCCAGACATCATTCTGACAAGTTAACACTGCAATGCATTAAATTTAAGATGGCTCCGGTATAAAATTTGACCAGGAGACTAAATTTGTTCTTTCATTCATATAACTTTTATTGAAATTTTGAGCTTGCAGTGATCTGGAAAGGTACTCATTAGGTCAATTGTTCCTGAGAAGAACAAAAGATGACCAAATAATAAGTTAAACAAATTGTTCGATACAATGTGGGTTTGTTTTAGGTCACACTGAAGTCAATCTTTTATTAACATTGTCTGTGACGTCGGGTGTGTGCACAAATATTGTCTTAATAAGTGACGTTCCAGACACAGTGACCAATGAGTCATTCCTTTCTGTCTTTCATCGTTGACAGGAGCCCATGACAAGAGTGACTTCATTTTGAGATCATGAGCAAGGTAAGGTGATGCTGTATCGTATTTAAGTGATAACTGTATCACGAAGTTTCAGTTAGTAAAACTTGACGAATACTTTGCTTGCGAATAAGAGTAAAGGATCAGATTGATGGTTAGGTCCAGCACTGATACATGCGGTTCATGTGAAAGGTTAAATGGACTGCGTAAGGTCCTCCCACAGATTTAAGTTTTGCTCCAAAGCACAAGCAGAGTTATTTTAGTTCAATGGTTCTCAAACCTTTAATGACCTGTGGCCCCCCTCCCAGCCATTCAGCTCACCGTCGTTTCCTCTTCACTGTTTGATCTGATACCTATCATTCTCCATTCAATACTAAAGAGGCTTTTTCTTCCCTTGTATGGTTACATAAATCTTTTTTACTCTGCTAATTGATGATAGCTTAATTGATTATGAATTATGAAGTAAAATATTAAAGATGATAGTATACATGATAAGTATCACCATTTATTTTCGTCAACAGTCTCCCTCTTATGAGGAGTCACTGACCTTCGCACCAAGATGACACACCATTCCTCCATCTCACTCGATCATTTGCTTCTTCTACTTTAGACCCAGTCATTCTATAGTACATCCCTTCAGCACGATGTTCTTCCATATGGTTGCTCTTCCTCGTTCTCGTCATCTTGCCGAGGTCCATGCTTTCTTAAGTGAGCTGATGTCATTTCTCAGGATATGACCCATCCATCTTAAGCTATTTCCCTTTTACTACCTCCCGGTCAACTCCACATTAGCGACCGCAATTTTCAGCTAAAAATGATTTCAGTTAATTTTGGATGGTTATTCTCAGGTTTCGTGGTAGATTCGTTCAAATACAGCTAATCAAATATTTAATTTTGTATTCAACGAATGCAGCTCCAGATACGACAATGATTTCACAAATCATGTGAGGTTTATTAGAGACCTGGATCAATACAAGGCATGTCCTATATAGGGTTGGCAAAACTCCGGTTTATTTTTGCTTCGGGGGAAATAAAAATATCAAATGCTTCGCGAAGTTTATCGAAGTTTATTATTTTTTTGATGAATACAAAATTCCCCCTGTGTATGATCACTATTGATCAGGAACTCCTCGAAGTATATTTCGCCGGTTCTTCTAGATGACATGTAACCTAGAAACAGTCGATATTGGACATAATTTTTCGAATAAACAGTTGCCCATAAAACACAGCCACGCATTTTTAAAATCTTTTCTTTCTTGAATTTAGAGATACTGCCTGTTCGAGTACAGTCACGAAATCTTGACTTCCTTTGGGCAATGTTCTGAAGTTGTTATTTCAGGTTTCACTTCTGAAAAAAATGCTTCTAGGAATTGTTGGGTGCAAATTATTGAAAGCATATACATTGTTTTAACGGGTTGCCGTCGCTAAACTGTGTTTACATTAATAATGACTTTATTATGTGAAGAAAGGAAATCTCCGGCTGTGTCATAGCATGTAAAAGTCATTCTGGTGCGATGCAACTTTTAGTATTGTAAATTTTGATGCGAATTAGAAAATTTAGATGATAACATTTTCAGCGCTACGTGTATGTCAACATTTATCAGCGTTTGTACAGAATATGTTCAGATTATATAGCCGGTACAGCGATTGAGCTGATCAACGATGATGTTAATACTGCGACATTGATGTAAATCAAAAATAAAATTGGCATTAGAGAACAATTTTATTTATATCTACATCAGCCCTTTAAATGTCATTGTCATCCTCCTGATTCCCCTCCACCGTTGTCCCATATTCCTGCAACAATTCTGGTCCCACTCCCATCTCGCCACCGAAGCAGAAGTCCACCATCTCAACACTTTCCGCTGTGTCAACTCGCTTCATTTTTTTCATTATACTGGGTGAATTTGCGCATGATTAACCACAGTCTACTGTGACTTCCATGTACAGTTACACAAACATGTAGATGAGATTTCAGATTTAGTATGTTGCCTCTACTAGTATATTTAATTTTTGAATCAGCGAGTGCGATTGCTGGTAGAATCAATCATATGGATTACAGGCAACATTATTAATATTTTGATAACTTCATAACTCATTTAACTTTCAAATATCACATTTCGTTTAAATAGCCCTAATCAATTACGTGTACTACTAATATACGACCTACTTCTCCAGTCAAAAGGCTTTTTTCAATGTTTAGCATACATGTACATTAATAAAATGAGATCGCATCCAATTTAATGAGATTAATTTATTTATCATCATGATTTTAATGCATAGACTAAGGATTGAATTCAGGTAGAAAATTCTTTCTACATATCGTGCGTTGTAGACCACAGCTTTTATGCTCATAAGTCATAACATAATTAGCTGACCAGATACTTACTACTGACCAGATTATTATGTCACGAGAGCAATGAGTTGCCTGACAATGCACCATTTACATGTATATCTACGCATATGTTGTAATTATTGGCCTATATAGGCCTATGACTATGTATGGCTAAAACACATGCTAGAAAGTATAGGCTATATATTCAAGCTAAAATTATTCAAAATATATATGCTCATTGACAAAATTTTTGAAACATTTACTTCTTTAACTTCTTTCTTTTTGACTGGTATACTCGTATATACATGTATGCATGATACCTTGATAATTTAGTCACAATATCCACCAAGTCGCTAGCACAGAAAAACAACGCATGTAGCAGATTCAACTTTAACAGCGCGTGTGCCCCCCTCTAGCTCCAATACATTCAGTAATCCGAGATGGCATGGATTCACAAAGTTTCTGAATGAATGATGTTTCAAGGAGAAGCCACTGCTCTGTCAGTCTTTCAGAGAGGGACAGTGGTGGAAGTGAATAGCTGTCTCTCACTCGCCGACCAAGCTTGTCCCATACTTTCTCAATGGGTGACAAGTCAGGTGAGCGTGCAGGCCAGTCAAGGGTTTGAATGTTCAATCTCCTAACAGTGGCAATGACAGCCGAGGAGCGATGTGGTTTTGCGTTGTCGTCTTGGAAGACGAGATCCTCCACCCTGACCACAAGGGCAACAACAGGAAGCACAATTTCATTGAGATACCTCTCTCCAGTCAACGTGCCTTTGATGATGACTGCTGTCGTTCGTCCGCCATGCCAAATGTCACCCTACAGCATAACACTTCTACCACCATATCTGTCGTGTTCTTTAATACAGCATAGGGCAAAGCGTTCACCTGGAAGACGATGCACTCTGACACGACCGTCATTGAAATCCAGAGTGAATCTCGATTCATCGGTCCACAAGACTTTCTGCCAGTGATGGTCATTCCATGAGCGATGGACATCACACCAGGCAACTCGTCTTCTGCGGTGCTCAAAACTCAATGGAATTAGGACAGCTGGTCGTCGCGATTGAATTCCAGCTTCTCGCAATCTTCGGTAAGCCGTTCGAACGCTACAGTCTATATTTGAGGCACTCTTCCAGTGTACGACTAGCTTTGGGACTGACACAAATCTATTCCTCTTTGCAGCTAAAACTAGACGTACGTCTGTCCTTCCTGCAGACTTTCTCGGTCCACCAGATCCCTTCTTCTTTTTAACATCTTCTGCTTTCCATCGACACCACTACCTCCAAACAACGACTCTCGATAGTTGCAGCTCTTCGGCAACACTCGCACAACTTCTACCACAACGAATCATTCCAATAGCCATACCTCTGGTAAACTGATCTTGTGCCATTTTATTTTACAAAAGCTGGATTTCAGTTCACGTTTATGTTCAATTTTTAAAAGCAATTATGACAGTTGTATTGATATCAAAATTTGAAATTTCACCACCATAGATCTTTCTCCATTCTCTAATGTGTTGAATGGTAATACATAGAAAGTGAGATATTGCATCATACCTGAGAAAAAAATGAAACAAACTTCAATTCAAGCCAATGATAGTTTGTTTCATTAATTATGTCAATGAGTATAGTTTTCTGTTACTGTAAGTCACGTGTTGACTGCAACTCTAAAGCTGAGAATTAAGAGCATTGTGTCATTTCAATTAATAAGTAACCTAACGGTAATGAACAGGCTGACAATTAACTTATATTAGATGCATTAAAATTTTGAAAACTCAATTCCGCCTCCCTATTGAACATCATTAGTTACTCGTACAGCCTGAAAATTTTGCCCGTTCTGGTCTGTTGCCGCACATCATCCCCCTTTGAGGGTGCCAGCTACAGCATACCACACGTCATGCCACAACATCCAATGCAAATGTACTACATCTTTGTACACATTATATGATTGCAAACGCTTGAAGCACATTGTGAGTTGTGGTTGTGACTCAGATTAGATTTCTTATAGGAATAAGCTCTCTACCGAAAATTCTAGACTTCCAAATAATATCGGTCCCCTGCTATGCATGTACTGTACATTAAAATGCAGAATAATCAAATGATGAATTATCTACTCATCGAATCACAAGTTCCTTGAGCGACGAATGAAACAATGGCGAACATTGCAGGAGTCTTATTTCTGCAACCGTATTCATGGTAACCGGGATATGCTTGTGTCTTGATTTGATTGGCTCGTTAAGAACAATCAGTTATTCTATTGATGAATACATACTTATCACAGCCTTTAACATAGTAATTAATTCTTAAATGATCAATTAAAGTATATCTTTCATAGGCAGAGTTTCGATATGATATGAGTGCATAAGAAAAACGACATTGCACTCGAAAAAAATAAGCTTCGATAAACTTAGGAGGAAATGAAAAATGAACTTTGCGAAATATTTCGTGCCAACCCTAGTCCTATCATGTGCGGACTATTCGAGGGAGAGATGTAATCGAAGAAATGTTCGAGTAACTATAATTATTCAGTAACAATAATCGTAGTACGTGTTGTGTCGCATTACATAATATGAAGGAATGAATTAGAAGTCGCGGCGTGGTTTACTATTGATTATCTTGAATTACATAAATAACTGACTTATAGTAATGTTTTTTTCTCATCTTTGAAGGCGAAGTTACTTTAATAAGGTAATATGCATCTGCTGTCCGATAGTCAAGATGTTTTCATTTAGATTGCCTAAACCTATCTTTACACTTTAAGCTTTTTGTTTGATTGTGATTATTTGTTTGTTCTACTGCATTTAACCGTATTTGATTATAAACATTTTTCGACACATCATTGTTTTTATATCTCTTTCTGTTTGATTTCTATTTATATAGGCTACTTTATTTATCAAATGTCAATGCTCTGCCTATGAGTCCTTTCTTCTGCAATAAGACAGAGTAAAACAAATATTTCACCCAAATTTTCGCTTCTTGCTTTGTCAAGGATGTTATGATGATTGTATTACAGGAGTATAATTGAAATTTGAAATAACAAGATAGGATATAGAACAAAGTGACACTCACTAAAAATCATAAATCTTTGCTACAACTTTGCAGTCCTTCTTCTTAACACCCTTCGTTTTTGCTGTTCATCATCTTGCCTTCTTCTCCGTCACTTATCTGCTGATATTATTTAAGCGTAATCATTCTGCATTCTCAGATTTCGGCATTTTTTCTGCAACTCGTAACTGTGCGCTAATAATTTTTATTACTTTATAATCATGAAGTTTGAAACGTTTATTAAGTTTGTGACTGGCCAGAATTTGAATTCCTCAATCTATTTAAGCAGTACAATAGTTGAATATATATATCCTATTGGAGTTGCAACTGAATGCGGTTTTGAAAATAACGTTATATAGGAATAGGTCATAAATCGGTCATAAGAACTGTATTCGTTAATTGCTAGATAATATCGGCTTGTCGATATGGCATCTTATTCCCTTCATTCGCCATATGTTTTCCTAGATTGTTGTGATGATAGGAAATATAAGTAAGAAGGAATGTTTGGTCACGTGCTTTGGGATAACATAACAACTTGCATCTGCACACAGTCCCTCCTGTCGTGTTTTCATGAATTGATCTTCGAATGGAGATTTGTTTCTGAATGATTTAAATGGAAACAACAGATGTTACTGCCTGTTGTGCAGTAGTATCAGAAAGGTAAAATGAGCAACAGAAATCAAGATTCCCTAATTAAGTTTTGATGTAGAAAAATAACTTGATGATTTCTCTCCCGTTGGCCGAAGGAGATTAGGCAAACTTACGGGTTGATTCCGCTGTTTTTCTGTAGCACTTATCTTTTCGTCTTACTACACATCTCGCTTCCGTCCATCATGCCTCTGTCCGACGACCATGTCTAGAGCAATCTTGAAGATATGCTCAATCTGTGGGAAGATATGGAGTTGCTGTGGGTTCGCCAGGAACCGCACATGAGGCAGCAGTTTCAGGTGAGGCCGTTTTTCGTCTTGACTTTCATGCTCCATAAGTACCCTAGGTGCTGTGTCGGTCCACCGCATTGTAGGCAAAATTCGAATCACAGTCGTATGGCAATAATATGTTTTGTTTTATATGCATGTATTGTTGTAATATTACATTATTATATAGTTACATGAAAATAAAAATCTTGAGGCCAGGTTTTTTGTTTGTTTTAATTGTGTTTTTCACTGTCTGTTTCCTAAAATGAACCTCCAATTTCCATTTAAGAACAGTATCTTTGCAGTATTAGTCAGAGACTAACACGTAGTTGTGCAAGCGAGCGATGTTTCACCTGAAACTTTCACACAGCATTGTACTCCTGTGGGCTTATCTAAAAATGGGGCTATCCGAGTATTTATCTGGACTCTTATTTATATAGATAATGATATGTTTGGAAAGTTGTGTAAAATAGTCTTTAAGTCAGCGCTTCCAGCTTACAACTACCGGTACTAAATAGCAAGAGGCTGATGGTAAGTTGGTAACCACTTAGCGAACAAAAACCGAGAATTTATTGTATATTCGCGCATGTCAATAAGCATGTTTACATTTGTTTAAAAAAAAGCCGGTGGCCGTCCGCACCCGAGAAGTCTTTACTCGCACCCACCCATTTCCACATATTCATCCGATTGAAGCATTAAAGGTGCACTCCGGATGATTTTTTAACATTACCTCAGTCGCATGTACATGCATTTGAAGAGAAGTCATTCGACGTGACTCTCGGCAGTGAAAGTTGTTTCGTTAAGTCACTAGAGCTGAATGAAAATACGTGATGACGTCATTGGTGATCGGTGCATGAGGACAAATGCATGGGATCAGGATGGAAGCGTGCAAGCAAGCGTCAGAGTTTAGACCCGGTGAATGATTTGCATTTTTATCACGTGTAGTGACGAACAGGCATCAAAATGCAAGCGCATCATTTCAAATAACAACATTTTCATCTAGATATTCATTTTAAGTTTGCTGTAAAATTTGTGCAGTGTTGTGTCCATGGATGCATCAAAAATACCGATACTGAATGTGAAGATATTAGCTTCTGTAGAGATTCCCAACAAAAACTTCCTTGTTCATTAAATAGTGTGAAGCATAAGACGGAAAATTTTCTCCGCATAAACATAGTCGTCCATGTTCTAATCAGTTCGCCGAAGTTGACAAGACACGGAATCTGTGATGAGCTATGTTGTCTGAACAATATTGAATAAATCAGCCTCTATTTCGTTTGCGACCTAACGCGATCCCATGTCTCAAAATGATTTCAATGATTGACTTTTTCTCAAAATGAATTCTGTTTCAAAATGATCTCAATTCAATGATTTCGCATTAGAATAATACTCAAACACTTTTTAGAAATACCGTAAATTAGAACCACTGCGGTGCATCAAAATATTCACACTATCTTCATTTCCGACAAAGCGATGTCATTGCCAAATATATGCTTGCAACCGGCAAATGAATGTGCATTTGTTGTTTTCCCTCAAGTTGAATGAATAAAATTGCTTCAGAAATTGTCAGTGGAATTTGATAGCACTTCTCCCATTGTAAGGAGAGCCTTGCATAAAAAGAAGTGCGCTAATAGTAAAAGTAATCTGCTGATTCTCATTAATTGTTATGCATGCACATTAATTTCTTTCTCGAAAAACATGTCCTCACACGAGAAAACACTCGATTTTTTTCTGTAACTTCTTATTGACGATTGATGAAACTACCTGTTCATCGCATCGCAGCTTTAGTCAACAACTCGTAGCGGACTTAGGAAGATTATTGTTCATTCACACTCATTGGAAGATCACCAATGACGTCATCAGGAACTTTTCCATCGCTTTACGCTCTGACGATGCGGCTTGGGCGACTTTACTTGGACTAATTCAAGCAGTTGGAGCCAGACCTTCGTTTATATGCAATAAAATGGAAGCCGAAAATAGATAAACTCCGAAATGGGAAGCCGAAGTGGATATGGATGGTGGTCACTAACTCACTACTCCATCTCTGGGGACTCAGGCGGTTCTGACACCCTATCTTCAGATGGAGCATTGTGATGTTTTCAGTCATATTCCTGTTAAACTTCCAGTCCCACTTTCAATGCTCGACCTCCAAATCAAAAGATCGTTAGGTAAATGACCTAGCTACTGTGCCACGGAGACCACTTTGTTATTACTAAAAGACAGAATGCAATTCGGGATTTCATTTCATCCGGATGTACTGTACAGTCTTCAGTCTATTCTTAACTCAGTTACGTTTCAACAATAGAAGTATCTAATCATCTCCCTTCACTAGCGTCGCTTGCCTCCTTACAGCACCTTCCCAGAACGTACAGTAGGAGTGAAAGTATCTCACTACTTGAGTATGTTTTCGACTTTTTTTAATTTAAGGAACGTCCACAACATGGCCCTTTTATGAAAAGGACAGAGACAGTTAAGTAGCTTTGTTTTTCACATAACATTTGACGTCATTATGTTTATTCATATGATGAAAATGAATTTGATGAATTGCATTCAAATTTGCGTAATTTTCTGATAGTGAAAAGAAGCGGAAATGTAATATGTGAAATTAGAGACTAAATAATTCAATTTATTACAGAGCTAATCATATTCTATCTTTCTAAGACATCCTTGATGATAACTTTAATATGTGTAGCAGTTAACTTGCGTGTAACCACTGAAGATTTAGTTATTTTGACATTAGAGACAATTTAAGGTAAGACGGCAACTCACTTAAGAGTTTGCATGCGCTAGCAGATTCACACTGTATATTCTTCCCTTTCAGTCACCAGACACACTACTGAAAATAAAAAATATTGCTGCACACATTTATGAGATTTACCATAATCCATCAGTTAAAACAATTAAACAGATCCATCAGGTTAACACTTTTGGGAACAGCCTGACACTAGGTCATGTTGCCAATATGTTACAAAAGGGCCTGTGCTGCTGTGCTATGTAATTAGGAAGCCCAACTGATTAATGAAGAATAAAACATGACAAAATAAGCGGTCTGGGAATGTAGTGCTGAGCCGCTTGTGCTATTTATCAACCATTTTGATCTATCCATGCACTATTTATTATACAAATAACTGAGATATTTTATTCACTCCGCTTTCTCCGAATGAATGCATAGATCGCTTGAGGTGGTATATACCTAATTTAAATGAAGGCATAATGGTAGTCGGCAGAAGGATGGAATCAGGAAGCGCGTTTCAAATTTCAAGAGTTCAAGCTGCGATAGCTCTTATCAATTCGATTATTGCAGAAATTTTGCCTATCGGAATGGAAATTCCTTAGTCATTTCAGACATAATTGTTTTACTTCAAATACTTTCGAACATTCAGTCAACTTCTCCACTCACGAGCATCAAAATTTACGTCGGATTTCCTGATGTGGTTGCTTGTATTTCTGCCCTATTTGGGGGATTTGTCATGGATAAGTTTGGAGTGCCAAAGTGCTATATCGCTTTTTGTCTTATTTGTCTGATTACTGCAATTGTTTAATCAACCGGTATTCTGTTCTTGTATGTGCATACATCAATAACCACCTCTTTGGTCATTGGACAATGCATTTTCTTTATGGGATATTACTCAGCTTATTTCTTTTAAAATTACACATCGATGGCATACTGATATGAGATGGCAACCTTAAGTAGTAGGCATTTATTACAAGTTACACTTCGAAGTGGAAGTGTTGCCATCGACTTGCTTTGTCCCCGTCTAGCTTTAGTAGTAGGTGTTGCAAATTCTTACTGGATCTTTACAGCATTTCTGCTGATTCCTGTTGGGTGCACCATTTTTTTACATTTTATCAAAAGTATCAGACAACCTTAAAAAGACTGAAAAATGGAATAGGGGCTTGAAATCGGAAAAGTCTTTTAAAACATTTCTATTTTAGAAGTTTTTCGAAGCTTTATTAATAATAATAAACGTTTATATTAATCAAAACCTCAATAATGGAAGTCGTGAGGTAACATATAAAGATATTCTAGCATGGCAGGTAATATGAAATTGACAATAACAAGAAAAAAATGAACTAAATAAAACCTTTGTTGGCTAGACGTATCATAGTCACAATTAATGATTTGTCGCGAATCGACGAACGTATCAGTGGCACAAATGTTTGCGAATAAGAGTTTATGCAAGGAAACAGGTGATGCAGAGGATGAGAATCATCACCAACGAGACGATGAAAAAGAAGGATTCCAATGATGCATCTATGGTAGTCTAAAAACACGAAATGTGCACAAGTGCAGTTAGAAGAGCCCACACAATTCTTTGTGCTCTGGATTGTATTTGCTCGATGAGGTATCTTTCTCTACTCGGAAGATTCACAAAAAAGGGGCCTCCATATTCCAATACACTCCTTATGCGATTGAAATATATTTGGTTGATCGTAATGCCAAGAACTTTGATGCAGTCAGCTAGATGAATGTTAGGAACACGAACACCCAAATAAATCAGCTAAATCCCTCGTATTTGAAATTTGCACAAACTTTTGCGAACACTTCTCTGTTTTGATTTCCATTTTGTATTCATTCAGCCACTGTAGTAATTCCTTATAGCCATGAATGGGAGGACATGTAATAGCTTCTTTGTAGATTATGCCAACCATGAAAACATAATCAGCATATTTAGTAAGTGATAGCAGACGATTGTCTGTAATACATAAATCATTTACAAAGTAGCTGAAAATAGAGGGGCCAAACGAGGACCCTTGAGATACGCCACTAAACACAGTAAGGATGTCACTCGTACAATGTTTCCATCGAACCTGTTGATATCTAGCTTTCAAATAATTGTTGATTAAAGTAATCAAATATGGATTCAAATCATCCTTGAGCATCTTCTTAAGAAGACAATTATGGGAAAGCTTTTCAAAAACCTTTTTGCAAGGTCCACAGATACGAAATGGCAAGCACACACATTAGGTCTTTGAATGTTACATGTTATAAAATCCTCAATGTTAAGAAGTTCGCAAGCTTTTGAGCTGTCTTTTTCTGTGGCCATATTGATAGCGATGAACTTTCATTGACTTTAAACTGGACAATTGACTTCATTTGATTGCAGTGACGTCGATGAGGACATTTTAGGGTCTGTTCATTACGCCTACACTAGTTGTAATTTACTTCATGGATTTTTTGGGGCAAGTGACCCAACTCCTTTATTTATTCTTCTATTTTCAGATTCCAAAGTGGCCTATATCTTGATGACGATTCAGTATGGCAGTTATACAACCGTGCTATTTCTTTTAACTGTAAATTATGTGCCCAGCAAGTTCCTTGGTATTGGAGTTGCCTGATGGTGACGGCTGGCTGCAACGTGACGGGGGGTCAGCATTATCATTGGTTTTGTTGAAACCTTGAAACCATCAGGGAAGCTTACAGCATACATCATTATATTAAGACCATCCATACTTTTTAGTTTTTTGCTGTCTAGTATGCCACCAATATACTATAAATGTAAATCTATTGATTAATAACACTAGCACCTGACACCCAAACACAAAAATTGACCGCGACATATTAGTATGATTTAGGAAACATATTACGCTCGTAAATGTGAATGGATCTTAATAATCATAAACAACATGACAGGATGGCTTTTTCTATACTAAGAGACGAGAATCAAAGATCACCACAAAGTGCTCCAGCACACTTAAAGGAAGTTTATTTTCGAAAGTCGAATGTGTCCTTGGGATATCTCAAAGCTAAGGCTTCACTATAGGCAGATACTCAGCTAAAGAACCGGACGATAAACTACGTTAATAACGACGTAATAAAATAATCGAAATTAAAAGAAAAAACACCTGCGTGCTTTATCTTCCGCTTCCGTGGTCTCGCATTAAGGCAATTTACTGACCATAGTCTACCGGTGTTAGGCATTCATAAAGAAACCGTTAAGGACCTGTAGTTCTCTGTCTATGATTCCTTCTTTTCACTGGGGTGTGCATAACGTAGGCCTACCACTAGAAGACATATTTTTTGCTTTCAAATTTAAGAAAAGGGCTTGGAAAAATATAACACTTTCGGTTGTATTATTTCGATTAATTGGTCAAAGAGGTTGTTTTATTGCCTAGAGCTTTTTCTACGGTAGTGATGATAATGATGGTTTAACGTCACTATTGGAGTGTTGTGACTTTGTCTCATTCTGCGAAAGCATCTTTTTAGTGAACGTCTAGATAACACTTTGGTGGCAAATACACCTTCAAATTTTATTAAATAGATGTGTGCTCTCATGTCATCTCAAGATACAAAAAGTAGTACTATTCAACCCGCATGCGTTTAAAAGGTCATATCTAACTTTGCCTAGTATTATTATCTCGTTTTCAATAACTGAATGAATTGTAATACCTATAACTGAATGATGTAATACCTATCAGACGGAGCTGTTTATACCGACAATGACGCATTAAGCCATCTATACTCCGGTCAAAACTGGTTTTACCAAATACAGTCAATCCCACTTAATTGGGACATGTTTTACAACTATTGCATACATTGTAACTATTGTATACTATTGTATATTGTTTTACAACATTTGTATCATAGACACACATTATTTTATCGCTTTAGAGGCAACATTCCGCTTGATTGAGGCACGAATTTTTTTAAGTACTAAATGTGAAATTACACCATTATATGTACATTTAATCTTATAGTAAAGTGTGTTCATGTATACTGATGATGAATTTTGATACTTTAAAAAATATCAGGTAACAATGGTAAAAAATATAAGAGATCTCCGCTTTTGATTTTAATGCGCTGATCAACTTTTTTCCTGCTGAGTTTCTAGCAATGACATGAAATGAAATGTTCCTGTTACTCTGAATCAATAATCTCTATTGGCATTTTCGATCTCCCTAATGAGTATTTGAACCAAATCAAAAGTCTGCAATATCAAATCCATCAGCAATCAAGCAAATGGAAAAAAGCAGACTGAGATAGAACAATTTTCAAAAAGTACGAAATATATTGTCTTCTTCATCCACCGCCCTCGCTTCGAGGGTTGGCCGAGCTCACTGTCACGATTCGCCTCCGAACCAATCTGCTACGCGCGCGTCACGTCAAACTGACGAACGATTGTCCCGCCCAACACACATCCCGAATGGTAATTGATCCTTGGACGGCCTTGTCTTCACATTCCTGGTATTAAGCTGGTTAGAATTGTCTTCTCCAATTATGCTTCTCTACGTAAAGTATGACCTAATTATTGAAACGTCCTGTTCTTGGTGGACGATAGCAATTTTCTCTTGGTTCCGGTCAACTGTAGCACCGACGCATTTGATGTGTGTGATGACCAGTGGACCTGCAATATTCTTCTCAACGTCCTCATCTCGAATGAATCCAGTCTCCTCTCGTCGTCTTTCAGCATTATTCATCCCTCAGAGCCATACGTAGCCACCGGCCAAACAAGCGTCTCAATCAGTGTCTTCTTTAGTGAAATCGGAATTGAGTGTGACCTCCAAATAGAGGTCAAATTGCCAAGAATTGCTGTGACTTGCGCTATTCTCAGGCATATGTCGGTCGTGCTTTGTGCGTCAACTGTGGCTGGCCAGGTACGTAAAGGCCTTTTCACTTTGAAGCTGGTTTCCATCGACTGTGACATTGGTTACCTGCCCATCATTCGACATGACTCTTGTCTTCTCTGGATTTAGATGAAGTCCGTGCTTCTCGCTCGCTGCCACAACCCTATACAGCAAGTCTTGCAACTCGGCTTCTGTCTTGGAGATCAGAACCATGTCTGTGTATCGTAGGTTTGTCAATAGCGAGCCGCCACCAATCTGCACACCACCAGTGAAATCTTTCAATGCATCGCGCATGATGATTTCATGCGCTAAATCGAACAGCCAAATGATGCAACCTTGTCTTACACCGCGCCCAACGCTGGACCACTCAGATACTCTTCCAGCTGCTCTGACGGTTGCATTTTGAGACATGTAAAGGGAAGCAGTGAGATTAGGTGCAAGGGAACTCCCCTTATTTTCAAAGTTTGCCGCAAACCCCTGTGAATGACAGAATCAAATGCTTTGCGATAATCCAAGAAACAGGCGAAAATTTGTTGCCGCTTCTCGTGCGCTTTCTCCGAGAGAATTCTCAAGTTGCGAATTTGATCACTTTTACCTCTTCCAGCTCGAAACCCGGCTGACTGGCCTGCAATTTTGGTGCCCAACAAACAGCGAATCCTTTGCAGGGTAATCTTCATAATCAACTTACTAGCATGTGAAACTAAGGCTATCATGCGGGGATCAGTACATTTCCGTCGATCTCCTTTTTTTAGTATCGGTATGAAAACGGATTCCATCCCTCCGTTGGCCAAGAACCAGTATTTCATATTTTCAAGCAAATACTGTGAAGGCGTCTTTTTATTTCTTCATCAGCGTATTTAAGAAGCTCAGCATGGACTCCGTCTTATCCAGGCGCATTCCCGCTGGGACACTCTTTTAGCGCGTGTTCCACCTCTTCAAGTAGCGGGGGAAATCTCCGTCCGTGATTTCCAACACCCACGAGTCATCAGTTTCATCTGAACCCTGGACAACTGCATCCTTAAAGAGATCCTGACAAAATTTCTTCCATCTCTTGGCGATTGCCTCAGGTTCTGTGACTTTACTGTCATTTTCGTCTAGAATACTCGTACAATGACTCTGAGCTTGATAACGCGAAGTTAAACTTTTAACTGTCTGATACTCTGCCTTCTGTGAAGACTGTGAACTCTCGTTTGCACACCTCACGATTTTCATTATTGGGGATATACACTACAAATTTTGTGCACTACAAATATACACTACGTCTTTACTTACTTACTTCGTGTGGCCTTTCTCAGAAGCTGTCTTCACTCTTTGCAGAAGGACTACAGATGATTCGGCTTATCCTCCATCAACTTCCCTTTTTAAACGTTTGTGCTCACAGTTGCCTTTAACTGTCGCCTTTCTCTTCTTTTCTATGAGGAGAAACGTCTCTGCCGAGATCCACTTTTTACGTGGGAGTTTACGCATTGTTTCGACCGCTTAGTGGGTGGATTCAGTCACCTTTTGTTTGATTTCTTCCCATAGCTCACACGGGAATCTTCCATCAGTATGCGAGTCCACCAGTGCTTCAAATCTATTTCTAACCTCCACTGCATAAGCTGAGGCAGATTGATCATTCAGTTGTGATACATTCACTTTTACTGGTGGCGAAGGAAATTTCATCTTCCTAAACTTTCCTCTTAAGGTTGCCACAAGCAAGCTATTGTCGGTGTCGCAATCAGCTCCTGGATAAGTCTTAACTTTGCGCATGTAAGTTTTCGCCTGCTTTCTGATCATGATGTAGTCGATTTGATTTCTCGTAGCTCCATCCGGATATGTCCAGGTGCATAACCGCGTTCGTCATCCAGAGGTGATGATCCACAGCAAAGTCTTTGAAGTTCCTTCCCGCATCGTTGGTCTCTCACAGAACATGAAAGCCAGTTGCTTCATCCTTTCCTGATTCCAGTTTTGCATTAAAATCGCCCATCTGTATCAGCTGGACTTTTGCTTCAACGCTGCTCAGCGTTCGAGACAATTCCTCGTAGAAAAGAATGGAACCATCCTGAATCCCCGTCGAAGTGGGAGCTTGCGCTTGAATCAATGTCAGTCTCTTCGGTTTCGCATTACAACGATCACCTGTAATGCGGTCTCTTACTGCTTCATAACCGATAAACGACAACTTCATTCTCCTATTCATTCAAATGGCGACACCGCGTTGACCTTGCCGCCTTGCACCAGCGTAGGTGCTCAAATGTTCAATATTTGTAGAGACGTGTGCCTGATCCATCCATCGTGTCTCGTACAGGTCGCAGATGTCGATATTAAGTCGCTCCATCTCCCTATCCAAAATCTTAACTTTACCAGGTCCATTGTCTTAATCACTAATATTTAGGTTTCTTAGCTGACAGCATGCACTTCACGTTTGGAAACTGTATGTAAACATTTTATGACATGACTTAATGACAAATGAGTTATTAATTGAAGTGAATTAAATTGATTTTAACAACATTTCGGCTTGTTGGTGCAACATCTTAATTGGGGAAAATTGTTTCAGCATCCATGCCCCTTTTAGCAGGATTGACTGTATTCAAGAAATGTCTGGATTTCCAAGATTTGAAGAGTATATCTTACACGTTGTCTATTATAATGGACGATAACACGCCGCATGTTGTAGACCCACATCTGTTCTGTGGTACTGACTTGAGTTGCCATAACGTTGATCTACCATTGACGTTTTTATTTACATAGCTAATGTAATTCGGTATGTTATGGCCACGCCCACACGTCGGTGCGGAGGTTCAGAAAGTCAGGGTTTCGTGTCCGTCCATCAGGACAGGTACCACCGCTCTCACATTAGGTTACTAATCCAGTTCTTGTGGGAGTTGACAGTGCATAAAAATGCCTCGCGCCTTAACCTCCTAGTAATAGTATGGCTTTGTGCCTTGGGTGTGGCAGAGTGAAGCAAAGCATCATTGACTTTCAGGTCCCGACTTTTGCAATGTCGATCATGGCCTGCACTCATGCTGTCTTCAGAATGGCAGTTAGGATAGCCAAACAGAAACCTCATGTGGTCTGTTAATATATTGTTGCCCTCTCATGTGTGTATATGTCTATTTATATCTACCATGTCATCATGTAGTACAGTTAACAAGGATCTCATCCCCTAATGGTTGTTGCCTCAACGTAATGTATGTCGTCTACGTTATGGCTATGAAATTCTGTGTCTATGTAGCTTTGAAATATACGAGGTGTGTCAGAAAAGTATCCGGACTGTGTTCACAAAAACTTTATTTTGAAATACAGCAAAAATTTAAGCCCTCTCCCCTTCAAAGTAACACCCTCCGAGTCTAACACACTTCATCCTCTTCTGCCACGCGTTCATGCACTCCTGGAAGGAATCTTGCGGGGTCTTGTGGAGTTCCGTCGTCACGGCCTTCTTGATGGTCTCCACATCCGAAAAATGTGTTCCTTTGATCACTTCTTTCAGCTTGGGGAATAGAAAAAAATCGCACGGAGCTAGGTTGGGGGAGTACGGAGGTTGATCAAGGATGGTGACGTTCTTCTCGGCCAAGAACTGACGAATGCTCAGAGCGTTGTTAGCCGGCGCGTTGTCATGATGAAGCATCCACGAGCTGTCCAGCCACAAGTCTCTCCTCTTCTCACGCCTGATCGGAACAAACGTCGTAAGATCTCTTTGTAGACATGCTGGTTGACCGGTTGACCTTACGGTAAGAATTCAGCGTGGACAATTCCTCTGATATCGAAGAAGGCGATCAACAAGAGTTTGATTTTGGATCTTGATGATTCGCTTTGATTCGATTGATGAGCTTTCTGTGGCCTCGGTGACCCAGGACTTTTCCACTCGCAACTTTGACGCTTCGTTTCTGGGTCGTACTCAAAGACCCATGACTCATCGCCAGTGATGACCTTTGCTAGCAAGTTCGGTTCGGTTTCGAGGCGCTCGATGATGTCCTCACACACTTGGACACGCTGCTCCTTCTGGTCGTCGTTCAGCAGCTTTGGGACCATCTTCGCGCAGATCTTTCGCATGCCCAAGTCTTCTGTGATGATCTTCCAGACGCAATCTCGATTGATGCTTAGACTGTCAGCTATCATCCTTACAGTCAGCCGACGATCATTCCGAATCATCTGTCTTACGCGATCAACGTTCTCCTCCGTTCTGCTGGTCGATGGTCTTCCACTCCTGGCGGCGTCCTCCACTTCCTCGAGTCCGTCTCTGAATCGTTTGTGCCACTCAAAAACCGAAGACCGGGCCATTGTTTCGTCCCCGTAAACTAATTGCAGCATTTTGAATGCTTCCGTAGGAGACTTTCCCAGGCGGACCAAGAATTTCAAATTCGTTCGCTGCTCTAATGCCATAACGAAATGTGCAGTCGAAAACATTCATCGCGCTTAAGAGGTGACAAAACGAGATGACTTCGATGAGTTGTAATCAACCGCCTGCGAGACGCACACAATGGCTGCAGAGATGGCTGATTCGGCGTTCATTTGGACAGAGTGGTTACCCGTCTCTAATTACGTAACCGGATTATCGATTTTCTATTTCTTGCTTGAACAGCAGGCACAGTCCGGATACTTTTCTGACACACCTCGTATATAACTGATAGCCAGGAATTCGGAGTCAGAGTCTCCAGGTCACATATCTGTCACAACCGGCGGATTTGCAGAAGATTATCATCGATGCGGAATTTGATGGTTTCTATTTCCACCATGGATTTTATTTTATCGAATTGTGTTTCTTCACTTCAGAAAAATAATTTTCAAGCATTGATGAGATATTGATCAATGATGATCGGAAATAATATTTGAAATACTTTCTTCTTGTGGTTAATCGGTTGACTGAACAGTCACCTGCGTTAAAGAAATATAGATTCGACTGCTTGCCGAAGGAAAAGTCGTATAACCTCACGAGTTATTGAGATCTGTAATTCGTTAGAAATTGTGATATTAGAGACAGACTTGTATTTTCCTCCATGCGGGTCATCCACATCTGAGTCGCTTCGAGGTAACTTATCAAATGAAAACTCTGTTGATTCACCAAATGTCATCACGCAGAAGATCTGCTAGAAAAGTTCTTTTGAAAGAAGAAAGAATTATATACAACTGAAGAAAGTACTTTTTCGACGAAACTTCGACATAGCTTCATTTATAGTTGGCAAGACAATTACAAAGAAATCTTTCTCTCGCTGGTTCACTGCTCTTATACAAGAGATTTTTAAATTTTTCATAAAAAAGCGCTGACGATGTAACTGCTTGTGCCATCGCTCGAATGATCAGCTTAAGAGCTGTAGAAATAGTAAATTTACAAGCTTAATTCCTCGCATATGCTGTACTTCTTCCAATAATCGCATGACTTCCAATAATGGGCTATTGCAGGCCAGCTTTTTACCACTTGTCAGATACCGGTGATGTTGGATAGTGTGCAACTTTTATGGGTGGCAATTGTAGTCTTCTTCTTGCGGATCTATTTCTTTTACATTGCGAATTTATTTTTATGACTAATTTAATGTAGAATCAGAAGTACGGTCTAGCTAGATAATTTTCTAAAATACTTCTTTATACATCGACGATTTATGTATTATTAGTATAAAAAGTTTGATTCCTTGATACAATAAGATTTACCCACCCAGTCTAAAAGCCAGCAGAAGTGGGAGTAATAACAAACAAGTAGAATATCTTGAATGTAAAAATCACAGACTGTGGGACAATTGCATCAGTTTTTCATAAAGTCGACCATTTGAATTTTGCTGTCACTCTTTTAACCTTTCCACAAAACTGTGTGCCCAACAGGATAGGAGGTATAGTGTTTGCTGGATAAGTTTTAAAATATGGGCGCATATGTACATTGGAATAAGATTTCATCGAAAAAGTCAATCGTACAGCTACTACTCTCACTGAGAAAGGATATAACAACGTAGATCTCAAGCAAAGTGCTGAGAAGCAGCTGCATAAACATAGTGAAACTTTATTGAAATACTGATATTTTTCCGCTAAGCAGCTTCTTAATAATTGCGCGCGGTTTCATTAATTTAATTAATTTCGAGGCTGCTTTCATATAGTAGGGCCCCACTTAGGTGAGTTTGAGCGTTCAGGAGTAGGGGCCGAAACGCGAATCCTTAGCCAAGTTCCTGCTGATGAGCTCAATTGCACATGTTTTCGATTAGGCAATCTGTTTTAGCTTTTTCTTTCCTTCAACCTGCAGGGAACGCCACATGAGTCCTTTGGAGGGATCAAATTCTTTTCACTTATCCCTATCATTTGCAGATGTTACTATTGAGTCGTGCTGGAATGAGCAACCTATTTTCTTAATCTCGTGGTCGATTAGGATTGATGAGCCATCAATTTTTGCTTTTCCGGTTCGACTTGCAGTGATATGTAGCAAACTTAGTTTCATGTAAAATTTTCGAATCCAATGAGCATTTAGGCCTTGCTATCATTGAAATATCATCCTTTGCAAGAAATGATTAACATATATAGCCTCTAGTACAGATTTCGAACCGTTAAAACGCTCAGCAGCTGTCGCTGAGGTTTATTGAGGCTGAGGGTTTTTGCTCGACGGGTGAAACGGATTATGCTTGGGATTACATTCTTAACAGAAATGCCTTGGTCAATTGTCATGATTAATAGGATTTGGAAAAGCCAAGAAGGTATTAACTTTTTAATTTCTTATCAATATATTTCGGCTATTCATGTGCCATAGCCATTATCAAGAGGTCGGTGTATACAAAATGTGTGTAGAAGACCAGCGTACATTCTTCTGCCAAACTGGAGTCTTGGTCGACCAGCAGCAGTTGACCTATCTGTTATACATCGGCTCAACAACAACAACTCTGAAGCAGGAGCGAGAACAATGGACGGAAGGGTTACCTTGATGCCGGCTAGAAAACAAGATATGCCTCCAATGACAACAAGTGTGAAGAGTTTAGTTGGGGATGTATTCCGATTGCGGTTGCAGCGTACGGATCATGGGAGAAGAAGCCCTAACTGCATCCTCTCGGGTTGATTCCAGACTCTCCACACATACTTAAACGACCTTTTCTGAAGTACGGGAAGTCATCATGAAAAAATGTCCATCGCCTTGATGCGCTACAACTCCAAAGTACTGCTATCTGTGAATATAGTGGAGATCGGCAGACATGAAATGGTTCTGGCTGGGGCGCCGGGTTACTCTGACTCTTAAGTTGTTTTAGTTTCTCGTTTGTGTGTTCCTTTTCACATAGGTTTAGGTACAGTATTTGTTACTTCAGGATTTATGTCGAGAAAGATGCAATATCATATTTCAAGAAATTAGTTGTTTGTAAGAAATCCAGTAAGTTGTATAATTTTTGATAATAAGAATATATCAAGTCTTTATACAAAATGGTTATTGTACATGAATAGTCGAAATCAATTGATAAAAATTAAAAAGTAAAAAAGTTAACACATACTTGGATTTTCCAAAGCCTATTACTACTGCATTTTTAGTTAGTCTATTAAATCTTCACATCGATGTTGATTTCTTTCAGATCATCAAAAAATCTGATCCCACACAATCAAGTGAATTCTCGAGCTTTTATCTTGTGCGAAATTCTTTACGTGATTTCTTTTTGTCCATTTGTCTGACAGTGGCGGGCGCGATTCGATATTCGTGCTATTCTGAATGTTCTGAGATTCACACTTAGTAGTTCACAGTAGGTGTTTACACTTAATCTAGCTTACATTATTTCTCATTTCTAGACCATTTTTCATTAAAAGTTTGATTATTTCATTAAACGTAAGAGCATGTCCGTGACACTCAGTCGATTGATATTGAAATTATAGCTACCTTATGAATTAATGTGATACTCTATTTGAAGATATTTGGGAAAACAGCACAACCTACCAGAACACGTAAAAAGTCGCAAACATGGCATGAAAAGTCTTAATAGTCTATTTATACGATTCCACTGCAGATCTGCCATCATAGAAGTAATGCAAGTACTACATCATGTACATGCAATATGAAGTATATAAATCATATTTTTATTTCAAAATTTTTGGCTCTTTTGGTCTTTATCAATCATGTCTTATTGAACATAGATGTAGGAGTGTAGATATTCGCCGTTTCTTCTATCATCCCTGAGCTAAGCATCAGGTTTGGTGCCGACCGCCGACCGGCCCGGTTTTAGTAAAGCAGGCCAGCCGGTTGATTTAATTAGATCCATATCGACCGCTGACGACTTTCACTCTAGAATGAATTGCTTAGTCAATCATTACAACATTGTTAAGAACATGTAAATGTAGCATAATTTGAGAGCATCTACAAGTTTACACGAATGTTTTCTAACATAAATATTGCGAACTGTTCTTTAAACAGTCAAAAAATAAGTCCTGTCACTTTATACTTGTATTTCAAACCCTACTTCATCTCAAATAAGATTCCAGAATCATGTATTCTAGCCTGGATGAATTTTTGAAGCATTGTGTATTCCTCAACCTATTCCAGATCTTGAATAATTTCACTACATGGTATAGCTTATATTACACTTGGAGCTTAGCCATGCAATGTTTCAATGCAACCTAGGGCCTACTAACCGAACATTTGACTGTGGATCGTGGATAATTGTTTGATAACCTAAGTGCGCGCGATGAATTTTGATTGACGTAGGTACAGCAACACTCACGCTAATGTTCCAGACTATCATACGTCAGCTCGCGGTCATCAATGTAAACTCTAAATATTTGAACTTAGACTGTATTGTAGAGTTCTCAATTGACGTCGCAAATCACTGAGATTCCCTCACAAGTGATGAAGTAAACCTCACTTCAGTGAACCACTTTAAATCAAGCTTCCATGCCCCAAACAAAACGTTTCGTAACATCAGCACTTGGTCAGTGACCAAATTGTTCATTTCAGAACTTTCGTCGTTAGAAAAACTTTAATTAAATTGGAACTTAGAATTTTTTGACCGCTTTCCTGTGGAGGCGCGATGTAGATACAGGCTTATATTATCATTGTATCAATGTTGTTATGATATCAATGCCCGCTTGGGTCATTGCTTTGATTATCTGTTTTCAACTTGCTTGTGTTTGAATGACTTTTAAAATGTAGTTGACATAATCATAAATTGCAAAGTAGGCCTTCAACTCATTAGACTAGTAAATAAGTCATTGCGAGTATTACTACTCATCACGCAAAGCATGATGTCAAAGTGCGAATGATATGTGATATTGTATTGTAATAGGTAACTCTCGCTTATAGGGAGTACCGGTAGGCCTACCATTCATGCATTTCATGTATGCGATGTGGAAATTGAATAATGTCTAGTGGCATAAGTTGACCTAATAATGTCTGACGATGAAAGCCTTAACCAACCGTTGTCGAGACGCCAGCCACCGTCCTATCCCAGTTTTTAGTAAGCCGCCCACCGACCGGTCGGTTTTGATGACGCCGGCCGCCAAAAACCCGACCGGTTCCAACCATGATAAGCATAATTATGCATCAATTAAATCAAACTATTAGACTTATAGCATTTGCAAAGCATTAGTAAATCTAATAGAGATGTCCTCAGACTTGAACAATTTTGAGTACAAAAAAATTTGTGACTGCCTTAGGCACTGCGTTTCGCCTTACAATGGTTCGTCAGTGCGGCTCGGAATGGCCTAGACCAACTTAAAAAATATATAGAATTGGCACTCTACAATCTGTATGATTATCAACCGCGCGGCATAGCCAGGATAGATAGATACAGAACAGCCTGTTGTACAGTCCCTTGCTTAGCCATTCCAGATGTTTAAAGCTACTTTGGGCAATTCCGAGCCTACTGAAGAGTCCGTGTAGATAGAAAAGCGCAGCGTTTACTGCTGCCATGGGATTTTTGTGCTTAAATAGTTCAAGTCTGAGGACATCTTTCTATTCTATGCCCAGGCGAAGTGGAACTCTACAATTTATTTTCATAATTGGCGAATCTACAAGTGCAATTTTTACCGGGATATAATGATAATAATAATTTCTTGGAAATGGAAATCGAGATTCACAGATAAATGAACAGTTTCACAAAGGAACGAGAGAGAGAAATACAACTAAGTGGAAATTAAATACCAAGTAAGTGACGAGGAGTCAAAGTGAACATTCTCAACTGGCAGCGATATAAGTTATTGAAACGATTACAAGCTCAAAACACAAACGTATTTCGTCGTCTTTGAATATGACACTTATGCAGAATAAAGCGACCAGTCGCAGACAAGGGAGGTGGCAATTTAGAAATGATGTGATCCTTTTCCATGATGCATCGAAGAAATGTGTTAGATGCAGGGAAGAGAATCTTCCGGATTTATCCGGAATTCCGGATTTTTTTACGGCCATCTGGGTCATTTCTGAGATTCACCAGAAAATGCAGTGAAAATGGAGGGGTATGGGGTAAGGTACGTGGGCCCCTAAGATGGAATGACATCTTCATGAAGCAACGCATGATCCCTTCTTAAGACAGCATCTTCATAATGCGTTGCATATAAGACCCCCTGATCACAAGTTATTACAATTTATATTAGCCCATCCATATTTCCCCTTCTGACGATCAGTGGGCCCCCTCTAGTGTTCAGTAGGTCCCTTCTGACGATCGGTATGCCCCATCTGACGATCAGTGGGCCCCCTCTAGTGATCAGTGGGCCCCTATGACGATCAATGGGGCCCCTCTGACGATGAGTGGCCCCTCTAGTGATCAGTGGGTTACTTATTATGTTGTTTACCCGCTACGTGATTTATGTTTCCTTGCTACGTTTTTTGACTCTTAAGCAGGTCTCCTCTCCGACACCGTACATTTTGAAGTAAATAATTCCATTTGTTCTACTGTGTACGGGATATATTACTACTCGCACATTGTGAAACTCATCATACACGTCAAGAAACTTTATTTCAGAAAACCTCCCTCATATCATATTTTGAAATAACATTGATCTCCGAAAAGTTGTAATTCCTGCGTCATATAATTGCAGAGAAAATGCTTTCTACATTCTAGACGCTTTAAAAAGCTTGAATTCTGCTGGTTGCACACCCATAGTGCTGGAGTTTTTGCTTGCGTCGCATGAAAAAACATCAAACTTCTACTAGTTACACTCCTAAAAGGTGGAGGTTTCGCCTGCGGCGCTTTACAAAACACCAAAATTCTACTAGATGCTGCGGCGCTTTATACAGCATTGAAATTCTACTAGTTACACTCACAAAATGCTGGAGGTTTTGCCTGCGGCGCTTTATAAACCATCAAAATTGTACCAGATGCTGCGGCGCTTTGTAAAGCATCAAAATTGTACTAGCTACAGCTGCGCTTTACAAAACACCAAAATTCTACTAGATGCTGCGGCGCTTTATAAAGCATTGAAATTCTACTAGTTACACTCACAAAATGCTGGATGTTTTGCCTGCGGCGCTTTGTAAAGCATCAAAATTGTACTAGTTGCAGCGCTTTACAAAACATCAAAATTGTACTAGATGCTGCGGCGCTTTGTAAAGCATTAAAATTGTGCTAGCTACAGCGGCGCTTTGCAAGACATCAAAATTGTACTAGCTACAGCGGCACTTTGCAAAGCATCAAAATTGTACTAGCTACAGCGGCACTTTGCAAAGCATCAAAACTGTACTAGTTGCACTCCTTAAATGCTGGAGGTTTTGCCTGCGGCGCTTTATAAAACATCAAAATTGTACTAGATGCTGCGGCGTTTTTGTAAAGCATCAAAATTGTAGTACCTACAGCGGCACTTTGTAAAGCATCAAAACTGTACTAGTTGCACTCCTTAAATGCTGGAGGTTTCGCCTGCGGCGCTTTACAAAACATCAAAATTGTACTAGATGCTGCGGCGCTTTGTAAAGCATCAAAGTCTACTAGTTACTCTCCCAAAAGAGAAATTTTGTCCCGGTACTTTGCCTCAATAAGGTTGAGCTACAATTTATTATTGTCTTTACCTTAGTACAATCAATGTTTTTTAGTCGCAGCTATAGGGTCTATAGTGTGTAGGCGCATAAAGATTCATAGCTATTTAAAATTGACTCTTTGATTACGTGTTATGATATCAAAGCTGAAAGTGGGCCCCCCTGGAAGTGATACTCCGGATTTTTTGTGACACGGCGTTCTCATCCCTGTAGATGAGTTATTTCTTCTTAATGTTGTAGATAGAAGACAATCTTGTGCACATTCATTACCGCAAATGATTCGATGGAATCTTCGTTGAATAGACTCAATACGTCCGCTGTCTGTAATTGATAAACCGTTGAAAAGTGGACAACAGTATTCGAAGACTGACCTCACAAATGACTCGTAGACTTTGACAAGATCCCTTTTTGACAAGCAAGGTTTAAGGACACGCAATGCATACGTATGTTTCGATGCAGATTTTAATAATTTTGTCACGTGGTCTGACCAAGCTCCTTTTGAGTTCAGGCGGACTCCTAGAATGTCAAGAGTGTCAACCATATGGGCACGTCAGGCAAAATCAAATTACCGTTGAAATTTCGCTTTTGAATAAGAAGACCATTGCATTTGTCAGTGTTGATCGTTAAATGCATTTCTTTAGACCAAGATATCAGGTTTTGATGTTCATCAGTAATATGGTAGTTCATCAGTAGTACCATACACTGTATGAATGGTACACATGTATGTACAATGTAGTGTCGTCACCGTATCTGAAGACTTCACAACTGCTGGATGAGACTCTGAGAGACGCGGTTGTTATTGCTAATAAATGCGGGCCCGAAGTGGAACCTTGAGGAATCCCAGATGTTACTTCGACAGGATTACTTTTAGTCGAATCTAATGTGACGTACTGTCGTTTTTCGTCCAAGTAACTCAGAATCCATTTTATGGCATTTTATGTCCATGTTAAATGTAAATCAGGCATTAATCCGTATTGTTATCAATGTATTTATATGATTCCAATGCGGAGGTATAATATCTTGGGGACCTACTATGTTTGACTGGTTTGCCAACCTATGCGAACGTGTTTAATGTTATGTGGGGAGCTCCCTTTGAGATTTCACAGGGCAACTCTGTCTATCTATACATCAGCTCAGGAACGAACACCCGCGCATTGCAATTATCTAAAACGATGAAAGAGGGAATAGAAACATATTTTTACCTCATCAAACGAGTTCTTTGAGAAGTCACATTGCAAAAAGTCGCACGATTCCTGGTCATTCAAGAATCCCACGATTGATTCCGTCGCACGATTAATCGTGCGGAATCGATTAACTGTCCCCACCACTGCTAACAGTTGATGTTAATCGAAAATGGGTGAAATCGTCTGTTAAATCGTCTCGATGTTAATCGAGAATCGGTGTGATCCATCGTCCTTTGTTACAATAAAAGGCCGAACATGTATTACCCTTTGTTCATAACATGCATGTCAGTCTACGATGATTTTCAACTAAATTTTTGCAAATGGCATTTAGATATTTATCGAAGTTGATAAGCAGACAGATGAAAAATTGGTATGTACGCCAATGGCCAAGTTAATCACTGGCACTCGGGTGAAATAATGAAAAGCAAGATAGTAGCAAAGTCAATATAATGCTGAAAGCGTATAATTTGATGCACGGATTAATCGATGCACTTTAAAGATATGAAAATCCACTAAACCAATAACGCAGAAGGCAAAGTAAGAAAGAAAGTCAAAATGAATGATATGTGGACAGAAACCATATATCAAGCAATGGACAGGAAATAGTTAAACGAAAAAGTAAGTTAATTGATAGCAAAGAATAATGAAAATAGGATAACAGATTGGAGTAATGAGTTAAATGACAAAACGAGTAAAAAAGTAATACTAACAAGAAAATAATAAAACGCTAAAAATGATTAAGTGCAAATACTAAACAAGAAAACAAAAAGGCAAAGGACTATAACATACAAATATGCACACACGGCAGAAAATAATATCTTGTTTACTATTTTCACTTGATTATTTTTAGGCTTTTATTATTTTCTAGTTGGCATTACTTTGTTTGCTCGTTTTGTCTTTTAACTCATTGCTCCATTCTCTGTTATCCTTTTTTCATTATTCTTTGCTATCAATTAACTTACTTTTTCGTTTACTTATTTCCCGTCCATTGCTTGATAAATGGTTTCTGTCCACATATCGTTCATTTTGACTTTCTTTTCTTACTTTGCCTTGTGTGTTATTGGTTTAGTGCATTTTCATACCTTTCCGTGTGACATGCCATCTCTATACGTTCACGAAATGTCAGTTGACCTGTTGAATACCTCTTACTGCTGTATTGTACAATCAGTTTCTGCCGTTGCAAAGAGGTAGCGAGAGCTCAGTGAAAAAAAACACATGAATGACTTCCGTCTTCGTAACGTTTCATTCAAATTCGCAAACTCAAAGATTTTCTATTATGTGTTGAATGATTCTGTACCTGTCTATGTCGATGGAGTATGTGTGAAATTCATCCATTTACTGTGTTATTAATTACATGCTCGAGTATGCATCGAGTTATTATTGTATTCTTGGATTGACGCTAAAGAAAGCATGTTGACCAAATTTTCAATGTAGCTAGTGGCGAAATTGAGATATCTTCTACTGTTTTGAAAGTAAATGATTCACATAGATATGAATCCGGTTGTCTTAAGTGCATTTAATGAATTTAAAATATTGGACATTTGTAATGATTCAGCAGATAAAGTGAACCAATAGATGTTTTATTGAAGCAGCAAACAGTGTGAAACAAGTAAACTGAAAGTTGAGCTGAAACTGAGTTGAAGACCACATTTGTAGAAATATAAATGTATCAGTCTTCCGCTTTTCAATGCTTTCTGTTCTATTACGCCTTTTTTTCAAGGATTTCTCCTTGTGACAATATTGTGGAAGCCTAAGGGCTTAGGGAGCGTTTACACGAGCAACTTTTTTGCTGACACTTTTTAAATCATGATGAGTCAGAAAAGAATGGACAAATAATGGAAGCAAATGTATGCCTTCAATAATGGTGCTTCGAGCAAAAATTGACAGCAATAAAGTTGCACATGTAAATTCACCCTAATCGGGTGAACTGCGAGTTTCAGGAAAGCTTCCCTGCCGAGACTTTTTAGGCGGCAGGTAGCCCGCAGGCCAGGTTTTGATGCGACATTCTCGAACAGGAGCCGGATCCGGCTTGAAAATTACCGATTAAAGCGATCCATGGCCGTCTGTTTCTGAACGGCCTTGGAATGGGCCATTTGCAGACTGCCCCCACTCCTGCCGTGCTAGCATGGTTGTGTGCCTTTGATGGGGAAAGGAGTGAGATAAAAAATTCCTGTCTCTGCAAAAAGGTAGGATTAAAAACGAAGACAATAGTCTTTGTCATGTTGCAGCCACAATTGGCACGTGTCAGATATTATGAAATAGTGATTATTGTTGACCCTTCAATCGTATGATCATGGTACAATGCGATATCACGCAAAATTGAGTTCATATGAATTTTTCAAATCATTTAATCCTTCAAGAATAAGCTATCCTTGAAAATACCCGTGTGTCGAAGAAGTATTTTCCAATTTCATATTGAATTTTGTAGTTCAATTTTGAAGTTGAGAGGAATGAATATCACAATAGACCCAGCTTCTTCCATAGGCACCACCCGTAAGACAGCTTTACTTTGAACACCGAACTCAAGTGTGTTGAGGCTCATATGTTCGACAACGAAACCAAGATTTCCGTTTGCGGTCTATCAATTGTTTCCAAGGTGCCGCAACTCTCTTAAGTTTCATCCACTGGTGTTTTCATATTTATCGTCTTGATCTGTATGATTGATGGTGCTCTCGTGTTACGAGTCCTTGACGATAAAGTCTTGGAACGATAATTGGAGACGATGCTATTGTCTGGTGACGCACGAAGCACAATTATTGAAGGTATGCCTTTGCCTCCATTGTTTGTCTACTCTTTTCTGACTCATCATGGTCGAAAAGTGTCAGCAACAAAGCTGCACGTGTAAACGCACCATTTTGCTTGACATCTGGGCTACAGTTAGACGGCAAATCCATTCTCGGCCAGATTCGCTTGAAAGTGTCCTCTTACTTTTTTTCTTGTTCTCATTTAGAATTCTAGTCAGTGTCCCAAATAAATCACGTGCTATCATAGTACTTGTCAAAAAACTTATTGTCGAATTACTGACTCTTCGGTCTGCATATCTCATTTGACTTCCAAAAACTGAGCGCTCGCGTGAAGGGTAACCAAGACTGAGCGAAACTTAAACCGGTAACTATAAATGTTTTGAAAATTTGATCAATCAATTAGTCGACTCGAAAGTAGTGCCTATCACAAAATGACCACTACAAGTTGTTGGATCACAGAATGACAATGCTCGTTCCTAGGCTCCCAAGAAGGGAAGAGTCGCATCTCGCATTCGATAATGAAATATCACACACCAAGCACTGTCTGCTTGCTGTCACACAATAAAGCGTCACTGAATAAGCAGTGAGCTTCGGACACCAACCAATGGCGTGCGTGTTTTTCGCTCGGTCACACATTGCTGTCACAGTTCCATTCATGGATGAATCCTGCGAAGAGATTGAGTGAGCTGGAGTGAGCTAAATTTCTCACGCCGGCTGAGAGCAAACTTCTAAACTAAATCTGGCGGACTCACATTATGGAGGAAGCTAGTTCGCAATGATCTGAATTCTTCGAATCTGAAGGAATCGCGGCGATCGGAGCATTTTGAAGGAATTTGCGGTAATCCACAAGCGACGCGCGACTTTTTCTTGTCTCTGTTACGGTATTGAGAGCTCCTTTTTGCCCACTTACTAAAGTTCCTGCATGTGTCATCGCTTTGAATAAGTCTGCATTTTTAGTAAACAGAATCACTTACAAAATCTAATCCTTTGCGTTGAATTGATACAGGATAATAGAAACTTCACACTACCACGCTGCACAGAGAATCGGTCAAGCGTGAAGATATAAGAGTCAACAAGCGGCAAACGATGCATCCAAATGTTTCGAAGACTAAGCAGCTGTAGCATCTGATAATGATCTGAGAATTGAAAAGTTCGAGGAGGCACTAAATGTAAATGTATATATTGTGTGGACCAAATATTCCATCATATCGCATCAGTGAGGAAAAAATTAATTCTCTTGATCATCACATGTAACTGTCGGTTATGTAGCAGTGGCATTTAGGGGGCTTAATGAACAGTAGAAGTTTTTATTTGGTATTGTCACAGATGGATTCGTATGCCGCTGTTACTCTAGAGGTGACGTGATTCTATCTCAGGCATTGTATGCAATGGTAGAGAGAAGTGGAGAGATATGTCTCCCTTTGGCTTACGTGATTGGTCAAGCGCGCGCAATGCGTAAGGAAAGCTGTATTAGGGAACACACGATCTACTGATTTCACATTGAAGTCTGAACATCTGCCAAGTCAACAGTACACACCTTTGACTCACCGTGATAAATTCGTTAAATGAAAATATTATTCCCATCGTTGGACGCCTCACGATCTAAATTTGCTGACTGTGAACGTTCAATGCAGTGTCAATGATCTGGTTCGTCAGAATTCAAACTTCAATTTGCATTGCGTTCAATGGAAAATGGATCTTCTTGTCCTTCGGGACTAGTTCTAATTGTGACTAGCAATTTATCTCTGTGGGTATTGTAGAGAAACTTAATGTGAGTTAGTGATTTCCTCGGGATCGGAAACCTGATAATGCATAATGATGGCAACAACATGAGGTGAGGGTGTTGTGGTCAACCAATTTAGATCACAATGACAGTCAAAATATAAAAGCATAAATCATTTAAGTCTCTGTCAGTCATATCTTAAAGCAGGGGTGTGTCGGAGCACCTTTTTATGATATTTTAAGGAGGCTGAGAAGGAATGGGAATCGCAGAATTTTGTAGCATGTAGCAGTTGATAGCAATAATGACATAATGCCTGATACGATCAGCAGAAAATATCAACTCTAGGACAATGTTCATCACAAGCATCAGGTGAAGTTATCTTGGTGAAGCCATGACAATATGAATTCCTGTTCTTACTTCAATCTTCACTCACTTCTGTTGTTTTCATCGCATGAATGGGTTGACTCATCTCATTAAAACTAAAGAACAGCTTCAATAAGTCGTACATTTTTGTTACAGGCATAGACTGCATTGAGATGGATTCAGATGGTGTGTTTCCTTCTATTAGAGTTCAATCTGTAATCGTTGTTGCCAATTCGATTATTGCACTAGTCTTTCAAATAGCGGGTCCAAGGTCATTCGGGTCATTGATCGGTCAGTCTTCAAATACCACGAAACTGTCGGTTGAATTTTCAGATTCGGAATATAATGCCTACATTGAACTTCCTCATATGGCCAGTCTTCTTTCTACTCTATGTGGAGGTATAATCATTGACATCTTTGGAGTCTCAATGTGCTATATTGCTTTTTGTCTGGTCGGTCTGATCGGCGCGTTAATTCAATCAGTCAGCATGGAGGCTTTGTTTGTGCACATTGTGGTAACCATCGGCTTGATAGTTGGACAAAGTACCCTCGCCGTGGGATACTATGGAGCTCATACTATACTAAACTACGTCCCGATGGCATACTTCAATAAGAGATTGAGACCTATGGTTGCGGGTATCATAGGTGTTGCAATTCGTGCTGGGAGTGTCGTCACCAATTTGTGCCCTCATCTGGCGTTAGTTGTAGGTGCCGCAAACTCATACTGGATCCTCACAATATTTTTGTGGATTCCGCTAGGGAGTTCAGTAATTTTGCAGATGACATCAGAAGAATCAGAGAGCTTCAGAAAAACAGAAGAATACAACAGGGACCTAAATTCAGAATTCTCATTCAAAAACATTTCTGTTAAAGACGTTTTGCGAAGCTTCAAATTCGAATATTGGATTCTTTTGGTTGTGTTAACGTTCATGAAACTTTTTTATCATTGTTCACGTAGTAATTCAATAGGAATTCAATGTGATTTATTCAGTTTAACAGAGAGTGAAGCAAATTATAACATGACAATGTTCAATGTATTCGGCATGATAGTATCTTTGGTCATGGGCTTCTTAGCTGGCGATACTGGTCATTATTTTCTATATGGACTTTTGGGAAATATTGCAGCATTGTGTGCAACACTCATTTTTATCTTTCAATCAGCCGATCCCAAAGTGGCTTTAATCTTCATGACATTCCAATATAGCAGTTATGCAGCTGCTCTGTCTCCATTAATGATACAGTACGTGCCGAGCAAGTTCCTGGGCATTGCAGTTGCTCTTACAATGACAGCTAGTGAAGTCATGGTCCTTGTCATCGGATCATTATCAAAGCTAAGAAACCATCAGAGCAGCCAAAACGAATGGTCATCATGCTTTGTAACTATGATGATAAGTTGCATAATACCTTTTATATGTTTACTGATTCTTCAAGGTCGCGAAGTTTTAGAGGAAATCAATACTGCGAAACAGCTAATGCGTGTGGACTGTGTTGACGCCAATAACAGCTGAAAGCTTGCTCCAACGATTGGTTTAGATGATCGCTGTGATCAATCGCCTGAGATACTACAAGTGATCTCTGTGGCACAGTGGCTAAGTGCTTGGCTTATGGATCTTTCAGTCCAGTGATCGACCCCTGAAAGTGTCATTGGAAGTCTACAGGAAGGACATCCGGACTTAAAAGATCACAACGCTCCAGAGAAAAGTCTGACTATGTCAGCACCGTCCAAGCCCCAGTGTAGGGGAGTAGTGACACTCAACCATCGTCATACTTCATGTGATCTGAATAGATAACGTTTCCGCACAAAGTACGAAATGTTAAAGAACAATGTGGTGAACTGGTGAATGTCAGCTTCCGCGTGAAATGTTTTGTGGGAAGAAAGATCGCGTTGCCCAAGCAAAAGACTCAAATTCTGATAGTCAACCAATCATCGAGAAAAGTGTGTCACTAAGTTTTCATGCTTACCGGTTGTTCTACATTTGCTACTGCATGCATGAGTTTTATTTTTCGATTTTGTATTTTTCCTTTTTCTACTGCACTAGTAACGTTTCAACGAATATAAGTATGTGAAGAAAAAAGGAAATTTTTATTATTTCCTTAGATTAGGGTTTGTAGTCTCCGGAGCTATCAAATAACTGTCGACAAAGTTGATGGTTCACGGTCAGAAGGATGAATTTTCATTGAGATGTATTCTTCAACACGCTGACAAAGCAATTTATCTTTGTGTGAATTTCTCACGTGACTCTTGAGGTGTGCAATGTGATGCAATAAGCGTTTAATGGCTCACATGGGGTTTCAGAATTGAGGTTTCCAAAATAATGCTGCCTTACTTGATCACTGACAGGCATCTGATTAGTTTGCGAATGTTCTAAAATGCGGTAAAATATTGTAAATTAATTGAATTATTTAATCATATGAATCTTGAATTTTAGTTTTTCATATATGTGATAAAATACAAAGTCAAACTAAAATATGCCCCGTTTAGCTTATGTAGTATCTCCTGTACGGTTTTTAGAGTAGGTGACATCATAAAGCCAGCTGCTGCATGACACGATCAGTTTCTTTTTAAAAATAGGACTTCTCTTAAGAGCGACCTGAATTGAGAAGTGATACAGTTCAGATCATACTTAAATTTGGAAATGAGTGTTTTGTCAACTGACATGCACCAAGGCTGCGGACATGGTCTAATCCATTAAGCAATGCAAAATTACGTTGCATGAATCAATAAGAAATGAGGCTCTCGTGGATATCTGGCTATTCGCGAATCTCCCCTATCCGAAGAAGTGCAAGAATCCCAGATTTGATCAGTTAACAATGGAGCGCAAGTTAGACAAAGAATTGATGCACAAAGAGGTACAGCACGAAGTCATACGTCTGCGCATGAAATCATCTGTTAAGAAATATTTTGTAGAATGAATAGATAGCGATATGATTGATACGATAATTTCAAGTCATGATCTTGAAAATGTGAGTAGTGTGTGATAAAATTACTAAATTGAGGAATGCCGTTGCGGAAGTAGAAGTCTTAGAAAGTTACTACGTGAGAAGAAGTGTTACTTCTTCAGTTCAGATGTACATTACACTCATTGACTGTGGATGAACCGCCTGAAAATGTATGGAGGGATTTCGTTCATTTAATTTCGTCTAAAAGACCTAAACGATCCAATAGTAATACGAATTACAGATTTGGACGTAATTGTGACAGAAACTATCGAGGTAACTCTTGGCTTCGCCAGACTATACTTGAGATTTTCAATGCCATGCATTCGGCAGATCTACCAATTTCAGAGGAAAATTAAAATTTTTCTAGAAAATTTCTGATGAACTTAAAAGACATTTAATATTTGATTAATATAATTAATATAATATTAATTTACTATTTAACATTTACATTTAACAATAATCTGGAAGCCGAACGATCGGAGGAGTACTCAAGAGATAAATCTAATAGTAGGAATGTTATGACTGATGATTGTAGACGTCGATGAAATGTGGCCAACAACAACTCTGCTTTGGATTAGGAAGTGTCTGTTTATAAACGTTTACATTCAGTGATAACTGCAAAAGTATGTTGTCTAAAGGTAGCAAAGTCAGACCAACTCCAAAGAGGAATATTGCGGATCTTGAAAAGAGTTTCGATAACTTTCATCGAAGATTACGCCTGCAGGATCATTTTCACGATAAGCAGTGGTCAAACCAGCTGTGTAAATTTACGCACGGCGTATATGTGGCGAAAAGTACCTTCCCTGCGCAAAGTTTTCATGTCATGTTGCGTAAATCTTGTTGCATAAAATCATGTTGCTGCTGTACAAAATCCTCATGCTGAAAATGCTGCTTGAGGATATTTGAAGATGTGTTATATCAATTCCTTTGCAAATCGATCTGTAAACTTTCTTTCGTGTCTACATGTAAATCATATGGTGCCTGCACACAACAGAAGGCAATCATTCATATCTGTCAAATAAACACGTTTGTTAGTCGACGAGGCTAATATGATCCGCAAACATTTAGACATTGTGATACGTTATTAGATTTGCTGAGAAGTTATAAATTTCTGCGCCTAGTAGAGACATGATGGCTACACCGCTTGGAAGTGATGGAACGAATTTTGGAGCTATTGGATGCATTGAATCATTTATTCGCTGTCAGTGCAATGAAACCCAAATCCTCATGTTCAAAGGAGCTATTGAAAGGAATTCATGGGAAGCTTTCAGACCCACTGACTGAGCGTACTTTGTCACACTTTACTTTGATATACTCCATGGTTTTTTTCTTTGATATGCTCCATCGTTCATTTCTTCGGGTGATGATGCTTCGAGCTGAAACATTTCAGGACGGTGCGTTGCTTCAGCTTCTTCGTTGGAATTCTGCGATGTTTGAGGATTCGTAGTATCTGATACCATATCGAGCGATGTGTAGTTCTGTAATGACTGAAGAGTCGTGCAGGCGTGATCTGGAATAGCATCTTCACTTGTGGACTGCGATGATGGGAAATTAAAAGACTTGACATCATGATCAGTTTGACATGATTCTGCCGGTGGCACTGATGGTGAATAGAGGCTAATGAAATCTGGCGATGAAATAAGACGATGATAGTCTGCAAGAATCGATAAATTCGTGTTACCAAACAGAAGATTTTCGAGTGATGTAGCATCTTGACTTGTCTGGAGATGAACATCGGTTGTCGAATACTCTGCAGTGATTTCATGAAGGACCTTGAGCAGCGCTGTCTCTTGATTTGTCTGGAGATGAGCATCGGTTGTCTTAGTCGAATCTGAAATGGTAATAATATCACTATCAGAGAAGTGCATGTTGTTTAACCGTCAATTTGAACATCTCATTTTGTTGCTGTCAAACTGCGAATGCGAACTATCAAAACGTAACTTTTAACTTATACACTGTAACTTTGTTTACTTATCGTCTCTTAATCAAAATCTGTTAAGTTTACATAGTGTGTGATTATCCACATCATTTATCCACTGTATTATTGACGTTACATTATCCACGTCATTTACGAACTGTATTATTGACGTTGCATTATCCGCGTCATTTACCCACAGTATTATTGACGCTACTTTACACACATCATTAACTCACTGTTTTGATGATGCATTATCCAGATTATTGTTGCTTGTAGAACACAATTCACAGTATTTACTTACTTATCGTCCGTGCTTGTAATTTAGACAGTAATCAAATTTTTATCAAATTCTGTCATGTAAAATAGGCTTAGAGAGTTGTCTATTGTATAACATGGTTGTTTAATTGTTTTTATTCTGGTTTAGCACTGTTTCTATTATTTTAAGTGCATAAAACTCGCATATACTGTCTAAGTCCTTTGTTATATTTTATCGAAAAATATTTAGACAAATTATTCACATTGTATAAAAACAAAATACAGCTTAAGTAATTTTTATGCGTGGTGACTATGTACATGAGACGAATAAAGAGAACAAGAGCTACTACTTACAGTGCATTGAAAAAATCATAATGATTTAATGAAGATATAAAAAAATTTATGTGTCCGCAAGAACATGAAATTATGAGAATTTCCGATTTTTTCCTTCCATGCTTCTAGCAAAGTAACTTGAAGTCGAGTGAAGTCGTTGAAAATTAGTCGAATTGTCGAACCTTTTCCATGTAACGGTAATTGAAATTGTTATCGAAATTATTCCAAAACAAAACAAAATTTGCGAATTTCGCGAGCGAGTGCCTCGCGAAAATTTGTTCCATGTGAAATTGCTTACCATGGATACCAAATAATAAACGACCATGAACTAGCGAAATTGTGTTGCCGCGAAATAGTTCAGAAGTTGATATTCCTGAAAATGGTCTTCCACTTAAATTATACACTGCGTTGGATGACAAAAGCATCCTGCGCATGATGAAGGAAGCAAATCAAACATGTATTTATAAGCACCAAATGTTTTAAGATATGGTATGACATGTTAAAATACTCATTGAAGTTTGTCGTATCAGCGTTCAAAGGAGGAGTCTTTTTGTCGAACTGTTGTGTCATTTATACCACATTTCAAAAGATGGTTTGATAAGGAAATATTTCTTATCGAAGCATCGTATGGATCATACTACAGCTAGATGGACACGAATTGCTTCAAAACGCTAAATCGGAGTGTTACACGACACCACTATCTTAAGAAACTACGCAGTTTAGAGATTCTAAGTGAGCTAAGAAGAGTATAGAGCGTGAAATTCTGTCAGATGATCTAAATATTTCAAAATCGCAAAATTTGCTCATTCGACGGTGCGACAGAATGCCGGCGAATCTCAAAATATCATGATTCAATGCTATTGGTGGTGGTTCACTTCATTAATACTACACATATATTAGTTCATTTCATCGACAGGATCTTTTTATCGATTGGTGAATGATATTTGCTCAAGAGTCATGCATATAGATTGATGCATAAGATATCATGCATCCATAGATAGTTATAGACATAAATTAACTCAATAATTCACAGATATCAAGCAGTGATGTCTTTGAGCTTCATCAAGGACTCCAATGTCTTCTGAGTCAGGACGTAGACATTAATGAAACGGTCTGTCGATGAAATGATTCATCCATGATATCTGCGTGTCAATGAAATGGCCCTGTCGCGATGAAGTGAACCAGAATCATGCTATAACTGTTAATTAAAGCGTAACTGCAATTAAAATGTATCATTTGAATTCCATGTACCAATTTATGGCACCATTAAAACAATACAAAACCAACTATTAGGACCAATTCCATGATGGCGAACTTCCAAATTTGTAGCTGTTGTCATAGCTTAAAAGTTAGACTACTAGGCTGTATTAATTACAAATAAAAGATGCATTTGACTGACTGTTGAAAACTTCTTAATTGTTCTGACCTAAATTTATCTAGGCCAACTAAAGCCAAATACGTGTGTTATTTTACAGTGAATTTGACTTCTTACCGCCTAAAGGCTTGCATGTAGATCTAGACAATATAATGCAAATAATGGACAACCGGTCTAAGAAAGCTGCCAGAAAGGAATTACTTCTCATCTGAGGAAAATGCTAATCTGCTAATCTCATGAACGGCGAAGATTGATAACAGACGTATGAATTTCCCTGATGCAAAAGCGTACTTTGAATCTACAACAAAATTTGCATTTAATGGATACACATCAGTTAATAAACTTATTTTCTGAAACCAATAATGCATTTGAATATGAAAAGTGTGCATGAAATCAACAGAAAGAAGCTTTCAGACTAATTAGTTGCAATGCAGGCTTGAAGTTAGAAATGCTAAAACGATGACAGATAAATAAAGAAGATACCGAGAAAGGACCTCATTTGAGACATGTGACATGATGACCTAAATAAATGTTAACATACAGTGCTTACAAAAAATAACCTTGTAGAGCATAAACTTTTTGCTATAACATCTCAGTGCGCATTTGTCTAATCAATTGAATGCGAAGAATTGACAGAGGGGTCTTAGAATATGAGGAAAGCCACTCAGCTATGATTTGAACTGGTAGACAGACAATTTATGCAGATTTGTTCGTCACAGCTCATCATTTCTTACACAACTCCACAGACTAACACGATTGAAATAAAGCCCTGATGCTAGCAACGTATCTGGGCGTCTGGTTGTACGTTCGCGAGTCCGGCTATGTCCAGGTTCCGATCCCCTTCCGGACTACCAGTTTGGTGGCGCTTCCAGGTCGTGCCCCCTAGATACCACATGACATACCAGTAGTAAATAAACAGCCAAGTTATCGCACGCTTTTACATCATCGGTGACGGGACGGAGAAGGCCACTCTTGTAGACCAGGGCAGATCAGGCTCGCTGAGGTCTTTGAGGCCTACTGGTCCTTGGAGTCCAAATCCATAATGAAAGTTGGTTGGCGCTAGGAAGGGCATCCGACTGTAAAACATTGCTCCAAATAAAAAAAAACATCTATGAATAGTCCGTTGCAAAGAATTACAAATAGTGCTAGGGCGTCCCCCGCTAGAAGCGACGCGCCTCACCGTCGTTCGAGTGATGCATGCGACAAGTGGACAAGGACTAACTCGGAATTATCAGCGGCCGCGGCTAAATAAGCAAGCTGAAAAGAAACACAGGTGGAGAATAGCAGCAAACAATATCGGGAACATGATAGGAAGGAGTTACGAGACTACCGAAACATTACTACGCCTGAACGTCGACGTTGTTTGCTTGCAGGAGAGGAAGTGGAAGGGAAATAAGGCTAGAGAGATAGGTCATGGGCACAAACTCTTATATAATGGTGGTGAGACGGCGAGAAGCGGAGTGGGTCTGGTGGTCCATCAGGATCTACTGACTGAATTGATTGACGTTAGAAAGATCAATGACAGGATCATTTGGGTCAAGATGGTGGATGAAACTTCCCAGAAAGTGTAGACGATCATCTCAGTGAACGACCCTAGGTGGGCACAAGTGTTGGTGAAAACAGGGCCTTTCTCGAAGGCCTTGAGAATACGTTCTTGGATTTGGACCGTGATACCATCATTCTAGCAGGAGATATGAATTGTCTCATGTGGGGAAACAAAGCGGCGGTCATAGTTCCCATGTTAACCACGGCTTTGGCATCCCAAACGAAGATTGTGAAATTTTCCTTCAGCCATCAGATGCGATGCATCTGAGCATTGCGAACACCCGTTTCCGGAAGCGCGAATCTCAGCTCATAGCATACAAGAGTGGAGGAAGTAGCACACAAGTCGACTACATTACCATAAACACAAATGAAACAAAACACGCTCGCGACTGTAAAGCCTTACCTTTTTAGTGTGCAGCCACTCAGCGCAGATTGGTGGTTATGGACCTGAAAAAGCCTGCTGTACCAACAAAGAAGCCTAAGATGGTTTTACAAAAGGTCAAATGGTGGAAGCTGAAAGAAGAAAATGTGTCGAAGGTTTTCTCGAGAAGCTCGTTGGCAAGGATTGGGAATCATGGGAACAATTGAGCAACAATTTGTACAAAGCTGGGAAAGTAACATATGGTACTACGCGTGGATTGCCTTACAGAGACAGGGATTCCTGTCGGCGGAATGCAGATGGCAAAAGTGCCTTGACGGCAAAGAGGGAAATTTTCAAGAGATGGAGAAATGACGATGCGGATATAAACAGAGAGGTGTACAGGGAAGCAAAGGAGGCAGCCAGGAAAGCTGTGGCATCAGCGAAGGCTGAAAGCCTAGCAGACTTACTCTGTATACGTTAGGTTTGGAAGCCGAGAGAGAGAGAAATTGGTGTTTAAGATCGCGAGAAGCCGGGACAAAATGACAAAATCGAAGGATACTAAGTGAGAGACGATCGAGGAAATTTGTGTATTGAGCCTGACAGTAATCGGCACCGATGGCGCGAGTACTTCGAAAAACTTCTCAACGAGGAGTGACCTCACGCCAATTGCGGTGTGACACCTCGAAACGATGTGGTAGTCCCTGATATCATTCCTGCGTAAGTGGAACATCAGTTATCGGAGATGGCCAATAACAAGGCTGTTGGGAGAGACGACTTCCCTACCGAAGCTTTACGGAAGAACACACTTTACTTTACTTGCTAAGAACACAGATAATATCGCCAAGGTGTTAAATTCTATCCTAACCTCCGCCAAGATACCGGAGAGGGTGCACTGGTCCCGATTTGCAAGAAAAGGGAATCACAGAAAATGTAGCTATTACAGAGGTATAAATCTATTGTGCCACGGTCTTTAAGTTGCTGTAGCGTATCACCTGCGACAGATTAAGACAGATAACAACTATTGACAGAAGCCAGTTTGGATTTATGCTGAGTGTCTCAACCACGGAACCTATTTTCACCCTGCGAATGAGGTTAGAGGATGTATGCCCTCATGGAACAGAAGGACTTTAGAGCGGTGTTCGTCGACCTGGAGAAGGCGTAAGACACAGTACTGATGGAGTACATCCCTACATTCTCAGGAAAAGACCTGTGCCTGAAACATACGTCCGGTTGATACAAGACATGTATAGTGATAGCAAGATAACAGTTAGATCAAAACACGGTGATACTGACCGCTTCAACGTTTCGGAGGGTCTATATCAAGGCTCTGCTCCAAGCCCCTATCTCTTTATCCTACTGTTAGATGAAATATCAAACCCGATCAGGGGGAATGTAGAAAATAACACATTAGAACTACTGTTTGCCGACGATCTGGTAAGATCTGGTACGATCTGGTAGAGAAGGTCCAAGCGCGGCTGGAAAAAAATGGCGAGAAGCTCTCGAAACTCACAATTTACGACTCAGCAGAGCCAAGACGGTGTACCTCAGCACGAAAGAAAGTGAGCGCATCCATCTGCAAGGCAACGAAATCCCGACTGTTGATGCTTTCAAATATCTTGGTACTGTCTTGGATGACAAAGGCTTATGAAGGCGAAAACACAAGCAGGTTGGCAGAACTGGAGATCGATGTCTGGTGTCCTGTGTGACAAAAAGATGCCTCAACGACTGAAGAGCAAGGTTTTCCACACAGTGGTCCGACCTGCAATGCTGCACCATGCTGAGCTCTGGGCCCCGAAGAAAGCTGACCTCACAGCTATGGAGGCATCATAGATGAGGATGCTGAGGTGGTCAATGGGCAAGACAAAGAAGGATAGAATAAGAAACGATAAGATCCGTCGTATGCTTTACCCCCAATAAGCAAAGAACTTGAGACTCGTCGATGGAGATGGTTTGACATCTGCTCAGAAGACCAGAGGATAACATCTGCAAAATAGCATGGAAACAAGAGCCTGTCTACAGAAGAAAGGGAAGACCCAGAGCAAGTTGGAGAACTGTGGTAAAGAGTTGGATGAAGGTCAGATCGCCAACCGAAGACATGGCCTCCGATCGAGACATGTGGAAGCAACGGACTGAGGAGCCACCCGGTGCTACCCGATCATATGGGAGGCTAAAACTGGATCAAGTCAATGTGATCAAGGTGAGCTAGCAACGGATCTAGAAATGTACCGAAGGTCACATGCAAAAGTTGAAGCATTCATTCAATGAATTCACACTATGGTGTCATAGATAAGAGTTTTTGCTTTAAATATCGTTTTGATATGAAAAGATCAATGCAGCTGCAATGGATTTGGCGCTACTGGTCGCGAATCTGCATGAAGGTAAAAATGATAAAAATTGAATATGCGCACACTGAACGCATAGAACCTCACTGGGACCACGGTCATCCGTATCTTTCTGAATTTGTAAGGTGATGTGGCAGTATGTGAAATGGAGCCGATGTTTAATCACCCTTTTGCATCTCTTAATGGAAATTTCGTCGCACATCGTTTCATTAAACATTGCTCCAATGACAAAATTCCAATGCAACAGGCGATATTTTTACCTACGCTCACAAATTTACTTTTACATTTTCTTGTCAGGAGAGAATTGAATTTCTCGAGGTCCTCCCAGATCGTCTGTTCGTAATGAGCTTGAACGAAATCGTGAAACTGTATCATAGTATTCGATAAATATCATCAGACTGCTGGATATTAAGCAGTAGCATCAAGAATGTAAAATGGGCAACAGAAATCATTTCATTTCGATGCGGGATAAAAATCTGCCGATCTCTCGTTGGCCGAGGGAGGTTAGGCAAATCTAAGGGTTGATTCCCGCTGTTTCTCAGTGGCACTTCGCTTTTCGTCGTCCTCGACGCCTCTCTCCGTCCGCCATGCCTCCGTCCGACGACCCTGTTTAGAGCAGTCGTGAGATGCTCAATCTGTGGGAAGATATGGAGTTGGTGTGGGTTCGCCAGGAACCACACATAAGGCAGCAATTCGAGGTGAGGCCGTCAGTCAATCTCAGTGCTTGTAACCGAATAATTACTGTGAAATCAATTTCAGCTCTCAATGACCATCATTGTACTATTTAATGAGCTTTGGGCGCGCTTGTAGTCATTTAGAGCAAAAATATTCTCTCCGAAATTCCACAGTCAGAAAGCCACAATCTACGAAGTACGATTTAATAGAAAGAATGCAGTCACGACGGTTCGGACAACCAACTGTGTCCCTTGTCAATGTGTCACCTGTCGCTTCTTGTAATCTGAATAGAAAGTTGAAGAAGCCGGTCGAATGGGGCCACATGTCTGTTCAGTTAAAACTTTTATCTTCCTTAATTACTTCTATGCATCCCATATTTATATTAATCTTTCTCAGGTGTGGATAGTGGTGCTGTAACAAGGGGACATGGGGAGATTGAAAACTAGAAAGCATCACAGAAAATCTTATCAAGCATCGTAGGAGCTCTCGTGCAATGTTTCTCGAAGGACGCGGAAGACGAATAGACGAATTGGTCGTACTATTTTGTTGATGACAAAGACGTGCCCTAAGACGGGGTTAATATGCGCATGACCTTATCAACTTCCTCCCGATTTCTTATCGCACCTAAAACGAGGCAGTTGCTAACGATAAAGGGCTTTTCTACAAACATCAGGTCCTTGGATCATCAGATGATCATAATAACAATATTTTTGGCTTTATTGCAATTCAAATCCGATTTGGAAATGACACATGCGTATGGAATAATGACAAAACAATGGGTCTAGGAAGAGCGGAGTTCAGCGCATTTTATAAAAGGCGATCTGAACTGCTGAATTGAGGATTTAGTTTTTTCTATGAGAATTGCCTTGATCAGACTTGTGTCAATTACTCATGAAATGCAATCAATTACAATTACAAATTACTTAAAAATGTAATTGATTACCACTCCTAATTACATTTCTATCAATGTAGCTGATTAGTTACAAATTATTCCTTTTTTTACAATTACATTTCAATTACTTTGCAATTACTTTTGACTATTGCCAGTGTTGCACTACATGTATACGTTTTCTCATATTTTTTCCGGACGGATATTCTAAGGTTGATTACGATTGCTCCTTGGAGAAAACAGAGTGCGCATGTAGCGTTGAAATTAAATTATATCGCCCTTCTGTTCTTAAGTGTTTTCGCTTTGCATATCTGTTAAGGTTCAGCTTGAATATGCTATATATGAGATCCAGGCTTGTCGATTCTTGGAGAATTTGTTATCTATGATTTAAAGATTGAAACCTGTGTTCAGGAAAAATTCATGTACCCTTCTTTTTCCGAGGGGGACTTTATGTCAGTATTCTGAATCAGGTTTTCCGATTAGAAATAGGGATTCGGAGAGGGGAATAATATCATTACACCGATACTTGATTTTGACTTTGACAGTACGTTACGTCGAAAAGAATGGAATATGAAAAAAGACGATCGCTGGTATTCACGAAAAATATTCGAGTAGATAAAAAGCTTATTACACGATTTACGAAGGCAACGGTCACATCAAATGATGATCACAGGAGAATGAAATGAAACATTTGATATGACTGAAGCGATTGCGTTAGTTGATATTAAAAGCTCAAACAGCCTCTTGAAGGAGATGGCATCCGAAGCATTATTTGCATTTCCGATTATCGTCCGATCATTGCAGACCTGCAAGTTAAATCCCTTAGCCATGCCTTATTCGACATTGATTGTAATAGCAATCTTCCTTTCTTGATTGAGGCCCTGCTGTTCTCAACAATTGTGGCCAGTGTATTCAACCATGGATTCCTTAATAGTAGTGGCCGGGATGGGAAACTGTGAAATTTCTCTCATCGTGACTATGCGGAAGAAGGGTCACTTTTGGAAGGGCCACTACTATTAAGGAATCCATGATTTAACGCTTCAAGATCTGCAAAGTGCATGTATGCCTACAGGCTGAACTGCTTGATGCATCAAGATGGACAATGAGAAGTCAAAGGAAATCAAGAATTAAAAGTTATGAAATCTGCGTGAGACGATCATCTAGTATTTTCTGTAATAATAAAAGAAGGTGTTAGAAATATGTTATAGACGGTTTAAATATGTGTGAGACAAAACTCAGCGCTTAAAAAAAGTGTGGGTGACAATGTCCCCCATGCCCCCACGGATGCGTCGCCAATGGCAACCATTCGCCGTATTGGTCAGCAGAATTCTATACAATGACCTTCCATTTAACGAGAAGTTACTTCTCGATTTGCAGTCTACACATTACAATTACTACATTACAATTAAGCTGGAATACAACCTGACTATATTTTGTTTTTGTTGCACTTTAACTGATGCCGAGATACATTTTAGCCGAAAAGTATTTGTCTAATAAGAAAGATTTGACGGAACATAAGAGTAGGTGGTAGGATAGCGGAGTTGGTAGACGGTTCGGTACAAAAGAGCAGAAAGTCCGGGGTTCGAACCTGTCATTTCGGCAGGTGCCACCACTCTCACTAGAGATTACTAATTATAACCTGGTGAGAGTTCTGAGTGTGTGTGAACCTTATCTTGTTAGCATGCATTGTGCCTTGAGTTGGACCGGGATGAGTATATCCAAATATTTAAGCTAAAATTGAAGTGTAGCCTAAGAGCAGGGCTGGCATGTAATGCCTATTTCTAAGATCCGTGCTTATTTTAAAGAAGGAAATCTTAGAAAATGACTTCGTGCATATTTTTAGGAAAAGTCCTTACTTTCTGAAAAAAATTGAATTTTGAATACCTGTAATGTATGCTCTAGTTGTGTTATTTCTTATTACCGCAAAATATGAAGTATTCTAATGAGTAAAAACTTACCTATCAACTGCTCAATTTCAGTTCATTTCCGGTGACAACACTAATTCGTTTTTTCTGTCTTTCACATTGTATGCTATCGTGCTATACATTGTCAGACAATTTGAGCTGTTTGTTTACGCGCGCCTGAGTCGATTGACAGTCATACGATACGAGCTTCATACATTATATTACAACGTGAGCATATTTCATGAAGAAAACGGTTATATAAAATATTCCTTATTTCGGCGAGCGCGAACGTGCTGATTTTCGCTCCCATTGGATGGTAGTCCTGCCTAAGAGCCCATCATTCACAACATTGAGGCAACGGCTCTTTGGTCATATTTAGTCCATTCACTTTGCCATGGTCAATCGATATTGGTATGTTAATAACTGACGAAATAAAATATCTGCATCTAGTACACTTTCTCGTTAAACTCTTCAGCCATTATCAGCTCTGTTTTACTAATGATTATCAAGCAACTCTCACTCAAACAAAGTTTATTTGCTGTGGGATCAGTAGAAGTTTGCATTCGTGTCCATTCTTGATCCTTTCTGTTAACAAACAAGAGGAAATAGCAATTGGAATTTATTCACTATCAATTCAACTGCACTTTCTATCATTGCATGTAATCCACATCACTTGTATTGTTATCCTTGCATTGTACAGAAAATTTCCATTTTCACCTTATCATCCCTTTCATCTGACATCAATTATGTAGAACAAATAACTTTTATCAAGCGGCTTAAACTCGTCAATAATTCGAGCATCAAGAATACAAAGTGAACTGAAGTCATCAGATGAAAATTCGTCCGATTATTGCGTTCATTTAATCTCCACGAATTATGTTGCTCAAATAACAAACAACTTCAAGACTGCAGCAGCAGTAGAAGCTTTCGCTATCGCCGATAATAGTAGTGTTTGCTTTATTGCGTAGTAACTTTCTTTTTCTTTTAAATGATTTAAGTAAATTAAAAGTTTTTCTTTCAAATTCAGTCGATAATGGTGGACTTTTGAGTTCAATACTGATTGATGGTGAAATTTATTCATGTATTGACATTTCTGCTTGGCGTCCTCCTCATGAAAAACGTTTTCACTCATACTTATTTTTCTCATGTCCTTTGTGATGCCCTGAGTTCGACTGTTAATAGCCAAATGCGGAGAAGCAAAAGGAAGCAGCAAGAAATTCTACAAGCTAAGAATGAGTTGAAATGTTAAAATAATGAAATTCAGCAGTAGATAAGGATTATTTAAGACAATATTTCACTCAGTCGGTGTTTTGAAGGCGTGCAGAAATCTGCAGCGTGTCATTACGAATCGCGCGACTAGAGTTCATGATAAATCAAAAGTCGCGTAAATTTTTTTTGGTGATAGTCTCAAATCCAACAATTAGAAGCTAGTCCTGCAAGAATTTTTCAAATTTCTAAACTATTTTTTTCATCATAAATTTGTTAATTTCTATAAAAATTGATTGGCACTGTGCTATAATATTTTCGACCACAAAAAGAACATATAAGAAGACTTTGAGAATCAATTGCAGAAATTATTATGAGATGGTAGGTTATGTACAACTATCACAGAGATTTCATACGCATTTTCACCAGTTAGACGGCCTGATTACGTAAAACAAGCATTGACAGAATTTGATTTCATATATGAAGGCGTTGTAACATCAACTATCACTAGCTAGATTGATCGTGAAAGAACAGGAAAACTTTGAAGAAATTGGGCTAGATAAAAGGAATTCAAAGAACCCGTTGACCTCAGTCTTGGAATTTTGGGTGCTTCTTGTCACTGCGAAACATATCCACCAGCTCGATTATCTACATAGATCTCCAGCTGATTATTTTGAATATGAAAATCAAAACCGCTTTAATCTCGCTATGGCGACATTTTTCGCCGGTTCTTTGCATGCCACACACAGAGGGTGAATAGATAATTAAGTGGTAAGATACAGTGGATGTTTAGTTGAGTGAAATTATAAAATGCTTCAAGAAAACAAATTCTAGCTGTGCAGATGCATACTCTATAATATGCTTTGATCACAAGATTGAAGGGAAGAAATCTTTTGTAAAAAGTAGAGTAGCAATAAAGAGAAATTAACGATCAGCTGACTAAGAAATACACGAATGAGCTAATTCATGCGTAAATAAATTGCCATGGTTAGTAGTAAAGTCTAGCCCCTGCTTCCCCCATTTTCACTAAAGTACATGACCTTGCCCCATGCATCGGAGCACACGCCCACGCATCGGCGCACGTGGTGACTAAGAGGACATGAAGCGGAGCATTCATCGGAGCACACGCCCACGCATCGGCGCACGTGGTGACTAAGAGGACGGGAAGCGTAGCACTTGGCGCCGGGGCACTTGGCACATTTGATGAGTCACGGCAGGGTATATAAGGAAAGGCGCTGTCAGAGAAAATCATTCTCATCATATGTCGACAACATTAACGGGTAGATTACGCCCCCTGGCTGAGACACGTCATCCCAAGAAGGAGATATCCTATACACCTTATTCATCGAAAGACTTTATTGTGGAACGAGACTGTAATACTCCCCCGTGCGGTTCCCGGGACTGAAAAGAATAGGACCGACGTTCCTCTGCGTGTCGTAAGAGGCGACTAAAAGGGGCCTTTTGCCACTGCAGCTCTGGTGTTGGCAGTTTGATGTCTTATTCTTATTGCCTTTTCTCAGTGGCTATACTAAGTTGATGTTGCGGGGGATCCTGACAGCCGAATCTTAGCTGTTCGAATATGCAACAAAGCTCTTTGAGCTTCCTCCCCTGTGGCATATCTGGCTATGCCTTTCCAAAGTCCCCTCAGCGATGGCCGCCGCCCCTCTTCGGAGGTAAGGTGTGGGGTGGGACCATTGGGGTTGCTTCCTCCCCCGGTCAATGCTGTTCACCCTGTGTGAATAGCTTTGGCTTGGGTATGCTAGCACCCCGGTGGTATCGGAATGGCCATCTCCTCCCCGGGGCACTCCTCGCCAGCAGTAGACATTAATTTGCTTACTGGGTGTGTCGCTTCGTACTGTCTCGATACGAAGCCTCCTATCCGCTGGACGGAGCCGGGTAAAACAACAACAACAACAACAACAACAACAACAACAACAACAACTGTAATACTCCTTCTTCTCCTAGCACTGACGCTGTGACTGGGTCACGAAACGTTTGCTGTTTTGTAAACTATTTTAATTTCTTTTATTTTACTTTGAAACAGCTGTAATTAAAGGGAGTGCCTACATTGATTTCTTTTCTTGATCGACGATGAAGAACTACCTCCCGTATCAGGCTATCAACTACTGTAATACACTGTATATTGTTCCTACAAAGGAGAAAATTGTGTCGTTAGAGAAGATTATTGCAGAGCTTCGTAGCCAGTTGCTGAATGTAATACTGTATGGACCACGCTTCTTGTTTGATATTCGAACATCTGGAAAGTTCCCCAAAGGTGCACTGGTCGTGTCCTATCGCTATTTGAACATTGGTGACGATTGGGATGTAGAAGAACTGATTGATTCGTTACAGAAGAAATTACGTTCTCAACTGGAGTGTCGTTATTTTGGAGGAATGTTGTGTATTCAGATTGACATTGGTTTTGGTTCATTGTTTACGTAAGATACATTATCTAAACAACGATATAATGGAGCCACCAACAAAGAAGAGGCGAACCACAGTGCGTCCCCGCCCCCAACCCTATTATGAGTGCGAGTTTTGCAATAAACGCTTCCGACTGTTTTCACAATGCATCAGTCATGGACGCAAGGAGACAGGGAAGGAGTATTGCGATCGTTGTGGGAAATGGTGGAATACCAATACCGATCATTGGTGCTTTCTGGAAATGAGTTACTGGGGCGACAAGGAGAGTGAGTTCACCTGCATGCTTTGCAAACAAGACTATAATATGGAAGCTTACCATAAACATCCATGTGTGGGTCGGTGCAGGTACTGTGATGAGAAGATTCAGGAGGAGGAGAATGAATGGGATGAACATTTATGTCCCTATTTGAGCATGTATATGCCCACCGAACCCTTGGACCCGAATCGCCCAGTGGAGTCGGTCGGAGAGTACGAATTCATATCCGTACGACTTGTCAAAAGTGAAGTTGGCACGCTGTCCCTGGTGTCATAACATGTACCAAGCATTATTCTTATGGGAGCATGTTCGCAAACAGCATAAGGAGGTGCGTCGAAGCAATCCAACATGGTGCGAGGGCAAGACGAATGAGGCACGTGACAACTTTGTCTATATATGTGTCTGTGGTGAGATGATGCACCGTGACGTGGAAGAAGAAAAGGTCCGTCAATTTGTCTCGTTGCATAAGGAGCATGTGGGCAAGAAGATATGGAGAAATCAGCGCGAAAAGTTGAAACGGATATATGAGAGTAAACCGAATCCGCCCAAGGAAGTGAATAGTCTCCCCAAGCCTCGCTTCGACCAGAGAATAGAAATCGGTATCCACGCAAATATTCATTTGACTTTAGTAAGAAACGAGGGAGACCTCTGAAACCCATTGTTTTTAAGAACCAATTGAATTGGTTCACGTATAATGTGGATTTGGATGATGATGAATAAATGTAGTGATCAATCTACTATTTTTGTGACTAAGTTATGATTGGGAAGCGTAAGCATTAATCATGACACGTCGTAAACGACGCCAGAGAAGGGGAACTGTAAGACATGTGAAACGGTATATAAAATCTCAAATGCATCGTAGAGGGCGTGAAGCTCTTCAGAGACATAAAGGCGAATTGATTCGGCGTCATTTGGGCAATACGTTGTTGCCAGCAGCGTGGCGACCACGTTATAAATCCAATAATCAAATGATAAAGGAAGAATGGCAACGGTTGAAACGCGATCTAAATAGGAACAAGTTGGGAAAGTTAAAGACGTTAGGGAAACTATTAATGAAGAACTAAGTAGGGACATCTAGCCTATCACGGTAATCATGCAACGTGGAGGTATTTATCGCGGAAGCCGGCGTCAAAAAGGCGGAGGTCAGAAAGGGGGGTATTTACCGTGGTAGTCGTAGACAAAAGGGTGGAATCTACCGCGGGAGTCGTAGACAAAGAGGAGGCATCCTCCCATTTTTAGCCCCCCTCATCCCTGCACTTATTGCCGCAGGGAAAGCTGCAGCGTTGGGAGCAGTGGGTGCAGCGGTGCCGCAGGCGTAAGTGCTTTAACGAATAAAATGTCAAGAGGAAAACGTCGAAGGAGACGTCATCATCGCTAAACCAATCATGTTGTACACCACCCTAGGGACGGGTATATAAGTCGAGACATACAAGGTGAGATTCATTTCACGATGCGTCGGATTCAGCATTTGGGCGAGCTCATGCAAGGTTCTTATACCATTACATTTGATCATCCTAAAGTGCAACAATGGTGGGCAGAGCAGAAGAAGCCGGTGTGCAATTTCATCGTATTTGATACGGAAGGAGATCCCATGCAGGAAGTCGCTGCCATTTGGTGTCATTATACGCCCAGAGACGATAAACCGACTGGATATGTGACCATTACATCGCGCTTCCATGACTTTATCAAACATGAGACATCGGTGTGTGATGTTTTTGCGACTAAATTTATTCATGGTCTCAACCCACGTGTGATTGGGAAATGCGGTGCAGAAGAGAGTGTGATTATTCACCGTTTTAATTTCTGGGTCCATGAAATGACACGCAAGTATGGAGACGCGGAACTGATTGTAGGGAATGGATTATCGGAGATGGAAAGAGTTTGGTTGAAAAGCATAAAATTCTTGGAAAAAGTGACAATGGATAGTATTTCTCTCCCCGAATGGTCTCAACGCATTGACTCTCATTGGAATATATTCACCTCATGTATGCGGGATAGTGAACTGTATATGCTTGGCTACAAGGAAGATGTGCGTCGCGGATGTCACTGAAGAATCATTCCCAGTATGAAGGGAAAGAAGCTTACCGTCGAGCCCTGTTAGATTTACGCCGAGGGAAAGCACTCACAGAAACTCAAGCTGCCAAGGTACAGTATGGGTACCTCTGTGCGCTGTCAGATGTGGTCGAGATTCTCCTTCATTATTGCTTTGAACTACACTATCGACTTTATGTGCAGACGCTGTATTTAAATTATGATTCCTGTGAAGCTGCATGGGCCTGGACCAAGATTGACCACATCACTGTGATGCATGAATCAACTACCGTGGACAATGGACAACTCCACAAGTCTTACATTGTTCATTATTGTAACTTCAGTGACTATGCCGAACATCGTACCTTGTGCAAGAATAATGCATGTTGTGAAATGACTCAAGAAAGTACATCTCTATAATAAATGTTATTCCAATCACCTATTATTTTTGATGATCATTGACTTGGGAATACTCACTAGCACCTGTCAATTTTATGAACCATTTTCAACATTAAAAATAATTCTAACTTGTAAATTTTATGAACCAGTTTTCAACATTAAAAATAATTCTAACTTGTACATTTTTCATGATCATCTTAATGCCCCATTTCACCCTTGAATAAAATAATCATAGCTTACCATGTATGTTTATTGAATACATGTATCAAAAATATGAAGTAGAAGAAGAAAGATACACAAGTTAAAACGCCCAATCGTCAACAAAGTCTACGTCGTCCCAAAATGCAATCGCTTCATCCAAGTTTTGTAGTTCAGTTCTAATGTTATACCGACTACTCAAATTAGTCAGTGGACGGCGAAATGGATGACGGTGAAAGTCTAGTTCGGGATAACTATCGGAATTGGTGGGCGTAGTCTCCTTCTCATCTGTCAAATAGTCCTCCACCTGACCATCGCTCATACTCGGTGGTCCGAGATCGTCGAAACTAGACGTAGAAAGTTCAGGGGTTGGTGGGATGTGAAATGGTCCATCGATGGTGGGTGGCGTTGGAGGTAGGGTATACGGTCCATCTGGATCGGGAATGGAGCCCCAGTCCGAGGGGAGGTCCGTTGGGAAGTCGTCATCTTCCTCCTCGGATGTTGCCGGGATCAGTATGTTAGTAGGATCCACTTGTCGGAATTGGAGTTCGTCACGTTGGTAAATCATGTTCACGAGTGTTATGAAGGTGGAACATTTTCGGCTTGGCTTTATAGTTTTGCAAATACCCCATCCCCTGCTCCGAGCATTGGGTGTGCCCCATTCCATGTTCGGAGCACAGAACGGAGCATTGGGTGTGCCCCATTCCATGTTCGGAGCACCTATCGATTGGAGAACTAGGTAAAAATGGAGAAACGATCAAGACACATACATGATGGAAGACACATGGGTGATGGAAGACTTTCACGTGTACACCTACCCAAATCAGCTCATTATTTACCCGAAATCGACATGTCAACCACACGTGATGTTGGAGAAAGTGATTCCATATGTGAAGGAGAAGATCAAAGTGAAGCTTGAATGTGAACTCTCCATGGATACATTCACGATTTATGAATACAAAAGAAATGGTTCTCCACCATTGATGAGCGCCAGTGAACGTTATTATGAAAGTGACATCCAAGAAGTGGATGACTATTTATCCTCACTGAAGAACGTATGGGACTATGAATTTATGGACAGTGTTAACAAAGAGATTCTTGGTGTCTATTGTATAACGTTTAATTTTGAATATATATCTGTTGGATGGACATCAGAAGAAGAATATGTAAGCGACACAGACTAAGTATGAATAAAGAATGTCGTTGTATGAATCATGTTGCTTTTCCATATTATAAGTATTCTGCTATTGGGGTTGATAGATTTGGAAAAACATGCTACTAGTACTCCTTTTTCTTCTGAGAGAGATTGTACGCATACTCACCGCTATGAGTGACTATTTAAGTTATGGATCCTCACACTCTCTCAAATAAGATCATGTTACTCCTGCCCTATTATCGAAAAAGACGACATCACCCTATTCGGAAAAGACGCCCTCGAAAAAGACGACAACGTGGAAGATGGACATCACGCCAACAGAAATATCGACATCTCCTTCGCACCAAGCGCGGATGAAGATCCTTATTGATTTTTGGTTCGATGAACGCATCGGAGGCAATGATATCCCCAAATTTGAAGAGTTTACCGACACGTCCACAGTCTGTTTGAATCAATTGATAGTGAATGACCACTATTCCATCTTGGGACGTGTGTATTTACTCACGGCTATTTTTGAGGATGATGTTTTGTATGAGGAAACACTATGGAGGTTTATGAATGAGAAACATTTGAAATATTTACAAGAGCTGTATAATAAACGTGTGATTTCAGCAGCAAGTCTTATTTATATCAAAGAGACACTGAGTCGTATCTGTGCTCATTTCAATGTTTTGATTCAATGGCCAACGAATGTATTTAAGCATGCACAGGAACACACACAACAAAAAATCAACCATGAAGGGAGGAACTCGTGAAAGTGAAGAGAAACAGACGTTGCGAAAATTGAGAATAACCCTATGTCCTATCTGTAAATGGCCTTATCAAAAAGATCGTCTGAGAAGGCATATTTATAATTCACACCATCTAAAATATAAAACAAAAAAAGAGAGATAAAAGCAAGTCAAGAGTTCATCTATGCATGTCTATGCGGGGAAACACTCGATGGAACGGTTGATAGGAAGACAGCTCAACAATTTGCGCGTCAACATACCCATATTTTAAACGAGCGAATGGAGGGTGAAAATGCTAGAAAACTCAAATATATTATTCAACAGCATGTTCCGAGAGCCTCTTTGAAGGTGACATCTACGTTGACAGGACAAGATCGACAATTATCATCCACCTCACGTCGTACAACCCCCTTGCGACCCCCTCAACCTATGAATGCTGATTTGGATGCAGACGATAGTCTAGAAGCATTAATTCGACCCTCTCCAGCTGATCATTGCTCCTTAACAACACGTCAAGCAACACCTGATAATTCTCACACTATGCTGCAAGCTGTAGTGAAAAGTATGGTTGAAGATCGAGCAAGAGTGGATGCTCCCCCTGATCCCACCCATACGGTCCATCAAATACAAGAAGAATTGAATCGATTGCCGCCAGATGTTTTAGCCATGGCTGCTAATGAGATTGATATGAGTCCTATATCTTTAGAGAATATTCAACCTACACTAAGTCATGTGACATTTGATGACTACCCAGGTCCTGTCAATGATCACAGCAGTTATGTCCAAACCATGTCGAACACAGTGGGAAATCCAGAGGTTGATGAACAAGAATCAAGAGGAGTGGGAACCCCTCTCCAACAACACTCGGTGGGGGTAGGAACCCCTCAACAACCCATGGACGCACACCCCGTGGAGGAAAGAATGTTTTACCCAGTCAATTCACCTGTCATTGACAACTCCCACGAGTACATTATTCAACTGAACAATTTGAAAAACAGCGCCATTGTTCAACTGTTGAACGATTCTATTCGTCTCCATGAACGTCATTTAAATGCTCGCAAACGCATCTTGCACGTGTTGGAAGATGCATTTAATCAACACATTTATGAACCCAATCGTACAGATGGCAATGGAGACTATTTGGATGAGACATTGGAAAGCATGCGTGACTTGCTGACTCAAAAGGAAGAGTTTATTGCCCACTTAACCAACCAAAATGCAGACGTCCACGCACGCTACATGAATTTGGTGAACGCCATGTAAACTAAGTTATGTGGGATAGAGGATGATATACAAGAATGACGTGTCAATGTGAAACATGTTCAAGTCGACGTCAGGACTTTACCAATGTACTGAAATCCCTAAGTTCAGGGATAGGATGTTCGAAAAAGAAAATTAACCGTCATGTTGATCAATTGCCTGAGGATATGTCAAGGATATGCAAGCACTCATGAGCAAAATGCGAGAGAATCCAGGGAAATTAACACCTTTACAGCACGAGTTTATTCAATCTTACAAAGGAATTCTCCGCAAATTTGTGAAACCACCTCAAACTCGCAAATACTTGGGTCAAAAACGGAAATTTAACAAGAAACAAACTCCCTTCGCACAAGCCTATGCCATGGCGTATCACGATAATCCAGCAGCTTTCAAACAAGCCTTACATGCATCGATCGGCTCCAAACACTAAGTAAACCATACCCACGTCATCAACATCGTCATCATGGACAATGTTCAATCCATGGTGAACACTATTTCAACAGCCAACGGAGGAGATTTAAAATGTTCACTCATTGGTTCATTCAAAGAAACCCTATCACAATTCTTTACACTCGTCATATTCATTTTGTATTCCCTCTTATCTGGTCGAAAAATGATGAAAGATATCAAAAAACGTAAAGATAGTAGAAAACCCTTACTAGATGTTGAAGTAGTCAACTATGATATGTCCAAAACACCTATACTCAATCCCACCAAACCGCACAATGAAATTCCCATGAAATCGAACGATTTACCGAAGATTGAGAATAAGTCACGTTCACACAGTAAAATTCCTATGAAATCAAACGATGTACCGAAGATTTAAAGGTTGATTTTCCCATGACATCTTTAAAAATACTACGGATTTGATGTGTCATTTTCCCATGATATCAATCGATTCACTGTGACTTTGAAGAACACACTCTGTTACAAATCCTCGTAAAATCAGGTGATTTATCGAGAATTCTGAGGTACTTTTGCACACCAAATCGACCGATGTTATCGTAAAATGACCCAGCAAATTCCCATGAAATCAAGCGTTATCTCGCGAATTTGACCTACAAAAAGGGACAAGTCCCGTACACCACCAAAAATGAATGATTCATCGAGAATTTCACGGAGCACCAATCAGAGCACTTGTATGCGTGGGTGTCAACCAATGAGAAGAAATTTTCCCACGCTCAACTCTATATAAACTGAGCCATTTCAATCATTTTCATTCAGTCATGGGTAAACGTACGAACACGTTGGAAGCTCCTCTCGCGAAGAAGGTGAAAGTCACGTATTCGTCAGATACACCGAAATCGAAGCCAGTCTTTGTTGAAGCGACGGAGCCCTATTTCCATACGAATGGGAAAGCCGAGAAGAACTACCTTACCAAGGCACATACACAGTTGGAGCCTCTGCCCATCACACGTCTGGTATTGGGCAAGAAATGGGGTATCACTGGTTATTATCCCATTCGCGGAGAGAATGCGACGATGGATGCGATGGATTGGCAATCACGACGAGACATCTCAAAACTCGTGTTTGCCACGGGATTTTATGGATGGCGTGCACAAACGTACAATAACGCTGGGTACGGTTCCGATCAAATCTCCTCCCTCTTCACCATTTCTCAAGCAGTCTCACGCGATGTGGAGACGTTGGAAGATGCGATACAATCCCTCTACAAACAAGTCCAACCCGAATCTGCCTACAACCTCATCTCCTGTCTCGGTTATGTACACAAGAAATCGGCCTACGACAGTGTCTTTATGAAGCTGAAGCAGGACACACCCATCTTCCTGATGAAGGAGAATGGAAAGAACAAGAAGGTTAGTTTGGCCAATATTGGACATTTTCTTTCCAATCTCAAGGCGAATACCTTCCTTCAAGCAAATACCATCTTCCGCGTCACAGGCATGTACTGTAATCCACAGACAAAGACTCTGAAACTGTGTTTTACTGTGGATCAAGTCCAAGTCTGTATCAAACATTTGGAGGAATGTCAGAGCACAGCGGTGGAGGAAAAGAAGAAGAAGAAGACAAAGGGCAATCACTCCAGTGGTTTATTTAATCTGATACACATGGTGCAACCTAAACATGACATTAATTGGGAGGAACTCAAACACTTTATAGATGATCTCGATCATCTATCCCAATCAGAGGACAGCACTGTACTTATGAAACAAAAGGAGGATGAGATGACAAGCATGATTTCTCAGAGATGGAGTGCTCAACCCACGGAGGAGGAGGATTGGAGGATGATGCGGACGGATTATGCCAAGGCGCAAGCACTCGGCGTGTACATCCGCATCCGGGAAGAGTCACACGCGCTGCATATCTTTGACGGTGATCAAACACAAGGCGAGAAATGGATCAATCGATTCCTCGAAATGTTCAAGGATATGGTGGAACACAATCAGGAGAGTCAGTGGTATGTGTCATCCTCATGGTACAAAGCAGGACAGTGTGTCAATAAGTGGTCTGTGTTGAACTATATTGAACATTATTTCATTATTCGTAGTACCTACGAAATCCATCGTCGCGCCTTTCCCAATATGTTGAAGGAAGCATTTGCACGGTACAATATGAATCCTCTTACCAATGACATGGAAAGGACATTGATGAGTGAAATGGTGACTGCTCTTGAAAACTCACTCTTTAAGAAATGTACACGTGGACGTTTTATGCCACCTCTTCTTTATTCTGGAAATGATTTTTTGTTCTGGAAACAATTTTAAGTTATGTTTAATACATGATGAATGGAATATATGTCTGACTTTTATGATTCGACAAGATGGATTTCCGATTAGAGAATGACTCATCCATGATTGTCTCCGGTCCTAGTAAATCGGGAAAGTCCACGTTTGTGGCGAATATGATCAAGAATCGTCATACTTTATTTAAAAAGCCCATTCGTAAAGTCTGGCGGTATTATGGGATAGAAAGTCCATTTCATAAAGAATTACAAGATGTGATATTGAAAATGGGTGTCCCTACCCAAGATGATTTTGATCAATTGCAAGAAAATGATTTAATTATTCTCGATGATTTACAACAGGAATCTCAAAACAATGAAACTGTTACGGGATTATTTTTAAGAGGATCTTATCATAAACGGTTTTTCGCAGTGCAAATCACACAGTATTTGTATGGTGATAAAGAACAACGTATTCGTAATGGCAACGTCCATTATTTGGTCGCGTTCAATAATCCGAGAAATCAACAACAATTGGCTCAATTCATGGGGAAAATGCTCCCGAAAGACAATATGAGCGTAGTGCATGATATGTTAACGACATTGGTTCAAAAGTATGGGAATTATGCCTACCTCTATTGATTTCACTACAAATTGTCCGTTTGAGTACCGATTTCGCACCAACTTATTTAATCCACCTATGATTGTGTTTAAGTTAAGCAAAAGACCCAATAAAGCGAAAATGGACTTAAGTGAATTAGTGGTGGTTCCCAAATCTGAAATGAACGAACACACCGGTGGCGGACAGCAAATGGGTAGTGGTGGTGACACTACCAAACTGATGTCGACCATGTTACAACGTGAAGCGGAAGATCAGAGGGTGAGAAACATGATGATGAATCCTCAACAAGCCCATCTTGACCGTATTGCACGAGATATTGTTCGTCACCGTCCTACCGCCAATAATATCGCTGCATGGAATGCCCGTATGTATTTGTTCGATAAAGTTCGTCGCCAATTTTTCAATTTGAACGAAGATAGTGGGAAGAGATTGGAAAAATCAGCAAACCCTCTGCTCACTCACGTCGCAAAACCTCCGCTCACTCACGTCGCAGAACCACCCGTCCTCAAGAGATCTAAAGGGAAAGTCGTCAAACCTTCTGTTGTCAAATCTCCTAAGACAAAGCGTTCTCCATTGAAATCATCCATCAATACTCGTTTAAGTAAAAAAGGAGTTCTTGAATTGGGATCCTATGGCTCACCATTCAAGTAATGGCAACGGCAGCCGCGCCAATTGCCTCCTCATTCTTATCGCATATCTTTGGGAGTTGTTGCGGCCAAGGCAACGCAGACGACAGCGCTGAGACACAGTACACCATCACGGCGAGCTTTAATTGTTGTTCCAACGGGAATACCGCCTATCTTCAACTCCCACGTCAATTCCAAGCAGATTGTGTCGATGGAGGAAGTGTTGCACAAGATTTATTACAATCCCAAATATCCCGCTGGCTACGGAAGCGTCAATGCACTTGCTGCTGCTTCACATTATTCAAAAACAAAAGTCAAACAATGATTAATGCGTCAACCGACCTACACCCTTCACAAATCTCGATTGCATCGTATTAAGCCCTTGCACCCGTATCGTGTACGCGGTCCACAAATTCAATTTCAAGCGGATATTGTCGATTATAAAAAGTATGCACAGCATAATCGTGGCTACAAGTATATTCTCATGGTGATGGACATCTTTACACGCAAAGCCTGGGCATTCCCTCTCAAGACCAAGAGTGCCAAGGAAGTGTCGGGGTTTTAGAAGCCATTTTCGCAACCATTCCCACCCCGCAACGACTACAAACGGATCAAGGACGCGAATTTTATAACCGACCGGTGAAAGAAGTCTTGGACAAGCACGCTATTGAATTGTTTTCCATCTACAGTCCCTATAAATGTGCCCATGTCGAACGATTGAACCGTACTGTCAAGAATAAATTGGAACGTATCTTTACAGCCACCAATAACAAGAATTGGGTGGATTATATCGCAGATGTCATGTATGCATACAATCACAGCACCCATTCATCCACAGGTTTCGCCCCGATGGATGTGAATGCCTCCAATACCGAGGAAGTGAAACGAATCAATGCGAAACGTCTCCGACGAAACTATAGGAAGTTTGCAGTACCGGGGAAGACTATCCCTGTGGGAGCACGTGTACGTATTTCACGTGATAAAGGAACGTTTGGACGGGGGTATGAAGCGAATTGGTCGACGGAAGAGTTCATTGTCTCCAACATTCTCAAGAACACCCATGGTACCAAAATGTACAAGATCAAAGACTTGAGTGGAGAAGAGATCAAAGGATCCTTTTATGCTCAGGAATTACAAGTGATTCATCGGGAGGAAGAAATATATCAAGTGGACAAAGTGCTCAAGACCCGACGTCGGAATGGACGTACAGAATATTTTGTGCACTGGCAAGGTTATCCGGCCTCGATGAACTCATGGGTGACAGACTTAGAACCTCTAGGTAATGTACGCCGCTATTGATTTTGTAATCATGCAGGAACTGCATGAGGAACAACATGTGTACTTGTTGAGCAATACTCAACCCCATTTGTATGACAATAAAGCCAATCATTTCTTTACACGACTGGAAAATCCACTTTTTATTCCCTAAAGGAGAAGCATGGGAAGTAGGCTTGAAAGAGTTTGGGTATGTGAATAATGTGGATACGATTCCCGAAGATTGTTATATTACCGTGGGGAAAATGGTTGATACGCAAGATTTGAAGACCTATTTGCCTTATTATACAATGGAAGGGACCAATGTGGTCCGTCGTCACACCATTTTTGAATCTGATGAGGAAGTGAAAAGAGTACCCATGATCACAGCGTTGGAATTATATACACGTCGTACCATTTCCAACATGATGACTGTCACGACACATCCATCCTACTTGTATTATGGATGCAATGGCATAGAGGAAGCAGATGTCTATGTGATTGGCATTGCCCCATTTTCCCTGTTTCAAATCAAGGAATTCTCCGCATTTCATTACGTCCTTGTGTTTTCCCCTCATTTGGCGGCCTCACTCTTATTGGACAAATGTGTCTATCATTTATCGTTGAAGGATGTCATTGGGATCCATACGCGTCTCTCCATTCATCGAAAGGAGTGTGACGTAAAGAAATATCCCGCCCATGACTATTGGTTCAGTGTGATTCCCTTACACCGCTGTCATTTTGCCAAACATGGGATTGAAAGTATGTTGGGAAATGAAATCTCAGTGCTCAATTTATTCAAACAATTAGAATGGTTTGGTGTGGGGAAATTAGTGTTTCATTCGTCCAACAGTTTGTCCTTTCATGTGAAGCATGCTTCCAATTATTCATTGTCTGCTATGGATTATGGGATCCTATCCGAATTGCAGAAAATAGCCAATGTTTACATTGCTCCCCCAGTTACCTATAAGGATATACAACCCCTGAGTGATGACACGACACGTGCTGTGTGGATGTGGACCGATACCTTTGTGAGCTCTCTCAAACGCATTGCAAAGGCGCCTCCTATTCCCAGAGGGACTATAGGCCTGTTTCATAATCTTCGCACCCTTCTTCCTAAACTGAGAGAGTTGATGAAAGCAGTGAGAATGTATCAACACACCTTTTTCCGATTGCAACATTTGGCTTCTAAAAAATGGTTTGTTTTACCAACACGCACCATGAAAAATCAATTTATTTTCCAAGTGGAGTTCCTAAATCCACTCACCCCAAAAGATCGTGAAAAGGATTATCAACATCCCAAGAAAAAACATTTGCCATGGTTCAGAAACCGTATTGATCAATTGTATGACAAGATTGATACACAGTTACACAAGATCGATCCTACCATCAATATAGCCGATGCTCCTGATTTAGTCACCACCCGTTTCTTGCATACCTATATCAACACACTGAATGCAAAGTACCGCAACATGATGCGAATCCTACGTCAACACAAGATGGAAGGTGTTCTAGTCTCTAAACGATTCGGAGCCAAGAAGCGATTGTTTGATACTGTCTTATTGAAAAATTTTCGAAAGTCGATTCAAAAGGAACAAGCCACAAAACGGCCCATCATTCATCATTTAGTTTATTCCCATCCTAAAGATGGTAAAGAAAATGTATTGGCCAGTGGTGCGGATATGCAGCATGAAACGGGACAACATGCACTTCCCTTCACACCTGCGGAAAAGTATCATATCTACAACACTCAAAATGTATTTGCCTATCATAGTTTGGTGGATTTGATGGAGATGTATGGGAATATTCTCCATGATTTTGAAGTGAAACAGGAACGTTTGACAAAGTTCAGAAAGTTGGTGAAAGAATTCAAACCCACTGCAGGAACTGATAATCTTGACGATAACGTTCGTGAACGAGATGGTGAATGAAGAAGTGACTGTGTTGAAAACGGATCTTTGTCAATTATCCAAGGAGAACAAACTGTTATTTTATATGTCTAGACCTGAATCGTTTTATTACAAGAATTTAGAGAGTGATAAGACGTGGAGTTCTATCGTCCCCACAGGTTACTATTCGTTGGAAACCTATTTGAATACCATCTTCCCCGCCCCCATGACATGGACCATCACATCCATGTCCTATCATTATGAACTGACCATCGATTGCACGGAGGATATGGAAATCAAGATGGACCAGCAATCTAAAGCCTATGAGATTTTCAAAGCAGAACAAGTGACTACCTACGTGTGGGAAGAATGGATCTTGGAATTCCCTCTCAGCACGATTCATGTTCCCTCCTTTATCCTTCAGAAACAAACCATGGAATTGGACGCTCTCTTTGAAAAGAATAGTGTCCCCTATGCATTGAATGGGACACATGACTTGTATCGAAACGGAAAACCGACACAACAGTATAAGACCGAGGATAGGAAGCATCTCAATATTCTCAACATCAAGCATGGAGCCTATTTTGAGATTTTTCATACCCTATCTCATCTCCCTAGTCCATTACGATTCAATTTACCCACGAGATACTATACCCTCCAATCATTTGTGCAAGCTTTCAGTCAAGCCATCCCCCTGCCTGATATGGTGTGGGTGACGTATACAACAGTGGGCGTCTTTCACGTGCTTCACTTTAAAATCGCGGAAGGGTATTTGTTGAAAATCAATCCCCCACAACTCTGGCAACATGTGTTGAATCATAGTCATGAATATGGTATGTTCACCTATCATGAACAAACCTGTATACACTCGGAAACGCCGGAGCATTGTTCTGCAAGTTACCGTCGGTATCAACAACGTCCAAAACATGTCACCAATGGAATGACATTACACATCTATGGTTTACCGGAATATACCTTTGATTATGCCAAGGGATGGAACCACACCCTCGACACCCTCTTCCCATGGAAAGGGAAGGAATTGGATAGCTTGTTTCAGAAATCCTATTTCCCTTATGCTTACGAATCGAAAGATCTATTGGCCAATACGTGTTTACAATCCTACTTGTTTGGAGATAGACTCTCTGATAAGAAATTGTATTCACCCCCTGTCGCCTATCAAGAAGGATCCACCCTGAAAGTCTGCAAAGATAGATTGACTTCCTTTATTGGATGGTTCAGTGATGATATGCAAAGGCTCATGACGACCATGGTGGAACGCTGGCAAGAAAACATATTTTATCTAGTGGATGGTATGGTGTTGGGAGTGGATGTGGGAAAACAAGATATTCAATCGGTTATGGTGAATACACATCCCACACCTCGCCCTTTTCTTCATCTCTATAGCAAGACCATGAAACCTTTGCAAATCTATGAACACATGATTCGGCAAGGTTATATCAACCCCACCCTGGACATTTCTACCTCGTTTCATCGTGTCCTCATTCCCAAAGGGAGTTATACCTTGGAAGGACTCTTTTCCAAACTCCAGGTGAATTTACAGGCGTGGACTGATGTATCTCTCTCTCGAAAGAACATTATTTGACGGTGAAAACCGCGGAAAATGCCTTTATTGATTTTGGAGAAGCGTTGAGTTATCGTATGGGTCTACCACAATCCTATTATGGACCCAATCCACAGATGAAAACACTCTCTCCCCTCAGCATGACCCCCAATTCCTTCAACATTATCGTCTATTGTAATATTGTGGCGGAAAGTATTGTGGGAGGACAACGTGAACAAATCTTGAAAATTCACCCCATTGAAGAGAAACAACGTTTGGGGGAAATGGTGTCGTATGAAGTGTCCAATATTGATTATTACCACATTTTTATATCAGCTATTGATGAGATTGAAATTCAGTTGCGTGGTGATGATGGCGAATTTATTCCGATTCATGAAGGACGATCCTATTTCAAACTCCATCTCCGCCGTAGGGAGACTAGGTAATTGGTTACAGAGTGACTATCAACCATGCATGAGGAAACGATTCACTTGTTGAGTAATGCTCAGCCCAATTTGTTTCCTGAAAATAGAGCCAATCATTTCAAAAATCGCTTGGTTCCTTCCATCCCCATGGTCCATGGGGATCAATGGGAAGCAGGTATCTCCGTAGTCAACTTCATCAATACCCTTCAGACATTACCCGTGGATGTAAGCTTTAGTGTGGGGGCTTTGAATGATCATCCTGAGACGATTCCAACAGTCTATACGTCCTCTATCATTCCCATCAAAACGGATCCACCAGGACCGCGAGGAGAACGCGTCAAACAGGGAGAGCAAGGTCCACAAGGCAAACAGGGAGAGCAAGGCAAACAAGGTGAACAAGGCAAACAGGGAGAGGAAGGCATGTTTACGCGCTTCAAAATTCCACGAGGTATTTATTCGGAGAAGACGTTGATGCAGTGTTTGAATCAGAATCGACAACATGGACACAATTTCCACTTTTCTATCACTACATTGGCGTCTAATGTCCATTATGTCTCAGTGGTAGTACCCACACACTACAGTATGAAACTCCATCCTTTGCTCAAAGACATTCTTGGGTTTAAAACAGACTTACTCACCTCCTCACAGCAAGCGACTGCGCCTTTGAATTTGAATGCTTTTACCTACAATATTCTACTGTATTGTAATATTGTAGGCTATAATTATGTAGGGGTATGAAAACAAACTGTATCTGTGTGATTCCCTACACGGGGAAAGATTATGGAGATAGTATTCATCATGAATTCCAGAATGTCACCTATCTCCCTGTGAAAAGTCAAAATGTGCAAGATATTGAAATCAAACTCATGTCGGATGACGGCCATCCCATCCCTATGACAGACGGACGGTCCTATGTAAAAATGCATCTTCGACGTCGCGCAATTAAGTAATTGTCTTTTCCCAAACACATCAAGACACGATGACGAATCTCTTTTTAATCCGTAACCGAACAAATTCCTCTGGACGATTGTTTGGAAGAGGATCATTTATGCAACGAGGTGGATGGAATAAAGTGATTGGACAGAAAACACGCATGATTAGACCACGTGTCACTAGTGTCAAGAAATCACCCATCCGTCTGCCCAAATCACTCAAAAAGAGAGTTCCCAGAAAAACATCTCGAAAACCATCTCGAAAAACATCTCGAAACACATCTCGAAAAGCATCGCGAAAAGGACTTGTACATGCGGTACAGAAAACGTTGGGAAAATCGTTACGTACGACGGAGTTTCTAAATTCTGCGAAACAAGCTGTCACGGATGCTGTCAGCTCTACTGCACAAGAAGGAGCTCACCGTCTCAAAAAGAGTGTGAAAGCGCTCGCCAAACGCACCTTACAGACTGCTCCCGAACGTGTTGTAGAAGCTATTCAAAATAAAGTGAGTCAGGAACGCATCTTCACGGATGAAGAAGGGGATAGGGTAGAAGCACCTGCTCCTAAACGCCGTCGTGGTCATGTGGACATTGCCCATCATACGAAATGGGGGAAAGGAAGTTTGATGGGGCGTTATCGCGGAAGTGCTAAACAACGCATGCTCTTTTAAGAACTAAGCAATCTTAGTAAATCAGTACCATCAAGCATGGCGGAAACACCTGCATTATTGGATGCTCGTTACGATGTATTCCAGAGTGATAAAGTCGATGTCTCGAGTACTTCTCAGCATACTAGTGTTCTGACGCCAGTCAATGGATTGGAAAATCCCGGTACCATTCAATTCACGGTCCCTCGACTAGCCATTCATTGGATGGATGTGTGCAATGCCTATTTTCGCGTGGAAGTACAACTCATGAAACATGATGCGGCTGAAGGAGCAGACGTGCCATGTGAGACGTCAGACAAGGCGATTATTATCAACAATATGGCCCACTCCCTTTTTTCCGACATTTCTATCCGCTTGAATGAACGCACCGTTGAAGGAGGCAATGACTTGTATTATTTGAGAGCTTACCTTAGCAATCTTTTACAATACACCAATGATGTGAAGAATGCACACATGGTCACACAAGGTTTTACTGTTCCTCAAGTGATGTATGACACGGAATTTGATGCAGCGAGTTAGACGGTAAAGTCTAAGGCGGTAGAGTTTACAGATAAAGAGAATGCACTAAATCAAGCCATTCTCAAACAATGGACAGACAACAAATTTAAACGTACCTTTGACTTTCCCCTGAAATGTAATTTGTTCCAACAAGTGATTGTTCTGCCCCCAGGCATGCAACTGGATCTCATTTTCACCTTGAATAAATCGGAATATGCCATTTATGATATGGCACATCCTGGAGGGACGACCTCTACAAAGTACAGGTTCAAAATCACCTCTTTCCAATTGTATATGCCCATGCTCACACCGAATGCAGAACTGCAATTGAAAACTGCGAATCGACGCAAGACAGAAGCCATTTATTATCGCTACAATGGCATGACCGTCCAACGACAAACGATTGGAAGTGGAATACAAAAGAAGACGTTTTCCAATGTGGCCGCTCTATTGAGTCCTAAACTCATCTTTTTCGCTGTTGTTCCCAGTAACTCTTGGTTTGATCCAGGAAGTCGTAAACTATTTTGAAAGGCATGGACTCTCTCAAGTCACCATGACCACCAATGGTGCCATCATGACAGGAGGAACCGTCAATTGCAAAGATGACGTGATTGCCTACAGTCAATTCAATCGTGCGATTCAAGTCTATAACACTAATGAATCGTGTGGTATTGATTTAGAGAGTTTCACCAAATACTGTTACTTTATCGCCTTTGACTGTACCTTGGATAAACAAATCGATGGTGTTCAACCCACCAATACACGACAATATGGACTGGAATTGCAATTTGAGAATACGACCAAGCAAAATATGGATTTATTAATGTTTGTCATTCATGACGAACAATTCTCCGTCACACCGGAGAATGCTGTCATCTCCAGTGCGTATATCCCACCCGCTATTTAAGTGTTGGCGCGCATTGGCAACAACATAAGACATGTTGAAGGAACCCGAGTATCACGTTCCTCCTATCGCTTGGACACATCTTTATCAACATCGTCTCATTAAAGCTCAGCGTTGGTTGAATGGGAGAATGGTTAAGCAACACGGAAATCGAAGGAATCATGCAGGGTATGAATCAATTACAAGAGAAACATTTACTCAATGCCTGCATGTGCGAAGATGATTTTCTCTGTGCTATTCAGTGTAGTTGTCAAACGTTTGCTCATCGCCTCCTCCAATCTTCTTACGTTCCCTTCCAAGGTGTGTTTCCTGCTGATCTACTTCCTGCTCATTCCCCGGAATCAAAGACACTTATTGTCAATAGTGATCGCTCTCATCAACCTGGCAAGCATTGGCTGGCCTTTTATCAAAATGCGGATCAACGCGTGTGCGAATTCTTTGACTCTTATGGACTCACTCCATCTCACTATCCACATGTTACCGAGTGGTTATCGACAACACCTTATCCTCTAGACTATCGTCGCCCTCTGCGTATACAAGGTCCTAAAGCCTATTGTGGTGCTTACTGTATTTACTTTTTAAACCATCGCCCTTTTAACACTTCTATGGATAAAACACTAACCTTCTTTCGAACGTTGGATGCTCACGAGAAAGATCAAGAACTCATTAAAACCTACTTGTCCTTCAATGATAAAATTGTCTATTCCTATTTGTATTCTACATTATCCCATGTTTTGAAGTCAATAAAGAAATGAATCATGTCAATGATTGTATTTTTATTTCAATGGAACCCTTGAACTTCCTTCAGACAGAGGTTAATACCACAAGGTTTTGTACATGAAAGAGAGTTCAGTGCGTCACTAGTTATAGCACACTATACACAGAGCTTTTCCGTGCATGATGACTCATCATGCACGATATACAGTGACTGTTGAAATTACTTCTTGATCACAAAGGGGACAAGATGAAGTTTCAAAGGGTACCTAACATGTAGAACACATAAAGCTATGAGAACATGGTAAAAAGAGAAGGGACCGTTCCTGTTTAAAACATTTAACACAGTTCCGTTCACATAATAATTTAAATGTCTCTTCTTCTAATTTCTTTCTGAAGTCACTTTTATTGATAGAGCTACCTGACAAATCAGTTGCAAATGTCACTTTTTTTCTTTTTCACTCCAGATCGCGCCAATTTCATCATAGTTTCATTGCATTTCAGCATGGAAAAATCCTCTATCCACCTACGATCCAAATTGTGATTCATAGCATGCTCATCTAGATCCATTAGTCGATCAACTAAATCACCAGCGTTGATATTTTCACTGAGATTTGTTACAGTTTCTATAGCTTTGAATGAATATCCAAGGTCTCTTGCGACAACCCACGACGTTGGGATACTAGTCGCTGTCCGATTCATTGAGGGAATCTCCATCGAATAGGGATTTGAGAATGTCTTCCACCAACGATTCCGCTTCTGCAATCGATAAGACACCCGTCACAATCACACTTCCGTTGGAAAAGAAGGAACAGTGCAAATTACCTTTGCGTATTAACGTTCCGGGAAACAGCTCGCGCTCGTTAGAAATCACCGATGTCGATGGCAGCTGTTGAATGGTTTGCATGCGGTCCTTTGTATAGTTCCATTGACATTGAACTGTGCAGGATTTTGTGATTGGGTCGCTCACGTCCAATCCGTAGGGGGTGAGTAATTGGCGCATCTCTTTACAAATACGATCGTATGTTTCCAGAGAGTGGTTGCCCAAAATTTGGATACACCCCCGTGGAAAAATCTGTACAGCGACCGAATAGTTCCATCTCCAATAGACTCGACAAGGGCGTGATGCTCGGTATGTGGCCAGAGGGAGTTGCGGTAACAATGTCTGCAGTGGTATTGCGGAGGATGCTCTGAGCTCCACCATGCGGTTGCAGATCCTTGACATCTTTGACAGCGGGGTGTAGATACCCTTCTTCATATAGGCGATGGTTGCCGTATGGAAGACTCTGATTGGGTAAATACCAACACCGCTTGTCCTCCCAGATACTTAATGCCTTCTTCACTTGCGTCACCGTTCTCATCTCGTGGTGTTGGGATTGGAGGAGGGTTTGTGACACTGTGGTAATCGAATGATTTTCGAATGCGTCCACATAATTCTGATGTTTCACTTGACGCTTCTTCGTTTGACACACTCCCTTCATGCGACAGTCGTGGATTTCTTCCTCATTACCTTTGAGGACAATGTAAGAGTACATCTTGGCACTCAAACACACAAACTCCTTCATCCTATCCCCGACACACTCATCCTTGAAACATCCCAAACGATTCGCATTCTCGGTACGTCTCTCTGGATGACTCACGGGATAATTTGAGGTATCGAGAACATCTTTCGCCTATGTATCAATAAAATTCGGGATGTTTTCAAACGAACGCAGCACTTCTTCGCGTGTATACCGGCTGCGGACTTTGAGGAAGAAGGAGTCTGTGTCCCCACCAATGAGCTCCACTGAGGTGCACGTCTTGTTGGCTTTCCACTGGTCAAACAGCTTGTAAATGATGATCTTGCTGTTGTCCAGGATGCATTGTCCGATATAAATGGGCTTGTTCAAGTCCACCTTGGCCTTGCGCACATTCACCATCACGGCTGTGTCGCTGATGTTGAAGAAGGATTGACAATAGGAATGACGTGTTCATTTGCTAAACACATTCGGTGAACGTACAAAAAAGTGCTTCCCATATTTCCGCACATTCTCCATCGTCTTGCCATACAGTGCGTTCACCATCAACTTGTGGAGATTGCGGCGCATTTTCGTCGTTGCATTGGCGCGTTCTTGCGTATGGTATTGTACATAGGGGCGAATATACGGTTCTTGATTGAAGGAGATCCCGTAATGAACCTTGGTGATATGTAAGCCCTTCTCCACATAATACTTGAGAGCAGCAATATGTAGCACATACTGTTTGCGATTCTCGTGCGTCATCATTAATTTGTCGGCTGAGTGAAAGGGTCGGTTCCCGTTCAACTCCTGCCATAGGTCTTGCATATAGGGAGACATGTCCTCCCATTTCGCCGCCCCGCGGTAAGGAGCCAATGGTAAATCTTCCGTTGCATCTTGGACGTGTGGGGGATACTCCAAATCGACGCACAGTACATGACCCGTGGTGCCATTGACATTGTATCGTCTCACCCATTCGTCGTTGATGTCCACCAAGACCTCCGGTCGTACCCAGGCAAAACTGTCCTTCGGCAAAGGTCCCATCATGGCCGCTCCGTATAAATTGTTAGCATCTACATAAAACAGGTGAGTACCTTCTTCTGCTTGAGCGCGATGCTGATTCACAAATTTCATCCCTCCACGAATCCCTGCTTCAAACACGCGGTACATATCCACTTCACGCAATTTCTCCAACTCGACCTGTTAAAGAAAAATGAATAGGTCAAGCCCAGTGTGCCGAAATAGTGGATGGGGTCCAATGCAGACACGTCGCGCATTTCACTTCGAAAGCGTTCGAAGATGTCTGCGAGCAAGGCTACATCCACTGTCAAATAATAGTGGATATAATCTTCAAACGTGCTGCACCCTGTCTCTGTCCACGCCTTTTGTGCCACAGCATACTCGTCCTCTTCCAACTCCTTCTCACTCAAATCATTGTAAAATGCTTCCTTCGGAGGCAATTGAGTCTCGTGGATACGATCCCAGCAGTCAAAGTATGTAGAGGGAAAATATCCTTTCCGAATAGATGTGTGATCACAATTCGGATAGACGTCGCTCAATATGTGATTTGAGTGAGGAAAGTCACTGATGGTCGTTGACAAATTGTTCAGAGAGTCTTTCAAAAACTGACACGAATCGATGAACCGGAGTTTATACATGGTATTGGTTGCAATGGGATGAAAGATGGTCACTCCCAACGTCTTGTCTCCTGACACATAAATGGGCTCGATCGTACACTTGTGATCCAGCTTGGTAAAGCCTTGTGCAATTACCTGGTGACTGTCATACCCCTTCCAATTGTGAAACAAGATGTTTAATGTGTTCCGGGATTGACGTCGTCGCAGGTTACATGCATTGCACAGGGTTTGCAGATACTTGCCGTGATATGATCGTGGTCTCGCACCTTTGTCGTAGGTCCATTCTTTTCACCTTGCTTCGGAGGTTTCACATCACATCCGCACATGTTACATTGTGCTGTCCGTTCATAGTCCCGCATATCAGCCTCCGTCATTGTCATGTTACTGTGCGTCGCTTCCATGTGATGAAATATAGACAAGCTCACCTGTCTGATGTGTGCAATAAAGGCAGGAATGCACTCGTCCCCCTTATGGATCACCACAGATTCTTTCATGTCCAGCGCCGGATGCCACACCACATAGGATCCCACATACGCTGCCGTATGCTTCTTGGACACGGCATCAATCATGCTCTCAATGTCCGCGTACATCACAGCGAGGGGTTGAGTGGTTTTCGCGTGGTCGATAAATTCGTCCGGATTCGTATCTTCCGGGGTCGTTTCCATCTGGAAAAATCCTCCATTGCATTTCGCTTGATGTTCCAGACGTTCTTTGTGCGCCATGTCCTTTGTCTTTCCATACTTTACGGCCTTCTCGTAGAAATTGAATCGTAAACTACACAACTCACATGTTTCAAAACGTTTCACTTGCGTTTGGCACATTTCTGAAAATCCGTCACGGGAAGAAAATGTCCAGACTGGTCCTCCACATCGTACCGCGTCACCATCACCACATGAACGATGCGTGTGTTCTCCTTCATAGCTTGACGGACCGGGTATAATTGGCCCACAAATCCTTTACCGTCATGTACGTGGATACGAACAATTACATTGTTCTTTTTCTCGAAATCCTGAATATCCCGTGTATTCATCAACCCCTCTGACGTCATCATGGAAAAGTCTAGATGATAATACTGGTTCAAATTCAACTTGCGCACTGCAGGAAGTCGATTCTGATAAAATGTCTTGGTGCGGGAAACACGTCGAGGAATGCGATTGTCTTGGTAGGCAAGTGCATAGAGGACACTGTCTTGAAAACAATGCGATGTATACTTGTTGCGCTCAAACACACATGCCTTTGCAGAGCTTGATATCTCGGGGATAGGAATCGGTGCGCCCATGCGAAAATTAGGGAAGGAACTTGTTTGAACCAGTAACTCTATCACTTCCTTCACCACAAATCCTGATCCGTCTTCTTGATAGTCTTCAATAAGTCCTTCAATCTTTGACACAATGTCACGGAACCATGTATCAAAGTTACGTGCTTGGACACCTTCATGAATGTATGAGGGTGTGGAGATGTCTCTCACTTCCTCTTCGCCCGTCGACATATCTATCTTGGCAAACCTGAGTCTCATTCTCACAAACACTTTCACGTCCTCGTGGGGGTGTTGTTGCACAATGACACGATACAAGTCCGCATACATTGAATTCAAATACGTCCTCCATTCATTCGTGGCTTGAGGAGGGATAAATCGATAATTATACCCGCGACCGTCCATGATACGTTCTTCTTCCACAGCTGCGCCGCCCTCTTGCATGAAATCAAACAGGTAGGGGCACAAATGCTCATCCCATCCTTCCGCTTCAGCATTCACCACTATATCACAGTAGCGACACCGTCCCACACACGCGTGCTTATGGTACGTCTCCACGTCGAAACTTCCGTCGCAATCCAGACACAGCAAGTCATTGTCGTCGCCATAATTAAACGCGCGGCAATCGTGTTCGTCTCCATACCATTTACAGCACGTCCAACAATAGTTGCGACCCGTCTCCGCTGTTCCATGGGCAATACAGTCTTGAAAGCGAGAGAAGGACTGGCGGCAGAATTCACAAGTGTACTGCATGGTTAGAATGAGAATGATTTTCTCTGTCAGCGCCTTTCCTTATATACCCTGCCGTGACTCATCAAATGCGCCAAGTGCCCCGGCGCCCCGTGCTCCGATGCAAGTGCTCCGATTGGTGCTCCGCTTCCTGTCCTCTTAATCACCACGTGCGCCGATGCGTGGGCGTGTGCTCCGATGAATGCTCCGCTTCATGTCCTCTTAGTCACCACGTGCGCCGATGCGTGGGCGTGTGCTCCGATGCATGGGGCAAGGTCATGTACTTTAGTGAAAATGGGGGAAGCAGGGGCTAGACTTAACTACTATGGTTATAGCAATGAATGCACATGCTTCTTTTGTACGCAAAGATGAGGCTTCCTACGCTTAATAGTCAAAGGCTTAATTAAGAAGTTAGCTACTAAGAAGGATGAAATGTCTTGCACAAAAATCACCCATGCGAGGCAGAGATGGAAGCCAGTCGCCATACCGGACCGGCCTTTATTTCAGGTCGACAAAGACCGGCTTTCATTACTTTAAGCAATAAGCAAATTTACCACCAAAATGACTTCAATCATCTTTGCGTTGCCGATTATTGTTATCTATGTAAGAAATTGTTGTTCAGAAGCTGCTTTGTCTTGCAATTTCACGAGTTTTCCTGTTACGAGCACATTGTTTTCGCTCTTTAAGTGAATCTTGATTCTTTAATAGCATGACTAAAAGAACTTTGATCTAAGGACTCACTTGCTAAGTGACCAGATGCGAAAACACTAAAGGGTGAGGTCCAACCTGTATAGCACAGCGCTATGTACCCCCGGGAGCTCCTCCCAGCGCGCCTAAGATCTTACATGCCAAAATTACAGTGCGCACACTTCAGTCGCAGGGCTGGATGGCTGAACTGCTAGGCAATGATGGTAATTCATCACTGCAAGAGGAAAGTTACCTTTTTTCTTTTCATGTAAATATAATTAATTAATGAAGTCATATGTTCATTTCACTTAAGATTTTCATCTGATTCTTCTTTGAGTACTTACACGTATTCAATTAGATTTAATTGAGAGAAAGTGCACTCAAGTCTGCCTCTGACTGAATAGTGGCTAAAATTCACACTAATGAATGTACTTCTCGAATCGTGATATGAGGCATAATGAAAATAGGTTTACTTGTCTTAAAATATTTAGGGTTCATTAGGCTCTTAATAGAAGTCGGCAAGACGGGCATCCGGGCTGAAAATGGAGCGCTCTGCAGAAGTCTGCAGCACCGTCCAAGTCCGCGAATGGAGAGATTTTCGACAGCACGCAGAGCTTTACCAATGATGTTATTTGCCGAACAGTGACGCGAAGATCGACCGGCAGCTTGTTAGCAAGAAAGACCGTGGATTCCTGTTATGTCAACAGGTGCTCCGCACTCACATTTGTGTGGTTGACATAGCTGGACTCCGAGGCGCAAACCGCTCGATATTCTGATTTCATCACGGTAAGCTTTGTTTGAAGTCTCTTGGATGGTGGGCAATTCAACCATGATCCGACAAAATCTCTTACACCGATCAATCGTGCTCTTGTTGTTTGATTGTCGGCTGAAGAAATACGTTCATCTCCAATAACTTTTCGTCACTGATCTGTCCAAGTATTTCTGTAGGACAGGACTTCGTCAGCTGAAGCTTGAGACTTCCATCCTTCAATAACAATGAAAGAACTTCTTAAACTTGAACTTGAGCTGGTTTCTTCCTTTTCACGGAGGCAGACAAGTAGTAATTGCATGTATAATGATTTTGAGACGAATGCTGGTTTATTTCTTGCAAGAAAGCTGATCTTCCACCTATCAATCGCTGAAATTATTTCTAACATGATGTGTCAGCTATCATTTATGCAACAGTAGTGATGATATTAAAGTGTGATCTATAGATTGCCGCAAAAGTTCACAAAAGGGGGTGTAATGTTAGCTACAATTCTGATTTTTCTTCTTCAGGCTTACCGGTTGGAGAGGGCTCGTGTCCTGGAAAGTCTAACCAATGCAGGCCGGGATTCTGCTCCATCTTCATGTCGTCTTCTCCGTCAGGATGGAGAGCAGGATGAGGAGGCGTGGAGGCGACATCCAGGGCGTCTCGGCACTGCAGCTGCCGCCAACCGCATCACCGAGGTGAGCATTAGATGATTGTCAGATATCAACAAATAGAATAAGGGAAATGAGATACCGGTGCTGTGTTTTCGTGGCAAGGTCAAACCAAGGAATAAAGTTCACTGTATATTATTAAATGCAGGTCAAGGCTAAAAATGTGAGTTGATGCACAGCAACCTCAAAACGTTTCCGAACATCACCGTGCCCTCAGATAGAATCTTGAGGTCAGCGGGCAAATTCTCCTAACTCGGTGACAAGGTCATTAACGCAAGGTTGGGTCAAGTATCCAATATTCAATCTTGGGTGTCTGCAAGATTGACTACCTTCTTCAGTGAAGTATATATTTCCTTTTTAATGAAGATCTATTTGAAAATTTAGACTCAGCGCAAATGTTGAATTGTTGCTAAAATACATTGTATTGTATACAAAGCAATAATATTAGAATGCAAGCACAAGCACAAGCAGTGCAAGCTAATGTGATCTATTGCGAGTGTTTGTATGTGGTGTACATGTAATATTTGCCTGCCATTATACACAAGTGCGTACCTTTCACTTCAGCCTTTTTTGAAATTGTGTGTCGCTTTATTACAAAGAGATTTCATTTCGCAAGCTTTTGATGATGATCCTATTAGATTGTAATTGATTGAAAAGTTTGAAAGGCAAGTAGAGTTGTTACTTTATTATTATTATTAATCAAGTCAATATATTTCGACTATAAAATCCATAGTCCTTTTCAGAAGAAGTTCAAGAAGCAAGTGGCAAATCTCTTTTTGAACTTCTCTTGAGAATAACTATAGATTTTATAGTCGAAATATATTGAATTGTTTACTAATAACAATAATATGCCAACTTTACTTGGCTTTCTCAAACTCTTCAATCAATTATGACTAACAGCCAAGAAAGTTTGCGTTGCGATATTTAAAGCATATATTAAAAATATGTTTTTAAGATATTGTAAATATGAATAAAGTTCGATGTTTTTAATATTTTTTTTACATTCTTGGATTGTGTTTTTTTCTGCGAAAAGACACCTTTTCTTTTTCGATGTGCATTCCTAGAATTCTTAAGACGTATCACCCCTTCTGTGTATGCATAATTGTTCGTGTAATGTCAGTAATTCGATCTTGGTGCTTTCGTATAGTAATGCTAGAAGAGCGGGTACACTTTATACTATAGCCACAGGGAACGATAATCGAATCTTTCGTGGTACGATGTGTGAAATTGCGATACTGTGGTTGCTTATCATCAGCATCACCATGAGAAAAATTCGAAAACTTAAAAAGATCGTCTGCATGCTTTAAGATTTTTTTGCTGGTGATTGCTTCTTATTTGATTCCGATGATGGAAGTGACGTTGAGTGTGTAGAGTGATGCTGATAGTGACGTTGTGTGTTGAGTGAATATTCATAATCATCAAGAGCTGTTTTTACTGTAATATTCACTCAAACAACCATCCGTTGTTGACTTTTGTTTTCTTTTGCGGATAATATATTTTTAAATTGTCACTTTTTGTTTTGCATCATTACTAATGATTTTTTATCTACTTCGTTTCGTTCTTTCCATTATTTAGTTCAATCTGGAAAAACTGTTAATTGCTTCAAAGGTGAACCTATGTCTTAAATGAATTGAAATAGAAATGATAAGCACTCCGAAATAGATTACCGGTATGAAATGCCACTTCCAGTGATGGTCAATCTTAATGCTAATATTCAGCAATCTAACGGAACACCTTATTAATGTAATTCGCTTAACGTATTGTCGCAATGCTCATCAATTATATAAAAACAAAAAACACATAAAAGCATATTCAAAACATGAAGACAAAAAACACATTTTTTTGCAACCCTACAACCAAGACATAATTGCGCATCCATTGGGTTGTGTTGTAATATATACGTTTCCTGCATGAGTTGTGTAGATGTTTGCGAACGTATAGTGTTTAATTGAACAGCAATTAGGAGTGAAACATTTTGACGATTGTTGTGAAGGAAATGCATATGATACCCTCTCAACTTTGAAATAACAGCTTCAACATTACTTTTACTCCTTGTTTCTATTCATGCATAATCTGTTTTGGCAAGGTTTTCACTCTGGGGATGTATCTCACGATCCTGTGTACCCCCAAGATTGCCAAGAACCTAAGATCAGCCCTGATCAACGGAAACAATTCTGCAAAAACCAGAAAGTCAGTAGCATGGACTACAGCCTTCAAGCTCTCAAGTTCGCTTCACTCTAACTCCAGCGAAGAGTCAAAGTTCAAGCTATTCAAGCCAGCAGTCTACAGGGTCGAGGGTTTGTCACTTACCGAAGCATTGTCTCACATATTTGGCCATACCATTTATTTTGCAATGTTTTCCGTTTTATGCGAAAAAATGAGGCAAACATACAAACATCAAAATGTATCTACAAAATTTCTATCTAATTATTTACATCTAAATTTTGCATATACTCTTTGATGTAGGTTAAGATTGATTTTTGTTCACACTGTGCAATGCTGTGTAAATACAATGATATTTCCCAAATATCCTGTAATTAAACATTTCAGGCGTGACTATATTGAGGCAATTTTCGCATGAAAACGAAAAAATGTTGACCATGCACGTTCCGAACGTCTGGATCAGTCACACTGGTCACTTGCAAGATTAGCGCTTGTGATTCATTCCCTGATATGATCGAGACTTCAAGTTTGCTTGGCTAAGGCATTGTCGACGCTTCTGCCAGCCTCTGCCAAAGAAGAAAACAACTGGATTGAACAGCTGCGAATTCTGCTGTCGGAGATATGCTCTGAAATTATTTGTTGGCAATCAATCATATGATACTCATGAAAAATCAAATAGGGTCACTGCGTTTTCATATCACCGTTTTTCTTGGAATTTTCGAGTAAAATTGTTGAAGAACATCAGTTTATGAATCAATTGAATAAATGTTTTCTGTAATAACCTACTGTACACTCTGTTTAAGTAGTCTACACAATGCACAGGATGGCAGGTATATCAACTAGAGCAATCTTTCAATTTGGCTGTGTCATTATGATTCCCATGCCACAAGAGTATAGTCAATAAAATGGGTTCCACTCAACATTTCAATAATTAGACAACATAGTCCTAAGATCTTCTTTGCTTCATTTTTGAACCGCAGTGGTCTATATGCAAAATTAAAAGTGTTTACTTTTAACACACTTAGAAAAGAGAAATGTCGATTCATTGCGCGACTGTTTTTCAAGATATAGTTCCATTGCCGAAAAAAAAGATTGTTGCCATTCAGTTTTATCAAAATTTCAAGCAACGAAAAAAGTTCTTCAATCATTCACCAATCAATGTGTCAGACGTAACTTTTTATTTAATTTTTCTGCTACCTGAACTACTCAGTTAACAATATTTACGTATCAAAATGAACTTCGAGAAATCGAATTGTTACTCAGTACTACAGAGTTCCCCTTATTCAAAACAGTTCGCGAGCGAGCTTTGAAAAGCGACATCTCATGCACTGTGACAATTCTCCATCGATTTCTATGCAACGGTTGTTTGTGATATGACGACAAATACGCAGAATTTGGAAAGTTTTCTGATTCTTTTAACTTATTAATGATACTCAAAGAGGATGTTGCAATAATCTGTGTGATCATGGATGGAGCATTTCAGCTTGCGCTGCATTCAATTGTTGTAAGTTCAATCGATAGATCAACAATCCCACAATATGTAAGGGTCGAGACATTGTGAGAACGATGAAATGGCAGCAATACTTGCCCTGAAAGTAATCTGTCTTGCATAGTGTTTATACTCAGGTTGAATGATTAATTATTTTCCTAATTCATAAAATCATCGAGGAAAATCTTTCCGGCATCAGATGTAAATTTAGCATATTTTCCAAATTCAATCTTTTCGAGGAGCTGATTTTGACAATTCGAAGATAAGAGTTTCCTTTAGTGGCATAAAGAATTATGTCTCCAGCATCCGCACATAGCAGTCTGAGTTGACCGTTGCCGTCGCATCATGTTCATCCTCGAAGAAGAAGGGACCAATGATCCTTTCCGAGCAAATGGCAGCCGAGACGGAGACACGGGGGTTGTGTCAATGGACTTCGACATTAAAGTCGAGGTTCTCGAATTGCCAATAGCGCGAGTTCCATTTGTTCGTGTAGCTGTAGCCATTAAACGAAAAGCGCGTCTCGTCCGAGAAGATAATGTTGTTTATCATCTGTGGCTCTTCCTCTAGCATCTCTAAGATGCCTGTCGCGAAAAGCATGCGCGCCTAGTGATCGGCTTCGTTCTTTGCGTGCCGACGTTGCAGACGATTGGGACGAAAGCTACGCTGCGAGTGACAGCAATTCGTTACCAGGGAGATCTTTTTGGACCTCCCTATGACGATAATCGTAACTCGAACGCAGCTCTCAACCAGCAAGTTCTGCTGTAGGTGCGTGGAAGACTGGTTTTGCTATAATTTAGTGCCACCCAAGGTTGAGCCTTATGAATGAACTTCACATATCTCAACAGGTATTCATTTTATTTACAATCAGTTGCTTATAGTAAGTGATGTCACAGGCCAAATTGGAGCACTGATCTATGGTTCTCGTTCATCAACTATCTATTGGCTGTGAAAATGCACATTATTGTGTGCACTAAATAACGACTTTGAATCTATTGAAGCCTTGATTTGAAGGATCAAATCTATGATATAATACTAGAAATCCTTTTCCGATGGATTCTCTTCATTCATCATTTGCATTTTATCTCAGTGTCTTTTAGCATCATAGAAAGTATGAAATGAGAAAGATTTGCCTGTTATTACTGATTTCTTATTGTGGGAGGGCATGAGAGTCAACTAATGGAATTGTCATGTTCAGCAGCGCGCTTTCACGTAACTGTTGTATCGTTATCTGCATTTGATGATGATAGAGGTTATGAGGCATCAGTCATCGAGACATTCACATACATGGGACGTCAATAACACGTCTTCAGCCGAATTTACGCAATTCTCATCAATTCAATCTCATAAAAATTCAATTGCAAATTCCAGTTGTGAGTTTATCGTGCATCCCATCAACTGGAGATTAGCGAAACTCAACGAATTTATTTCTGAATTGCAAATGAAGTTTTAAACGGTTCTACTTGATGTAGAGGTGTCACTAAATCTTGATCAACTCAAGTGATGTTAACATTGACTTCTCTTCGACTTCGAGGCGTCTATTGGGCTTTCCGCATGTCGATTTAGGTGCAGAAAATCGATAAATTATTTGAAAGCTGAGAGTGCAAGCTTTCGAATGATGTATGGCACGTTGTTGTGCGACATGATTGGAAGTCATGAGAATCGATTGAATTTCAACATAATTTAGGTGGTCTGTTTTTTATTATCAGCTCTGTAGAACGTTTAGGAAATGCGTGAAGTAGCGACTTGCGAAGCTTGGAGATTCGAATTGTAATTGTATTTGATGTTCATTGTAAAGAAAATTGAAAATCCTTACACGATCAATATTTAATGTGTTACTTTTTTAATTGCCAGAGTCAAATTAATTTGTAAATGGAATATCATTGTGATATATTGTAACTGCATATTTAGAACTGACTTTCCTTCTTTAACTTCCTACTAACCTCCCTGTTCCTAACTTCACGTTATTGATGTGTTCATTTTCTGTGGACAAAATATGCTACATTGCAAACCTGTACCTTCTGGATTATTACTCTCAAATTGATAAATGTGTAGCATCGCCTAATCTACAGAGTTAATCTTCAGATCGAAACTTCCGGGCCATTGGAGAAGAACTGACTTAAAGCTCTTGCAATAGTGATTGTATGTATTTCATTACACGTGACGTAAATGATTTTTTTCTGGATATTATCAAATTTTGATTAAATTTGATAAGATAAAGTTTATGATGATTGAATGCTTATAAGCCAGATGTCACAGCCTATTCATTGAAAGCAATTGTGAGAAGGAAAGAGTGTTCTTTATGTAACGACTTCAAGACAATGCCTGCCATACTAAACAAGCAAACATATACATTTTAACAAACATTTCAAGTGTGACAGAGGTAAATGACTTTATTTGGATGTGACATTAGATAGGTGTGATGGCTTTTTGATTAATAATGGAAAAAAATGCATCCTGACAATGTTATCGAGATGTTGATTGTAACAAATTTGAGACATTATCTCATATTGAGACATCAATTGATTGAATGACAAGTGCATCGATGTCGACCATCCTTAAGGTGAACATCGGAGTAAATGATATGCAGCGGTTGAAGATAGTATAGCTGCTCACACGTGAAGTGAAAGGCAGATAGGTCGCATTTCGTCGAAGAGTAGTAATGAAATTGTCTTGACATTGGCACGAGAAGAACCGGGACAGCCAGGACTAGAGCAGTCCTTTGAAAAATTTAGGGGGTGTTGCGGAGGTCCGAAAAGTGACGAACAATTGGAGGAACATGATGTTGAATTCACTCTTCATCTATTCTGCTATCGCATTTTTTGAAGAATCATTTTAAGGTCATAGGCACAGCTGAAGGTCAGCGTTTCCATCGACATCTGTTATCTAAAGGAAATAGAAAGAATGAAAGCGATAAATAAATGAGATTGTTAAAAATGGTTGCTCACAAGTCACCTTAAGACACAGCTCACCGCCGGCTGACTATTAAACCGATAAAAAAAATAAACCATAGACATCCGAATTTCGCTTTTGTTTAAGTTAACTGGACTAGCTGTTTGTCGGCACTTTACTTTCTGTCACTTTGAAGTGACCTTGATACTGCTTGAAAATGACCAAAACAAAAAAGTGAAGGGTAATTTAGATGATGTTGTCTTACTTACAGCCATCATGTTTCAATCCTCTATGATAGTTCGAATTGACCACATAATAATGATAATAACAATCGTTTATTTGATGCTCAATAATGGCTCAATAATGGTGGCTACAAACCAGAAAAGGTCACTGAAAATGAGAAGGTCAAGATTCTCTGTGATTTCGGAATTCGGACTGACAGAAGAATAAATGCAAACCGGCCGGACATCACAATAATAGACAAAGAAAAGACGGAAGTCAAGTTAATAGACATCCCAATTCCAGAAAATAGAAACATTAAGAACAAAGAAAAGGAAAAGATTTAAAAATATCAAGACCTTAAGTGCAAAGACTATGGAAAGCGAAAGCTGAAGTCGTACCAATTGTCATCGGCGCGCTTGGAGCAATAACTCCAAAGTTGAAGGACTACCTCCGCAGACAACCCGGTAGCCATGTAATTCACAAGCTGCAGAAAGCAGCGCTTCTCGGAAGTGCGCATATCCTCCGAATGCACCTAGGTCTCCCAGAGACTTGGTGAGTCTCCGAGACTAGGTATGTATCACCGACCATAAGTGTCGAGAGCAAAAAAAATGGTAATCGTGAAGCAGATATTTTGCAAAGCATTCAAAGTGCTCACACGAAGTTATGTAGCAAGAACAACGTACCTGCTGCATCTTTCTACGCACCAGTTTTATGTCTACTCATCTTCATACTGACTTAATGTTCAACTTGCGATGCTTCCTTGTTTACTGCCTTGCACAGTTCGGCTTCATAACCTGGTGCGGCCGCCAGCAGAGCTGGGAGAGCTAAGGTATTCAAGAACATGTCGGCGTCTGACCGCTACGTTTTCCGACCCGTCGAGTCTTCCGGATTTATCGGTCCTTCGATTCTCAAATTCCTTCAGTTCGTTGGTGACAGATATCCGACGCTCAAGGAGACCCGAGGGAGTCGAGTAGGCTTTTCTAGCGCTTGTCGCCCGTTCTGGTGTGCGGAAGCGCTCTATCCATTCATCGTGCCGGACACTTTGACTGATGCAATTGTCTTCCTTCTATCGCCTGAAAAACTGCGGTGATCATTTTTTGACATGATCATTTGTTAGAAATCAAATTTTGCTGCCACTGTTTCGAATGTTTGAAGACTCGAGCAGCTGTAAGTTCAACGTTTTTGGGCGGTCAAAGTTTACTTGACCAGTCAATATCTTTAATCGGATAACCAGTAATAAATCCCAGCTCTGTTCCGAAACGAGAATTCTCATGCCCGCCGCTGAAACTAATTGATAATACTATTCTAATATACGAATCGAAATAAAGCACTAAATTTCTGTTTGAATTAGTATACCGTATATACTCGCATATAAGCCGATCTCGCATATAAGCCGACCATCTAAAATTGCTTTAGAATTACCAGTTTTTGCAAAAACCCGCATATAAGCCGGTACTCAACTTATCTAATTTTACACTATATTTTTGGTTCATAGAAATTTGTTACTGTAAAGATGATAAATGCTTACTTTTATGTTACATACTAAAAGAAATAGAAGAAATTTTTTTATTTCTAAGAAACCAAACCGTGTACCAATGACGTCGGCTTCATCATTACCTCTAGCTTGGTTACGGCTCGCCACTGGTGACACACAACCAAATAAAAAGGCAGATAGCGATGAAAACGTGTAGCTGGAAAATTGGCATTAGTATCTGTCCTTGTGTTCATTTTGTTTTATACGCATATAAGCCGACCCCCTGATTTCAGCATTGTATTTTATACTTCTAAACTCGGCTTATATGCGAGTATATACGGTAAGTGAATAAATTCGGATGCGGTATTTGCCCTATACATGTCTTCCTTCGCTGGTAGAATTTCACTCATGGAATAGGTTTATTTCATTGACAAAACAGCGCTCCCTCATCATTGGAAACTGATAAATTTTGACTGAATATGTCCTCATGTAATTGCGGCTAAGAAACTCCAGTGATCCTGTTCCACCTGTCAAATGCCATATAATAAATTGAACTTAGTTTGTAACAGTAGTAAATACAAGTGTAGTACTTGGACATGATGTAGTTAAAATACTTGAATCACTATCTATCACAGACATTAATGTTTGATCGACTGGTCTGTCTTTATCCTGATTTCTTATTCCAAACATAATTGAAAACTTATTTCCCATTGCTGTCTCACATCAAATCTCAGAATTAGTAATTGATGGACATCTCAGTGATGTCCTACATTCAATTCAAAGTAAATAGAAAGGACGTAGTGAGGAAGATGGAACTGTGAGAGATTCCTGGAGATGTGGAGAGTAGATAAGGGATGTTTAGTTGTCTAACTGGATAAGAGACGCAAAATATTTGATGGCGGCGAATTCCCTCAGTAAACATTTGGGTAGAATGATGACCAATGTCAACAGATTGGTATTTCTATCACGAGAGGAGACTAATATGTAATCGAGGATAGTGATTCCTTTTCTATCTGTTAAAATTCGGAGTATCTTCTCTCCTGAAATTCGATCGTCGGTGATTGGGAATATTCGATGTAAGAAACAAATAGATTAACGTTCGGAAAATCTCTGTCATTTATATTTGCGTTGACATGGATCTGAAGAATTTTAAATGATGCTCAAGATGAAATTCAACAAATGCCTACAAAGGCACAGACACGTAGGCGGTCATGCAAGATACAAAAAGTTCAATTATTGAGACAATATACCTCAGTTGTTAGTCATGTTTATATGATATTAGAAATGCCAAGTTTTTTGATTTAATATATTCATGTTTCATAGCACATTTCGTGATATACCCACGGTTAGTAGATAAGGGATGTTTATTTGTCTAACTGGATAAGAAACGCGAAATATTTGATGACGCTGATGAAGTGGATTATTGATGAAATGTTTCGATCAGAAAAAAATATTTGCATTAACAACTTTGCATTACAAAAATTATATTATATACTCGTACATAATAACTTAGAAGTGACAATGTAGCAATATAGGGGTGATATTATTTCTGTTCATCTCTGTATTATTACTTCTAAATTTGAATTTTCATTTAGCGCCTTGAGAAGCCACTGGAGTGGTGAAACATGTTGGCGTAAATCGTGTGTTTTTTGTTTTTTTTTCTATATATAATAGTGACTCATTGAATTCAAAAGTGGAAGTCAAACTTTAAAACAAGGTATAGCAACCACAAGACATCATTCAAGAATGTCCGGTATAAGAACGAAACCTCATTATCAGCGTACATCTGGTCCCTCAAAAATCGAAGATTACCATACGGTATTAAATGTAGTGTTGTACAACAGACCAAACCTTGCTCGTGTGGCAGCAATTTCTGCAATCTGTGCTTAGCTGAAAGTCAGATATTCTTATCAACAAAAAAGTGAAATGATATTTTAGTGCAGACACTGCAAGAAATATCTGTTGTCTGATTTCCAGGGTGGCGGCCAAGCCCGGGAGTCGCCCGGGAATCGCCCTTAAATTTTAGCGAAATGACCAATTAGCCTTTAGATATCCCGGGAATGTCATTTCGTGATTTTTATCTCTAAGTTCAGTGAACATGATTTCTTGATTTCAACCACTAGTAATATGACTATTATTCAGCCCACTATTTCTATTGAATGTCTTTGAATCCTGATTGATACAATCAAGTAAATATGCGCAACATCTGGATGGAATGTTCAAGATTTCATAAATTTGTTTCATTTCTGATTGTCAATGATATCTATAAGGCGATGGTTATGTCGTTGACGCGTCGTTTATAGTGAAATTGCTAAAAGTTTTCCAGATAAGTAATCGTTGCATTCTATAAAGGCAATTTGTGGCTATTCACACAACATTGAAGTCGTGTTCGCAATTGGGTTGACTATAATTCGTACATGCAAGTATAAAGTCGCAATCAATCGAAAAGGCTCGCAAAAAATCGTTTTGATTTTTTTGTTTTATAATGTGCCTGCATGCAATTTCGTAACCGACTCGTAATATGGCAAATTATGCAGCCTCTAAATACATACTAAAAAGTAATATGCAAATGATCGTTTATGTTACGCTATAAATTTCATCAGTTGAAAGATTTTTACAAAAGCACAACTTTTTGAGAAATAAATAATCTAAGTAAATATATCACAATTAAGCACTGAAGGTTGCTTATACACCTTCATCCGCACCAAGTTGAGGATGATATCAGTCCAAAATCATGCCAACAAATTTCTAACAACACTGCCACTGAGAGAAAAGGGCATCAGAGTTTTCGCTGATGTTTCGAATGAAAGTTAATGGCTAAGCTAGGTGAGAGGTTGATGAGTTCGAAAACCTCACAGTAAATCAGGACAGGAAGGCCACCCAAACCGAAAGGACTTATGTATAGACCACCGCTTCCAAATATCGGGGTCGCTAGTATATGACGCCATCTGGAACTTCCGTTAGCGGGTAAGATTTTGCTCTCTGTTCCGGTCCCGACTACACCAGAAACGCGAAAAATAAGTCAATAAATACCATTCTAGGTAGTTTGTCAAATAAATTTTGCTAGTCTTCCATATGCTTAGAAAAAAGGCCCAGCGATGTTTTAACCCTGTTCTGCCGGTTAACCGCAACATGCGCGTATGTATTTCTTACAAAGTGGCCCGCATTACTAATCGACGGCCAAAGAGAATATTAAAATATTTATGACACTTGCATTTTTGAGCCTATTGTTTTTGAAAATAATCAGAGCCATAGAAGAATGAACTTAATTAGGCCTACACAATACATAATCACGTATTTAGTCGGTTAACTTTTTTTAAGCGAGTACAGGTGATAAGTTTCTATGCAAACTGATAAGAAATGGTGATAAGAATGAATTCTTATCACCTTCGCGGTCCCAGTCTAGTGTGTCAGTTTTTCTAGTTTCTTGATGACTTGGCAGTCATCATCACTTTGTGGTTTCCTTGGCACAGTAGTTACGTGATTGGCCTAGCAATCTTTCGGTCCAGAGGTTGACCCCCGAAAGTGTCATTGGAAGTCGTCAGGAAGGGCATCCCGACTGAAAGATCACAACACTCCAGATTAAAGTCTGACTATGTCAGCACCGTCCAAGAACCCAGTAAGGGGGAGTAGTGACGTTAAACCATTCATTCATTCATCGTGCTATTGCATTAACATGTGCATTTTCATGTCATGGTCTCTATCATGGATGTTGCTTCAACCTCATGTTGATTCAAACTTTCAGTCTGATAAATCGGCTGAATACAATTTTCTAGAATTTCATGAATCAGATGATGATAATGAAGTATTATTTGATCGTTGGAAAGTTCAAGAAATTAACTTTTCTATCGATATGACGGCTGCATTTGATTCGATCAATCATCAACTGATAATTGACAAAGTCAAACTATTTGGGTTTCCTAAAGGCTTCATCAAATGGCTATCGTCTTACCTAGACCAAAGACAGTTCATTGTTAAGGTGAAGGGAAGTGCATCTCAACCGATGGAAATGCTACGCGGAGTACCTCAGGGATCCGTATTAGGACCGTCGATATTTTCTGTCTACATATGTGATTTACGTCCTGCACTACCATCAACGGCTCGAATTAGCTATGCAGATGATGTTAATTTTGTACTACCACAGAAGAAAATTTCTTATGAGCTTGACGTTTTAGCCTAAATTCAAAATGCGGAAGAATGGTGCAACAGAAATATGATTTCCCTGAATAGAGAAAAATCTTGTCTGATCTGTCGACGGCACGGTAGTCATCCACTAACAACTGAACTTCCTATCCGTGTAGTTCAAAATACGAAGATTCTTGGGGTGCATTTGACCGATACACTAACGTGGCATCATCACATTTCTAGCGTGATTTCAACATGCAATCGAAGATTTTTTGTTTTAAGGAAACTGAAGAGCCTAACTACTCCCAAAGAGCTTGAGCTCATGTATTCTGGACTTTTAAGATCTATCATGGAATATGCTTGTCCTGCGTTTGTAAGTCTGCCAAAGAAATTAGAAGATAAAATACAGAGATTGGATTATCGTGCCTACAAACTGATAAACTCGAATGAAGAAAATTCTCAAACAAGATTCACAGCGGACAGATTGAAGACGAAACGTGAAGTTACAAGTAAAAGAATCTTTATGAAGGTGGCAAACGATAAATCTCATACCCTACACAAACACATTCCCAAACGCTTACAGCATTCAAAACATTACACTTCAAAGTTAACACGCACCAAAGGATACAAAAACACATTTTCCCCTTATGTCACTACTATCATGAATAAACAACTGTAAATATGATTGTGATTGTGACATATTTTGCCTGATTTTTTAAACGAATCATTGTTGTTTTTAAACTTATTTATCGAAGTTGAACTTTTTATTGAAACTGTATTGTTTATAGTAGCATTTATTGCCATCAGTCACTGTAAATCACTTGTGAAACTTGATTATCATTCATTCTTGAAATACACACCATTACTATTATTATTATTATATTAAAAATCGAAAAACCTTTATTAGCATTAAAACACAAGAACAAGAAAGCAAAGCAAATCAAAAGTCAGTACAAGTCGGGAAGTGCAGCTCCGGGTGCCGGAAGGGTCTCAAGAATGCATGCACAGTTCCCTATTTGAATGGCAATAGCGAGGCGTTGGCGCAAATAAAGCCATGCGTCTTTCTCGCCGGTCTTGGCAGCAATACGGCTTCCAAGTTTCCTCAGAAAGGAGAATGTCTGTTCACTGTAAGCACCGTAAGTTTCTGCGGATACGGGCTGGAATGCGAAGTCCTCATAGAGGTCACAGTATTTCACCGACTTTCTCTTCTCCACCGCTGTCGCCACTGATCCGCCACTTGAAGTCGTAGAGTTCCAGGATTTCGCGGATGGATGTGCACACGTGACATCCCACGCGATCGGCTTTCCGAGCTCCCACGGGGACAGACTGATGCCGTCCGGCTTCAGGTTCTTGTCCAGCAGCAGTCCAGTAGGCTCCAGCATAGTGGGCAGCTGGATGGAGTGCATCTCCCGGTCCACCACCTCGTTCATCAGCGTATGGCGCAGATGTCGACCCTTGCTGCGGGGACAGACGAAGCCGTGCGCGCCATCGCCGTCCGCCTTAGAGCCACAACGAGCACAGATGTGCTCAATGGATACGGGGGCTCCGATGCGGATGGCAGATGCGACGCGGAGTTGGTCGTCCGTCAAATGAAGACCGAGCGATGTGGACGGTAGGACGTTAATCCAATCGCCCGATCCCTTTGAGGCGCAGGAGAGCAGTCGCGTGCGGTCAAGCAGCTTGGAACTTCGGAGGAGGTCGTCGTAGGACTGGCGGTGAAGCGGAAGTGTCCATGATTTCTGCTTGGTAAGGGGTTGCAGTGGATATGATGGGACTGAACACTGCGAGTACCAATGTTCGAGCGCTGTGTCGTGTGACTTCGTTTCCTCGAGCTTCCAGTGACATGAAATAAGCTGACAAACAGAGTCTGAAGCATACAGGGAAGATAAGAATGCTGAAGCAGCTATGAAGGACGCCGAGGAAATACCCAGTCCACTTAACTTGGCTGGGAGCGCAACTTGTCTCTTTTGAAAATCGCTCAACTCAACATTCAAAATGGAAGACACAACATGCATCATCGATTCATCAATAGGTAGAAGAAGGTCCGTTCTTGTAAACGAAGGTGACGTTCGTAATAGATGAAGGAGCTTAGGCAAATAAAAACAGTTGTGCAGTAAAAACAGAGCATCATGACACGATAGAATCTTCAAGCGGGATCCCAAGACTTCAAAAGTTTTCTGTGAATCTAGAATCAGGGTCTCAAGCGAATTTTCCCCCAAGGCAGCTCCTAAAAGAGTGATTTTATCTTTGGGAACAAATGTCAAGTTCGGTAGGAGCTCTTTGAAATCATTGAGGATGGCTGGATCAAGGCTACCAATAACAGACAATTCACATTTGCTACTATTCAACTCCAGGCCAACATCCTTGCATGATGGAATAAACTTCTTGAGATTGGCAAGTAGCGAATCATGCTTCCCTAGCAGTGTTGCATCATCTAAATAGGCTATCTTGAGTGAGCAACCACTAAGACTTGCTAAGGTATCGTGGAGACCGAGGCAAAAAAGAGCCGGGGCAAGTGGGTCTCCTTGTTGTAGGCCTTCGTCAGACTCAAAGGAAAGATCGCCATAAGTCAACACTGTGGGCTCCGAGTAACAGGCAGTGAACAGATCAAGCAGATGAGGAGCATACCTGTCCAAACATTCAGCGATGTGGTCTCTCCTGATGGTGTTGAAAGCATTCTTAAAATCTAGCTTTACCAGAATCTCCCCCTCGCGTGGAGCATAGACGCGGTTTCTGGTGAAGTGGATGACCGCATCCAAACCGGCTCGCACCCCACATCCTAATTGGGATGGAGCGAACAATTCCTTGAATGCCTGCTCTGAATGAGAGACTGCACATTTGCAGGCAATGCGTCTAAAAGTCTCCCCAACTGCGATGGGCCTCATTCCTCCACCTCGCTTGTTTAGAGCAGTGACATTGGCTCCTAGTAAAACAGCATTAATGGCCCGGGGCAACTTGTTAGAGATGATGGCATTCGTCAGATCAGTCAAAGCCGATAGAAGCTGATCTCTTTGGCTGGAGGCATCAATGCCAAGCGATTCCTTCAGGTGTTGAGGGCGCAAACGGGTAATGCCACCTGCTGAACTGGTTGGAAAAGATTTGATGGCCTTGATAACACTGTTTTCGTCTACTGTGAAGGAATGCAATTGACTTGGGTACGGAAAAGGACGACGATCACTTGGTCTACTGGGGTGTTTCGCCTGCAAGGTGGAGAGGACAGTAGGTGTATAAGGCGCTACATTGTCCTCCGAGCTTACGATTCTAACCGCCCCACGAACGTCTCCGTCCTTGATCTTGCCTGAAACAAGAGATCGGAGCTGCTGATCTTGATTCCGTCTCTTTTTCTTATGCGAAGTCGAGCTAGTCGGTCTAATCGATTTCAAAAGTGTGTCAACATCCGCTGTATCTTCAAAAATTGCGATTCTCTCGTTTATGATGCTACATAATTTCCTCGAATGTTTCCGACCGTTGTGAGGAGGTGAGCGGAGGCAGAAAGTCGGGAAGAGTAGTAGGCGTGCCCATGAAACATAGTCGTTTTGCGAGAGTGCCGAATCAATAACTTTGGCCAAGCTCTTAGTGAACTGAAAACGCAAAGATTTAGGAATGTGTTTTAACTGAGAGGAACGACATGATCGGATGGCTTGGACTACAGGTTTGAAAACCGTGGGGTCTGATAAATCCTCAACATTACTAGAGATAGTTGCATTCGAATCATCGGCTTGGCCTGACTCACTAACGTGATCGCTGTTAACAACAACAGAGGGTGTAGGCCTACACGCAGTAACAATTGGCACACTATCTGTGTTTTGACATCTGCCATGGCGTTTGGGATAGCAAGATATACAGCTGACATTATTGCGAGCACAGACACAGCTAACGCATTTAGCGTTGGAGCCATTGCAGGAGCAACATTTAGACATGAGTGGATCGATGTCTATGAGCAGATGAGAGAGAAAGCTTGATGCAGCAGCAGACTGATTGATAGGTCATCAAACAATCGAAACGCTTCTGCCGACGACTAGCTGAATGGAAATGCAAGACTCTGAGTAGATATCTATGAACAATCAGTCTGAAAATTTGAAAATGCGTGGCAATGGCAGGCTCGTAGCAAGATCGCATTGAGAGAATGTAGAGGTGAATAGAGATGAACAAGAGGCTATCAAGGAATGATACAAAACACGGAGAGCCGCCCTGATATAAAATTGAGTAGGAGGGTGTCTAATTAAGAAAAACGGGCGAACCGATGAGCCGATCCTTCCCACTCTTGGAAGAGATGCAGACCATGGGTAGCCAATTATAAAAACGAAAAAGCACGACTCAAAACCAACACAAAACAGAGCTACAGCAGGCACAAACAGAGGAGAGGCACTAAATGTGAGCGTAGAACACTGACTGGCCCCAAGGAGGCAGACCAGGGGGGCGAAGACGGAGAAAAGCACAGAAAAGGCGAGGAGCACTACGAGGAACACTATCGTCGTGGAAGCACCGAGGAAAGCTCGCACAGAGCGCCAACCAGGCGGGAAAACGTTAAAATCACAGGAGCACTGATTGAGACACGACCGCACGCGACGAAGTTCGAAGTTATTTTTTTTTATTTTTTTTTTAGTACACGACCCATGCACAACATTAGGTCGGGAAGATACTACTATGGCCTCGGAGTCCTACCAGGACTCAGGGAGGTCAAGTATGCGCCTGAGGATGTGGGCACTTCCGAGAGGCGCTGCCTTAAGCAAGTCGGGTACATAGTGGTGTCCAGGGATTTGTGCGAAATATCCCTGCAGCTGTGTTGTATGTGCACCAAGGGCTCCCACGACGATTGGCATGACCTTTACTTTAATGTTCCACAATTTCTGTATTTCCATCTTTAGATCTTGGTATTTTTCAATCTTCTCGCGTTCCTTTTTACTTATATTGCGATCGTCTGGCACTGCTATATCGATTATAATTCCTGTTTTCTTGACCTTGTCGACGAGTAGTATGTCAGGTCTTCTTGCTGTTATTAGTCTATCAGTTCGAATCTCAAAGTCCCACAGTATTTTTATCACATCATTGTCCTCCACTGATCTCGGCTCATGCCTCCATGGTTGCTTGCTGACTTGAATGCTGTATTGTTCGCATATACTTCTGTGTATCAATTTTGCAACTTCGTTGTGGCGTCCTAGATACTCAGTTGCGGCCAATTTCGAACACGAAGTCAAGATGTGTGTCACCGTTTCATCCGCTGAATTGCACATTCTGCACTTAGGGTCTGATGATGATTTTATGATGTATGTTGCATGAGCCTTGGTGTTGAGGGCTTGGTCTTGTGCTGCTGTTATGAGTGCCTCAGTTTCGATTTTCAACTTCACTGATTTCATCCATTCATAGCATGCCGTTGTTGTTGTAACCTCTTTCATCTGTCTTTTGTATTGTCCATGAAGAGCCTTATTCCTCCAATCCGCGGTAGTTTCCGACTTCGGCTTATAGAGACCGCCGCTCATCACCACCGCCAGCACTGGATCGTTGCTATGGGTAATGTAGTCTCTAAGGCTTCTATCTTCTCCTTCTATAACCTCAGTGACATCTTTCAAACCCCTTCCTCCCCGAGCCCGCGGAAGGTAGAGGCGATCGACGTCTGCTCGCGGATGGAGGCCACCGTACATATTCATTAACTTTCGTGTTTTTCTATTTAGTTCTTCTAGTTCTTGTTTGGTCCACTTGATTATTCCTCCCGTGTAGCTGATGACCGGTATTGCGTACATGTTAATGGCTTGTATCTTATTGATTGCATTCAACTTTGACCTTAGTATCTTTCTTAGTCTCTTTTTGTATTCTGTACCAGCTTTCTTCTTAGCTTTGTCATCCATGTTGGTCCGATACTGTGGTATGCCCAGATACTTGTATCCTTCGTTACTAACATCTGGTATGCATACTCCGTCAATTTCGACACCATTGCTGCGAGCTACTTTTCCTCGGTGGATGACAATGCGGGCACATTCATCGACTCCAAATTTCATTTTGATGTCGTTGGAGAATATATTCACGGTATTTATAAGACAGTTTATATCACTTTCTGTTCTACCGTAGAGTTTCAAGTCATCCATATATAGCAGGTGATTGATTCTTTGTCCGCCTTTTAGCACGTATGCCTGTTTGGTTTTGTGTAGTATCTCACTCAGAGGATTCATAGCCATACAGAATAGTAATGGGGAGAGCGAATCACCTTGAAAGATCCCTCTTCTGACTGTCACATCGCCTATTGTGTCCTTCATATGTGTCAATGTCGTCTGCCAATATCCCATTGATTTCTTTACTAGCGCTTGTATAGCTCCGTCAATCTTATACATCTTCATACACTTAAGGATCCATGTGTGGGGTATTGAATCGGAAGCCTTGCGATAGTCAATCCACGCCATTGACAAGTTCGTGTTACGTTTCTTATTGTCAGATGTTATTGTCTTGTCGATGGCGAGCTGGTCTTTTGTTCCTCTGCATTTTGAACGTGCTCCTTTTTGTTCTGGATTCATTATGTTATTTGCTGTTATGTGGCCGTTTATCTTGTTGGCCAACACTCCGGATAAGAGTTTCCACATTGTTGGGAGACACGTAATAGGCCTGAAGTTATCTGGTGATGATGGCTTTTTATTGTCTTTTTGAATTAACAATGTGCGACCTTTGACTAGCCATTCAGGAAGCGTGTGGGGCTGTCGCAACAATTGGTTGAAGCATCGCACGAGTCTTGGATGTAACTTCGTCAATTTCTTGATCCAGAATATCTGCACATTGTCTGGACCAGGTGCTTTCCAATTGGACATGTTAGAAAGCTTGTTCTTTATATCTTCCTCCGTAATCACTGTATCATTTTGGTCTTCTATTGTTTGGCATTTTTGCTCAATTTCATGTAGCCATTGGGCATCAGTATTGTGTTGTGCATCTACTTCCCAAATGCCTCGCCAGTAGTGCAGAAGTTGCTCTTTATCTTCAATTTGAGATTCCTCGGGCATTTGATCGCCACTGAATTGTCTACAGTTATGGCAATTTTTATCTAATTAGCCATCACAATAGAGTATGCATAAAATCGGTAGAATTCTCAGAATTGCACGAATTCTAGGAATTGTCTGTCATAGTTAATTTGTGCGTCACATTGTAATCATGCCTACAAATCCTGCTGCTGGCGCTAATATTAAACTTTTATCTGAAGATGGATGGAGTGAACGTCAGCTCGCAGTAAGATTAAATTTGTCAAAGACAACAGTTCATGATATGAGGCCTATCCATGTTTTCAAGCAGACTGGATCCACAGGTCCCAAAAAATGTAACCAGGCAGAACAAGAATCACCAGCCGTCAAACTGATAACATGATACGGCGTGCTGCTGTGAGGAATCCTTCTATATCCAGTTCTAAAATTAGAGCACAATTACCTGAAAATGTTGTAATCAGCACTCGAACCATAAGAAGACGTCTCCTTATCGATGCAGGTCTTCACTCTTACCGTCCAGCTGTAAAACCTCGACTTTCTCCAAAGAATATTAAAGATCGACTAATCTTGCAGAACTTGAGAGTACTCTTCATCGACAGAACACAATAAAGCAGTTTCAACCATTGGCTCGCGTCCTTCAAATCAGTGATTCATCCAAGGTTTAATGTCCAGCTGTGAAAAAATGTCCTCAATCATGGCAGGGGGCTATACATCTGCATTTGGCCGCGGAGGTATTTACTTTGTGCAGCAAGGGAAGACGGTCAATTCCGCTGAGTATTTAAAAATCATTCAAGAAAAGGTGCCACAATGGATGGAACTTCATAGGTACGATGTGTTCCAACATGACGGTGCGTCCATGCCACCAATTCCGTGCTGAAGTACTTACCAGTCATTGACCAGGACCGTCCCCAGGAAAAGTTGAAGTTGTCAGTGTCAAAATCCAATCCATCTTCACTGATAGATCTCAAAGCTGCTATTCTTCATGCCTGGACCCATGAGATATCTCCTGCGTATTGTCAATCTGTCGTGGATTCAATGCCACGACGACTCAATGCCGTTCTAGCGGCTCATGATACTGCAACTAAGTATTAAATGTTTTATGAAACATTGACATTTTGCACCTAAAATGACCAGTGACATTTAGATGCATGTGCAATTGCTCACGTGTATTAATTATACATGCTTTTGTTTATAATTTAAATACTACTTATTAACTAATACTTTGAACTCGTTTTATTCTAAAAACATATGGGTGGTCGGATATCATTGGCCATAACTGTATATACTTTGCGTGGATTTGCTCTGAATGCTTTATTGATTCTATATTGTTCATTTCTATCCTCGTATCTTTTAAGTCGGTGACTGACAGCTATTAGTCTTTGTTTAGCGTCTTCCAGAACTTCTTGAATACATCTTGATTGCATATGGTATTTCCGAACCATATATGCCGGGATTCTTCCGTTATTGTCCTTTGCAGCCTTTAGTCTATTTACTTCAGCTCTAAGTGTTTTGATGGTATTCTGCAATCTGCGTTTCCATGGTGGCGTACTTCCTTGACTTTTATGTACTTTTGATGTGCAGGTTTCATCAATTAACTTGGCACATGCGTATATCAATGTATTCACTTCAGAGATGCTTTCGCTTGGTACATGATCTACTACAGTATTGACTGTCTCAATCAGTTGTCGCGTCGCTTCATCATTTCTTATCTTCTGAATCGTTACTCTTTCAGTATTGTTTGCATACGCTTCCATAGACTGGATAATCCTGCTCTTTATTTCTTGTTGTTCATCGGTAAGCAACTGACTGTGTGCATATAATTGGTCTTGATGTAATGGCTCTTGTGATGGTGGACTTGGCAGGCTATTGTTATCATTCACAGGTAGTACACTGTTGTTGTCATTGGATTCATTTGTGGCAGCTCTCCGTACTCTGTCTTCGATATCTTGTATTTCAGCACTTGTCAATAGCGAATTCTTGACAATGGATCGCTTTTGGTTCATTAGTCCTTGTTCTGTGATCGTCGATAATGGCTGCACATTCTTCCATATGTCATACATTCGTCGTCTGAACCCTCTTTCATCCGGCTGGCTCTTGTAATAGCACTCCATGACTTTGTCATTATCGGTGCGTGACCACTTCCGTCTTTGGCGTTGATGTTGCTGATTCGTTCCAGTAGCCCTTCTGCTTGAACATCCTGGTCCCCCAATATCCAACGCAGGCCTTGGTAATAATAATAATACTCGTAATAATACTCGTATAATAACTCGTTATTAATATGCTCCATATGTGTATGGGTGTTGGGCGAGGACGAGATTATGGAGGAAACCACTTTTCCCTCCCGAGTATGCACTTATGTGATTCGAGCGTCTGCAGTCTGGTTAATAATCAGCCAATGTCTGATCCACTTGCGACCTCCACGTAGCTGGATTACAGGTGCTTGCCACACACCCGGTCGGCTGTAAGGTTATAGATGATATTAGAATATAGTTATTAAGGTTCTAATCCACTTTTTAGTGACCTCCAAGTAGCTGGATTACAGGTGCTTGCCAAACACCCGGTCGAAAGTATTATTAATAAGGTTGACTGCGCAAGGAGTCGAACCTGGGCCATCCAGACCACAGGCAGACACTTAAACCACTGTGCCACTCGCTCGCCTTCCTTATTATTATTATTATGAATTATTATTATTATTATATGAAATCATTTGGATCCCATCAGTAGTTCACTGGCAGCAGGTCATTGAGGAAAGGCACGTGTTTATCAGCTTAAGAAACACCCCTCACAGAATTCACACATTTTGAAAAATGAGTGTGGTAGAGTCAAATGTCGTTTATCATCTACACATAAATTTGGTGGCAAATTCAAACAGGAAATGTCTCAAATTTAGTGCTGAAAATATGTTAAAGAATTGTCCGCATACTTCTTGATAATAGGTTAAAGAAGTGTCCACATACTTCTTGATCGGTGTAATTGGAATAATATGTCTAGTCAATGTATAGAATAACTTGAAAATTCGATGAAACAGCCCGGGAATTTGAATCTTGAAGTCTGGCCGTCACCCTGGATTTCAGATCTGTAACATCATAGTGTGCTGTTTTTGAATCAAGTAGCCATGATTTAGTCACCTACTACCATTTTTGTATCGTGAAACTATGAGTAATGACAATAGATCCTTGATCTAACATTATAATTGCATTTTAATTATATACTGTATATACTGAATAAATCAAGATTAATAAATTTTTCTATATTTTAAAATTTTCGCAATACGTCATCAGGCAAGATATGGCTATTTTTATTTTGTAGATGTAAAAATTTAGTTATCTTGATCGAGTCATTTTCACATGTATACAATAATGTTATTATTATATATTATTTATATCATATATACATTAAGGGTGTACCGGATTTGAAAACTTTAAACTTTTTCTACATTGCATTATGTAAATCTGTTGTTTCCTAAGTAGTACAATGCATCTATAGTTTTGTCCTTAATTTCAGACTGAATTAACCGCAGACTGATTTGCTCAGGTTTGGTAGCAACAGAATTACTGACTTGCAGTTGCCGGCGCATCTACCACACAACCTTGCAACATTGCAATCTCACTTTTTTCTCAACGTCACACTGCAGCCAATCACTCTTCGTGGGCAAACACTATGAGAAAGGCCAGGAAACCATTGCAGTTCAACATCGACAGTCTGCTCGACTATTTTAGATGCATTCATTTAGAATGATATAAATCTTCAACCATCATCAGAACAGCTTACTTTCTAATAATGTTGATGTAATCCGGTTCAGTAGGTTGGGCGCCTTAATTTTATTAAGAAGTTCATAGCAAAAATGCGACGCGGGGCCGAACTCCTCGCAGGTACGGATGGGGTTAATATAAGACCAGAGTTGATTTATATTTTATCACTCAATTTCTCAGTAAGAACATAATACCTAGCTATCACGTCATTTGATGTAGGGCTGTCGATACCCGTACGAAAATAATTTTGCAATTCATTAATGTTTCATCTAATGAACATGTAATGTTTCATTAATGACTAATGAAATTTCAGCATTTCATGATAAAGCATTAATGAAAATACTAATGGTTCATCTAATGAAACATTAATGTAAAGTTCATTAATGAAAACTGCAATGGTGAAACATTAATGTAAAGTTCATTAATGAAAACTGCTATGGTTTCATGTAATGTTTCATTAATGAAACATTAATGTAAAGTTCATTAATAAAAACTGCAATGGTTTCATGTAATGTTTCATTAATGAAACATTAATGTACCATTCTATATTTAGAATCCTTGCCTTGGATTATTCATGTTTCCCTATTGTGTGTTGCCGCAGTGACGTCATATCACGACAACGCGTGAGCCGTCAGTTTCTTCCTATGCGCATTTATCGACTTTCCTCGAAGTTGTTTAATGCTATCGTCTCTATTTGGTAATCGACATGCAACGCGGAAACACGGACCATTTCATCAATGCGCTGGACGTGATTCAGAATTTCATAGTGATCTTTTCGCCTCGTCGTTGTCGTCTCATCGCTATATCATGCACAGTCGCGTCTAATTCCGTCATTGTCGAAAAAACAGCAGAGAAAAGTCTAGAAAATTTGAAGTTGCTACAAAAAAGTGTAATGACTTCTTACAATTTTTTCAAACAATGTGACCCAAGATCCAGAATGTAACAAGAAATCTGACAAACCGCATACAGAGTTAAAAGAAGACGAACTGAAGCGAAACATCAAGGAATTGCGAAAGGAAAACTATTATAGTACAGTAGCGTAGCTGCAGTTTTGTATTCATAATTAGATTAATTAACAACATTAATTCACAAGCAGTTTATTTTATGCGCATACAATTCAAATTAGCGATTTCAGATCGTTCGCACGAACACGAAGCTTGACCGTGAATATTTAGTGCACAGCAACATTATGAATATGTAATTAGATTACAATTGATGAATGAATTTGATACAGGCACTTGCGGATTAGACAGTGGCCGAGTACTATCAAATGTGATCAAAAGTTTATTGCATCTAAATTGGGCACATATATCAATTGATATTAATTATGGCAACATGCAATTAATTGATAGCGATTACTCGTCTTCAGAAATCAATTAATTCTATAGCAACTGATAAAAGCTTTCAAGTAGATGTAGAAATTATGCACTTCGTCAATGCACATTTATACATTAAATATTTGATTAGTGTATCAATTTAATGCTTAAGATATATATATATATATATATATATACTTACTTAATACGTAATGCGAAGTACTTTTTGCTTTACAACATGACATATGAAGCCACTCATACCTTAGATCTAATCGAACACTGAGTACCTTAAAAACACTTGTACACACACATTAGTGTATCAATTTAATGCTATATATATATATATATATATATATATATATTTACTTAATACGCAATGCGAAGTACTTCTTTACTTTGCAACATGACATATGAAGCCACTCATACCTTAGATCTAATCGAACACTGAGTACCTTAAAAGCACTTGTCTGAATTTACAATTGGATTTACAAAATTCAAACGCTCGTCTGATTTTCGAATCCGCGGTCGAGAGCACATTACTCCTGACCTTATGCAGATGAACTGGCTTCCCATAAATGAACGCTCAACACTCCAGATTGGATGCTTGTGCTATAAAGGACATTACTTGAATTCGCCTGTATACATTAATCAATAATCCTTCCCGTTCTCTTCGATCATCTCAAGACCGTTGCTTATTGAAGGTACCTCTCGTCAAAACAATATCCAGGGGAGGTCATGCTTTTTCTTTATATGGACCTTCAGTGTGTTACTACATCCCCGTGATTCTAGTTTAATTCGAGCAGTTCGTTAACTTTCAAGCGTCGCCTGAAGAGCTGTTTGCTTATTAACACTTTTTCTTCCATTTTATGATAACTTTATGTAATTTGTGACTTCATTGTTCGTTTTAATGCTGTGAGCCCTTTTGGGTACAGCGCTATATAAATCTATCCGGATAAATAAATAAACTTACAAAAGTCAAATCACAATTACTAACATACCATGAATTCATGCATTGAATGCTGCCAGTGATTTACCAAAAATGTGTATTAAAAAGGGTTCCGTCTTCTTTTCAGCAACATCAAAGTCGACATTAAGAGACTTGGAAGAACCGGCAACCGAGGAATTGTAAGAACATTGGACGCATGCTATCTGTATTTGTAGTGGGTAACTCTTTTAGAGACAAGTAGATAGATGGTGTTAGGTAGATAAGTACAGATTGTTTCACCTTTGTTATGTTGTTACCATTATTCATCAACAATAATGTAACTGCTACATGTGATTAACTGGACTTGCGGTGGTGTTGGCAGCACTTCACAAAAGGCAAAGTGTCAGTCGTAAAGAGGCTCTGGCCGTCCACACAAAACATCCAACGTAGTCTCTCGTTTGAGATGGTTGCACTAGTCTCGTCTATTTCTAAGTCCACTATTCGTAGAAGTGGTCTGATGAGGCATCAGTCCGTCTGTGGAAGTCTCAATTAGGGCTTAGGGACATTATCTTGGCAGAAAGTTATATCAGTCAAAACGATATCATCGAATCATTATCAGATTATATAAGGACATTTAAATATATTAGGGACATGAAATAACATGAAAAATGCTTTCTGTATCATACTTATGTTTTATTTAGTCAAATTTTAGGATGATCCACTTTTTATGAAACGGACTGTAGATACATGTACTTTGGAATAAAAGTGTCACACAAACTTGATGATGGCATTCTTTTTGCTAATAATGACACATTATATAATGTAGGATCATTCTAGAAATAATTGTGGTGCATTATCGTAGATCACAAATGAAAGTACCGGGGAACATTAATGAAACATTACTAAGAACATTTATGAAATAGCAATAGGAACGACGATGAAGCAGTACTAGGAACACTAATGAAACAGTACTGTGAGTATTAATGAAACAGTACTGGTAACATTAATGAAACAGTACTGTGAGCATTAATGAAACAGTACTGTGAGCATGAATGAAACAGTACTGGGAACATTAATGAAACAGTACTGTGAGCATTAATGAAACAGTACTGTGAGCATGAACGAAACAGTACTGTGAGCATTAATGAAACAGTACTGTGAGCATGAATGAAACAGTACTGGGAACATTAATGAAACAGTACTGTGAGCATTAATGAAACAGTACTGTGAGCATTAATGAAACAGCACTGTGAGCATGAATGAAACAGTACTGGGAACATTAATGAAACAGTACTGTAAGCATTAATGAAACAGTACTGGGAACATTAATGAAACAGTACTGTGAGCATGAATGAAACAGTACTGGGAACATTAATGAAACAGTACTGTGAGCATGAATGAAACAGTACTGGGAACATTAATGAAACAGTACTGTGAGCATTAATGAAACAGTACTAGAAACATTAATGAAACAGTACTGGGAACATTAATGAACCATGCGTATGCTCCATGTAGTGTAAATACTAATGAAATACTAATGAAATACTAATGGAAATACTAATGAAACATTACATGAAACATTAATGAAAATACTAATGAAATGTCTAAATTTCCGTAGACAAAACATTAAATGTTTCATTAGTGGCTTCATTATACTGTTTCATGTAATGTTTCATTATATTTTTCATTAATGTTTTCCAAAAAATTCGAGGGAAGTTCATGAAACGTAGCAATTACTTGTACAAGTGGCCTTCCAGAACGTGATGCCATTCGCTAAAAAATTCGGGCTATGGTCACCAGATGAATGATTAATTAAATGTAGCCTAAATACAACAATAGCATATCCATTTTATATAGCCTTCATGTACATGTAGATTGCACAGTGTGCATTGATGCAACAATGCATGAAGTTTTTTATACTATATGCTGGAAATAGATAAAATCATAAAGAAACAAAATATATGCACGTATTATAGAGCTCCTCAGATGGAGAGGCAGAGGGTAATATGCCGGTAAAGGGCAACAATAAATAACGGTGGAGGGTAAAATGCCAGCATTTCAGATGCTTTGCACCCCTAATATACCGGGTGTTAAAAAAGTAACGCAAAATTTTCATCATAGTCAGCAAACAACTGAATCGAGAACGACTGAATGGAACTGATACCATAGAAAGGTAGCTACCATAGAAATATTGCAAAACTACCAGACTTGCAGCACATTTATGTTTAGAATCGTCCACTTCACGAGTCGCTGCCATAGTTTCAAAATTGATTGTCCAGCATTGAATTGTACTCATCTCCTAATGTCACTCCTCGTGTTCAGTCAATCAGCTTTGCGTATTAACTATAACTCTACGTTAATGGCTCGACGTTTCACAATCAAACATAGAAATAAACTGTTTGTCTGAAGTTGGCTAGAATGGAAATTGACTCAAGGTCGCGGCACATCCGGGGGAACTAAGTTGGGGCATGAAGCACCAATTAAAAGCTTCGATTTACACATGTGACTGATTCTAACCCAATCATACAGACGTTGGCAGGCGCATCTAAGTGAAAATGCGTGCGATTTGTGTGCCGTTATTGTGCATTGCATGAAGCTTAATTTCCATTCTAGAGGTTTTATTGTTGTCAATTTCTATGCAATCAAAGAGAGAATAAATCTGGTGAAAAATTATTATTCATCTGGATGTAATGCATCTGAAGTTGCAAGACAGGCTGGTGAGAGCCCTCCCCATGTTTCAACAATAATGAGACTCATTCACAAGTTTGAAGAAAGCGGGTCTGTTGCTGATGAGGGTCGTTCTGGTCGGCCATCTGTATACAAATCTCAAGAGTTTCAAAGAGTTGTGTTGCAAGAAATTGAACCCAATACTCCAACGTCAACACGTCGTATTGCACGTCAAATATCCAATACTTCAGAATACAATGTATCTCACGTGACTGTGTTCAATACCTTGAAAGAATTAGGATATAAGCCTTACATTCCTCGATTATTTCATGCCATCAATGAGGATGATCCAGACAGGCGAATGCAAAGTTGTGAGAATTTTGAAGAAATGTTCAGAGCAAATCCTGCAAGTATTGATAACATCATCTGGTTAGACGAGGCCACCTTTGAATTAAATGTTCATTTGAATCGGCACAACTGCATTTATTGGAATGACACCAACCTGCATCACATTATCGAAAAAGACGTCAATATGCCTGGAGTGACTGTATGGTGTGGTATTTCTTCTGTTGGAATAATCGGTCCCTATTTCTTTGATGGCAGTGTTACCGGACAGTCTTACCTTTACATGCTTCAACATTTTTTGATCCCTCGCTTAGCAAACTGCGACGATGACGTTATGTTTCAGCAGGACGGTGCTCCCCCGCATTTCGCAAGCACTCCCGTACGAAAATTTTTTGGAAAACATTAATGAAAAATATAATGAAACATTACATGAAACAGTATAATGAAACCACTAATGAAACATTAATGTTTTGTCTACGGAAATTTAGACATTTCATTAGTATTTTCATTAATGTTTCATTAGTATTTCCATTAGTATGTCATTAGTATTTACATTACATGGAGCATACGCATGGTTCATTAATGTTCCCAGTACTGTTTCATTAATGTCTCCAGTACTGTTTCATTAATGCTCACAGTACTGTTTCATTAATGCTCATAGTGCTGTTTCATTAATGTTCCCAGTACTGTTTCAGTAATGTTCACATTACTGATTCATTAATGTTCCCAGTACTGTTTCATTAATACTCACAGTACTGTTTCATTAGTGTTCCTAGTACTGCTTCAACGTCGTTCCTATTGCTATTTCATAAATGTTCTTATTAATGTTTCATTAATGCTCCCCGGTACTTTCATTTGTGGTCTACGATAATGCACCATAATTATTTCTATAATGATCCTACATTATATAATGTGTCATTATTAGCAAAAAGAATACCATCATCAAGTTTGTATGACACCTTTATTCCAAAGTACATGTATCTATTTATCTACCTAACACTATCTACTTGTCTCTAAAAGAGTTACCCATTACAAATACAGACAGCATACGTCCAATGTTCTCACAATTCCTCGGTTGCCGGTTCTTCCAAGTCTCTTAATGTCGACTTTGATGTTGCTGAAAAGAAGACGGAACCCTTTTTAATACACATTTTTGGTAAATCACTAGTATGACGATAATGCGTTTCAATGCTTTGACGAAGTGCTTTTGAATTAAAATTGCAATTTGAATTTTCTCCAAAAATCCATTTGATATTCGATATCAGATAGGATGAAAACCTACAACTGTTACATGTATGTGCATGTTCCTACATTAGAACGCACAATTGTAGTCACATACCCGCTTTAAGAATTTATTTCAGTTTATTGTAGAGGTAAAAAAATTGGGCCATTAATTCTCGGTATCCCAATTTGCATATTTTTGTTCAATTACTTTTGATTTTAGGCCGACCGGAAACTACAATTTTTTTTCTAGTGATTATATTAAATGTTAGTATTATTTGCAATAGTGTTTTCTATTTATGATATTTTGTCACATTTCTGTGTGCCAATGACTTCAGCTATTAGCTAAGTGCACTATGCGGTGTGTAGGTCTGCATGTGAACTGCAGTAGGTCTACATGCATGCATGTTTTCAATGCACGTTGCTATTTGTCAACAGGTTTACAATTTAAAAGTAATTTTCAATTGATGTAAAAGTCTATTCCCATTAAGCCAGATACAGAAAAACAGAAGAAAACACGTTAAACTGCTTTGGTATTGAGCTAGTAGAATCATAATTTGATATCTATAAGCATTACTTGAACATACCATACTGTTACTTACATTTAATATGTTATGAGAATCGTCACTAACTGGTTACTTAAAGGCTTCTAGAGCAATGGTATCTGACAGAGAATTCACTATCATCACCTTACCAAAATACAGGCAGCATTCAATGCATGAATTCATGGTATGTTAGTTCATTGTGATTTGACTTTTTTTAAATTTATTTATCTATCCGGATAGATTTATACAGCGCTGTACCCAAAAAGGCTCACAGCATTAAAACGAACAATGAAGTCACAAATTACATAAAGTTATCATAAAATGGAAGAAAAAGTGTTAATAAGCAAACAGCTCTTCAGGCGACGCTTGAAAGTTAACAAACTGCTCGAATTAAACTAGAATCACGGGGATGTAGTACCATAATGAAGGTCCATATAAAGAAAAAGCATGACCTCCCCTGGATATTGTTTTGACGAGAGGTACCTTCAATAAGCAACGGTCTTGAGATGATCGAAGAGAACGGGAAGGATTATTGATTAATGTATACAGGCGAATTCAAGTAATGTCCTTTATAGCACAAGCATCCAATCTTGAGTGTTGAGTGTTCATTTATGGGAAGCCAGTTCATCTGCATAAGGTCAGGAGTAATGTGCTCTCGACCGCGGATTCGAAAATCAGACGAGCGTTTGAATTTTGTAAATCCAATTGTAAATTCAGACAAGTGCTTTTTAAGGTATTCAGTGTTCGATTAGATCTAAGGTATGAGTGGCTTCATATGTCATGTTGTAAAGCAAAAAGTACTTCGCATTACGTATTAAGTAAGTATATATATATATCTTAAGCATTAAATTGATACACTAATCAAATATTTAATGTATAAATGTGCATTGACGAAGTGCATAATTTCTACATCTACTTGAAAGCTTTTATCAGTTGCTATAGAATTAATTGATTTCTGAAGACGAGTAATCGCTATCAATTAATTGCATGTTGCCATAATTAATATCAATTGATATATGTGCCCAATTTAGATGCAATAAACTTTTGATCACATTTGATATTACTCGGTCACTGTCTAATCCGCAAGTGCCTGCATCAAATTCATTCATCAATTGCAATCTAATTACATATTCGTGATGTTGCTGTGCACTAAATATTCAAGGTCAAGGTTCATGTTCGTGTGAACGATCTGAAATCGCTAATTTGAATTGTATGCGCATAAAATAAACTGCTTGTGAATTAATGTTGTTAATTAATCTAATTATGAATACAAAACTGCAGCTACGCTACTGTACTATAATAGTAAAAGCATTATAACTGCTTACCGTTTTCCTTTCGCAATTCCTTGATGTTTCGCTTCATTTCGTCTTCTTTTAACTCTGTATGCGGTTTGTCAGATTTCTTGTTACATTCTGGATCTTGGGTCACATTGTTTGAAAAAATTGTAAGTCTTTTTTGTAGCAACTTCAAATTTTCTAGACTTTTCTCTGCTGTTTTTCGACAATGACGGGATTAGACGCGACTGTGCATGATATAGCGATGAGACGACAACGACGAGGCGAAAAGATCACTATGAAATTCTGAATTACGTCCAGCGCATTGATGAAATGGTCCGTGTTTCCGCGTTGCATGTCGATTGCCAAATAGAGACGATAGCATTAAACAACTTCGAGAAAAGTCGATAAATGCGCATAGGAAGAAACTGACGGCTCACGCGTTGTCGTGATATGACGTCACTGCGGCAACACACAATAGGGAAACATGAATAATCCAAGGCAAGGATTCTAAATATAGAATGGTACATTAATGTTTCATTAATGAAACATTACATGAAACCATGACAGTTTCATTAGTGAACTTTACATTGATGTTTCATTAATGAAACATTACATGAAACCATTGCAGTTTTCATTAGTGAACTTTACATTAATGTTTCATTAATGAAACATTACATGAAACCATTGCAGTTTTCATTACTGAACTTTACATTAATGTTTCATTAATGAAACATTACATGAAATCATGGCAGTTTTCATTAATGAACTTTACATTAATGTTTCATTAATGAAACATTACATGAAACCATGGCAGTTTTCATTAATGAACTTTACATTAATGTTTCATTAATGAAACATTACATGAAACCATTGCAGTTTTCATTAATGAACTTTACATTAATGTTTCATTAATGAAACATTACATGAAACCATTGCAGTTTTCATTAATGAACTTTACATTAATGTTTCATTAGATGAACCATTAGTATTTTCATTAATGCTTTATCATGAAATGCTGAAATTTCATTAGTCATTAATGAAACATTACATGTTCATTAGATGAAACATTAATGAATTGCAAAATTATTTTCGTACGGGCTGTGCGAGCTTTCCTTGATGAAAAATTTCCCGGAAGGTGGATTGGTAGGAGGGGACCAATCGAGTGGCCAGCCAGGTCGCCCGATTTGACACCAGCAGATTTTTTCTTGTGGGGTGTTTTAAAAGATAGTCTACTCCCACAACCCAACTTCTCTCGACCAGCTGCGGTTGCTTATTTCTGAACAGTTGCAGACCATTGATGTGACTCTTTGCAGAAAAGTGTGCAGGTCTGTGCGAGACAGAATGGCGAAGTGTGTTCTAAATGACGGAGGACACTTTGAACATCTTCTTTGATCGTCTTCTACGTTCTCACTTCTCATTATGATCTATGAATTGAATAAAACTTTTAACAATTAAATTTTGCGTAATTTTTTTAACACTCTGTATATACATGTACATATATTGTTATGTTTGGAGGTGTTATTGAACTGCTAGTCGTTTATCAATTTATTGCATTTTTGTAAAGTTCTTACTGCTTTCTGAATATTGCTTTCCTTTATTATCTAATACTTTAAATGCGATGCTAGAATACCATTTAATTATGTAATATTCATTATTTGACAACGTTTTGGATCTGAAAGCTTGACCTATTTTCAAGTACATGTACATTTTAGTAAGAAGTGATGGATGAAAGCATTCAAAAATCGTGTTGCAACATATGAAAATATCATTGCTATCAAATTATATTCAAATGTCATGTTGATGCCATGTCTCTTTTATTCAGTGTGGGATTTCTTTAATTAGAATGGCATCGGCAATCTGCAACTCATTGATATCCGAGAATTTGGCTAGTACGAACATAGAGTCAATGAACGGTTCATCAAAATTGAACCAGGACTTCAATACGAACATAACATTTGAAAATGTGTTGATTTTTGTGCAATTATTTATCAAACGGTTTCTACAATGTATTTAAACGTACTGCTTACCCTGAAAGATGATTCCTTTGCCTGACGATGATCTATGAGCATTGATCGAAATATATCACAATGAAGTATTTAATCAAAGCATACTTGGTTTTCCCCAAAACATGACTAAAATGTCAAACCTAAAGTCATATTCACCCTACACTTCGCATGATATTTGCAAATATATATTACACAATCTATGCTGATGTAGAGACTCGGATATGAGGTTATGACGTCTTTACATCGATGCTTTGATGACTATTGTGCTTCCCATTAGCGTATTTATTCGTTTTCTTTGTAGTTAGAGGTTAAAAGCAACACTCGCGTCGATTTAGATCTCGGAGAGACGAAAAACCAAATCAACAAGTCGTGAGGAATTCCCGCGGAAACTTGTTTAGCTTACACAACGGTAGGAATTCCTTTTTTCTTCTCTGGAGAATGTTAATTGAAATCTCAGTCATTTCTCATGGCGGGGTGAAGATATGCTCACAAGACTTTGATCAGAAACTCTTCCGTATAGAATGTCAATGATTCTTAGATCACAGAATTTCCAGAGGTACGACAGGATTTTCATTCTTGTCAGAAGCAACAGTTGTCGGATAAATCACTTGTTGTCTTGTTGTGGTATTCGTTCCGATATAACAGTCAAAGATGAATTTGAAAGAAAAATACTATTGGCTACCTTTCTAGCTAGTCAGAGGAAATGGCATTCCTGGGCTCGGAGTTTTCCGGGATTTTTCGCCCACCTTCGAGCCCTGGGGTAGTCATCGAGTAATCATCTTGGAATTTGAGCAGCGTTTTGGGTTCGAAGACTGAAAAAAAAGAAAATCAATTTTGACATTACCAGTCGATTAATTTTGATTGTTGACCTTAGCAATCAATTAAGTGCAATGGTCGCAATTTATCACCAATTAATTATAAAATACTTAAACTAGATCCGAATGTTGAGTGCCATTCAACATTGGAATATGATGCTGAAAAATCATGTTGAATTGGAAAATCGTAAATTAAAGTTTAAAATGCATCAGTGAACATAGACGGAAAAATCTGCTATTTCGTGTCGCAGATTGTAGTGTGCCAAGTGCAAATGGTGATACAAATCATACAATTTAAAATCACTGCTCAGGTTTTAAGTTGACACAGACCTTGATATTAAAGACACGATTTTTATTGATATCCAACGCTTCATCCTACTCGGGTATGATCTTGAAAAAAGCCGAAGTTGGTAACTTCGTGCCACATATTTTCACTGTTTTATAATAGATTTTGATCACTAGATTCAATCCTTCAAAAACTCTAGAGTATTCTGCACTTACGACTTAAAGGAGATGATGATCATCATAGCATTAATATGTCAGATAGTAGGATCTGAGAACAAGATTCCATCTCCATCCTTGGATTGGCGGTTACGAAATGCTTGTCATGGAAACCGTGCTTTCAGCCCATCAGCAAGCAGGCAGCTCAACGCATTGGTATTCTCTATCGTGCCAGCAGCTATTTTCCACCACACACTGTCTGCTATCTTTACAAGTCCACTGTTCGTGCTCTGATGGAATCTTGTTGTCATCTGTGAACCGGTGCCCCACAGACACATCTTAATCTCCTTGAACGGGTTGAGAAACATTTTAAGTTTCTTATGGATGAAAAACATGCTAAACAGCCGCTCTCCGTCAGATGGGATGTTGGTTCACTCAGTCTCTTCTACAGGTACTATTTCGGTAGAAGCAGCTCCGCAGTGAAAGAGTGCGTGCCTAAACCTAGGATCTTCTCCAGAAACACACGCAGAGCTAATACACTCACATGCTATCATGTGAGCTTAGAACATGCACGTAGCCTATGTTGATCGCTCGAAAAGCTTCTTTGTTCGCATGACACAGCTTTGGAATCAGATTGGATGTTGTTTTTTATTTATTTATTTAGAAATACTTTTTCATTGAGTAACCCCTAGCTTCGCTCATGGCTCATAGCTGTGCTAGGGGTGAAAATTCTGTAAAAAAAGTAACTGGTTATTAGCGCTTGCAAAAGTCGATGAAGTCAAAATTTTCTAAGTGAGGTATTTTCATAGATACACTCAAAACCATTGAGCAATTACCTTTATCAATCACTGCTGGTGGTTAATAATAAGTCAAAAGACAGTCAAAATTCGTCGTTACAGCAAAACAATACAGTCAAAGTACAGACAGTCAAAGTTATGCTGTGAACAACTAGTGCGGCTAAATCATGTTGAACAATCATCAATCAGACCATTCCTTTGTACCATATGGGCACTAATCAATGAAACCAATGGTCAGATATTGACTGCTTGATTGAAAAGTGGATTTCATCCATTTGTGTTTCTTATGTGACTATTACCTGGTGAAAATTTAAAGAAAAGAAGAAATAAGTATTTCAATTGTATCAACTTTCGAAAAAGTCAAAAGTAACCGACGAATTGATTTTGATTGATGCTCTCGGATGCTGATCAGTGGATGACTCTAGCTGATAGGGCGTTGAAAAACATGTACCTGCAACAATGATTCCATGCAACGTGTGGATTCTCACGGAAAGATTTCCATGAAGTGACAATGCCGAAGCTGCAATCCTCGATTTTCTATTCCTGATTTGTTGAAGTCGTTTTGAGAGAACAAAGGAATTCCAACAAGCAGTATATATATACGTCACTATAATATGCGTCAGTTTCAGTTATCAGCTTACACGTCACAATGAGTCAGCCAATACATTAATGACATCTTATAGCAGTAGCAAGTGCGACATCTTACACAGGAGCAGAGTTAGTTATTTGCTGCAAGAATTTCTTCTTTTATCTAACGGAATTTCAATAAGCAGACCCGCGATTGATATAGGTACAATTAGGGCAACATGTTGAGATGATGAAGTCAAAATTATTATTTTATAGTTCAAGATTATGCAAACCCTACTGATTATACATTAGTTGCGTCGCTTGTTGTTTATTATGTCACATCAAAATTCTGGCAGGAATTTCTGTCTAATAAGCAATTTTATTCGCACCAATCAGATTATCTTTTTAGATAATCTTAGTTCAGATTATCTCATTTTCTGATTATTGAAATAGAAAGATATTGCTTGTTTCATTTTCTGATTATTGAAATAGAAAGATATTGCTTGTTTCGGAGGTGTTTTATAATATTTTCTTTTTTGACAGTTGACGAAGCCAATGCAACTTTGCTTCATAAACGATGTCTCCAGCGATGAGGATTTTGCCTCCGAGTCTGGGGTAACTCCTCGTCGTCCACCTGCATCTTCGCCTCTTTGCCAAAACCAAGTGAGTCTGGCGTTCGGTGATGTATTAAACTTGCGGAAATAAACACTCTAAATTGATTCTGATAACAGCTAAATTTCGAGATATGATAAACGAGGATTTTTTCCCTTTATGAAAATTTAACAACTACATGTATGTTATTGTTCAACTCCTTTTTGATAACACTTGATTTGGAGTGAGTGGAGCGTTTTCTAATTTCGAATCCGCTGATGATATTTGATGAATTCGAATTTGCGAAATTTAGTCAATCTATTTAATTGGCACATCTGTATGGGGGCGACTTGTGTTTTACTAGATCATTTATACAGTTTCATATAACGATGCTCCGGTTTGTTGGGGCAAAATTGTTTTAATATCCATGCTGCAATTAAGCGGGATTGACTATGCTGCAAGAACAGCATTCTAAATTGACATGGATCTTAAAAATCTACTTCAATCCAGCTAGGTCATATTTTTTAGTTGAGAGATAAGAAGACCATTCAGTATTGGGATCGTATTTGTGGATTACTTTAATGACCTTCAGTTAGGACCCTATGCACAGAGTGGAAATCTAAGAATTGATTGTACATTTGCATTACAGGATTATTGATTATATTCGTGAAGATTGTTAGACAAATGAAGCCTAAAGTTCGGCTTTTGTGCAATTTTCTGTAAATGTATTGGTACCTGGTATGAGAATACACGTGGACACAATTTAACAAGCTTGTGCATACTTGTACAATTGTACAATACATTGTTTGATTATTTATTCAATAATAATCGTGAGCTATAATCTAAAATTTGCTCATCCACTTGCAGCTACTGCTCTGTTGCGAACTGATGAGATTTTCGAATTTAAAGAAGTTTGAATAGCTTTCAGTTGTATTCAGTGCAACAATTTTCACGAACTTTTCAGTAAAACAGGCGATATCATCGTTAATAGAGGAGCAAACCATTGTTAGATGGATGAGCATTGGAGTAGCATTTCGAAATCACGCACAAGTTTCTAGCTATATTTGCAGATCCCGTTATCCCAGGATTTTGGGATCATCTACAAACACATGCTAGGTCCTGTACGCAAAACATTGAGATTTTGATATTGTTTTCCCAATTGCACATCTACCTACCCGGTATTCCTAAGGGCATCTGTACAGAGCAGTAGTTTATGCTGTTTCGGAAATTATTTTGCGTCTCGTACTGAAAAGCTTGCCTTTCCAACGTGAAAGTACATACGAGAATTCTGTAGATGTTGCTTGAACAGCTGAAAGGTATAATTTAGACTCTACTAATGAGCTGACTGAATTTTGCCTGTCATCTTCATTAATTAGCTGCTATCTTCTCTAAACTTTCCTCATTGTAGAACTCCGATCGTGCTGACGGCGTGGACTCATTGCTGCGAAGACAAAATCAGCTCCATGCAGAGGCAAAGTTGGCGCTTGCTCAGGTAAGATTGACATCGATCTGAGAGATTTCCTTGTACTTCCCGTACCGCAGCTTCTCCACGGATGTCTGAGAATAGAAAGAAGATTGTACTGTCAATCATTCGTTTGTCTTCAGCTTAATTGAGTTCAGGGACCTGGGAATGAATTGCGATGGTTTTTAGTTCAGAAAAGTTCATCACTGTTATTTCCATAATAGAGATAGGCGCCGGGTTCCTATGCCAGGTAGATATAAGTGCGGGGGTCCTTGGTGACAGGGTGAGGTGCCTTTGCACTTAATAACTGTATATATTGTGCACATCTTCATTGGTGTACTAGAATAAAGATAATCGTCGAATCGTAAGCCCTGATATAATTTCGCCGACGTGCAAGCCATCTGTCTTTTAATCATTTTCCCACTGGGCAATAAATCATGAAACAGTCTGGATTGGGATGGTCGAAAATCGCAATTAGAAGTACTTGAGATGATCAAGCTTTTTCTGTGATGCTTTGATATTTTTTTACCATTTATCCGGTTGTCCAATATGAATGATGAGAAATAATATTTCAACGGATGCTGTGCTCTTCAAAATTCGCGCAACGCATCGCATCATTGTCTTTCATGTGCACAAAGTTGATTTTGAGTTTTCGCTCAAAATTTCGATTTACTGATGCTAGCATGAGAATACTGAATCCCGTCAATGAGAGCGTTGACGTGCAGAGGTGGAGCTTTATTATTTCACCTTACAGATAATTCCCAATATCCTGTGCGTGAAGCTGTGCTTGTACAATTTCATTCCCAATCCCAATTTTTACACTTTCCAATGACAACAGAAGTGCTATTTATAGAAAGTTAATCTCATTAGTTAGGCAAAATCGAAGTGGTTCGTGAATTACACAAAATTCTAGCCCGCTAGATTTGTTAATGAATTTCGATCATCTGAGGTTTCATATTATGTCTATGAAGTGTAGATCTTTTGCTATTTTTGTATCAGTGTTTCGCAGGCATCTCACACACCGGAAAATTTCAGGATATCATGTAAAGTGCTTTTTCGTCAGAACAAATCCGTAACAGACTACAAGAACTGATTAGCTGTATTTTTTAGAAATCGAAATTTTTGCAGAATCGCTCATCATTGAATCATTCCTTTGTCAAAGTATAAAAGCTGTTTTTGTGAAGAGCTAAGATTGTCAGTTATTTATCGATTCATCTAATTTGCAAGTAATTCCGAGTGTCATTAGAAGACCTTGTTCAGGCATGGAATGCTGCAGCATGTACACACGACACATTTATAATTCACGGGACATAGAAAGAATATTACATAAAGAGAGAAGTGCGAGTGTATGCAGATATCATTGAGCTATATTTTGCCAAATGCAAAACTTTAGACAGCAACAGATTTTCTTGAATAGAACACGCTCTCGAATGGAATCCGTATGTAAATTGATCAATCAAGAGATCTTGCGAGTTTTTTATTTTAAAGCTACTTTATATTGCAGTGTGACTGATATACATATTAGTTTGAAATTTTTTATTACTATCAATAATTATTGCTCAACAGTTGATTTAACTGTAGGTACCTGATATTCATATACAGGGTGACCATGACCTTGAAAACCTTGAATAACCTTCAATTTGAGGAAAACTGTGAAAAGCCTTGAATTTTATCGTCAACTGAAAAAAATGAACGAAAGATATTTTCTGATGTGTCCATTTCATGACAATTCATGTAGCTCTAGGTCCTTGCGGCTTCTTATCACTGATATGATTTAGTTTTCATGCGGATGTAGTAGGGTTCATGTAGATTTTTGATAGTTGTTTGTAGGCGAAAACGTAGAATGCAGCATAATCATGCATTGTTGACAACGTATTATAATCATCGTTTTTCTTGAATATATCAATGTGAGAACATTTTTCTGCGTTGTTGTTTAAAGAATTAGAGAATCATCAAAAAAGTAAACGAGAGCAGAATCAGATCACAGTTGTCTTAGTGCACCCGGCACTGCCTTCCATCATGAAAACATAACTGATTGCTCAAAAAAATCTAATTTTATCGTTATCTTTAGCATGAATTCCAGTTCTTATCAAAACCATAAAGTTATAGAATCGATAATAACTCTACTTATACTCGTAAAAAATCAATATACTTATGCTTAATAACTTATACTCAATAATGACAAAATGGTCGGTCAATAACACATCGTCACTCAACAAAAGCTCCTGGTTCTACAAGGTGATTCACGGAAATAGCCGGATTTTCAATTTATCTCATTCTTTTACTGATGTATTAATTTTAGCCAAACCAACTCTCATTATTAGATGAAGAAGTAGCAGTTATGAATCAATAAACTTGGGATGTCGCTAGGCATCCCTGTCCAATTCGTTGAATGCTTCCCTGAATTTATCCTACTAATCATCCATTGAATGAGATCTTGCTTCATAAACTGTACTTTTGATTGCTCCCCAAAAAAATCACATTAATTTAGGTCTGGACTTCTGTATGACCATAGCACGGAGTTTGATTCGCGTCATACTCAGCCACGAGGAATGGCTTGGTCGAGGAATAATCTTGCTTCCTTGCTCCAATGCGGAGGCGCTCAAAATTTGCTTTTGACGAAGATATGGAAAAGCGAAAACCTTTTAGCATGTCGAGGTAATTATCACCATTGAAGTTGCCTCCAAAAAAGAAGGGACCCGCAACGCCACCTCTGCATAGTCCACCCTAAACAACGACCTTCGGACAGTGAAGAGGTTACTCTTGATGTCATGTGGGTTGACATTCTGGCCAGCAGCAACGTTTGTGGCGATTCACTAGTCCATGGAGATGGCAGTTTGCTTCGTCGGTTGAAAAGAAGTTGGACAGATTAAGACCGCTTCTGAAAACTTCCAGCACATCTTAACGAACACTCGAACACTAATCGAGCCATGTCTTCTTTACTCCAATCTTAGAGAAGTCCCATTTTATGCGGATGATGGTCACATGCTTTAAGTAGGCGTGATCTGAGAATAGAAGTTTGACTGACAACGAATTCGGTCGATGCGGTGCTTGTCGATGCCTGTGGACGATTATCAAAACATGCTCATACAGTATCGGTGTTGGTATCACCCGTTGCTGTTACTTGTGGGCCATGTCTCGGAACAAAGATGCTGCCCGCAGAACGGAGATTCTTGGCGCACATTTTCGGTTGTTTTTCAGATCGTGGCTTACAATTCTTCCCGAATTGATGATGATATTTTCTGCCTGTTGTCGTATGAGAATATTTGTCATTCAGATGCCATACGGTGATCATAGCTTTTCGTTCCGTATTGCAATTCATGTCCCAAAAATGACATCAATCGCAATGACTATGCAATTTCCAACAATTCGGAATTTCATATGGAAAATCGATATCATTTCTCGCTGAATATGGCTATCTACATACATTCAAAAGATCTAAAATGTAATAAAATGCAAAGCGTAATGTGAATTGTAAGGAGGCAATCACTGTCAATAAGGAGGCAAGATTATTCCTCGACCAAGCCTTTCCTCGTGGTTGAATAGGCCGCGAATCAAACTCAGTGCCGTGACCACCAAGAAGTCCAGACCTAAGTCCATGTGACTTTTCTCTTTGAGGAGCAATCAAAGGTTGGGTTTAAGAGTCAAGATCTCATTCAATGGATGATTAGTAGGACAAAATCAGGGGGACAAAATCTCATTAAATGCGTGAGAGTTCATGGAGCTCATGTTAAGCTGTGAATGATAAAGTTCATTTATTCATAAATGCTATTTCTTCATCTAATGATTAGAGTTGGTTTGGCTAGGATCAATACATTAGTAGTAGAATGAGACAAATCTAGCTATTTCCGTGAATCACCGTGTACTCTGCAAATCTTGCCTCTCGAATTCGTTGTCTCCGTCGTGTGTTTCTCTTTGACGTCTTATTCCGCCGTTAAATCACAAACTAGAAAATTAATTCATATAACTCGCCCTCAAATAGGGGTTGGGGATGAGGAGAGAGGTGCGCGTCCTATTTTATTCATTTAGTCGCTCTTGTGTGATATCTTCTTTCTTCCGCAACCCTAATGGCATCTTTGATCTCTGAAATGTTGTCAATTTTATAAATGTTTCCTGACAACAACCGGATAATTTGAATCATCTTATTGCCAATCGATTGAAGCAGGTCAACTACGCTACTATTTTCATTCTTTTCTCCGACATTTTTCAAGAGACCTCAGTTTGGTTTCATTCACTCTATCCCTCGCTCAGAGTCATTACAAAACATGGAATCTTCTCATTTTCAAATCATAACTAAGTAAGTTAATGATGTTCTCAGAAGTCGCGCTGCAACATATTCTGAATGCTCCTCAGAAGTTTTGCTATCTGAAAAGTATAATATCATCCACTTAATGAAATCCTCGACATCTCCTTCCAATGATTCGGCATTGGTCAACATGGAAATCTGTCACGTTTTAAGATGAAGATTCATGTGATGGTAGTCTGATATCATCTCGCATGTCATGTTAGGAGGTAGTCAATCGAGACTCGTTTTGTGTCACGTGTGGATTCCTCGAAATGGGTTAGGGATTATTGAACGGGAAATGTTGCCGAATGTCTAGAAGGGAAGCAAGGGTCATTGGAATTTGATTCTCATCACTAGCAACGCCAATTCCGTCGCAATTCTTACAGAAGAAAGTAAAGACGTCGTCTTTTTCGTTACAGGCACAACCAATGGCTAAAATGCAATTAGAAGTGGAAAAGGATTCTCTGTCTGGTCCTAACATGAAACATATGGTGAGTCTTCAGATGACACTTCTCATTCCATTCTATGCTTGAATGACTGATTTCAGTGAAGACAATGAAACCTACAAACAGCTTGAAATATCACATGCATGAACAGAAAGCAGTTATTCATTCACAGAGTGATGCAGTATGAGGAATGAATAATCATAGAGGGAAGTTGATGTCTGACATTTCGTTATTCTTATTTATGGTCATGAATTCAGTCATAGATGGCTAGCTGCCAACCATGGATTACCACACATTGATTATACAGGCTTAATTAATATCTGCATTGTGGTTAATAAAGTGATATATCGGAGATGTTGGAGAGAAACTCTTAACTGAAGAATCTAAGTAGTCTATTTTGATTGACAGTTCAAATGTAGTGCTCAATGAATGAAATCGGAATTTCGGAATTCAATGTGCACGTAATGATCTCATTGAATTAGAAATCAAGATAATTGATGAAATATCTAATGATATCGGTGGAATATTCTGAATTTCGGATGGTCGGCGACTAAACCGGCTCCCTCACATGGCGATGCCACGTGAGGAAGGTGATTGGACATCCAGCAGGATAATAAAAGACAGGTCAAAGGGCGGATGAACTCGTTAGACCAAGTCAGCGCCCATCCCGTCTTCCCTTTTCTCTTTTTATTTAGTATAAATTCTATTCGCTGGTACGGGGAGATCTCTTGGGCATGCGGATGAACTGCATTCCCTATGTAGGAGGAGAAGTACCACCTTACATAGGTCTGGGTCCGATGGCACCGGAAGATATCCGCTGGTAGACATGGTCCTCACTCCTTACAAAGGTGCGGATGCCAGGCATCTAAGCACAGCATTCATGCATTCGGGTCGCTGAGCTCGTAAGATGGTATACATAACAGCTAATGGAAAGGACCCTGACAGAAAAATCCTCTCGCCAATCCGCAGGCCAAGCGTGGCGAGTATGGCACAAACCTCTATATGACAATCTCCACAAACAAATGGCCCTCAGTCCCCTGCAGCTCTGGAGCACATGTATACAGCAGCGGAGGTGATAGCAAAAGAGCAGAGGGTGCTAAGAATCTCTGGGTTCGAAAAAGCTGCCAATGGAACCTTATTTGAAGAAGAAGGATCAAATGGTGCGTCATCGACTTATGTGAGGTACGCAGAAAAAGTGAAGAATGCCTTATTCTTAAAAACTCTGGTCACACATTATATCATTTTGGATCAGATGCTGGTCAAAGAGGAGTTGGATTCCTGGTATAAGTAAGAAGCTTGTCAAAAATGTCATCGAATTCAAGGGAGTATCAGACAGGGTGGCTCTTATGACGGTGCGCATCAACAAGAGCTATCACGCTATCACAGAAGCTTCATACAAGCTTATTTACCAACTACATCCTATTCAGATGAAGACGTATAGAAGGTATACAAACAAATTTACAACCTTGTCACAACGAACAAAGCTCACTTCAAGATCGTGATGCGTGATTTCAATGCTAAAGTGACAATGAAAGTGAACACCAACAATCTGCCTCACAAAAAGAATTTGAGCTTGATTCTGTACTCTTGAATCTATCCCGTCAGACGGTATTGACAGTGGCAGTGAGGAAACAGTGAAAATAATAAATGAGGTCGTAAGTGCAACAGCAGGGAAGCACAAAAATAACAAACCCGCCAAATTATCCCCTTCAAGGACACAATTGCGAGAGAAAAGAAGGCATATGAAAAGAGCAGGAAATACAAGAGAAAAAATCGAGTATGCAGAAATATGTAAGGCCATCAGAAGGAAGATGAAAGAAGACATCAAGAAATACAATGAGAAGCAAATCACAAATTCAATAGAAAAGTGTAAAAGTCTGAAGCATGTGAGACAAAAGCAATGTCTGGGGAAAAGACATAATAGCCATCATGAAAGAGGACAGAACCCTTATTCAAAATAGAGATAGGATAGTCAATCGATGTCTAGAATTCTACAAAGATCTATACAGCTCTAAAAGACAATCAAACAATGATCCTTTTCTCCCAGATTTGTCAAGATCAAGCAATGAAGAACTGTACATCCTACCATCAGATGTTCGAGAATCAATAAAGCGTCTGAAGCTCAATAAAGCACCGGATGAGGATCCTATCGTAGCAGAAGTACTTCAGCATGGAGGAGCAGAAGTGCTTCAGCATGGAGGAGAAACCATCGCAGAAATTCTCGCACATCTCTTCAATAAATGCCTGCAATAGCATAACACACCTATATCCTGGAAAAAATGCTGCATTGTTCCTGTACACAAAAAAGTCGATATCAGAGACATCAAAAACTATCGACCATTTAGCCTGCTACCTGTCATTTACAAAATTTTCTCTAGTATTCTTTCACAGCGAATGGTTAGCACGCTCAACTTCTATCAGCCACGTGAGCAAGCTGGATTCCGAGCAGGTTTCTCAACTATAGACCACTTACAAGTAATAAATCAAGTACAGGAAAAGGCAAACGAATGCAATCTTCCACTGTGCTTTACTTTTGTGTACTACGAAAAAGCTTTCGATTCTATCGAGTTCCAACAACTTTCCGAAGCATCAAGAAATCAAGGTGTATAGGAAGCATACTTAATTATCTTACAAAATTTGTGTAAAGAAGCAACATCATATCTACGACTGTATACAGACAGCAACAAATTCAAGATTGAAGACAAGGAGACAACATTTCCCCAAAGCTTTTTGCTTCATGCCTCCAGGACTCCGTGATCCTCCAAATATGCTGGGAGGGTAAAGGCATTAATATTGATGGAGAAAACCTTCCCACCTAATATTTGCTGACGATATGGCACTGATGGCCAGCACCTTCCCAAGAACTACAGAAAATGCTTAAAAGACCTACACGACACCAGCAAACCAATTGGACTAAAAATGAATTTGGAGAAAATGAAAGTTATGCATAATAATTAAGACAACATTAAAGCCGATATCATAGTGATTGGAAGGAAGATTGAAGAGGTCAGTGATTGTGTCTACTTAGGTCAGTTAATTACCAGTGACCATGACCAAATACCAGAAATGAAGAGAAGGATCAGATTAGGCAACAACCGAATGCAAACATCGATGGGCAGGACATATCACAAGAAGGACAGACAACAGGTGGACTGTGAGAGCAACTTAGTGGATTCCCAGAGAAAATAGAAGAATAAGAGGAAGACCAAAGATCAAAAGGAGTGAAGAGTTGGTGCGATATGTGGGACCGAATGGGATCCGTAGCGCCAGAAACAGAAATTTGTAGAGAGACAGTAGAGAGGGGTTCCTCCTTCGGGAGAGATAATACCCTAATGATGATGATTCAGAATTCGAGAAATGAGGTTTCTGGCACATTCAGGGAATTTATCGACATCTTTAATGATAATAATGACAACTGCATATTTTCTAGATACTGGGTGCTTCGTTTTTGTGATCAAAGTTTGTTTCATTGCAGCTTTAGGCATAAAGTGACTGAAGGTGGAGTACTATCAACTTGTTACATTTAGATAAAAAACACAAGTCATGGCTGAGTCATGATCATCCTACACTGACATGGTATTATGTTATACAACCCTCACTTGTTGCGATTTCTACCGGGATATCCTACGGATGCTTTCATGAAATCAAAAGCAATAATGCTATGAAATTTCTATTCACCATAAATAAATTTTCTATGATGACTGATGACTTAGGTCATGGACTCATAGAGATCATGGATATATTATCAAAGAGTAATATCAAATTCCAAAAGCAAAAAAGTTAACAAGCTCATTAATTACAAAAATCCTTAAAAAGTCTTTAAAAAGCAAAAACAAAAAATACAAAATAAGAAAAGCGAAACTCCTACACCGGCAACGTACCTCTTATAGCAGAAGCATTGCCTACAAGAATGGCAAACTGAATCCGTTGGATCAGGTGGGAGAGCGATCTAGTGTCCAGAGTTCCCTCGGTGATGCTGCCTCCAAGTACCTTTTAAGATATCGAGCGCTTCAGGTCCAGGAGTATCACGAGTCTCAAAAGCTATGGGCGTAAATCCATTGTCGCAGAAGAGTGTCATCCTTACTGCGTTTCTTTTTCTCCGCTTCTTCTGCGACAGGCCCTGATCAATTTGCACTTAAGCAAATATGTCTGGGTGTTAATGAATCCGCAATTGCGACATCCTGGGTAAATATTCAGCCACGTGACCAAGGTGTCAATGATACTCCATCAACGCGCTTACCATCAGATCTTGCTAGGCCCGTTGGCTCCAAGATGACAGGAATGCTAATTGACTTTAAAACGCGTTGGATTGTTTCGCTGAGCATGGCATGTCGAGGGAGTCGACTAGCAATTCTTTTTGACCCGAAATTCCATGGTGACCATCTACAGAAACTTCCACCCCACAGACGCACGCATACATGAGGTTTCACAATTTTCCATCCTAGTCGTAAGGCTAAGTTTATCCGGAGCTGGTCATCAGTCAACTTCATGGGTTAGACGTTCATCAGCTTTCTATTCGCTCGGGCTTTAATTCACTTACAGTGGAATACAGTTGTCATTTAAAGCGGAAACAGATCCTTACTCGGGCTATAATGCAAATTATACCCATCAGAATGGCGCCTTAATTACGTAATCATTGGCACTAACGTGCCCTCAGAATGTCAGCATTAAAGGCCTCTTCATATGGATATTATTCCTATATTTCAGAATGTTCAACAATCTGAGAAACAGTTGGTGTGGGAAATCTAAATGCTATGATGACCGGCAGTCATAGAAGAGCCTTATACTGTCTTCGAGACTGAGATTTGCACCTATACTACGACACTGACTAAATGCCAATCAATTCTGACGAGTGACGACTGAAGCTCCCACTTCAATTTTCAAGTTTCTTTTTTTAAGATTTTCAAGCGCTTTGCAAATTTTGAATGAAAGTTGTAGCACAGCCAAAAGAGTTCGATAGAATTTCCAGCCCGAATTAGAATCGGAACTTACAATAGACTCTACAATATAAACAATAATAAATGAAATGTGCTCGTACATGTATCTGCCTGCTTGTCATCTACACGTGCACTAGTTTTAGATGACGTTGAAGTTCGAAACAAATGAAACAGATGAGACTGAAATGCAGGTTTTGAATGAGCGTTTCCTTTCCAAGTATGATTTACAAGAAAAACTTCTTTTTAAGTTCAGTATATTCAAAACTTTATATGATTGACCTGCTGAGGTCTTGTATCTACCAATTGCTTTTAGTAGCAACTTTAAGCTGCTCTAGGTTAGTGTGAAAGTATAGTAAACTAATTAATATGCTAAAAAATATTATGGGAGAAAATTGTAAGTAAAGATTCTTTATGGCAAAACGAAGAACGCAGAAAATAGTTGTTTTTATTCGTTTATTTCTTTATCATGAGAAAAACTGCTTTTTCCATCCCTAAGATTAAGAAAGACTCATATAGAATGTCATGTATTTTTGGTGCTCGACTTCATGGCCACCTTGTAATAAATGGTTGCAGAAACATAGGCAATTGAAGTTATTGAAGCGACAATTCTAAAAGTTATTGATGAACTTCTCCATCAGAATATTGACTCATTCTATCCTCTTCTTCGCAGGTTGAGAAAATCGGAGGACAAGGGAAGCAGCTGACTCATAAACTCTTGTTAGCGGTGTCTGTGGACGATCTACGGAAGCTGATAACGGACTTCCGAGATCAGATTGAAGGTGAGAATTCTGTTGGACTAATTAACTTTACGGCTTGACATGTGCAGAGAACTTTCCTCAGATCTGATGGGAAGTCTGATGTTTCAGATTTGTTACCTTACGTTAACCGTCTGTCCCAATGTCTGCGATGACTCATTGCGGCTGATCGTGAACAGTAGGATCCTGAAAGTCGATCCGAGGTTTCTCGTTACAGTAGATATGTCTTCATCTTAGGTATTAATTATCTTGAAGGAGGATAACTACAGAGAGTCGCAAAACAAGTCATTCGGATGTCGAAGTACTGCCCGAAATAATGCATCAGTTGGATACATCTGACTGACTCGTACAGATGATGAAGAAACTTTGGATTTCAGAATTGTCTCGTAATGTGCAGTGTTTGTTTACGGCGACATTTACTGTTGTCAGTCATAAGCAGTTGTATCTCTTTTAGGAACCCTATGGTGAATTTCTCTGAGGTAAGTTGTACTAGACGACATTAGAAGTCGAAAGCAGGCGTTTTCTTATTGAAGCACTGGTTCAACAGCGGGATAGAGCGTTTTACATTATTGGTGGTAGCATTCAAGCTTATCGCAGTTGATTGATCGCGATTTTACATTCTTTCATTCAATTTCGTGATGTTGACCCAAATTACTGACAAGAGGTGACGGACCATCATAATTACAAGAAATGCGTTTGCCCTTCCAGGCATGTCGCGAAACGCTACCAGAAATCTGAATTTTGATTAGCGTCCTATGCGTCATAACTCATAAGTCATGCTTCTGAAACTCATGCACTACAGAAAACGCAGGCAATGACCACTAGGACACTTACAAGCAAGCGATAAAACGGATCACGTATAGTACAAAATATACATAGTTAAGTTTAACATCATATGTAGAAAATGCATGTGGCATCTTTATCACAAATTTGCAGCGTGATCGCGATATGACAAAAATTCAATGAGTCGGAGTTTAATTATGGAACATAATTATACAGATTTTAACCTCCAGGTATAAAACACGTATGTGACATAATGGCATACAAAATGATCATGCTCACAATGTGAACAACTTAACTTGATTCAACGGAATTAAGTATCTTCTTGATCTAATCATGATGAAAGTCTAGACTATGAGGAAGCGTCCAGTCTAGAAGTGCACCACTTGTTGGTTGATGGCTGTTAAAGAATCAATGATTCGTGCATCTCAATTGAATTTAAGGAGATAGGTCGAAAAGTGGAAGCAGGAACACTTCTAAACTATTCAACCAATTTGACATTTCCAAGCTCTTATTGAGAGAGTAGGGACCATGTGAGCTAGCTCTCGGTAAGGTGACTATGTGGCCGATGTGGACACCGTCAACACACTTTAATTATGAGGTAGCTATTAAAAGTCCCTAAAACCGAAACCCTCTGTCAAGAATGTAGGAACCTTGCTGGCGCGGTCGAAACCCTCAGTGATGAAGTTGTGACTATGTGGGCATTTGTAAAGCCCTCTGACAAGGAGCAGGGACCATACAATCACAGTGACTAGTCAGTCCCCGAGTTTACATACGAGAGGATCGGTAGGATTTCAGATTGTCTATCTGAATGATGAGATAGAAGTCAATACAAGTACATACAGATCGCGGTCAATGCACTGCTTTCACTCACATCTGGAACGCAACATTTCTATGATTGGATTTCTTATTTTCATTCCTGCTTATGACTCGAATATTCTTGACCTCGACATCTCCTTTCCCTACATGGAAGTAAAAATATTTTCTTGCCGATCTCTCTTGCGAGGAGGGAGGTCTTGACAAATTATTGAAATAATTCAAATCCGGCGCTTGTCTGAAATGTCATTTTGATCTGCTGTGATGGATACAGGAAAATAATTCACTCTGCCGTTTGCGACTGAAGTCATTGATTGAATTCAATTTGAATGCTTCGATTTCCTAAAATGTTCATGAAATGGTGAAAATATGATGATTATCATGTGTAGTTTTAGATATTTCAATTTGAATGTCATTTTTGAACTTTGAACATGGAAGAGGAGAATTTTAGAGAGGGAATATGCGAACTCAAAAGTTGACAAACGATTATAGTGATGATCTGTTTGAAATGCGAATAAGGTTGATTCCTGGGCTGGCTAGGGAACGGGTGAGTCTGCGGACCTGTTAATGATTACTCATTACTGCAAATTCGTTTAAATGAAGCTTTTCCCTTCACTTCTTACCCACTTCCAAGCTTTTCGTCTTCTCTCCGGCGTCGATCGTGAGTGATGCTGTGATGTCGTTTCTACCCTACCGATAGAGAGAAATGTACTTCGTCAGCCCTGTGGTCTTTGTACATCCAGCAGCGTCTTCTTTGGTCTTCCTATATAGTAGTCGGCGACCATCACCAGACAATTGGCACACTTCCTAAGCGATTACCACTTTTCTTGAAGGCCTTATCGTGTAAGCATTCGCATTCAACTCTTGTTCATACCTTAGTCTAGGTTTGAGAATTGGCTACAAACTGACGATGGACAAAGAAATATGAACTACAAATATGCTATCCACAAAGTTTCTTTCAAGAAACAAGGTAAAGGATGCCTGATTGGTACATTCAAAACCGATACCTTTGGTTTGATACACATGTTATAATGAGTGTACAGTATACACTTGTGATTTTCTGCGCTCTATTTTAATGCTTTAGTTTCAAAGGCATTTCCTCTGATACAAAGTATGTTCGAATTTTAAAACAATACCGCTTACGTTAAGCACTATGTATTGTGACAAAAGTAATTATGAAATAAGAGAAAATTGGCAAGATTGAAGATTTTCACATTTAAGAAGAATATAAACCGTAGCTGACACCAACTTTGAAAGTCATCAGCTAATGTCACAATCAGGCAAAAATGGAAATGATGCTTTCAAAGATAATAGCCCAAGAGATTTTATCATGTCAGGAGAACATTATTCTGTTACCATGCATGTTTCAGTCGATGTGACCATCATCAGTGGCAAATTAGCCGAGGCCTTATCAACATACATGTCTCAAATTTTAAACTCAATTTCTATACTTCATGGAAATATTGAATAATTTCCAACAACCAGAATGATCGCAATTAAAAAGAAAAATAATGGCTATGTATCTATGAGCATGACTGCAGTTGATAAACATTAAAGAGAGTAAAAATTCTGACGTTGTATGATTGTTCATCAATGGTCCATTGTATCCTTTGGTGATCAGTGTGTCTGCTGTTTTTGAGTAATTTTTCTTCATTATAATTTATTGAAATTTTGTGCTTTGGGAGGATGTGTGGATGGATATTTTAGATGGAGGATTGCCTTTGATGTGCTCATTGATCGGCTTCTGCAGTTGTCTCCGAGTTTCTGCGATGTAGCACTGAGCATCGTGATGTGATGATGAATATGATGCATCGTAAAATTCCATTAATGTCATTTTTATTCTTGCCATTATCTGATATAACATAAGCTTTTTTATCAACAAAAATCCATCATCCATCAATACCGTTAGTCGCAGCGTACTTCGAAGTGTTCGACTGTCGCAGATACAAATTTTGATGACCTTCATAGATCACGGTTTAATAATTGATGATGTTGTCATTCATTCAATCATCGAAGCTCCATGTCCTGTCCTTGCCCATATTTGCCCTTCTGATGATATGAAAGGTCGAACGTCTGGTTAATGAGGTCGCTCTGATGATGAAATATCTCCAACTATGATAAAATTCATTCCTCCTTCATTTGTAGCTCTCAATCGTCAGCTGATGGATTTATTATTGGAGCGTGATGATCTGCACATGGAACAGGACTCAAAACTGCTTGATGTGGAGGATCTGACACGGTGAGTTCTTTTGACAGTCACAGTCTGCTGTCTGTTGAAGATGTCCACGCTTTTCTCATGACACAGACATCAAATATTGAAGTGAATTTATTATCGTGACTGAATCGGCTTGCAGATTCCGTGAGAATTATTCTAGAATTTCAACAAAGTCACCGACGCAGAAATAATTAACATGGAAGGAGTTTATCCAAATAGAAAATTCTTCCATGAATTTCCACCGATAATTATCTGACCGAGATAATGGAAGTTGGTGTTTGACATTCAGCGCCTAATTAAAACTGCCACGATTACTTTTCTCTTCCTTCTTCTCATTAATGCAGCGATGCAGCAGTATATTTCGATGCAATTTGTCCTGACTTGAAATCAGAGAAAGGAATTGTTGAAAGAACGCTAGTAATTTTCAGATATTTCATGTACTACTTAATTAGCGTATTCAGTAGGCAGTGTTCAGCTATAGAAATCAGCTTGAGTGAACGATAAATTGCCCTCATACATGAAGCGTGCGACACAACTAGGTGGCTCATGTACATGTATGATATACAAGATGCAGCACTGCTACAGGGATTTCGTGGCGGGAAGCACTAACAAGGTGCTAGTGAAAAATGAGTGTGCATCCTCCACGGAAAATACAACGTGCTATTTCATCCTGCATCAAGAATCATGAACATGTCAAATTCTCATCTGGCCAACAAGTTGTATCAACACAATTACTCATTATATGATGCAGCAAAAATAGGACAATGTAATTTAACGTTGTCATTAAATCACTAAAAAAATGCTATTATGACTGGTATCACAATTTCAGATTTTCGAATTTCATAGAAATCATAATTTGGGAAATGTTTACTTAGGTTTCATCTATAAATAAGACACATAGATGGTGCTCAAAATTCAAATTATTTTCTCACATTCAAAGCTGGATACATGCCACTTAAGATATTCGTTTTAAATTGAAAAATGAATTAATTCATATAGACAGCATGGTTGTAAGTTTGCAATTATCACATCATTGAAATGCTGAGGTTGGTGATATTTTCAGATACCGTAAATTGAGATGGTGCTCAGTAAAATGATGCTGCTCTGAAGGATTTACAGGAAGCATCACTTTGAAATGAAATATTTATCAAATTGTTTGAGACATAAGACTAATTATTCGATCATTTTCTGAGTCCTGCTGGTTTGAAATTATGCACATCAGCCCGGCAGCCAGAGCGAATTTCTGCAAAGATCGAGGCCGAAAATGACATCACATAATGATGTACTATGGCTATTACGAATCTGCACGTCTGCCGAGTCCTACCCGGTTCCTCCTCCTGTCAGATTCAGGGACGCAGATTGCAGTTTTCGGTTAAAATGAAGTTCTTGATGTTTTCGTTTATTATGCTAAAACACGAAATCTAGAGCCAAAATTTTGACATGGAATATCTTCATGTCATTTCCTATTATGTACATGTGTTATTATCATGTTTCTGGTCTGCAATGAATGCGAGATTGTGGTTAAAATGTGGATCGAATTTCTCAAAATGCTTTTGCTTTCCGACATTTGGTGGCCTATCAAATCCAGGGGTGACATTTTCCCGGAAATTTTGCCTAAAATTTATTGGGTTCTGAGATGCGTTCAAAAATACAAAAATGATAGGGGTATTCGTAAAACCAGGAATGTGAGTTATGTTTACACTTAGTGCGGATAAATACTGAATGAAGCTGCTTTCCTGCATTTTCTCGTTTAATGCTGTGTATGCATGACAGAATCACGTCACACATGTAAATGCACGATTGCTCATCATGGGTAACACTAGTCGACAACATTAGTGTCGGCATGTGTACACGTGCATGCAGGTTTATGTAAGTCTGCAGATAACTATGATGATTTTTATGGCTTTCATTCTCAACTAAATAACGAGGATCGAATTTTTTGGATTTAGAACTAAATGTGCAATGACCTATGAATGAATTGTAGCCAAATTTTAATGGCAGTTTTGATAGAGCATGTGACTGCACATTAGAGTGCGCATGTCTTTCCTGAAGGTTATCGCATGGAAGGTGGTTGTTTTCCCTACAACTAACAAATTAATATCAAATTTAAGCATATCAAAATTTTCCGGAAATTTGGTCACGGCGTGATCTCACCCCTGACCAAATCTGAATATATCTAGCTTTAAAGGTGCATGATATATATCTTTATAGGGGTGCATGAACATGATAGAAAATGACCTGCAGGCTGCCGACATTCCATTTCAAAAATTATGACTCTGAGGCTAGTTCACCTGTTCACCTGTTGCTTCCGAGTAGGGGTCGACTCTTGACTGCAATGATTTCACGAACTCTCCACTTCGGACGATCCTCGCTCCACCTCACGACCTCGCCGATGTTGCCACCAAGCTCCCTCTTGATCTCGTCGAGCCATCGCCCACGCGGTCTTCCTCTGGCTCTCGAACCCTCTACCACACTAGGCATGGTTGTTTTCTCCACGCTGTCCCTTGATCGCAAAATGGGGCTGCAGAATTCTATTTTGCGTCGGAGAATAATTCCGTCTAGACAAGGATTTCCCAGACGATTGAGGATGACTCGGCTCGACAATTTCTTCACCCATGATATTCATAGCATTCTCCGCCAATATCAAATCTAGAATCCTTGGATTTTCCTGCGAGCGTCTTTGGTGGTAGTCAAGGTTTCTGCTCCATACGCCTCCACAGGGAAAACCATTGACTGGACTAATATCATCTTTGTCTTAGCTGAAATATCGTGGTCCTTCCAAATGCGCGTGAGGGAACGAGCGAGCTATGGCTAACCGCCTCCGGATTTCAGGCATGCAAGTACCATCAGCAGCAATGGTTGAAGCAAAACAGTTGAAGGTATGAACTTGTTCCACTTCTTCGTTGTCGACCTCCAGGCGAATGTTGTTCCCAGACGTTGAAAGGAGTTTGGTCTTGCTGATGTTTAGGTGCAACCCTGCTTGTTCACTTTGTACTTTTAGTTGAAGTAACATATATCGTATGGTGTTGTCAGCGTAGAGTAACTTGTTAACTTCAAGACCGCCAATTCGAACACCTTTTGCGTTATCAGACATTGCATTATCAATTCACCGTAAAATTTGAACAGTCCCAATGACAGAACACAACCTTGCCTAACCCCTTTCTGGATGTTGAACCATGCTGTTAATGACTGTCCGATGCGCACACAGGCTTCCTGATTTGTGTAGAAGAACCTGAATCCTATGTGCAACAGATACTGCCACAGGAGATCATGATCAACGCAGTCAAAAGCCTTGGAATAATATATAAAGCAGACACGAACGGTTTTCTACGTTCTCACGCGGTTTCCATGATCCAGCGGAGGTTTGCGATTTGCTCCCTTGTGCTACGACCTCGTCGGAAACCCGCTTGTACTTTCGAAATTTCTGTCTCAGCCAGTAACTTCAAGCGACTCTGCAAAATCGTAAGCATTACTTTGCTCAAGTGCGATATGACAGCGATAGTCCGACGGTTTCTACAATAAGTAGGCTTAGTACTTCTTGCTTAATCATAGAAAACATATGCAAATACTTGTATAATTCCATTTCACTGAAAAAATCAATCTGCGTCCCATTGGATTAACATGTGTTTTTTTATTGTGTCTGACAGAAAAGGAACCAGGTAAAACTCGGCAGACACGCAGATTCGTAGTAGACACAGGGTGTACATTATTCTGTGAAAGATTTTCGGCCTCGTTCCCTGTAGAAACTCGCTCTGGCTGCCGGACTGTATGCTGCTGGGGAGAGTTGGTATATCCAACAAGAATTTCCATGCTGTGAATGCTACAATTTTTCAATGTTACTTTCAATTTAAGCAGTACAATGCAAAAGAAGAATGCGCTGTTTTTCCTTTGTTTTTATGAGTCTGTCTGCGGTTGATTGAGGCCCCTGGTCTGGATGTTTCCCACATCGCCGAACTCTTCCTCTATAACGGATGATAGATACAATATTTTGATCTAGTTGTCGTAAGTCAGTGGACTACGGCTGACCTCAAAATCGTCCATTATTTGCCGCATATTCAATAAGCTGCCGTAACAGATATCACAAACGGAAGAACTTCTCCTCATTCGATGATTTCATGTGTAGAATTGAAGAGAAGCTGTTCCTGAATGATAGCGATTTCTCATCAAGCAACTGTTTCATGCGGTTCGAATTCTGTGTACACGTTGGTGAATGTAGAAAAACTGAAAACAAGAGAAAGTTCGCAAGAAATCGACAAGGTTGCCTGGAGATCAACCGAGAAACCGAGTGATGCGGTGAAACGGAAGTTGTAAATCCTTTATCAACGCCTGAGGGAGATTTATCACAAGCGTAACGTATAGGCGTATCTCAATTCGTGTGCTTTTATTTTCATTGACCGTGAAATGCATTTGTCCTGTTCTCTGTCCTGCATGAAAGAAGAGGTTATCAATGAGATGAAATATACTTTCCATATCGAGAAATGCTAGTCTGCCTCATCGTCGTCCTCATGAAAAGGACTTATTTTATCAGCTGATTAATGATGCTACAAGGGTTAACTTTGATCTTGTATTGCTAGGATTGACCTCGTTTAACCAGAGATTTGCATACCTTATCCTTCTACTTTTTCAGATTAATTAAAGAGCTAAACATGCAGTTCGTCATCAAGCCTGTTGCTATTAATTAATCATGAAACAATTATAATCGTTAATGAACTTTCTTCCCTCCATCCTTTTTCTAAGTAATTACCATACTCATCGGATTACTGGCATTTGCATGAAATGGCTACAAATAGACAAAGAAGTCTGATTTTCGCTTTGGATGAAGCTAGTAGCGCTCTGTCAAAACCATATCCAAACTAGGTTCTTATACACCCCCTCCTTAGCTTCTAGTATTCTCTATTGCTTTACGGACTATCTAAATTTGTAGAAGCACAGAAGAAACAAAAATTCTGCCATCACTAAAGTAAAGAGAGCAGAGACGCTTCAATTCTTCAAAAACTCTTTAATGAATGAGCGTCAAAGTTTCATACACGTCAACATTCCTTTCGAAAAATCCGAAAGACCAATTCCTGTCGACAGTTTGATTACCATCCTGATTCCACAGAAATTCCGTCAGAAGTTTCAGGAGTTGAACACGGCGCTGTCATGGCTGTAAATTCTGACGAATCGCAGATTCCTCAGAATGATAGAATCATCTTGAAATATATGCTGTCAAAAAAGGACGGTTTGAGCAATCCATCGTTGTATTGACTTTTAAAAGTCATGAATTGCGAAATTTTAATATTTAACTTAATATATTTGGCGGCGAAAAGTACATAGTAGGTGAAGACTAGTCAAACTTGTTTCTATTTTTGACTGTATGTGCAAGTCAGTACGTCAAATTGTTCCTAATACATAATACTGATTGCTGCCAAATTAAAGATATCCGTTTCGGAGTACTTTTTCAAAAATTGCGTGCAAAAAGTTTTGCGTCGTCTTTATCTTGGAGAGCGAGAGCAAGAATGACCTAAGATCAACCTTTCCGTATTATTACAAAACTCTAACACTCAATATATTAAGAAATGAGAAAATTGACTATAAAGCAAGCACATGATATTTATCAATAGAATTGATTTAATTAACTTTGTGACGTTTGAAATATTCAAATCAGCTGCTGTATAGAAATCATGCATTCGTTGTCTTTGTTGTTCAACGTTAATGAATTTCGTATATTTTTTAGGCGTGCACAAGAAATTGCTACCAAATTACAGGAGGAGAAGCAGAAGCAATTGTTATCTTCCCCGGCACGGAATAACAAAGAGCGTCGAGGTTCGGCCGCGAGTCGTGCGCAGGCAAAGGCACGTTCTACTACCAGGGCTGTGACGTCGCGACTTGCCGCTTTTTTCAAATCTTCAAATCCTAGCGCAGTTGCTGGAAGCAGCAGCTGACATAGAGATGTGACTTACAGATGAACTTGAGATCTATTATTTGAAAGATGCAAGAATCAGTGCAAGCAACGATTCGGTGCTTTCTGAGATATTCATGAGATATTGCTGAAGAATATATCAGTGGAAAGTAGTATTGATACAACGAAGATAGACATAAATATTGTTAACGTCTCACTGCCATATCCGTCTTCGCGACATTTCCGCTCTGTACATATTGTAAAGCTGTAGCGTCATATCAAATACACTTCTATTAGCATGAAATACTTTCTTGTTTTGTTATCATTTGGAGTTACACTGTAGTTTGTGGTCATGTATTCAAGCAGTTGATGAAGACGGGGAGCAACTAAATTAAAGCATTATTTACTTAACATTTATGCAACTTAAAGGAAGTTTAATATTGTCAATTGTCTTGAAGTTTAATATTTCCAATGCTCTGAAACAGCTGCCGGGTCAGGTCGGAAAATGTGGGTGTTTTCTGACTTCAACATTTTTGTCAAAATGTTTTTCAATGTCAAAAGTATCAAATTTTCTGAGCAACTGAAAACAGCAAAATATGTCTCATGTTCAAATGCAACGTAGGGTACAATGTCCCATACAGTTCAATTATGTCTGGTCGCGGGAAAAGTGGCAAATCTCGAGCTAAGGCGAATTTGCTGCAGTTGGGCTATTTACTGCCTGCACGCTCTCGAATAGACTGGATTATGTATACCCTTCATATGGGCTTCGAAACATCCGCCAGAAAGTGAAAAATAAAAATCCTTTGAACGGCGAATTCCGTTTGTAAAAATGTGGCGTCTTAATTTTTGTTAAATTGTATTGAGTACACGAATCCTTGTCATCATGTCATATGAAGTTACAAAATTCAAAGCCTTGTGGAAATTTTAATTTTTGTGGATAAACTTTGAATTGTTGTCTATCAAACTACATGAGTTGGAACTCGACTATCATCATTAGAAAGAACACATTCCATGATTAACATGCGAACAGTTCGGAGGAAGCTCTCATTTTTCATTCAAAGTTTAGTGTTTTTCCATTTAAGTGGAATTAAGTACCGGTACAAAATTCATTAAGAAAAGTTCCAGGGAAACTGAATCCAACCTGTCATGTAAGGCTATTGTTTGACAAATAGTTATCACACATTTGATAGTCAATCATCTAAACACAAAAAGTATGGGCATTAATAGATCTCATAAATATTCTGCAAGTGATTTGTTTCATTCTGAGAAATGCACAAGCTTTCCACGATTTCAAAAGATGTCTGATTTTCATTCTGATTTACAGAATTTCAATTCAGTTGCTACTGCTTGAATGATATGAAAAGTAATGAGAATAGACGTTATATTCTTCAAGAGATATCGCATGCAGATATCGCATAAAAGTTAGGCGAAAAATGAACACAAATTCACCAGATTTTAAGTACTATTCAGACATTATGTACATTCACTCACTATATATTGCCTAAAAATTTCTTTTCAATCGAATTGTGCAATTGAAGATTTTCTTAAACGAACATCTTTAATTTATTGCTTACATGTAGATTAGGCCTACATCACAAATGATCCGAATATCAAATTCAAAGTCACAAACCGAGACGTCACATTGCATACTTTAATTGAATGCGATGTGAAACACGGTTTCTTTCACAGCATACAATGAAGTAGCATAATAGGGCATAAACTTTATATTGGTTGCCTGCGTTCTGAAATGTGAATGATAAGGAGACTATTATAAAAATGATTCGCGTCCATTTTTGTTGTAAGATCAATAGATAGGGGAGAGGCAGGTTAGTTGATACGCAAGGTTAGTTGATACACCTACCATTTCTCGGAACTGATGATTTGTCCAGACTTAACAATTTCCACGAATAATACATGTCTGTTACTGGTAATAACTATGTTCTTTAAAATTGCTGAGATGAGTAACTCAAAGAAAAAAATTCAAAAATATGATTTTTGAATTTTTGAGTAAAATTTTGGGAATTGCACATTTTTCACCTAGCAGTGTGCTAAATGATTTTGGCGATCGAATTTTTGCATTAACTGATACTTCATAACATGCACTGCAAATAATCATTAATGAGAATTTGCACCATAATTCAACATTTCAGAAATCCAAGGTTTATTGGGAACAAACGCTTGCAGGTTAGTTGATACAGTGATGGAGAGGTTAGTTGAGACGCGTATCAACTCTCCAGTCATAAAGCTGATGAAATAATTGTGGTATTATGGTGAATGACGCACAATTTTCCTTCGTAAGTTCTTTAGCTTATGAATATCATATCTTCGCAATTCGCACCTCTCCACAATTCTCAAAAAAGGAAAAAAGTAAGTTCCTGCTTATTCGTGTTTATCTCAGTTAACAACATTGTCATACGAGAAAAACTAACTACGGTACATTATATATATTGATAATATGTGCTTTATTTAAAATCTTTTTCTACATATGGAATGAATCACTGCAACCTTAGCATCATGATATTTGAATTTCACTTGCGCTTCAATTCTAGTTAGTATAAAGAGATTGGATCATAGCTTTTTATCATTTGAATCAACCAACAGCTTGAAGAGAAAGGTTTATCTTTCTCTGTCTTGCTTTGAGTTATAGTTTGTCGGACAATTTAGCTAAAACGTCGGCCCATGAATGGGTATTTGTTACGTCGCGTCGGAAAGTGTCTTTAAGAATTATTCTCATGAGCTTGCCTCTGGTACTCTACGTTTGTGCACTTGAAATAGTGGTTCCTGACAATTTATTGTGATTCTTTGGATAAAATACGCTTTTTATGGCTAGCTAGGCTCTTCTTTATCATTTTTCTTCGCGTTTTTTATTACATTCTTATTTGATTACTTCCTTACAGAAAGTAATAGTATAAAACTGTCTCCTGCTATTGCAATACTCCGTTGGACCCACAAAAATTGCAAGCATTAACATGGTTGACTGTCAGATATCTGTGGCAATTTCAACCTTCACATTTCTTCGCTACACTTTGTGCATAGTCGGATTTCATTGTTGCGTGCTGTCTTTCATTTTGGCTGCTTGGATGATGCAGTTTGATGAAACTTCTGTTTTTTCAAAATTTTGAAAATTTTCTGACACCTGTGTATGACAGTGCTTCAATTAAAAAGAGTTCATTTATAAATTCAAATACTGTGAACTTGAGAGATTACATCTGTGCTGCCTGATACAGATATTGAATGTAGTTGGAAGTCATCCAGTTTTCATGATGACCTTTTCAAATGTTCATAGCTCGCGAATTCTCTTTTCATTATTTTTTGCCACTTATGTATACAACTATGTATGCATATATGTTAATAGCAAAATATACATCCATCAACAGCGAGTAATCTTTTCAATCATTCGCACTCATGTAATGAAAGAGCAGCGTGTATTATTTTACTGAAGAAGTTGTGGTGTCTCTGATATGCATATCGTACCGAGTCACACAGCAGTTACTCTATTCTTATAAAAATATCCACTTTTTGATGCTCGATTGATGTTTGAATTGATATTATTTGACATATTTTGCATTAGAAATTATCATATTACATACCGTAGTCCTGTTATCCTATTTCCTACTTTTTCCTACTAAGCTTCAAGCTATGATATTACTTTTTCGCCAGTTCTTATAAGCAGTTTTGTAATGTTATGTAATGTAATGTTGATGCCTTTATAAATTTTGTGTTTATATATCAGCTAATCACAATTATCATAATGTTTTTTTTATACTTTCAGAAAGATGCTGCAATTTTGCAAGAGAAAAACGTGTAGAGCAACAAGAACTACACCTGATGTATTGCTAAGAACAGCAGAAGAAGTCTCGAAGGGGCAATCTATCCGGCAATCGGCAGAAGCATATAGCATCGATAAAATGACTCTACTTCGATTTATCAGGAAACGCAATGCTATCGACCAGTCGCAACAGCAATTTACAGGATATGAAGCGGTTGCCAAGGCACATTACATCATACCGTCAGAGATGGAAAAAGATTTAGCCGATCACGTGAAAAGTCTAGCTGACATTTTTTTCGGACTGTCTTTAGAAAAGTGTCGAGAATTGGCTTTTGAATTCGCTTCTAAGAACAATCTCCATGTTCCAGATTCCTGGCTGGAAAACAGGAAAGCGGGGAAGGCCTGGTGGTTGGGCTTCAAGAAGAGGCATGATTTATCTATACGTTCGCCGGAGGCAACGTCTTTAGGTAGGGCGACAGCATTTAATCCACACACTGTGGGCGAGTTCTATGACAACCTCGCTCAAGTGATGGATGAAAATCAGTTTAGACCAGAGGATATATATAACACCGATGAGACGGGCTGCACAACCGTTCAAAAGGCGCGCAGCATTGTCACTCAAAGAGGAAGGAAGCAAGTAGGTGCAGCGACATCCGGTGAACGGGGTGAATTGGTAACAATAGTCTATGCGATCAATGCTGCAGGGAACACAGTTCCACCAATGTTCATTTTCCCACGAGTCCACTATCTGGATCACTTTGTTCGAGGAGGACCTGCAGGATGCATTGGTCACGCCAACAGGTCAGGATGGATAAACGAAGATCTGTTTTTAGCATACCTAGACCATCTGATAAGGCACACTCGCTGTTCAAAAGATAGAAAAATACTGCTGATTTTAGATAATCACGAGTCCCATATTTCTTTGGCGGTCATCAGGAAAGCTTTGAACAATGGGATTGTGATGCTCACAATTCCACCACACACATCCCATCGCCTTCAACCTCTGGACAAATCAGTCTTTGGTCCATTCAAAAGTTCCTATAATCGCGCAATGGATCATTGGATGCGGGCAAATGCAGGGAAAACCATGTCCATTTACAACATTCCAGAGTTAGTGACGAAAGCTCACGCATTAGCATTCAGTCCTCGCAATGTGGTTTCTGGATTTCAATCAACCGGAATTTTCCCTTATGACCGGGATATATTCACCGATGCCGATTTTGCTCCGTCTTCGCTGACGGATAGATCAAGTCCTCGTCAGAGTCAGCTAAGTGAGCACAAGTCAGACATGAGTCAACTAAGCGACTCAGACAGACTTGACAATCCTAATACATCCATTGAGTATGTCGCCCCCATCAATGTTCTTCCCTTGCCGAAAGCGCCTGAAAGAAAGAGGCCTGCAAGAAAAAGAGGAAGAACCATGATTCTGACTTCTGAAGATGTTTTAAATCAGTTGAGCATTCCTGAGAAGAAAAAGAAGCAGAAAAGGACAGATGGTCGAGATGAAGTAAGATCCGAAAATGAGCACGAGCAAGAGACGGATGGAGATCATGTCGAACCAATTGGAGGTGACGAAGGGATTAAAGAAGGAGACTTCGTCATCGTGGGATTGTCGGGAAGACAGAGGAGTCAAAATTTCATCGCAAGTGAAGCACATGAAGCAAATGACGAGTTCTTTGAAGGAGTTTACTTGAAGAAGACTTACTTTCAGAGCGACCTGTATTTTCCCAAATATCGGGACAAAGCTTATTTCAAAGCATGTGATGTCATCTGTAAGCTTCCGCCTCCAACCGCTGTAGGTGGATCGGCGAGTCGTACGCACTACCTTAAGTTTGACTTTGACTTAACAATTTTTGGATTATAGGCCTATTAAAAGATCTTCCTTCGTTTGTTTTTTAAAGTTTCTCCATTCATATATGTATAAAAAGTTTCTCTTATTGATGTTTTTTATCACAATAGATTGTTATGAACATGCATGAATCATTCATATTGCTTTTATTTTCAGTGTAGATAGGGCTATGTAGCCTATATCCGATTGTAGTTAATAATTTTTTGTAGCAAATTTAATTGAACGAAATCAACAAAAGTGGGCCGGCTAATACGAAAAAATCATATGAAGCATGAAGTAGAATGACTCATTTTAGCTTCATAGAAGCTATGTGGATTGAAAGCATATCTAAAAAACTAAATTACGATTGTGACATTTTTACCGTCTATAAAGTCAACAAAGCTATCATTATAGGCATTGCTAAAACATGCCAGTAGGCCTGCCAGTATTGATTTCAGCATTGCTGTATAGGAACTTACTTCCGCATAAAAATGCTATGTATGTAGGATCGGATATTTGTTTACACATTGAAAGCAGCATACAAAATCCCAAGGATTTCAGTGAGTGTATCAACTAACCTCACACGGTGTATCAACTAACCCACCCTACAAGGTTAGTTGATACATTCCGTTCATTTTGATTAAATTGATATAGCCATAAATTTTTCGACAAATAGTGGCAAATTAATGACTACATACATGAACAGTACCCATTTATGTTATATCCAACACTAAAACCTACAGAAAAATGCAGAAATTTTCTGCTGGACGAAAATTAACGAGAAGTGTATCAACTAACCTGCCTCTCTATTAGTCAAAAGTAAAAATTATCGACCACAAAGTTGTTAAGTATTTTTTGCATGCATCTATGACGACACATTCATCACATGAATTTATCGATGTGTAAGGCGTCAGCCACACTGCGAGATTTTCCAAGCGTTTCCGAGCAAAGCGTTTTGCAATCAAATATAAAGTCATCATTGCAGCAGTTGTAGACTGCCACACTGCGAGCAAAGCAAACGAGAGCCATTAATAGCTTGCGGACGTACGTTTGCTCGAGACGCTCGGGACGCTCGTGTTTGATTTTCTTTCAGTGTGGCTGAGGCCTTAGGTTTTGAATATCCTCTCAAACCAGCTCTTTAAAGCACAGAATTATTTATGAGACATGTAGGAAGTCGAAGCATTGAAAGATGTCCTCTGAAAACAAGTGAAGCACAATATTCGTGGAGAACCGCAAGCGTTGAGTTTCGACCCGCAAGGACACGTCAGTACTGCTCGGAATTGCCCAAAACTAGCTTAATGTCTGGAGATCTGAACAAGCTGAATGACTTTAACAAAAATGTGCCAGGGCAGCCACTCTTCCGGTTTTAACCGGATATCCGGTTTTTTAGAATAAACTAAGTAGTGAAAAAATGTTTTGCCAGGGAACAAATAATTTGGATTTTGACCAATTTAAATTTTGAAAGGTACCCTTCAAGATTGTGAAATGGCCCTTTGTGAACTGCGAAGGGTCCCCTCCAATATCGTGAATGGCCCTTTTGAGACTGCGAAAGGGCCCCCTCTAAGATGGTGAGGCCGGGCCCTTTTGAGATTGTGAAGGGGCCCTTTTGAGATTGTGAAGGGGCCCTTTTGAGATTGTGAAGGGGCCCTTTGGAGACTACGAAGGGGCCCCTTTAAGAAAGTGAGGGGTCTCTTTTGAGATGGTAAGGGCTTATAGTATTGAGACCGGCACCGTTTAAGATCATGTACGGCCTTTTTAGATTATGTAGGGCTCTTTAAAATTGTGAACTGGGCTATGCAGATCGTTAGGGGTACCTTAAAGACCCTGCAATTTTTAAGGGTGATCAAATTCAAAGCTGGTGCTTTCTAAAAACCTTTCTCGAGCAGAAGATTCTTCTAAACGGAAGTCAGTGATCCTTTCGTCAATCCTGAAATGACGAAACGCAGGTAATTAAGGTTTTGAAATAAGAAGTAAATTTAGATGGGAATGCTTGACGAGAAAGTTGTAATACGTAATTATGGAGTCTATTATGAATTGAGTTCTGATCGCTTTGATGCCCTCCAAAACGTGTCTTTCAAGAAGCGCGACAGAAAAATATGAAAGAAAAATGTACTATAAAGTTTCGGGAACACACGGGAGTGACGAAAGAATATTTTGTACGATCACTTGTTGCAAAAGCGGCTAACTTTAGGCGAAGACACCAGCGAAAATTGAAATCTCACAAACAACTGCAGAAGTGATAAGGATTTCTTTTCGTGTCGATTTTGCGTTTCGTGTAGTTTTCGTGTAGAAATTCTGCATACCGGTACAATCAAAAATTCTCTCTAATTCTGAAACTACCCCTCCAATTCAAATGAAATGGATTGTAAGGAGAAAGTACAGATTCACTTGTATGCTCCATGTACAATTTCATGGTGATTGGCCAAGTCGATTCTGTGGCAAAACAATTCCATTTGTTCTACTGAGTATACATATATTATTACTCATACAGTGTGAGTAGTAACCCCGTGGCAAATTCACGCGCAAAATGTGAAATGCTGAGTCATCATGCTGACTCAGCCCCCCCCTGGCAGGAAGGTGAGGGAAGTGGTCAAGGATGTGTGTGGAGGAATGGGTCCGTGAGGAGGAAACGGGTCCCCCCCTCTGGAAAGAAGGAAGGAAGGAATGTTCGGGTAAGGGTTGGGAAGGAAGGTGATGTGTGAGGGATAGAGTGAGGAAAGGGCGGGTGTTGGATCTTTTGGGATGAGAAAAGTCGTTTTTCGGGCAGAAGGAGGCCTCGGATGGGAAAACGGAGGCCAGATTCGGAATTTTTGGCCAATTTTGGGTTACGAAGGTTGTTTCCAGCGACATTGGAGAGAAAAAGTTTTGAGGACGTCCCCCCCCTCCTGCCAAACTTCCAACTTTGGTTGTAGACATCGTAGAAAGTCGTGCAATAGCTCATTTGAAAGCTAAGAGTGAGAAAAATGCAGTGGAAAGCTCAGTTTGGACTAATTTTCTTGGGTTTAGGGAGGAAAATGGCAGGAATACGTCAGAGTTGGAAAAGGCAGGTTTTGGATGTTTTGGGATGAGAAAGTCCATTTTTCGACATGAAGGAGTGCTCGGATGGGAAAATGGAGTGCAAATTCGGAATTTTTGGCCAATTTTGGGTTAGGAAGGATGTTTCCAGCGACATCGGAGAGAAAAAGTTCTGACCCCCCCCCCTCGGCAACGATCTTCCAACTTTGGTTGTAGACATCGTAGAAAGTCGTGCAATAGCTCGTTTGAAAGCTGGGAGTGAGACAAATTCAGTGGAAAACATGGCTTGTTCGTATCTGCCTTCGTTTAGAGGTGAGATGTTATTGAAATTTTGGGACCTTGGCGAAAAACGACAGTTAAAATGTTTATGAAAATCGCTCTAGCGGGTGAAGCAAGCCTCGGACGGGAAAACAGAGACCAGATTTGGCATCAGCGTGTCATGTTACACCTCTATGTCATTCATGCTATGTCTCCGAAGTGAGAGGAAGAAAGATGACAGAAGCAGTAAAGTTTACGAATGAATTTTGTTCACTACGTTTTCATCGACAAAGTCTTCGTGGCGTGATTAGGGACTACATCATCTCCTTTCATCATGAAAAGGCAGACTTAGAATTTGCTATCGCTAAAGGTTACTTCGTTTTCCAACAGCTCATGGACAGTTTGATGAATAAAGATGTGAAAGGACGATTAGTTGCAGAGATTGAATTTGAGAAAGTGACTGATGAACATGTAGGTGAACGTGTAGTGTTTCATTTTGCATCCTATTCTGCAGAGACGATGCATGATCCCAAAGATTTCCATCAGCGACACATGGCGAAAATTGCATCTCGACTAGATTCATTTCATGAGCATGGATCCAACTTGCTCTTATGTCGCATAAAACACATTCATATTCAACTCAATGTGCTAAACTAGATTTGACTACAAGATTTGGGAAAAACATTCCTGAGTCAGACGTCCGCGTGCCTCCTTTTTCCTGCCGCAACGAAGTCAGGGGCGAAACGGAGGTCTCTGTTTGGCTCACATAGTGTCAAATGTGGATTCGCAGGAGATTATAAAAGCAGACGTCTCCCCATTTTCTCTTCATTTCATTCTCTTGACTTGGAAAGCGTGTGTGACTTCCTGAAGCCATTCTCCCCTCTCAACTTTGTCTGATCAATTCTGTTTGCAAATTTACAAGTGAGTGTCATGACTGTCTGGCCTAAACCTTACCAGCATTTTAGAAGAGAGACGCAGGAGAGTGTGTGGCCGATGATTGTACAAGTTTATTTTGTTGAACCATCGCCGCCACCGCCTCCACCACCTAGACGCTTTACCTTTAAGTCTTTTAGGGAATTGAAACTCAATTCGGGACCTTAGCCCAAGACATCTAATTTACTGGACGATGACGGAGACTTAGACTTTGGTGATAAACTTTAAATCCTGTGAACGCTCCAAAAGGTCCTCTTAAGGGCCACCTCATATGTCACTGCTAAGCTAGCAATTTTCTTTTCTCTGATGATCATGAATGTACTTAGTGGTATTCTTTCGTTACAGACTGCCATGGCCATGAATCCTACTCCAACTGCTGCATCACTGAATCCTCAACATCTTGAGCTGTGGAATCCGAAAATTGAAAAGGTAATTCACGGCTATCCTACCTACAAACAACAAGTGCGCTACAGCGGTGTTCTACTCTATCTTCAAACGCCGGCGGTATACTTACCAAAAGTGGATACACAAGTAAATCGTTGCGGTCAAAACCTGAGTATCCCCATTGATAATTGGTTGCGACAGCAGCTTGACATTTTAGAAGACGTTGTGAGGCAAAAGGCTCTTTTTCCTACTAAACTATTACAGTTGTGGCCAGAAAAGAAAACTTCTTATTACAAACCATTGTATCGCGGCACTCGCTGCTATATTTTACAAAGCAAGTATTGTAAAGTCACTTCAGGAGTGACAGTTGAACAGTCAGTTGAAACAGAATTGTCATCGCTAGGTGCTGGCTTTTATTCATTTCATATTGAGGTGCCTGCTGTTTATGTGGGACCTCATCAATCTGATGGTAATTTGATTTCTCTCAATTTGCGCATTGCTCAAATTCATCATCAACCTGAGTTAACAGGACTTATTCACATTGAGAAAGTCATTGATTCTTGTGTCAAGGAGTGTCAAGAACCTGTCACTAAACCTAAACGTCGTCGCGCATCAAAGAAAGATGGTGCTACCACCAAAGAGAAATCTTAAGTATTGTAATCAGTTAGTATGTAGTGAATGTGGAAAATGAGGTTTTATGCATTATGTTCAATTTAAGCATTGTAATCATGTTGTATGTATCTTTTGTTATGTAAAGGACAGACATCCTTGTAAAGTTCCTGCTCAATTTATTATTTTGTAATGAAGTCTTTTTGATATTGTAGGTTGTCATCTTCATAGACAGTGAGGGAACACCCATGCAGGAATTGAGTGCTATTGCAATGAGAGAAAGTGATCAAACTGTTGTTAGTGTTTATCATAGATTTGCCTACTGTCCTCCACACAAAGACGAATGGTCACGGCGTCATGTGCATGGACTTGATCCTTCTATTTTGATTCATATTGGATTTGTAAATGAAACGTATTCGATAAGTGATTTCAAACGGTGGCTGTCAGGTTTTCATATTGTTAAAATATTAGGAAGTGATTCTGAACGAGAAGCAACAACACTTCAGTTGCACATTGATAATTTATATTTACCATGTTGGGTAGATCGTGTAAGACAAGACTATCATATGCATTGTGATCAAAAGAAGTTTAGAGGTCAAATGATTTTTGACATGGCAATATGTTTCGGTGAGAGGCATCACCTGTACAGACCACCATCCCATTGTAATACTAAAAATAAAGCCACCTACATTGCAAAACTCTCTTCACGCTGGCATTGTAGTCTCTATGACGTTTATGAACTGTATCTATATTATTGTCAACAGCATGGGTCTATGTAAAACATATTTTTACTCCTTGTGAATGAATGATGATCATTTTATGAAGTGTATTCTGTACGTGTGAATTTTGTGTGGTGTTGAATAGACTTACAGTGGAACATTATTGTTATTTCTGTTTTGTTCATAGTGGAAGTCATTGAAGCAATGTGAAATCTATAGTCACAACGTTTATGATGGCGCATCGTACCTTAAGTAACCACATGTGTCATTTGACTCTTGATAAACAAGGATTCGATGGATTTTTAGAAGCTTGGAAACTTACATTTAAAGTAGAGAGGAATGATATGAAAGTGGCAGCAACTGAAAGTCTTCCTCTCTTCAAAAGATTAATAGAGAGTTTACAACCTGAAGATGTGAAGGGTAGACTCATTGCTTATATTGAGTTGAAAGATTTGCAAAAGCCACTTCGTTTTGAATTCTATTGCTCAGAATGGACTACTCTTAGTGACCTATCTTATGGTCGTCATATGGAGAAAATTCTGGAGAAAATGGAAGGGACGTTGGAAGGAAATGCATACGTTGTTAAACATATAATGATTCAAATGAGTGTGTTTACATCCACGACTTTGTTTGATCATCGACACATTGTGTAGATGCAAAAAAGATTTCTTTTCACTGAGTATTTTGTAATGGTGTATAGAGCAACATGAGTCATTGCGCTTTGTTAGATAAATGAATGCGTCTTTGTTCGAGAAAAGGGGCGTGTCACAACTTGAGTCATTGCGCTTTGTGCAATACTATCGGGCTCTTTGTTAGATAAATGAGTGCCTCTTTAATCGAGAAAAGGGGCGTGTCACAACATGAGTCATTGCGCTTTGTGCATTACTATCGGGCTCTTTGTTAGATAAATGAATGCGTCTTTGTTCGAGAAAAGGGGCGTGTCACAACATGAGTCATTGCGCTTTGTGCATTACTATCGGGCTCTTTGTTAGATAAATGAATGCGTCTTTGTTCGAGAAAAGGGGCGTGTCACAACATGAGTCATTGCGCTTTGTGCATTACTATCGGGCTCTGTTAGATAAATGAATGCGTCTTTGTTCGCTAGAAGGGGCGTGTCACTCAAGTCTTTGTGAGGACTAGAATGACTTTGTAAGAGGGAAGGTTTCCACCCACGCAGTCAAAAGTTCACGTGCGATAACTCTTTGTCACATAACAAAGACAGGGAAAACGAAAAAAGGGAAACGTATGTGATTGGAGCTAGGTCTGCTTATAAAACGGACGACTGAGCGCATGGCAATCATTTCCGTCCTTGCGCTAACCATGCAGTTGCTCGAAGCCATCAACTCCTCTGCTCTCGCACTGGGTACACTGAACTCCCTTACTTTAGCATCGGGTAAAAATGCTTTCAATCAAAAGATAACTCATCATGGAGAAGCCGTGACCATAAAAACTCCAAGTCATCGGATAGATTATCTAAAGGTTATGTCAACAAAGTATGGACTGGCCGTGTGTGTGCCGTTAGACTATTCTACACGGTTACAATTCAATACTCTTGAAACATTTCTGAAAGAAAATCTCACCATTCCCAAAGAAATTGTTCGACACAATGGGAAGCGGCCACAAGTTCCCATCATGGAAAGACGATACATGTATGTGCATATGGATAGACACTGTCTCATCATCCATGAAAAGGAGGGCAGGGAATTCGACTTACTCAATTGCAAACCACTCCCCATTTTGGGAAAAGGATTCTACTCATTCGAAATTAAAATTCAAACCATCTACATGGGTCCGCGCAGGGACGGAAGGTTGTTTACGTTGAATCCCTATCTTGACTCCATCACCTTTAAAAATGATGTCCATGTTGATGATGATCAACTACAGTAACACTCTCCATACACTGAGAACGCACCATCGGTCTTTATGAGACCACGGCCTAACGGCCACCGTATCAAGAAAGAAAATGTACACTCACCATGCCATACATGAACATGACTCTCTCTCCTTCTTTCTTAGGCATACCCTTCTTCACTCAGGCTTGAATCATGTGGAAATTATCAGCATGGCTCCATGTATCATGGAAAAGTCAGTGTGTTACATTTCATGATACGAAACGTCAACTTCAGATCTCTAGAACGCTTTCATCTACGAAGGTTACATCGCGCAATCCTATCCCACTCTTGCCGTGTCATTAACGTAGGAGACGGCATTGTATTTATTCGCATTCAAGTGATGATTCTACATAATGATCACTGCTACATTTTGATTCCAAAACCCTCATGGGAAAAGTATAAAAGGGAAGTTCACTCCATCCTCATGTCATTTGTGAGTCATGCTCCCCATCCGCATCATCAACGCCATGCGCGAAATGAATCTCAGAAGAGACATCGATTTAGAACAGTTGCATACCCATCTACCCGATTCAGTCGATCATCGCGGTCGTCCGCAAATGTTGGTCATTCGCATGAGCAACGGTCGAAATCTTCAAATCTTTCGCTGCGGCAAAATCCAAGTCCTAGGAAACCTTTCTCATTTCGTGATGCAATCCATGTGTTACTAAGTAGTCAAGAAAATGCGAACACTCATGCCTTTTCTCCGCCTCAGTCCCCTGACATTGAAGAATATAGTAGTGTCTGTTCAATTGAAGATGTTAGTGAATCTAGCCAACATTAAAACCAGTAATCATTGTATATTTTATGAAACTGAACTCTTTCCTGCTGCTCTGATTCGGAAGTGGCATCCTGTACATATTGCAGTGTTTCACAACGGACATTGTATCATGACTGGTTTACGTGATATCAGTAAAGTAGCTGACATTGTTAAATCTCTAATGCGTTATCTGTATGAGTCACAGTTAATAGAATCGTGTTAATCACATGAAGTGTTTTGAATGAGTCATCACAATGAACTATCGCCCACACACGTGTCGGTGAAAAGGTCATCAACAAGGTTATTCGCTTTATGATGAGTCAGCGCTATTTATAGACATGAAATGATATCCACACACACTTGTCGGTGAAAAGGTCACGCTGTCTGACGTGAGGCGCCATCGCTTTGTCTGATAAATAACGCCCACACACGTGTCGGCGAAAAGGTTGAACAAGACTGATTAGATTCGTATGACTGGCGCCTTACCCCTTCATGAGTCAGAGCTATTTATAGACATTAGTCAGCAAAGTGGTTGATGTTTCCTAAGCCGAAGAAATTGCCATGATGTTACATTCGTTGGTGAGGATGTTAACTTACAAACTCTAACATGGTTTTGACTTTATTTTATACTTTACCTATCTTGCAAATAGTGAAATACTTATGACTTCATTTTTTATTTCACCTATCTTACTAACAGTGATATGGTTATAACTTATTTTATACTTTACCTATCTTGTAAACAGTGAGATGATTCTAACATTAATTCAAACTTTACAGTCATCAACTTTATTTCTAACTTTACAAACGTCAACTTTATTTCTAACTTTGAAAACAGTGAAGTGATTCTAACTTCATTTATATTTCACCAATCTTACAAACAGCGACATGGTAATAATTTTATTTCTAACTTTACAAACGTCAACTTTATTTCTAACTTTACAAACAGTGAAGTGATTCTGACTTCATTTTATATTTCACCTATCTTACAAACAACGACATGGGTATAACTTTATTTCTAACTTACAATCATCAACTTTATTTCTAACCTTACCCATCTTACAAAATGATTAAAATTTTTACTTCTGTCTAATGAGTGAGAATTCCATCTTTATGTGAAAAGAAAAACGACACAGTCTGTACATGATATGTTATTCATCATCACAACCGATTTTCATAGCACTGCACATAGTTAATACTGATGGTAGCAGAAAACAAAGTTTTTATGGCTCACATCACTGGAGAAAACAAAGTCACTGATATGCAAGGAGAAAACAAAGTCACTGATGTGTCGGAAACTGTACAGGGAGAAAACAAAGTCACTGATATGCAGGGAGAAAACAAAGTCACTGATGTGTCGAAAACTGTACAGGGAGAAAACAACGTCAGGAAAACCAGTTGATATGCAAGTCATGATATGAAGTGATCAGGAGTTGGACGCATGTTACAAGGCACTCACTCACAACACCCCATTGAAAAAGCCATGGAGCGAAAAAGCAAAACATCAACCACAACAGAGAGGAAGCATTCATCATCAGACATCGCCGGACGGAGGAGGAGAAAGTTTCTGTCTCTTGGGTGGAGGTAGATGAGTGTCTGGATGGCCGTACGGTAATGAGTGGTTAGGACTCATCCAGCATCGCTTGTCTTCCCAAGCTGAGAGACCTCGTTTCCTAAACGTCGTTGTTCTGACTTGATACGACTGTGATTTTAAAATGGTCATTTCTACTTTTTTAATTTTAAGAGAATCTAAGGCATCTTGATAGTCCCTATGTGTCATTTTTCTAACGATTGACTCCGAGATGCCTTTCGCCCGTTTTATAGAAAGCTCTGAGGATTTTAGCTTCATGGAGTACATCTTGGGGCGAAGCAAGATCATCTCCTCTATCTGTTTGCCGGCGCACTCATCCTTGAAGCAGCCAAGCTTCGCTTTATTTGAGGTAGAGTAAAGCGGATGGTCAGTGGGATAGTTGGAACTATCAAACTTGGGTGCTAAATATTTTAAAATGTCTTCCTGCTTGACTTGGCTCGTGGTTGTCAAAGCTAGGAAGAAGCTGTCTGTATCACCTCCTACTAATTCCACACGTTGGAGAAGTGGACATGTCTTAAAAGTGTGGTAAAATAACTTATACATTTCTAACTTGGAGTGATCCAAGACAGCTTGACCGACATAAATGGGCTTACAAAGTTCTACTTTAGATTTTAACATTTTAAAACCAGTGATGTCTTCGGAAATGACATGATGGTGGCAAAACAACGGTGAGCGGCATAACTTGATACTCGTTTCCGGATCAGTTACGATACGATAGTCCATGAGCTTTCTTACATCCTCCATGGTTTTACCAAAGAGGGCATTATTCTTAAATTTAAAGAAGTCCTTTTCGAAAGGATTCTTTGATTCAGCCCGTTTCTTGCTATTAAATTCTATATACGGTTTTAGAAAGGGCTTCTGCCTAAGCTGGATAGGGCGATGGACTTTGTCAAGTTGCATCCCCATACCTAGATAGAATTTGAGGATGGAATAGTGCACGATGTAATGCTGCTTGTTCAATTGGGTGAGCAACAACTTCCTAATGGGTGTATACTTTAAGTCATTTTCCGCCTCATACTGCTTATTGTGTTCTTCCATAAAGGGAGAGAACATATCTGGACTGACTATGCCAGATTCGGGTGCGAGAGGAAAATCAACCGTCCTAGTCTTAATACAGTCTGGATAGATGAGGTCGACTTCAATTTAAATAACCTATGTCGGCCTCATCTCCCAGCGCCATGATGTGTGCTGGATTGGAGAAGTGTTCAATGTCATGGGGCTCTACCCATTGGAAGTCAGACTGTGGCAAAGGCTTGGAGAGTGCACTCCCATAGAAATTATTTTGGTCTATGTACATTAAATGCGTGGTCGATCCTATGTCTTGGGTGCTGTTGACAACATGTTTGTTAACAAATGTCAAGCCACCCCTAATACCACGTTCAAATAACGTGTACATTTCTGCATCTTGCAGTAAATGAATGCTCTCTTTCGTCATCTTGAAGGCTGACTGATACGAGAGACCCGGCAGACTAACAAAATGAACGGGGTCTAAGGCGTCCTGTTCTAATGTGACTTTCCTAAAAGTCTCAAACACGTCAGCCAACAGATAGACGTCTAATTTTAAGTAGGCAAGCATGTAGTCACCAAACGTGCGGCACCTAAATTCTAACCATGCTTGCTCTGCATGCCTTTAGTCATCCAGCGAACAGTCCTCACCCGTCAAATCGCTCTTACATTTATCGATGGACGGAAGGGATGTTTCTTTCAATGTGTCCATTGAACTAAAATAACTATAAGGAAACACCCCTTTCCGTCGTATGAGACTGTCACTTATGTTGGGATAGTCTCTTTAAATGTTGAGTGAGGGGAAGTGTTTCTAAATTATTAGCCAGCGCGGCTAAGGAAGAAGACATAAACTGGAAACTGTCTAGAAACTTTATGTCATAGAAGACAGGCTTCCCCTCCTTCGTCTTATCGACTTGGACTTTAGCAGTGATGCACATAATTTTTCCTTACTTTGTGCAATCACTTTGGATGAGCAGGATTTCATTTTTACGAATCTATGGCGAATGATGATGTGAGCATCATAATATTTGAAGTTATGAAAGATGACGGGGAGCGTTCGCGTTTGAGCCTAGTTTCATATTGCATTTACTGCATAAGGCAGACCTAAATTTACCACTGAGATGGCAATGGTCCCTCACTTTCTTATGTTGCTGATCATGAAAGCAAGATCATCACAGCAGCGGGGACATTCCGTGGTCTTATCAAATTTGATTTTATCGGCTTCTGTGAAGCACATGGGTTTCCTAGTCAGCTCCGTTTCATAGCGTTGATGAAAACGGGCTTTCCTATCTAAAAAGTTGAGGAAGTTTTCAACGCACTCCTCGCCTTGCCACACATGCATTTTATTTTGATTCCTATAATATGGATGCCAAACTTCATAGCAGGCAATGCTGCTGGCTCATGACTTAGGTCTTCTTGTTCAATATAACATTCAATGTCCGCATAGATGGTACATATGGGACTGAGCTCATTGCCGTTTTCCTCATACCTATAAAATTTATCTTTGGGCATGACTTCCATTTGAAGTTTACCCCGAGAGCACCACTCGTAATGCTGTTCAAGAAATGCTTTTGACCTAAAGCGTCGTGTGCAGCGATCACAGTAATAATGTTTGTTATCACAACTTTGCTGGTGGTGATACAATCTACAAATTTTGGGAATGCCACAATAATGCCATTCTGGGTGGTTGTCGCTATAGACTAGGAGGAGATTGACCACCCGGTTGAAGTTACTTTGGCGGTTGTTATACCTAACACCCTTCAGACCTTTTTCCCAGAGATGGATGACAATCTTAATGTTATTCAATTTTTCAAATTGGGAGATGCCTTTAAAATCTAATGTATTGACATCTAACCCGTCAAACCTAAGCTCATCCTCCCATTCACGATACTTGGTGACTCTTTGACGATCCCTATCTATATCATTATAGTGAAGAATGGAGAGGACGGCATACTTGAAACACTGGGACTGACATTCTACATTGACGACAGCCTTTTTGTAAGCCAGTGCTTTGGGGAGGGTGAAACAACCACTCCCTTGCAAATTTTCTAAAAGATTTATTTTGATGTCTACTTTCTCTATCCCATCAAAGACCAGACCGCTGTCTCTTTCATTAAATTCATTTAAATTGCTGACAAGATAGGTCGCATGTAACTATCCACTCGTTTACATCACCTATGAGATCAGCAGCACAGGAGGCTATCCTAATGGTCACAGTGGACTCTACTTCTCCCGTGCTACTGTCTACCTTATTGAAACGAGCAGTGAGATAGAACATGCCCTTAAGTAAAAATCTATCTAAGCTCGCCAACATTTGATGAATTAAGCCTATATGATTCATCAAGAAAGGATGAATGTCCTGCACAGCTTCAGAGCTTTCTAACTCAATCGCGAACGAGCCTCTCAAGGGAAAACTTGCTCAGCCTTAGAGTGACGTTGTTGTCAGTGTAAAGCTCAGTGGGATGAGTGTGACAGTGTGTGCGAAGAAAGAACAAACTCTGTAGGAAAGGTCTTCTGACACGAAGAACAGGAAAAGCCGACGTGCGATGAAGGATGCTTCCTGCCTGTTGTTGTCGGTGGTTGCCTCACACTGCCACAGGAACCGCCTTCGATGTGGACTCGCAAGTTGGCGCTGTTGTAGAACGTGCGTCCACAACCTTCACACTTGGGCCGTTGAGGGATCGGTCGGCGTTTTCCTCCCCTGCAGGCATTACCAGCGGTGTGACGTCTCAAACCGTAGGCTGAGGCGAAAACCCTGTCACACTGCTGGCATTGAAAGTCCTCCTTCTTTTCGACTTCCATCTCCCTCTCCTCTTCCACTATCTCCAACTCCTCCTGCTCCAACAGTCTCTCCACCGACTTGATGGAGAGGAGAGGGAGGTCGGCCGGTGCAGGTGGTGGTGGTGATGCCGGGATGACGATGGGATGGGAGGGAACGTCATCGTCCAGGAGGTAGGCCGCCAGATCTGTTGAGAAAAAGAGAAAAGAGATTAGTAACATGATCAACATTTCAAGTTTGAAGTCTTATCCCCCTATTTCCCAATCACGACTACTTACCATCTAATGAATTAATCTCCGGCAGCAAGGAGGCAGGAGAGGGACGCGAGCCGAGGGTGGAAGGGTCCTGGGCTTCGGTGTCGGAGGGACGTGATGGCGAGGAGCAGGGACTGGCGCAGGGACGGGCGCAGGTACCGGAGCTGGTGGTGGTGGTAGAGGTGGGGCGATAACGATGCCCAAGAGAGGGGTCGCAGCTTGGGTGGAGGTGGATGAGTGGGAAGGTAGGGCTGGAAATTCAGCTTCGAGTCTCCGCCTCGCGACTTCCTCCCACTTCTTCTTCGTCATATCTGTAGAGAGGAAAGAGAGATTAGATAATGAGACAAGGATGATGCAGAGGATCTGAAACATTATAAACATGAGATGTTAAAGATACTTACACTTTCCGAGCCGCTCATAGGCTTCCCCGATTGCCCCTTGGGGGACGGGTTCCCATTACGAATGCATTCATGCACTGAAAAAGAATGACCGCAAAGATAAGTAGAGCTAAATTTGGATTCGGTTTAAACATGAACAAAATATGGGAGGGGCTCTTGATTTTAATGAGGATGTCTACCCTAATGATGTCAGTAATAGAGTCAACCTTGATACAAATACTTACATTGCTCGATGGTAGCCTTTTCCATCTCGACAGCAATGCGGTAGTTCTCAATTTTTGTCAATTCCATGGTAGATAGTCGATTGCAGATGATCAATGGTAGATAAGTAAGACTTCAATCACTGAAAAGGAAAGATGAGAATCGTTTCATTTGCCTAGTCAACGTTTGGGAACAATCAATTAAGTGACATCTAATGAATTACATTTCACTGTACTCCATATCATAAAGACTAAACTTTGTCGAATGGCTAAAGTACTCTGACCTGGCGAGAGAAAGCGTCACGTTGAGTATGAAGTCGAACGCCCAACATGAGCAACGGCTCAGAGGCTTCGGTCTAACAAACGACGAACAACCCGTGCAACGCAATCCCTCTACGGCAGTACCCGCCGTCCCGAAGGAACGCTCGAGCAAAGGAGGTATTACAGCGATGATATGTTTTATGAGCAGAAGTGGATCTCTTGATAGCAAGAGACTATTCAACTTGATAGCAAGTCAAAACAACCTGATAGCAGGAGCTCACCGACACTCACCTTGTGAAAGATAAATGTGAAGAGCAGAGCTGGTGCACTACTTTTTATAAGATTTTCCTAAGCAGTGAATGGATGAGACCTCTCGTCCAATCACAGACGAGCTAGAGTTCCCGATGTGCGCACGCACAATTGTAACGCGTTATTGAAATCGTGTTAGGCAAAAAATGTTGTTTAGCAATAGACTCAACCATGGCACCTGAAGTCAATGCATTGAAACATGATGATTGCTCGATTCGTTTTCATCAAGAGTGCTTCGGAGGCTTAATACAAGATTGCATCCTTGAGTTTCAAAGGGAGGAGACAGAATTGGAAGCATGTTTAGACTACACACGAAAAATATTTACGGAATTGATATCTTATTTCAAAGACAGTCTCATCAAGGCTCATTTAATTGCACATGTCAATTACATTCATTTTCCAGAAGGTGATGTAGCGGAAAGTGTTGACTTTCGATTTCCTTCCTACGGACAAGAATATGTTACTGATGCTTCTGAGTTTTATACACGACATCTGCGGAAGATTATTTCTCGGATAGACAACTTTCATGGTTACGGCGATCATTTGCTTCTGAATAAAATAAAGCATATTGTCATTGCTATTAGTAAAGTGGGTTTCAATGATGTTAAATCAAAGACCAAATAAAGTATTTTTTCATGACACTTGTGTTGTGCTTAACTTTCTAGTGCTGTGGTGAACACTGTTTTCATCTAACATTCTAAACTCTCATTGCAGTAGAAAACTGCTTTTAGTAAACCTGATGAAGCTAATCTAACAGTCATGGAGTTTGAATTTTCTAATAGGGAAACATTTGACAACTGTCTCCAATAAAACTTTCTAACACTGTGAAAGTAAGTTACAAGACAATCTACACTATGCAGTAAAGCCTTTTCGATAAAACTTTCTAGTGCTGTGGTGAGTTCGGTCAGTCATACGTCAATGATCAAACTTTATTTTCACAAACGTGCGTCGCGGTAAATTATTTGACTACACTAACGCTTGCATTTCATGACATTTGTGTTTCATAAAACGTCATGATCAAACTTTCTAACTATACATCAACCTGTGTTACAGTAAAAATATTTGACTATAGTAAACTTTGCTTTTACAAACCATGATACACTTTCTGATGACACTCACGAATAAAGTTCGATGATCAAACTTTACTTTCACAAACGTACGACACAGTAAAACTAGTTGACCACACTAGCGCTTACATTTTATGACATGTGTTTCATAAAACATCATGATCAAACTTTTCTAACTATAAATCAACCTGTGTTGCAGTAAAACCTTTGTACAACATGATAAAGTTTTTGACTAGACTTACGATACAACGTTGATGATCAAACTTTTCTAACTATACATCAACCTGTGCTGCAGTAAAACTGATCAAACTTTTCTAACTATACATCAACCTGTGCTGCAGTAAAACCTTTGTACGACACTGACAAGAGCTTGTTCACTAGCAAAGAGAGAAGTCTGTGATTTGTTGCGTGTGGCGCATGAATGTCCTCCCATTTCATTCCATTCATCATTTTTCTTCCCCTCTGCATTCCATATCCGAGGACATGTGGCGGGCTTGGGACCGCTTTAGCTGCATTAGAAGGTTGGCCCTTAAAAGAGCCCATGGGTCGTTCTCCGTCCACCGACACTACTACTGCAAACACTCTGAAAGGAAAATAATAGGAGATTAGATGAGCTACAAAAAATAATTATGTTGAATAGACTTACTGGGAACCTTCTTTCTAACTTTTCTGACGACGAAGTCATCAAGCTCTCCATTGATATTCATCGTCATGTGGAGGCAGCGAACTCCATCCCCCTCGTAACACAACTGCGTTTCGTTCAAATCGCTGGAGATTGTGGGGTCAAAAATAATTTACACTCGACCAGAAGGAATAATGCTACAATGACTTAGATATTTCACACTGGATGACTAATGGGTATATGGGTAACAAATATCGTATTGATAACTTTCATTGATATTTTTTCTTTAGTATTTTTATCGATTTTAAATATTTAGTATTTTTCAGCATTTTAGTTGATTTTTTCCATATGTTTCCTTTCTTGAAAGTATTTTGACCGATATATTTACTTCGAACATGACTTGCATAAACTTCAATAGGGTCTGAGTTGTATTCATCAACGTATTCAGTTGTTTTGATTGTTATAAAAATCACGAGCGGTACCGAGTGTGAGTTGTGTTCAAAGGTCAGTCGCATTCCACAGAAAGACAAGATTCGCATTCATTTCAAGACAGTGCTTCCAGCGGTTGAGTATCGAAGTGTTATTCGGTTTCTTTTACTCCGTCATTACGATAACCAATCCATAATATCCGAACTTTCTGCTGTCTATGGTGATGAGGCAACATGTAGAGCCACCGTCTATAACTGGATCAAGGAGTTTCAATCTGGAAGGCTGGATATAATGGATCGCAAGTCCACAGGAAGACCTATTGAGATCGGGGATGACCACCAAGACAAGTTGAAGAGGATTGTGTATGAAGATCGGCGAATCGCTAAGAAAGAGCTTGCAGAAAAACTGAATTTCTTCATCAGAGTTTGGGTGATGCCTTCCTAAGCAACATCATTACGGAGGACGAGACACCGTTATCACTGTACTTGCCTGAGGATCAACGGTCTTCCAAGGAATTCAAACTTCCTGGTGATTCAGCAACTCGGAAACTGAACAGTGGGACCAACCATCGAAGATGCTTGATGCTGACAATCTTCTGGAACAGCTGCGGCATTGTTCATATGGATTTCGCCGATCGACATCAGCGACTGAATGCCGAGTACTACTGTGAGCAACTTCATAAAGCTCGTCAAAGTGTTCGAAAACCCCGCAATCAGAATCCTTATCTACTACACGACAACGCGCCCATCCATACTGCAGTGACCACTACAACTGCAATTGAAGACTCAGACTTTCATGAGCTTCCTCATCCCGCATACAGCCCCGACTTAGCTCCAAGTGACTATTACTTATTCCGCTAACTAAAGCATCATCTCAGGGGAGAGCGTTTTGCTAATAGTGAGGATGTGAAAGATTCAGTGATGGAATTTTTCAATTCCAGAAGTCGAGACTTTTTCAACGAGGCTTTTCGAGAGCTTCCTAAAAGGTGGAGCAAGTGTGTAGAGAATGAGGGGGGTTACATTGTTAGGAAATGACTTGTATTTACTTTTAAAATAAACATTTTGTGGATTAGAAGTGTACTTTTGAAATTAACATTTTGTGGATTAGCTGTTGTACTTTTGTGGCATGTATTCAGATGAAAGTTAAGGAAATGTATGGAAAAAATCAACTAAAATGCTGAAAAATACTAAATATTTAAAATCGATAAAAATGCTATAGAAAAAATATCAATGAAAGTTATCAATACGATATTTGTTACCTATATACCCATTAGTCATCCAGTGTGAAATATCTAAGTCGTAGCATTATTCCTTCTGGTCGAGTCTAAATCATTTTTGATCTTACCACGTATGTTATTCTCAAAGAGGGGAAGATGAACCTCATATACTCTCCTTTTTCGACACTTCAAACGCTCATGCAGTCGCTCAACTTCAACCGTCAACCTCTTGTTCACGCCCTTCACCTCCGTCTCCTTCACCACGCTTCACATCCGCTCTATCTCTTCATCCTTCCTCGACACACTCGCCTGTAAACTCTCCACCAAACCTGCCTTCCTCATCAACTCGCTCCTTTCCGCCATCCATTCCTTCTTCTTTGTCAAGCTCTCCAACTCTTCCCTCGTTGCCCTATACCCCTCAACCTTCGCCACCAACTCTTCATTCTGCTTCAAAACTTTTCTATTTACACTTTCCAAACCCATCACACGATCCTTCAACCTAACAAATGCATTCGTATCACACCCCTCTTCCTGCCGTGGCGATGACGATGCCATCGGCTTAGCCACTTCCTTCCCCTCCCACTCTTCCTTCAAATCCGCTATATCCCCAAACAAATCTTCCATCACCGCATCCAAGTCAACATCATCCTTCTTCTTCATTTTCGCTCTCAACTCAACTTCCTCACTCGAACTCTCATCACTCGCATTCGTCACCATTTTCTCCCCAACCACGTCCTCAATCGTTGCCACCGCCTTCCTCACCTCTTCCCTTTCCAACAACTCTCCCTCAAACCACGTCTTGAACCCCTTCTCTCCGATGTTCCCACTCTCACACTGCAAATGCGCCTTCATAAACTCTGCCTCATCCCCCATCGTACATACCCGACAAGACACACACAGCCTCAACATCACCTTCTTCTCATGGCCCATCGTCCCCTCTTTAGCTTTTAGATGTTTCTTAAGATCGCTGCTTCGTGCCATACGGCCACAGCTGCATTTTCCAACCAGCATTCTAGCATTACACTGCTTAGTCATGATAATTCTGTAAAGATAAGAGTAAAATTTGATAGCAAGTGTTTATGGGATACTACTTGCTGATATGCATTGAAAGACTAAGTCACCAAACATTTGATAGCAAACGTTGGAATAAAATTTAAAGAGTATGATTCCTAGCTTTATCCTATATCCCAAAGTTTGATAGCAAACCTTGTCAGAGCACTCACCGTTCGTCTTGCAACTTGAAACAGGAGTGAAGACTAGAGAAAAGTCGCGGTTTATATACTCAGCGAGCACAAAGCCATGATTCAGACTTTCCTTATTTGGCCATGCTTTTAACTTGACAACAGCAGTTTTACCATGTATGGGCATCGGCAGTCACCATGCTTTCAGTAGCCAACTCCCAACACAAAGACGGATTCCCCTATGACGCGAAAAGGTTTGACGTCAATGCCTGCAGTAACCGTCCCATTTTTACCAAGTTACAATGACAAACGATAGATGTTGCCAAGCCTGAGTTACTGAGGCTAGACGAAGAAGGCCTGATAGCAAGCCAGCAACCGTTTTGGGTGTTAAGCTCTTGAATCCGTTACAGTCATTACTCAGAGGGGATATTATACCAGCTCCAAGGCCTCGACCCACAAATCCAACCTCGAGCGGACAGAGCGTGCGTCATGTCACTGTGTTGGTATCCGGGCCCCAGTTTTGACATGAAAACCGGTGGAGTTATTTACAAGAGGAAACGACCCAAGTCACAGAGACTCATAAACGACTGCTTTTTATTCAAAAACTTTAATTATTATCATTAAATATGAATTTAAATTTTTCAGTATTTTAGTACTACTCATAAAACGTTTATAAGTAGTCTGTCACCTACAGCACAGCAAGAGCTGTCGAATGTTTTTTGAATCAAGTCTAAAGGACTTGTAGAAGCAAAGTTATAGCCGTTTGAAGATTTCGGCCTACTATCATAAATGGTCAGTCATGCTATACTGACTAACCTATAAGTCTGACACCTTAGCTGATATCAGCAATGGAAAGTCAGAAGTCCGATATCGGAACTCAAGAGAAACGACTTACCTGTAGTCAGTTTCTCAACTTAGTGAAATTCCTCTCCCGATCCCATTCTTATGTACCCTGTGAATATGCAATCGATAAGAGGGGGGGGGGGTCAAAACATTATTTGTTACAAATTTGACGCTGATTCAAAATCTGGTCTCTGTTTTCCCGTCCGAGGCTTGCTTCACCCGCTAGAGCGATTTTCATAAACATTCTAACTCTGTCGTTTTTTCGTTAATGTCCAAAATTTTCAATAACATCTCACCTCTAAACGAAGGCAGATATGAGCAAGCCATGTTTTTCACTGAATTTGTCTCACTCCCAGCTTTCAAACGAGCTATTGCACGACTTTCTACGATGTCTACAACCAAAGTTGGAAGATCGTTGCCGAGGGGGGGGGTCAGAACTTTTTCTCTCCGATGTCGCTGGAAACATCCTTCCTAACCCAAAATTGGCCAAAAATTCCGAATTTGCACTCCATTTTCCCATCCGAGCACTCCTTCATGTCGAAAAATGGATTTTCTCATCCCAAAACCTCCAAAACCTGCCTTTTCCAAATCTGACGGTTTCCTGCCATTTTCCTCCCTAAACCCAAGAAAATTAGTCCAAACTGAGCTTTCCACTGCATTTTTCTCACTCTTAGCTTTCAAATGAGCTATTGCACGACTTTCTACGATGTCTACAACCAAAGTTGAAAGTTTGGCAGGAGGGGGGGGGGGACGTCTTCAAAACTTTTTCTCTCCGATGTCGCTGGAAACAACCTTCGTAACCCAAAATTGGCCAAAAATTCCGAATCTGGCCTCCGTTTTCCCATCCGAGGCCTTCTTCTGCCCGAAAAACGACTTTTCTCATCCCAAAAGATCCAACACCCGCCCTTTCCTCACTCTATCCCTCACACATCACCTTCCTTCCCAACCCTTACCCGAACACTCCTTCCTTCCTTCCTTCCAGAGGGGGGGGACCCGTTTCCTCCTCACGGACCCATTCCTCCACACACATCCTTGACCACTTCCCTCACCTTCCTGCCAGGGGGGGGGCTGAGTCAGCATGATGACTCAGCATTTCACATTTTGCGCGTGAATTTGCCACGGGGTTACTAGTGAAATAAGAAGTAAATTTAGGTGGGAATGCTTGACGAGAAAGTTGTAATACGTAATTATGGAGTCTATTATGAATTGAGTTCTGATCGCTTTGATGCCCTCCAAAACGTGTCTTTCAAGAAGCGCGACAGAAAAATATGAAAGAAAAATGTACTATAAAGTTTCGGGAACACACGGGAGTGACGAAAGAATATTTTGTACGATCACTTGTTGCAAAAGCGGCTAACTTTAGGCGAAGACACCAGCGAAAATTGAAATCTCACAAACAACTGCAGAAGTGATAAGGATTTCTTTTCGTGTCGATTTTGCGTTTCGTGTAGTTTTCGTGTAGAAATTCTGCATACCGGTACATTCAAAAATTCTCTCTAATTCTGAAACTATCCCTCCAATTCAAATGAAATGGATTATAAGGAGAAAGTACAGATTCACTTGTATGCTCCATGTACAATTTCATGGTGATTGGCCAAGTCGATTCTGCGGCAAAACAATTCCATTTGTTCTACTGAGTATATATTATTACTCATACAGTGTGAAACTCATTATAAGCGCCAAGAAATTTTGATTCACAAAAACATCCCTCATCATGACATTTTGAAATAACATGGAACTGAGAAAAGTTGTAGGCCTAATTCCTGTTTGATAATGCAATGCCGAGAAAATGCTTTATACATTCCAGGAAGTTTCGCCTGCAGAGCATGAAATACATCAAAATTCTACTAGTTATACTCTCAAAAGGCTGGAGGTTTCGCCTGCATGGCTTTGAAAATATCAAAATTCTATTAGGGTCGGTACGGGTAATATGGGACACTTAACAAATATCTTCGAAAAAAGATACTTCCTGCAAATATTTTGGAATAATGAAGGTGGTTATTTATTGATGTGATCATTAGCTGCAAACACAAGATTTAAGCGAAATCGGCTGCATGCTTCCGCTTGTGTGATTAAAACACAAGTGACATTCGAATTTTTGTAGGTCAAAAATAGGGCTGATGTAAAATTTAGATATCAGTAAAGCTATTATTATATCATCAATCAAGTTTCTCATGAATTTAAATGCATTGGAAATGGAAGCTTGGGTGTTGTGCTATGCTTACAATATTTGACTTTTTCAATTTAAGAATGGAAGCAAAAGAAGCTTAATGCGAATGGAAGCTTAAGAATGGGATCAAATATTTTTATAGCTTTTAAAATGAGATATGTATGGCGGGTAATATGGCACACTCTAAGCGTTATATCTCTCCAGCTTAATAAGCCTCATCGTGTGAGCGGTAAGGATGAATTGCAGCTGAGAGACCAAAGATATCCGATGTCTTGACTACTTCCAACTATGTTTCCGAAGTTCAACAATCAGAGAAGAAAAAGGAATCCACTCCTAGAAACAAAGGTAAAGAAAATAGGCCTATGAAGAAAAAAAAGTCTCGAAATATCTCCAATCCAACTCAATCTGTTGTAATGGATACACAGCCTCAAACATAAACAAGTGACCCAAGTAACTTCTGTCAGTTCTGTGATGTGGAATATAGTGATGACCTAAGATGTGTACTTCTGGTTGACTGGATACAATGCACTCAATGTGGATCGTGGTTACACGAGGATTTCGCTGGAGCAAATTGGAAAGTACATTACATTTGCTATGACTGTGAAGAAGACCAGTGAATTGATTTGATACTTTATATACTCTCTGATAATTCGTTTCATTCGTTCAAAATAAAACAAGAATTTACCGGGCATGTTTTTTTTATCTTATTGATGGTGGGAATTTTTCAAAGTACCCTAATTTTGAGAAATTCTAGAAGAGGGATGTATTGAACATTCATTCTATTCATCTAGCTAAATACAGTATATGTTTATATAGTATATTTTTATATATAATATATTATATTATCCATTATACATGTGTATTAGAAAATTAAACAGTCAGAGGTTTATCCCAAAAGCCTGGAGGTTTTGCCTGCGGCGCTTTGTAAAACATGAAATTCTACTAGTTGCACTCCAAAAAGCCTGAAGGTTTTGTCTGCGGTTTTATAAAACATCAAAATTCTACTAGTTGCACTGCAAAAAGCCTGAAGGTTTTGTCTGCGGAGTTTTATAAAACATCAAAATTCTACTAGCTGCACTCCAAAAAGGGTGGAGGCTTCTCCTGCGGCTCTTGATAAAACATCAAAATTCAACTAGTTATACTCTCAAAAGGGTGCAGGTTTCTCCTGCGGCGGCGCTTTAAAAACATTAAAGATTCTACTAGTTACACTCATAAAAGGCTGGTGGTTTTGTCTGCGATACTTTGCCTCAAAATGGTTGATCTCTAATTAATTATTATCTATGGCCTTAATGCATTAATAATCAATGTATTTTTAGTGGCAGCATGTGGTGTATAGTGTGTAGGCGCATAAAGATTCATAACTATTTAATATTGAATCTTGGATTACTTGTAATCATATCAAAACTGAAAATGGGCCCCAGAATAGGTAACGTTTGGGCCGCTAGAAAATATCTTCCTGATTTATTTCTGACGGGGTGGGGACAACTGGGCCCAAAAAAAGTACAAAATGACTCTCCTTTTTTGACATAAATGTGTTGCACAGACTCTGCTGTACACATAAATGCCCATTTTCGATACTACAATGTCCTTGTCTATAAAATAAACTCATTTAAAAAAAATAATAAAAAAAAAATTTCATAAAAAAATTTTTTAGAAAGTAAGTAGGTCGAAATCTTCTAAAAAAGGTACTAACTTGATAACTACAATGTATTTCCTTTATTATGGCATGTTTATATGTAGAAAAAAGTTTATTCCTTTGAAGCACTTGGCCCTTTGTAAAAGTACACAAAAATATGCGATTTTTGGCATAAAAATGAGTTTATTTTATAGACAAGGACATTGTAGTATCGAAAATGGGCATTTATGTGTGCAGCATAGTCTGTGCAACACATTTATGTCAAAAAAGGAGAGTCATTTTGTACTTTTTTTTGGGCCCAGTTGTCCCGGAAGCATTTCTGACACCGCGTCTTCATCCCTGGATTTAGAAGAATTGCTGTTTAAATAATTTGCGATGCGTCTCTAGCAGTGAGCTGGCATTCCATCCTGCATGACGATATTCCTATCCTTCATGACATTCGGTATATTTTATGCAGCATAGAAAGGAAGATTTTACCACACATTCTCGATTTCTCAAAAGAATGATGGCTCTCTCAAAGAAAATGGCTTGCCCAAGCATTTAGACCGCGCTGACCATGGATTCTGTATGAAGATATTTGCTGTGACCAGACCGCTCTGCTGAAGCAGTCTTCCAAACGTAGAACAGCTGAACAGCAATTTCCTAGTTGTTTCATGAAAATTCTTCACAACAAAGACGGGATCTTGCACCGTGTGACGTCATGCCACGATTAATAGAAAATGGCAAAACTGCACGAGAATAGTGCATTACGAGTATAAATTTAAATGTAAAATTTTTGATCGAAATGAAGACAGTTGTCTTTGAAACAGTTAAGTAAAATCATCCATAGGCCTACATGTAGATTATTCGATAATATGCAGTCTTTATATCGAGCTGAAATCGTCAATCGTTCAATAACTTCATACTGATTTTGCATTGGGTGGAGGGTAGAGGGGTCTTTGTAGTACTCTCGGTCTAACCTTCGAAAACGGTTCTCCTGAAATTAGTAGCTGTTCGAGTCATGTATTCTAGTGCATCTTGATGAAACTGATGATTGAATAAGCATAAGTAATAATTTAATACATTTACTTGCTAACTATGACGATTCAGATGCATCTTTATTAGAAGAGACGCAACTTCTGCTTTAACGCTTTCAAAACTTAACGGGTTGTGTGATATCGAATAATCGTAGGTTTCTTACTTTGAGGGGCCCACGACTACGTAATCTACGGTGACCCATTCCGATTTGACTTTCCGGTTTTTATTTTTGATAAGAGTGACAGCCCTGTGTGCGCATGCTGCGCTGCGTTTATATATCCTGGCTTAACCGTGCAGCTGATAATCATAAAGATCGCAGATTGTCAGTTCACCTGTGGACATGGAATAGAAAGAGGTCCTCAGACTTGAACAAATTTAGCACGCAATTCCTTGGTAGCCGTACGTACATGCATGCTGCGCTTCGACCTACTTTGATATCAACTTATTTGATCCTGGCTTTCATATTTAATTTTAGTCGACATGTTATTAGCCGCTGTCTAACATCATCAGAAACTGTCGACTCCGCCTACTTGTCCATCTAGCTTGCTTCGTCCCACATAATACCCCATACGAAGCACGAATCAACAGGATAAGTCGCCTCAGTGACCGGCCACGGCTGTCATGAACCATGCAACTTTAGGACCTGAGTCCAGTGTAGCTAACCTCTTCGAGCGGACATGACACAATTGATCTGATCGTAACGATTACTGGAATGAACAGGCACATCGAAGCAGGCCTGTAAAGAAAATGTAAAACGGAAATCCAGTTTTCAGACTTCGGATGATGAAGTCAAAGATATCATTACAAAGATTTCTATAATGAGTAGTAGTGTTTATATGAATGTGGGCCTTCTTAATATAATTTGAAATCCTTAAGGCAAAATTCTGCTAATAAGGTGCTAAGTCTTTATTGAGCCATCATTGGATCAACAATTTTCAATCTCAGATTATCTTAACTCTTTCATTCTCAAATCATTTTCAAAATTAAAGTTTTTGAACAAATGCAATTTGCAAGCGTTCTAGGCATCGGGCGAGGTTGGGAGTGTTGCCATTAGAATCGCATTGATCTCCACTTTCTTTTGGTTATGGATTTTTGCCGCTGCGGAATCAACATTCCTGCGCATTGTTGTCCCAAAAGATGTGGATTGAAATGTCTTCAAAAGGACACAATATGAATGAAAGGGTTAACCTATTTATACAAAGGTGATAAAATGTCTTCATGAATCGAATAAAGCAATAATGATAGTAGATGATACAAAAATTACAGTTAAAAGAATTGAAGCCTGAAGGATGGGCATTTTTCGTACAATAATCGATTCAAAGATATTTCTACACAAATTCACATAATGAAATAGGGTTCGAATGGCAGCATGAAGGCATCATTCAGCTAGGTCATCCACCCTACCGTTCAGATCTTGATCCGTGTTACTTCATTGTCTTCCCAAATGTTAAGCTCATGATGCGCAGCATACGCCATGACTCTCCAGAGGCAGCTGTGACAGCTTTCACTGATCTGGTGGACCGGAGGGCTCCCTTCCTGCTTCGGCGTACTCCATCTGGTAATGCGATAGTTTGAAAAGATGCGGTAGTTAATTTTGATGAAATACACTACCGTTTGGAAATCCGGAAAGTGATTTCGTACATTAAATTACCCTTCGTACATTAGCACCGAAGGCCTGTATGTATAAACTGTAAGCCAACATTGGAGAAATTCAGTGGAGGCAAGAATCATTTCAAGTTTGCAGCAAAATAATTGCAACGAAATAAGAAAATGGAAATGCGATAGCGGAATTACAAATTACAGTCTAACAAGTAACAGCTCATCTCAGCATAACAGCAGGTGTTAGTAAGAATTAACAAATGCTGTATATGAATGAATTAATGCTATTAGAATATATTGAAAGGCATAAAACTGACTTCGTAATATAGCCGTCATGAAAACAAAGTATGAATAAATTAAGAAACAAATAATGTTCACTAGGGAATTTCATTATTTTTTTCAGTGGGAGCGGGACGGAAAATTTCATCCCACTGATGGTCGAGCGACACACAAAAGGCTCATGAGGAGAGAAAGAACTGAACACGCAGAACTGATGATGCAGCAGCAACATTGTGAAACAGTGGAATCACATACGAAGTATCATATAATGATAATTTAATTTTCAATGTAACATGAGAGAAAACATGCATAATCATCTGATGCATTTTCTGATGGCGGTTATATCAAATATCCGCTACCAAAATTTACAATGGGAATAGAACAAAAATAGTGTGAATGGATGCAGTGGATCTTCGGCTCCAGGCTTACTGAAATTATCAAACTCCAACTCCAACCCGGCTAAATCAGTTGTGAAGATCCAGCACGGAATTATCTGTGTTAGTGTGTTGCGATCTGCTGGACAGACAATCGGACCTGCATACGTTTTACATTTTACGCACTTTTTCCAATCACTGTGGTCTGAATGGTGTTGGATATTCTGTGGTGTTGCTGCACGTAAAGCGCACAGACAAACCTGTAGCCCAGGCACAGATTTGACTATTTTTGCCATTTAAATATTTCTGTAAAGCAAGCAAAGAAAGAGGAGGCTGTCTACCGAAAATTATATTCTGCATGTCAGAATCATTTTACAATGTATTCGGCCTCGATCGTTGCCTGTAAGCTCACTGATGGATACGATTGCATAGTCTACTATTCTTATACAAAACTAAACTACCATTGAAGACTGTAAAGGTGATAGGCTTATATAGGCGCAGCCTAAGCTTAACTAGAAATTTGTATTTGGTGAGTTAAGCGTAGGTATATGACGTTATAATATTTATTTAATTCGATATTTTTTTTAATTACTGATTGTGCTTTTACTAAGTTTACTAAGACTACAATTATCAAGTATGTAAAGCTAAAATAGTATCTTGGAGTAGGTATTAGAAGATCTAGTTATCAGCAAAATGAGAAAAATCTTCGTGTTTGTTTTTCTGTCTCTGCGGGGACCATGAAGATTTGAAGGATCTCGGATTCAATCAATGAGGCAACTTTCATACTAAAAATCTAAATATTTGAAAAGAAAAATAAGGAATCGGTCATCAGATAAGTGCCGGTGACAGATTTTCGTTTGCATTCCGATAGTGATGAAGTGGCACGCTTTTGGATTCCTTTCTTCATGATATAGCTCTAGGAAATTGAATAACCTCAAGCTCTTACTTGAAAAAATCATTCAAAAATTACATGTACCTTACTGCAATACTCCACAACAGAGTTGCATATGCATTTGACCAAACGACGGGACATCATATTCTCATTGATAAAGGCAAAAAAAGTAGCTCGCCTTTGTTTTATGGTCGAATTTCTATCAGATTAAGTTAGTACAAACCAGAGAGTAGCTACTTGCACCTTCAATGGACGACACAACTAGGTGGAGGTCCACCTAGTTATATCGACAATTGTAGGCGCGTGACGGAGATCCATGTGTCAGAAATGTAATCGGTCCAAAATTTTCTATGCCGGACCAGCGGCTGGTTACAGGTATACCGATATTAAATTTGTGCCATGTGTTCTACATTTATTCATGTGATTGTCAATGGTACTTTTTCTTTTCCAAATCTCGGATATTTGCATAATAAGTACCTAACTCTCGAAAAAACCTGCATGCGTTTTGGTTGTTGCATATGCATGCGATTTCGACGGATATGATCACTGTGAGATCCGACTGAATGAATATAATTTGTTGTGGACACATTTTAACAACTAGAGACGTTAAAACTTTTCCTCTTACCTCAAGAATATGAGAACAAGGAGTTATCAAAAATTAACTGCAATTAATTTTGGGCAAGCAATCAGCTAATTTTGTTTGTAGCAGGAAGCATTCAATTAATTGCGATTATTTATCATCACCACTATTTATCATCATACTAACTTTACAAGTCGCATTGGATAGTGACTTGAATAGACCAAGGTTGGGTCTTGGGTTCATTCTTGGGTTTTGGGTAGTCTTTGGGGGGGGGGGTTACCCAAGAATCTTGGGGTGCGGACCCAAGAGCCTGGGTACCCCTCCAAGAGTGAGAACCCAAGAGTTGAGAAATTGACCATGAATGATCATTTGCGGTTTTCTTGGAAAAATTCTGCCTAAGTATATGACCACATCATGTCATAGCAAGTCATCTACATGTAAGCTTACATGTATGTACATGTAAATATGCAACCTACTTCAACCACACGATTTGTCATTCTATGATAAAACTGTGCTATCATCAACTTTGACATAGACCGACCGCAAATGTCTATCTGATAGTTTGTTTAATTAGCTTTTTAAACTATGCTTTGATTACCTATGACTTCCTTGTGAATTTAATCCATTAAGCTAGATGTAATGCATATTGTGTTAGACAGAATTTTGTATTTATCATTTTGCGCGAATAAAACAAGTAATACATGAAAAAATGAAATGAATTGAGCCAATCCCTGTATAACGCTTATGCTGTTAAAGTGGTAGCCTACAACAATTCGTAGATAACTTGCTTCATATAGCCTCTTGCCTTGAAAGTTAAAAACTTCGGCCTATAATGTTTATTCTACTATTAGACTACATGTCCTAGAAATAGAAAGATATCGGTATCATTTAATACAGTGACATTATTTGATGATTGCTTCTTACGATTAGCAAAAATATCGTTATAACTACATTTGTGCTCCTTTCATCTTATACGAGGCCTATGTTATGTGTGTTTCGTTTATCGATTAGACATTTTGCAAGGAATGTAACTTGGTCATGCATGTTGTTCTAATTAGGAAATTATTCGGCTGTAGACGTAAACAGGGTTGATGATATTAAGCCCAGAGATAACCTGTGCCGATAATTAAAGCTTTTAGCTGAATATTAGTATGGCCTCATTTCCGCAATAACAAATTCATGTAATAAATAGTAATTAATATGAACATTAGATACATATTAATGGATAGCAATATGTGCAATATGATGTGATTCAAAATATCTTTATGAAATTTCAAATCTCAATCAAAAATTGTTGTTCCACTTCATTAGAAAAATAGCCACTCTTGGGTTCAATGTTGGGGGTGCCCAAGCCCAAGTTTGGACCCAACTTTGAATAGACGCATTACATGAAACTATGTTCTTAATTGGATGAAAATTTTGAAAGACTTCATTACAGACTTAAATTCATGCGTCATGATTATAGTGGAAATCAATTATTGAATCAATCGAATGAATAATCACTCACGCCTATGACAGAACATAAAGTAGAGCTTTATAAGTTGGCATAAAAATACTGTAATGAAATAGGTTACACACGAAATAGTTCCTGATTATGAATCCTGAAAGCGACCCTGTATCTCAAAAGTTACTGAAGGTGGGATTTTTTACATCCTTTGGTGAGTGGCAACGGCATTTCAAGTAAATCAGTCAATCAAATATCTTCCCCAATGCAGCACAAATAGATCAATTAATTGCAATTATTCTATCACACCAATCAAATAATTGTCATTTTTTGAAAGCATTAATACAATTAAGTTATGATAACCCGTGAGGAGAGCATTCATTGACAGCGCAAATTAGCCGGCTAGCAGCTACTAATGCTGTCTTATTAACACAATACCCTCTAAACCTACCTCCTCGATTGATGGGGTGCATTCTTCAAATTGAAAATTTTTGATGTCTTACTGCATGGAGGATGCATTTGTTGAGTTTTTTGATGGATGACAAGTTTTCAATGTTCCAATAACTAAAGCTTTTGGGTAAACGATAAATTTGCTTACCAGAGAAAGTTGTTTCACCATTTGCCGCGCCTTCTACGCATTTCCATGACACGGCAATGAGCAATTACAATAGAAAACGTCAATCACCTATGACAGTGGTTTTTAAGACTTTGTCAGATAGTAATTAATCTCTGTAGTGTCTACATTGTAGACTTCTTCTGGGAATCATCGACAATCATCGTTAACAAGATGATCAGTATCATTTGATGCCCTTACTGTAGATGTCTACAGTGCGGATTGCGATTGAATAGCATTACAAGTGGCGTCGATATTATAAGCGATGATTTGATATAATTTATCAAATTGCAAGTCGACCAGTCATAAATTTTCTATCGCTTATTGTGTGTATCGGTCTCACTTTTTGTCTTTCTTTTGATGCACTGCGCATTCTTACTCAATTCTTTCTGTCTGATCATCAATGACTAAATTTAGGGCCACAGGCCTGTAGGTACAGCTATTAATATATATTCTGAATCATTTCAATATTGATGAGCTTTACGTGATGCAAAATTCATGTTTGGTGATAAACAAGTATCTCCTAAACGGATGTTGTCGATGGCTTGTAGGGACGTTGTAGATGGACGATACGGACGTTGTGGATGGCCAATCCTGACGTTGTGCATAGCTTATGCTGACGTTGTGCAATCAATTGTTGTACTATTTGACGTTTAGTGTTAAGTATCTCTACTTTACGAAGCACGGTTGACAATTTTCTTGAATTATGCTATCACGAAAAGTTCATCAATATTGAAATGATTTATAAATGATAATATTTACTAATAGCTATCTACTGACAGACCTGCGGCCCTAATTTAGTGACTGACGATCAAAGAGAAAGAATAGAGCAACACTGTACAGTACATCAAAAGAACGATAAAATGACACGACATTAGGATTCTGCTTCATCATCAGATAGATCTTATTCTGTAATCATCGGTTCAATTGCCCTGTCATGATATTCTTATCAATTTTAACTTAGCTCGTCATGTATCGCATGCCATCATTTACAGTTCTGTAAATTTCCATGTTTATGAAGATACAAATGACGAAAAAGAGAAAAGCCATTTAGCCCGTTAGTTGCAAATATTCGATGACAACAATCAATTGATTTTTGACGATGCCTGATTTGGAGTCAGCAGCGAATTGGCTAGATGTCAAGAATGGTTCATTATTACGATATATTATTTTTTTCAATCAGTCAATTTTTTACAAACTTTGCTCGCAGCTAGGACTCGGGAATTTATGTGTCTTAATTCTCCCTATCTATTAGGGAGAATCTTCTTTTATTGGATTTGAGTCTATGTTATGTATAGTGCCATGCAGTGGCGGTTTTCGTGATTTTTGGCTCAAGTGGGACACAAAAATGCATAAAAAAGCTGTAAATCTCGAGGAAAGAAATTGTTCATCCCACAATGCATTAAGGTTTCTTTACCTGTGTGTCTGTTGGTGAAAGCGGAATCAGGATTAGACCATGGGAGGCGCCGAGGCCTCCTTCGACACTGCCCATTTGCATATGCATGGATATCTCGATTAATACCTGGATTGGAAGCAGAAATATCATTTCTACATTAACATACTCTAATTATGCAGCTTTGCATCTAGCAATCAATGGATTTGATAAAGCAAATGTTATGAATCATCCGTTTTTTCTAAAGATAATAACGATTTTCCCATTTTTCCATCCAGATATGTTAGAATTTCCCATATGTGAAATCTCGAAAGCTTTGATGAATTTGAAACCAAAACTTTCCAGAACTACAGATTCTTTGCCGGCCTACCTATTAAAGGAAGCTGCACTCGAAATTTCTCCTTTTCTTGCAATGCTATTTGAGAAATCATTGTTGTGTGGTTTTATTCCTGATATCTGGAAACACGCGTTGGTTATTCCTGTATACAAGGGCAAAGGTCAACCATCCTCTCCCTCTGACTACAGACCTATTTCCCTCACCTCACATGTTTGCAAAGTAATGGAACGCTTAATTGCTAACAGAATGTTTGAATACCTTATTAGAAATTGGTTGCTAAATGATAATCAATTTGGCCTCTTAAAACGAAGATCCTCCCTTCTCTTACAATCTACATTTGACTGGATCGAATCTCTAATGAATGGTAAAAGGATGGACTGTGTATACATGTACATTGACATGGCCCGAGCCTTCGATTGTGTTGTGCATAGGAAATTGATTCTGAAACTGAAAGTTGTGGATTCAGTTATGAGCTTCTTAACTGGATTTCAATGTTTTTAAATGATCGATCTCGGGCTGTCTTGGTGGATAATTTTTTCTAATACTCTCCTTGTGGTAAGTGGGGTTCCCCAAGGTACTGTGCTTTGACCTCTGCTTTTCCTAATATATGTAAATGATATTTTTGAGTGTTTCGAATCAAGCACATCTGTGAAGTTATTTGCTGATGATTCCAAATTCTATCATTCCTGTGATGATGCCAGTACTCCTGCGTTCATTAATGGTCTAAAAAATTTTGAGATTTGGTGTCGTACGTTGCAACTTAATTTAGCCACTGACAAATGCTGTGTATTTTCTATTGGCAAAAGATTCTATTGAATGATTTTACCCTAAGATCTTTTAATTCTGTCAACGATTTGGGAATCCTCATTTCATCGGACCTAAAGTTTGGTTCTCATTGTGACAGAGTTGCTAGCAAAGCCTATTCTCGTGCCTACTGCCTTCTGAAAGGTTTTGCGTCACCTTTCAGAATTTAATGTCGATTTGTTGATCCGCGGCTACAAAGCCTTTGTTCGTCCTATTCTTGAGACAAATTCTCAAATAGTTAGTCCATATTTAAAGCGTGAAATCGATCGACTTGAACGTGTGCAGATATATTTTACTCGACAAGTTTGTAAACACCGATTCTATACGATCACCGACTAAAACTGTTGTCTATTGCTCCCCTTTGGAAGAGAAGAACTATGTTGGACCTTTGTTTCCTTTACAAAGCCTTCCACAGTTTCATAGACTTTGACTTTGATAAATTCTTTATTTCCGTCCCCTTTTCTCACTGTACACGTAATTTTACCAATAATCCGCTTCAACTAGTTTCCCGTACTTTCCCAAAACGTAATTATTTGAGCAATTTATTTTTTTCGTGTTTGCAAGGTTTGGAACAAATTACCTTTGTCGAGTGTTTTGGGTCCGTGAAGTTTTGCCTTCAAAAAATGTTTGAAGAATGAGCTTTAATTTTGTTATTGTGACGAGAGAAATATTTTTTATGCTCGTGACTTTTTTGGCCATGACTTGTTTTTCTGTAAATTACTTTGCGGAATAAATTTATCTTATCTTATCTTGACATCATTTTATGATTTGTATGAAGACAATTTAATATCTGTCGTGATTATCAGTTTTACCTCTCTGCCATGCCTCGTACATGCGCAGCTTTCGAATGCACATCAGGCTACAAATCAAAACCTGATAAAGTTCAGCTATTCAGTTTTCCAAAAATGGCAAAAAATCAAGAGTGCACTCGAACCCTGTGTCAATTGCTTTGTGCTATATGATCACTTCTCTGGCTAGCAGCTACAAAGATGTCGTTTACATGACCCCAGTTAGGAACATATGTTCGCAGTTGATTGTTCAGGGATTTTGGAATATTGTGCGTGACGTTTCGAGCATTCGATTCAACGTCGTAGCCGCTGTTTGTGACAATCATTCTGCAACTCGAAAAGCATTCCTCGATTTATTTGGTGATGAATGAGGATCTTCGATTCCAAATCCGCACAATAACAGTTTTCCAATATTTCTTCTTTTTGTCTCCACCCATAATATGAAAAATGTTTAAAACAATTTCCAAAAGCGCATTGAATTTCAATTTCCTGATGGTGATAACATTGTGACAGCCGAATTCAGTGACATTGAAAATCTTTACAAAGAAGAGAAAGATCATCCTTTGAAATTGGTCATTCATATCAGCAATCGACACCTACATCCAATCAATTTGGACAAATTATCCACAAAACCTGCCTTATCCATTTTCAATGAGAAGACTGTGAGTGCTTTGAATTTTTATTCGGACAATCTTGAAAAAGTTTGAAAGTCAACTGCTCTTTTTGTAAACAATTTTTTAAGGGTGTGGAATAAATATCCTAAATGTGAAGACCCCAACAACTGGTAAGAGGAAAAGAGATGCCTTAAGAGACACTGTTAAGCTCAATTATGATTGGAAGGTGCCGGCTCTTAAAGAATTTGTTGATTTCTTGGATCAGTGGAAGCTTAGTGGCGGATGTGGTTTATCGGATGAGACATTTTTGGCATGGCGCCATACATGCAAGTCTCTCGTTGGATTGTGTGATTATTTATTGAATGATGTTTGCATTTTATTTTACGTTTTATCAGGGAAACTTCAATCGGATCCACTTGAACGTCGCTTTGGTTGGTACCGTCAAATGTCAGGAGCCAATTATTGCATTTCTGTGCGACAACTTTTTGACAACGAAAGAAAAATCCGTGCTCAATCTCTAATTAGATTTTCCGGACTATCTCTTTTCGAAGTGGATTGCATTCAAAGCGCCTCATGCAGTGATGCTGAATGTGATGCAGCTGCTGAGGAGATATATAAATGGAATTCCAACTGATGATCGATTCGCTTGGGGACCATAATTTTAATTTGTTTACTTCAAGCATCAGTCGTGTAGGTTTAACCATGGATTCCTTAATAGTAGTGGCCGGGATGGGAAACTTGAAATTAGGGAAATACGGAAGAAGGGTCACTACCGCTCGCTCGCTAAAGGTGTGGATGGTAGCACGCAATTGATATTTGACATGCATAAGTACCTAATCGCCTTTTTTTTGTAATCATGTGCACTGTCTGCCTTGAGAGAACAAGCACATTCTTCGCATCACTACCTTTATATTATCAATACCACGAATATAATAACTAAAAAATTCATAGCTAATAGTTTATTAGCATTAAATGGACCTTCATCTCAAGAGGATAAACGTGTCTAAATTTTGCAGATCAATTTCAAATTATAATAGCAATACATTCTTTTATCCTTGGCTATCGATAAAAATGAAAACAATCAGAATCATAAAAGAAATCGCTTAGTGAATTGAAAAAGTGAATCCAACACAACGGAATTGACAATTGATATGTCATACAAAGTTATCTATTATCAGTGGTTGTCAACTGACTTTTCAAGAATCTCAGTTAAAACTAGGTTAACCAAGTTTACAGAAATTAACCAAGTTAAGTTAAACTCGGTTATACTGAGTTTTCAAAAAAAACTCGGTTATAACTCAGTAAAATAATTCGCTAAAACTCAGTTAACTCAGTTACATAAAAATCTCATGTAAACTGTCAGTTATGCAGTTTATTCATAACATGTATAAGCCCCCCAGTCAATAACTAAATTGGCGTATTGTTATAAGCGCTAATAATAACTTATAAAATAACCAACAACACAATAGGTAACAAAAAGAGAAAAGTAAGATGAAAACTTAGAAAATGAAAGCATTATCTTGTAAGGTTTAAGAACGTAACAAAAGAGCTGATCTAAATTCGCACAAAAATATAAGACTAGAATGACTGCTACTTATAAAAGTAACCAATGTGTAGACTTTCTATGGAAGGATGAGTCTGTATGTTTATACAAAAAAGATCTGTTTTAGCAGGCATAAGCCTGCTACAGCCTATATACCTAAACTAAGCTGTATAGCTTCAAAGTTGCGGTACATGATTTTGTCTATAATTGAGATCTAAACTTCATTACTTGTTGTAGCTAAGTTACAGCATCTTCCAGTATAAGCAAAATTATCTGATAATATCTAAAAGGGACATTCAGTAATTAATTGCTCAGCTTATCTCAACTTTGGTCTCGCGCATTTTTTACTCATCCCTGCCCACCCAAGGCACGAAGCCATGCTAGAAGCTAGGGATAGGACAGCGCGGCCGTTAGCCAACTGAGCTATACCCACCACCCAGTATGATACACAAGCTAAAATAATCTACGGAATGCACCACTGTAAATGAAGATGCTTTAAAAAATAAATTAGACATAAAATAATTCGACAAAACCATTTTCTATTCTTCTTCTGTTTCCTACCATAGCAGTTCCTAAAATCCGTATTCATACATCCAAGTGATTACATTTGCATCACTGCTATAACAGTTTATCAGAGAAGCGGTTTTTCTTTATATTTAGACTACGAAGCAAGCATAATATCATATAGAAAAACAATACAAAATATCACGCATTAGTATTACTTTGAACTGTGACATAAATCATCAAATTACGCTTCATGATAATGCGATCGAAGAAAGAGCATATTTATCACAACAAATACCTTCAAAAACAAAAGCCGGATAGAACAAATAAGGGAAGTTCAGAGGAAAGTTTTATTGTGTCGCAACATGACAGATGCCTCCAATAATTCCAACTTAAATGCACCTCTTCGAGCTTCGGAAGATGCCACAGACACAGACACATCCTCATATTCATTGCATTACTTTTGTTGTAGGCCTATGTGCAAAAATATATTTAATTCATGTCTAGAAATTTTTTAAAAAACTTTTATGCGTAGGTAAATTGTGACAAGCTTCACAAAATTAGATTATGTAACCTAAATATTTATAACCAGCGAACTCATTTCGCCTTGTTCGACTATTACCTTGTTGCTGTTTTCTTGAATTGTTAGAATACTCGCGTTCAATAATGAAGTCGTCGTTTCTAAAAACGTTTTGAAGCACAAAAAAAGCATTCTTTGCTTTATCCCGCGTGAATCCGTCATCTTGATGACGTACTCTTCCGTACAATTCATCAAAAATCTTTCGAAGTTTATGAAGTTGAAGAGAAACTCCAGGAGACTGATGTCGCAGAACACTTTTATAAAAAAATTGCAATTCGGAGCTGAGCACAGTTAGGCGTCGTCAAGCCTTCACATACGCGAAGTATAAAATGTGACTAAGGAAAGGAAGGCATGTAAACGTATATCTTATCGACTTTTCGTCTTATAATTCCTCATGAAGTTAAAGCTTTCAACCGTAATGTGTTGTAGAACGGGAACATTGTTTATTTATTTTGCTTGTTCCTCCCTTTGATTTGGCCACTGACCAACAGGCTGTAGGTTTCAATGTTCATCACTTGGTCAGAGGTTCTCTCTGTTTCGCGATAACGCACAGGTTTGAGGGAAAATCTGCTTCTCCAAAAGTGACCCTTCTTCCGTATAGCCGCGATGAGGGAAATTTCACAGTTTCCCATCCCGGCCACTACTATAAAGGAATCCATGGTTTAACGAATCCTGCTGATATTGCTTTCGATGCATGCGTCAAATGTTAGTTATTGTTTTCTTCCCTTAGATCAAATGATACATCTCTTCATCTTTTTATGTCTGGTAAAGATCAATGTCAAGAATGGTTGACCATTGTTGCGACATACCTAGATGAATTTCACACATGCGTTTAATGTGAAAATGGCCATGAATTTATGAAAAGTACGGTCATACGATATTTTTCTTTGTTTAATGAAAAACTTTATCAATCGCTAAATGACTATTTCGTGCAAAAGACCTATTCGAGCCCAAGGAAGAAGGCAAAATTGAGTGGTGCGACTAGCCGATTATGCTGATTCAACAGCTTTTTCACGCTTTTAATGTGTGATGAATTATGTTTAGTATATCATCATTTGACTTGAGATATACGGTAGATGTTTTGCTGATTCTGCTTAATCGAGGTGTTAAAGAGCTTGCGCTATTGTGAGACTGGTTTGCACATGAAATGTAAAGTAGCATCAATTAGCTGTAATGATTAATCAGCATAAGTGAGATTACTGTACAATTAATATCAGTAAAATAGGAGATGCATGGGTAGCGCTGTATAACATCTACCCATTTTCCGCCCACCAAATTACATTTCTTTTTTTCGAGGTCTTGCTCTCATAAGAACGTCAATGTAGAAGTGACATTTCTGCTTCCAATCCAGGTATTAATCAAGATATCCATGGCAACTATCTGAGCACTATCTGATCGGCACGCAACTAGTATACCTACATGGTTATGCAATAATGCGACGAGGAAGTTTGAAAATTTAAAAGCGGCTTGTACAACAGACTAGCCTTCAAAGAAATTTACGTTTGAAATGAAATACCGAACTGAAGTTCTTGGCTTTGATTAGATTCATGCTCGTTCAGACGAAATTCTGTACATGCGCATCTTCATTCTACTGAAAAGATGTTTCGATTGAAAATGAACACTTTTTTAAAATAAAAATGGGCGATAAAGAAATAAAATGAAATAGAAACAATTGTGCCTGTTTGTAATTTTATAAATAAAAAGCGCACAGAATGCTTTCGAAGTCATAATAAAGTTTATTGAAATTAGGAAGAAAAATGTAAACCTGACATGTTTCGACTGGTCTTGTCAAAGGTAACCCAGCATGTGAAATTACATTGAAAAATAGACATTTTTTAAGAAGGAGAAAGTTGAGATACAGGTCAACACGCGATAGCAGCGGCAGACTGTGAGTCACCCGATTACCATGGCAAGCGAAGATTAATCACATGGTCCTTTTGCTTGCACAGGTTGGGATTATCACGTCTAATAAACAATGCCTCGAGGATACGTAAAATGCGGTCATTGTAAGCGTGGCATACAATCTCAAACTTGCTGATAGGGTCATTCGGAACACTACAGCAACTGAGCACATGTTCAGTAATTGCAGAGCGAGAAATTCCTAAATGACCATTTAAGAACCACCTGGGTATGTGCTCCCGCGCTCGAACTGTCAGGGGTCGCGACGTCCGTCCAATATAGGTTGATCCACAACCATAGCGAAAAGAATAAATAACAGAAGACGTGGCGGCCACTGGCAGACGATCTTTAGGAGAAGCAACAGGAATACAGTTGGTCTTAAAAATAATTATGGGTTTTGCGGCAGGAGCAAACTTGGCCAGCAGTTCATCGATCGATTTGCGAATGAAAAGACTAGATTTGTCACCATAGAAAGGCAAGTTGACATAAATAGCCTTTCTTTCAGCGGTGGCAACAGAAACATTGTTGATCTCAGTGACTTTATATTGATCGATGAAGTGCTCAGGATAAGCATTAGACTTCAAAATAGCACGAATGGTATTGAATTCTTGGTCTAACATTTCATCAGAACAAATACGAAGCGCACGAATAAATAGAGAACGGACAAGGCCTCTTTTATAGGCAATGGGCACGAAACTGTGAAAACTCATGTAAACACCTGAAAAAGTTGGTTTACGGTGCACTGTGGTACACAGTTTCCCGTCAGGCATGCGTTGTATAGAAACATCAAGAAACGGTAGTCTGCCCTGCTCTTCACATTCATAAGTAAAATTTATATGAGGATGAAAGCTATTGAAAATGTCAAGTAAAGATTCTCCTGCCTCCCTGCTCCTCACAAGAGCGAACGTGTCGTCAACATAACGATAATACACATGACACAAGGAATCAATATGACTAGACAAACTACTCTCAAGGTTTCCCATGAAAATGTTGGCAAAGAGAGGGCCGAGAGCACTGCCCATGACTACACCGTCTACCTGACGGTAAAACTGACCGTCAAATAAAAATTGCACATTGCTAGAACACTTGTAAAGAAGCTCACTCAGAATGTCGGCAGGGATTCCACAAAGGTTAGGACACTTTCTTACCGTGTCAACAATGAGCCGGATAGTCTCACTAACACGGTTGACACGGTAACTCGGCCCTCTCTTTGCCAACATTTTCATGGGAAACCTTGAGAGTAGTTTGTCTAGTCATATTGATTCCTTGTGTCATGTGTATTATCGTTATGTTGACGACACGTTCGCTCTTGTGAGGAGCAGGGAGGCAGGAGAATCTTTACTTGACATTTTCAATAGCTTTCATCCTCATATAAATTTTACTTATGAATGTGAAGAGCAGGGCAGACTACCGTTTCTTGATGTTTCTATACAACGCATGCCTGACGGGAAACTGTGTACCACAGTGCACCGTAAACCAACTTTTTCAGGTGTTTACATGAGTTTTCACAGTTTCGTGCCCATTGCCTATAAAAGAGGCCTTGTCCGTTCTCTATTTATTCGTGCGCTTCGTATTTGTTCTGATGAAATGTTAGACCAAGAATTCAATACCATTCGTGCTATTTTGAAGTCTAATGCTTATCCTGAGCACTTCATCGATCAATATAAAGTCACTGAGATCAACAATGTTTCTGTTGCCACCGCTGAAAGAAAGGCTATTTATGTCAACTTGCCTTTCTATGGTGACAAATCTAGTCTTTTCATTCGCAAATCGATCGATGAACTGCTGGCCAAGTTTGCTCCTGCCGCAAAACCCATAATTATTTTTAAGACCAACTGTATTCCTGTTGCTTCTCCTAAAGATCGTCTGCCAGTGGCCGCCACGTCTTCTGTTATTTATTCTTTTCGCTATGGTTGTGGATCAACCTATATTGGACGGACGTCGCGACCCCTGACAGTTCGAGCGCGGGAGCACATACCCAGGTGGTTCTTAAATGGTCATTTAGGAATTTCTCGCTCTGCAATTACTGAACATGTGCTCAGTTGCTGTAGTGTTCCGAATGACCCTATCAGCAAGTTTGAGATTGTATGCCACGCTTACAATGACCGCATTTTACGTATCCTCGAGGCATTGTTTATTAGACGTGATAATCCCAACCTGTGCAAGCAAAAGGACCATGTGATTAATCTTCGCTTGCCATGGTAATCGGGTGACTCACAGTCTGCCGCTGCTATCGCGTGTTGACCTGTATCTCAACTTTCTCCTTCTTAAAAAATGTCTATCTTTCAATGTAATTTCACATGCTGGGTTACCTTTGACAAGACCAGTCGAAACATGTCAGGTTTACATTTTTCTTCCTAATTTCAATAAACTTTATTATGACTTCGAAAGCATTCTGTGCGCTTTTTATTTATAAAATGAAATAGTCAATATGTTTTCAGGACCTGAATGTCATATCCGTAGAGAGACTATTCGCATGCACGAGTGATCTACTAGATAGTCAGATACTACATTTTCTTATTCGCGACATGTGCCCTCTTTTTGATCAGATAACTAATAATTTTTTAACCAATATGTAGCGGCAGCTTCCATTTACATGATTATCAGCAGTGTTTTCAACTGACAGTGCACATTTAATGTGCACTGTCAGGATATGCAGGAAGACTTTTGCGCTCTCAATTTCTTATAAAAGTGATTTACTAAGAAGATTAAGGCTAACACAAAACTGTGCAGAACAAACAACTACCGGTGCAAGTAGTAGGGTCTATCACCCAGTAAGATTTTCAATCAGAATTTGAGTGTCAAATTCATATGAAACTCTACATCGTCAAGAACATCAACAGACAGGCAGACTATAGCTAATAGTACTCAAGGACAGTGTGATAATCAATAAACTTGAGCTACGATTTCACCAAGAAGCTTTCCTAAGCTATAATTTGAAGTGCATTTACAATATTAGCTATCATTCGAACAAGTGCGAAAATATGATATCTTTCTTGCAGAAGGAAGATGTGTAATCAGCGATTTCCTGTCTTACATAGTCGTCGAATAGTTGAATCTGTGAACTGCAAGGGAGTAGAAATTGCATGGATTATGGATTATCAATCAATTAATCGTCATTTTATGTGTGAGCAAGCTGCTATTGAAGGTCGTATGTGTAAACTGATGCGTTGGACGGTCATCTGTGCAAATTCATACATTGAAGGTAATCTGTGCAAATTCATGCATTAATGGTCGCATGTGCAACATTCATGAATGCATTGAAAGTCAGCTGTGTAGAATTTCGTAATGTGCTGCATAGCACACATTGAAGTAATTATGTGTATCTTCTATCATACAAGATGAGGAAGCTGAGGACTGCACCAAATGCCATTGATATAGACTCCTGGAAACAAGCATTTTGTGCTGATTAGGGTACGATGCAGCTATTCGCATGCTATTCCTTCCGAAATTCACAAAAATGTGTCATATTGTAGTTTGCTCCCCTATAGTCCGGGAGCTAGCGTGAAGTTGTGCAGGGAACGAGGTAGTACATAAAACTTTCACATAGCATAATACACCTCTAACCTACTGCAAAACTTCGCGTCTGCCGGATCAGATCATTTGCTTTTCAGAAATAGAGAGGATAACAAAATCCTATGTATTTCCAGTGGTAAAATTGTGACGTTTAAGGTGTTGACTCCATTTTTTCGAATTTTTGCTCATAAAAGTTACACAAATTGGTATTTTGTTGAACTGGTTATTATAGAAATCATCTACAGATCATAATCTTTCAAATGAGTTATTATTCAGTGACAGAGGATGAAGTAAAGTGTACAAACAGACACTTTTCGTTAAAGTATATCAACAATTGTCCTGAAATTTCTATGTTAAAATTTGCAGTTACACCAACGAAAAGTGTCTGTTTGTACACTTTACTTCATCCTCTGTCAATGAATGATAACTCATTTGAAAGATCATGATCTGTAGATGATTTCTATAATAACCAATTCAACAAAATACCAAATTGTGTAACTTTTATGAGCAAAAATTCGAAAAAATGGAGTCAACACCTTAAATGTCACAATTTTACCATTGGAAATACATAGGATTTTGTTATCCTCTCTATTTCTGAAAAGCAAATGATCTGATCCGGCAGACGCGAAGTTTTGCAGTAGGTTAGAGGTGTATTATGCTATGTGAAAGTTTTATGTACTACCTCGTTCCCTGCACAACTTCACGCTAGCTCCCGGACTACTAGCGTTATCGATCGGACGTAAAGATTTTCAATTTGGTGACATGCGTTTTCAATATGATGTCGTGTCACCTGCAGATACTTGTGATGACCGCCTTGACTTAACTGTTGTTTCAATTTAAGTCTCTGATTTATGAAGTCTATGCGTAATTTTAGAAATGAAGATATTCACTCTAAAAATTTCCATGGATACTCACTTCCCAAAATTTCAATGGAAAAGTTATTTTTCAGAAAATCTGAACTTTTGCTTTAATGTAACCAAAACCTTGCATATATTTTCATTAGACAGCATTTTTCTCAAGTATTCTTTATCAATTTATAATTAACCTAATAGTTAAAAGCTGTTTTTAGTGCAGTCCTATTTGCACACGAGCACGTTTTTGAAAAGTTGACGATGAGGGTCATATAGAACCACCCAGGATGAGGCACTTTGAACATGGTTCATAGTGCCCACTTCGATACTCATATATTATTTTATTGAGTGAACGAAGCAATTTTAAGGTTTGACATGTGATAATGTTACATTGGTCTACAACACTATCGAACTAACTATTTAGAAATATTTGAGCAGTTATGGCATTCGTTTTCATGTGTTGAAACTCTTTTCGAGATCAAATCATCAGGCAGCATATCGAATAACTATTATTGAAAAAATTGATGCGCCAATAAAAAAAGCAGTAATCTCAAGCAAACTGATGTGGCTTTGAATACACTGGAACCTCCCTTGCTGGTCAAGCGAATTGAATTGCTAATGCTAATTTCTTAGCTTTTTCTTAGGCCTGCTCGTGTCTTGCATGTCAACATGCAATGTGGTCTGCAGGCATGCTTTAATTAATCATCACAATGATAAATGTAATATCAATGTATATCAATACATTTAGCATTAATGCTAATCATTTAGCATTAATGCATGCTTATCACGAATTAAGCTACAAATCTGAGAACTCTGATAGTCAATGGACATTTTTCAATTTGAAATTAGCATGCATTTTTTCAGGTCAAGGATATGCCATCATTTTTGCCAATAAAATCTCTAGCTATGAATTTTGTTGTTTGATTTTGATAATTTATGAACTGAAGCTGTAAATCTGATTTTCTGATGATTCTGACTTTTTTCATTTGAGTTCAATTTTGTTTCATTTGATTTATTCAAACTGTTGAAAAAAGTTCAAAAACATGTTCAATGTGCCCCACGCTCCCCTACTCTAAGACCACACATCATTTGGAACTTTTAGATGTTCTTATGTCGGACGAATGTCGGAGATTTTCTGTTTTTCTTATCATGTAGGATATCTGCATAATCCCGCTAATCTGAGTATTCAATTATTCAGATGACCACATGACTTAGATGACATTAATGACGGTTTACGTTAAGCGAGACATTTTATATTAAACAATATGGAGTTAGAGGAGACGTAATCAGGCGAAAAGAGTGCAGTAAGAGATCATCATTAGGATGAATTGCATGATTTGAGACTTTTGCTAAGACACTAGGCAACATAAACTGCAATTTCCTATTCAATCAAGCACATGATTTCCTTGTCCTATCACCTTCATCCCTGCATTGCCCCCCTGCACCCACTCTCCGCTCGACGTTCCATTGACTCCGTCTTAGTTCGGTACCTGTCCTATCACCTTTATCCTTCCATTGCCCTGCACCCACTCTCCGCGGAATCACGTCGCCACCTGTCGGTGAAAAAGATCTCATCATAAACTCACTGGGATTTGGACAGTCGCCATCCATCTCAGCAGCGTATGAAGACGCCTGCGTGCGTCTCCAACCGCGATCAACAAGTCAGGGAAAGAATAGAGCGATGATGTCATCAGGTGTATTGTTTTCGTCTCGGTAGCAGCAGAAAACGTAGTGCACGTCTGCATTGTTGGCCATTCACTCAGGATTACAGCAGCAATGTCTAACCGGTCCATCATCTCAATCTCTTCCATTCTCGCTTTCATCCTTTTCTTCTCCAATGAAGGTAAGAGCTCTTGCAAGAAATGCGAAGTATTGGACACATGCCAAAATTTAAGCGCCTCATGACGGTCGTTTCTATTCTCTTCAAGAAGTTAGTTGGAATTTGTCCTAGTGACTAGTGATCGCTGTTCCCTATCTGTAGGTGTCTTAAGAATAGACGCCTACGTGACCGTGAATTATTTCTAATCTGAAAATCTTGACAGTGATATCGGGTTTGGCACCAAATTGACTCATACATCCGAAATTTTAATGCACTATCAAATCCCCAGTTGTTCGCAGAGGTTGCAATCTTAGGATCATATGGATTTGAAATCCCGATTCACATGATCCTTAGATAAATTTAGTAGTCATTTTAGTAGAACCGGTAATAGACGGATATATTTTACTAGTAATTTTGTACTTTTTACCATTTCACCTGTAAAAACTGAATTTCGTAACATTTCCGATATTTTTCATTGAATTGCTAGTTGAACATTGATATTACAGATGTGCTGGTGTACATGCACGTGTATGCTTGACGATCGTCCGAAATGCCTTCTCATCATAGTAGGCCTCCAGGTACACATGCACTAAGAAGTTTTCAGAAAATAGTGAGGATTATAGAATTGTTTCTTTTAAAACTATCAAATTTCCAACTTCGATTCTTTCCATCATTACTGGTAGGAGCCACGAACAAGGAAAGACATCATCGAGTCTGTCAATAAATTGCCAGATTCAATTCGAGTTGTGTTATGGCCTTGTGTTAGACTCGATGAAGTCGCACATCAGCCAAAATTTTGCTCTCTAGCCTATAAATTGAAAAGTTCTATTCTTATGCGTTAATATTTTTCCGAAATGGATCGCAGTTTAATAGTCTGTACCTGTTAAACTATATTTGCTAACTTGTACCTTTGTACCGTAGTTAGTAAATACATGGTGGATGTAGTAAAGATGGTCGTCGGGTCACATGACTTTTGAAAACCGACTCGAAAAAAAGACAATCCGAACCCAAAGTCAGGTTGAGATAGAGACATTTTACCCGAACCCGCCAAGAAAATATCAGAACCCGACCCTACCCTATCAGAATATCCGATGTAATATCCGATAATCATTCATGATGTTATGATAACACTCGTGCGACCTGAAAATGATTGTATTACAAAAATCAATGCATTATTAGAGATAGAAGAGCCTATCGTTCTAAGTTCAAATCGACATAAAAGACCGTAGGTAGTCTATCGGAAGGACATAGTAGTAGGGTTCTAGAAAAGTTGGAAAAGCCGTAAAAATATGAGCAAAGTAAAGAGAAATTCATCCAAATATTATGAAATTCTATGAAATAATAACACAGATGCTTAGAAATGTATTAGTTGTTTCAGCGATCTATCTACCGTCTGTTTTGTTTACAGTGTTGGGATATATTCATCGTTTAATCACAGCAGAGAAACATTATTTTAATCGGATTTCGATATTTATTTGCACAGAGGAGGGTAAGCAAGGGTGAACACTGTGTTATTCACCAGTAAGTTATCTATTTATCTTTAATAATTCCTCTATCTTTTTATTAATTCCCAATGTGAGGATCAGCCAGACTATGGATATCATGCATATACACATAACATAATCAAATTTTAGTACAAATGCCTATATTATGTTAGGAACTAATGTCAGCAATCACTCACCTGAAAAGGATCACGCATCATTTTTGCTCCACGTATCTGACGCTAATATGTCATTCCATACTCCAGAAAGCGTTAGTCGTCGATAGTTTGTAGTATGGGATATCATTAATTTGACAATTGCTTTGTCATTTTGTGAATGAAAAAGAATAAGAGTATATGCCTTCATCGCTTTAGTATATTTCTGAAGCAACTTCGATTTGAATTAAATATAAATGCTATATGACAACAAATCTAAAAGGGAATATGCAAGCAAGAAATAGCGCGAGAAAATGCCATGACAATTCCCTTTATTATTTTATTAGAACAATGCAGAAAGTCTAAGTATTGTTGAAAACAATTGCAGATGCTATTGCGCTACATATGAGAACTTTTCTGCGAATTATAAACAAACTTATCTGAGAAATAGATATACACAGGTTCCACCAGATCTTAAAATTTTAAGCCCGGTTTTTCGGATTTGTGTTAAAGAGACTAGACTTTTCTACCCGAACTTTCGGTTTCGGGTAGGATCGCTCAAATTTATTAGATTGACTGAAAGTATACTAGTTTCCATAATACGTATATTTTTACAGAATTCCAACTATTTCAAGTGCATTCTTAGCCCTCTTTTACCCCGATGGAGTGGAGAGACATTCTTTGATGCTGTTCCGAAACTGATAGCAACGATTCTAGTTTTTTGTGACTTTTAGTTTTTCCGTATTTCTGGTATTCAATTCAAATTTTATCTGTTTTGATTGGTGGAAACATCAAAAATTGACTGGCCTCAGGAATATTTAAAAACTTAATTTTTCGTCAATTTCTTGTAAAATGATACATCTTTATCAACTTTAATCACTTATAAACCATTGATAAAGTACTTATGAATTTATAATGAACACAATGCATTTGTGTAATTAAATTATTACTCTGATATGATAAAAATACTATTATTAACAGAAATAACACATAAACACTACTCGCAATAGGCTTATAAGTAATACTGTCAGTTTTCTCGCTACAAAAACGGGATCCCTTTTTGATCGGATTAGTGTATTCCAAGTATATAATGGAGATTATCATGCCTCACAATATTTTTAATGCATTATTTGCAGATGTGCAATTGGTGTTTTTTCTGCTCAATATATAGCTGACTATCTATTCAAACAACAGGTCCGAAAGCCTGCTGAGTCCACAGGCCTGCCTTCAAAGGAGGTCAGAATCGTCACACAGGTCAGACACAATTAAGGTAGAAGATTTCATGTCTGAATCATTTGTCTGGAACATAGTTGTATACCTCGAAAACATGTATTCAGAGGAATTCGTAGAAATACTTCAAATGAAGGAGCTACCATGAAGTTACTTTACAGTAGTTGGACCTCACGATATTTAAGAATAGCGATAGATCTATTTGACCTGCATGTACATGTAGATCTATGCTGCAACTCATAATTACGCGTCCATCACATTTTAAGCATTTGTCCATCACTACATTGGAGCCCGCTATTCGACATACGAAAATGCTCTACTTTGACTTATAAGATAGTCCAAACATCAAAACTGAACTATGCTTACATAATAATAGGTTTTATCCGAAATATGTCTGAAACTTTGGTTATGCTTTGGACTCTCTGTATATCTAACAAGTTTGTAAAATGTATGTCAGATGTGAAAGTAAAAATTGAAATGACTATATTGTGGAAATTTGCAATGCTCCGCAAAAATGTTAGCAGCTTGCTGGGAATTTCAAGATTCCTTACATTATGGGAAAACTCCAGTTAGACAATATAATGTGTTATTGTTTATAGTTCGATTTTTTTAAATTGAAGTAAAACTTATTTATATTTATGCTTTTGAGGTATGCACATCTCGAGCATTTTGTATAGGCCCATATGGCACCTGAAAATTCGCTTGACTGCTTCGTTTATCCGGATCGACCTTTTGATTCAAACCATCCGGATAATCAAAGATACTGTATGTACGGCTTTGTTATCTGTGCACAGAAATTGAAGCATCATCAAGAAGCAATGTCTCCGCACATCTGGTGCTATGATGTTCTTTTTCTTCCATTCTAATTTGCTGATCGAAAAAGCAAATCAGAAAAGCGTGTTGCTTAATTTATCCATCGTAAAAGGAGAGAGATCATTCTCATAGATCATGTCTCAGCATTGCATCCTCAATTTGAATCATAACTGTCGTGTAGGGCGAAAAATTTCTAAGAGAAGAGAAAAATGCGATAACCTGACAAATACTAAAAAAAGAAGAAGGAAATATAGGTTCAAGGTGAAGCGCAATACCGCTGTTGAGTGAAATGAGATAATACAAGTAATAATTTTCCATTTACCAGATTTGTTAAGGCATTTCGGATTTGTGAAAGACATTTCGGCTGAGCCGTCAAATGAAACAGAACACATTTAACACATAGGTCGGTCATGAGTAGATATTGCATTACAATACAATTTAGAAGAAAATAAAAATAACGTAGACATACAAGTATAAGCTCAATATCTACACATTTTTTATGTACACCAAAGAGAATAAGATGAAAAACTGTCAATTTTCAGCAAGTTTTCAAATGAACGCCATTAAGTCCATCATTAAACACAACTAGAGTGTAAAACACGACCATTAACATGATGGACTACATAATCTAGAATAAATTTTTCAAATCAATGATGATTATTTATCATGAACATTTTTCATGATATCAGTGCCCTTAGAACTCATGATAGAGTCTTGAGAAATTTATGCCTCTGCACAATGAAAGTATATCAGTGAAAATCTGTTAATCAGGTCATTAGTCATCACTATCAGACAGTCGGTCAGTCAGTCACGAATTTCATTATGTAGTGAATTATTTATCATTTCATACTTCCAACTTGCATTTTAGATCATAAAAAATAATTGCAATTTAATTGGACCAATTAATTGATTGATAATTCGTATCTAATTATTACTTGATTGAAAAATAAAAATCAATTACAATTAATTGGATCAGTGTCCATAAATTCCTCCATAAATGTTAGCACTTAGCAGTATTCATATGTTTTTGAAAATTCACCTTAAACATTTGTACCAAAGTAATTATGTAAGGGAAGCATGCTACCTATTTAAACACTTTGATTTGTACATTCAAACTCCATTTAGGTCTACACACACTCTTTTGAGACAAACTTCAATTTGATAATTAAAAATCGCAAGCGAACAGACTGCATACACGCATGTTATACATACTTTAGCTTAGTTTTTCTACCACCGAGAAATATAATTCTCTGCATTAGGGAACATATTGAGCCAGATATCGCTCGTCGTCTTAATTACAAGTAATTGATTGATAAAGTTCCAATTAAAAATTAATTGATTGATAAATTTCCAATTAAAAATTAATTGATTGATAAATTTCCAATTAAAATTAATGATTGATGGAAACATAATTGATTTTTCATGTACCAATCAATTATTTACAATCCCTGGGTCACAGAATTAGATTGTTCAATTGCTAAACGAGTGGAGGAAGTTGCCTTTTTCTGTGCATGTGTCAATGATTGTGAATTTTGAAATTTGTCTTTAGATTTTGTGATGTTCATTCAGCGCTCTGAGCCACCTTGGGTATGCAAGTAAGCGTGTCTAATATCAATTGAGGATTGTCTTAGCTTAGTCGATGAACCCATTAAAGGAGGAAACCTGCATGATCTAAAGAAGCGATCCCATTAATTCTGAATCATTCATAAAGTCATCGCTACATTCTTGTATTCGGGTAATTAGATAGTGATCGATAAAGTGATGTCTAATAAGTAGGGTAACCCAAATATATCCTTAAATCAACAATTTTTATTGCTGTATGTATGGAAAAGTCCCGTTAGCTTTGTTTAGTCAAATGAACAGTTGGATTATTTAATTATGTCTAGCTACTCGTACTTAGATTATGCTTTGGCACAGATAGGAATAATCAACTCATTAAAAACATTTTTATCAAATAAGACACACCTTTCTGAGTCCCGTCGTATCAGAAAATCATTCAAGAAAAGGGAAATACTGCAGCTTGTAAAAGATTTTTAGCCTATAACAAAACACATATGTCCGCTATCCGAGTTGATGTTTTCATCGATGTTTTATGATTGCTTTCTATAGTACAAGTAAGCGGCATTTTAGAAAATCAAAGAAAATCAAAAAAGAAGTTTTATAAGTTATTTTTTTAATTTCTGTGACACGTGACTCAGAAAACACACACACTTTTTCCTACTTTCCGCCTTATTTCGCATATGGTGGATTGTCTCTTTCATCTCATAGGAACATCATATTCGAAAAGATGCATGAAAATACGTATTCTTGCACTAGATTTATTTTCTATTCTTTAATCTTTGTATATGCTAGTAATTGGACAAGCCTCGAAACCATTTAAAGAAACACAATACGGAAATATTGAACTATCGGGTGAGGCCAAGGCCAGTTTTAGCAAAATAGGACCAGTAGATAGAGAGTGCATAAAGTCGAAGCCTATATATTGATGACGATAAGGTAGACATCTTAAATGCTCAGTTGAGCAGTTGATTTTTCACTTAATTCGAGATGAGATATTATATTCTGTAAACCTGTATTTGTGGCTTGTAGAAAGGCAATGCAGAGATTTCGCATTGTTTTGTAATTGTTTTCAATGTATTTCCGAATTGTTTCCAATATGTTTCCGAATTGTTTTCAATGTGTTTTCCGAATTGCTACCAATAAGTATTTAATCCCGGTGTCGTTCGGAGCCGGTTTTGCCAAAATTCGCCGAAAATTAATGCCGATTCTTATACCGGAACCGAAATGTTTTACATCAGAAATAAGATTTAGAGTCAAGTTCAAGACATAGGCCTAAATGTAATAATGTAATAGATGTTTTCTAATCGAGCATTGTGTTAGTGCTTACGTAGAAGCTATCAACAGTTCCACTTGGCCATCACAGATGTAATATCTCTTCTGACTGCACTTCCTTGAAATTTGGGAATATATAAGTATTAAACCCCGTTATCAATGCTATGACTGGTTATTTCCTCTTCAATCTGGATTCTGTATCAATGTATTTGCTGTGTTGGCATCAACCATACATTTTCTATTTGATTATCAACTAACTATCATTTTTATCGTTCTTTTCAGTTCGGGGATGCAGCTATATGCCGGTTACAATCATCAAAACCATAGAAGAAAACGCGACAGTCGGTGAGTTTATTATTCACTCATTCGGTCATCAAATATGTAATATAACCAATTTTCTTTCAGGAACTGTTTTACCAATTTTGGATAGCAACGTCACCATTGCATCGAACGAGGATTTTTATGTGATCACAGCCACTCCTACTCCCTTCCCTTTTACATTCATAGCGGCGAATGTCACCATCAACCTCACACTGAGTTTGGACAGAGAAACGAACCCTTCGTATCTCCTAAATATTGCCTGTAGGGTACGTTTCGCTTTTGATTCACAATTTTAATCGGGAAAAACAGCACTAGACCCTAAACAAATAAGAACACAAGGAATTCGGTTTTTTGATAGATGCTAATCTTTCTCTATTATAAATTAAATTTTTGAGGCTGTGCATCTTAAATGTACAGGACCGCGCTTGGTCGGGTTTGAGCGTCCAGGATTAAGCGGTCGAAACGCGATCGTCCTGACCAAGTTCCTGTTGATGACCTTATTAGAAATAGTCAAATATTTGTATGCATATTTTGCAGAATTCTATTTCACGTTTTAGCTTAAGGAACTAATATTAATTCTTTTGCACACTGTTAGATTTTAGATAGCGTAATTTCGCTGTGTTAGCTAGATCTGGTATTTTGATTGGAAACAGACCTGTCCTCTTATCATCTGAATGGGCAGACTGTTAAATAGGATCTTTTCAATATACAAGTGATAAACATAATTTTGAACAGAACAACTTACTCGCCAATTCATTCCACATGAGGAGAGAAGAAGCGTTGTTTGTCCTTCTAGTAAGTATTTTTAAAATTTTTAGACATTTTAGGATATAAAAATTTTCTTTTAAATCATATTTTGTACCTATGGAAAATTAACTAGTCATTACCTTGTTTTTTTTTAACTTTGTTACCTTGACGCACTTTGCTACGTTGAATTATCATTGATTTATACATGTCTAAAAATTCCAAGTATGAACAGTGACCAAACTTATTAATTTTCAACTAAGGAAGAGACCATGGGGCATGTTTCGGTCCATTGAGTCCCAAGGTGTAATCGGTCCACTGTCTTTGGGGAGTTTTTCGTACACAAACCTGCCCGTGCCTGAAAAAGTTAGATTAGGCTATGTCTGCACGACCAAGGCGTAACAGACAGCCGCTGCAGTGATCTAAAATAATACGATAACAATAGCCCTTTAAACCAAAAATTACATGATTTAGTAATTTTTCTTCTCATGTTGGAATACATAAGAGATAAAACACAGAAATAACTATAATATTATTATCAACTACTTATTCTTGAAAATGCATCTATGGTATTTGGCGGAATGCGTTTTAAGTGTCGATCGACTATCTGCAACAAAAAAGAATACATTTTCAGTGCATTTTATCTATCACAATCAATGTTCCTGAGCATACCGGCCTTGGAGCTGAAATTTCTGGATTAAACGGTCCCGTGTCGGGCACATTTGCGAATGTGATTTAGCCGATTTAGCTTCATTCAATCAGTCAGTAGGACTGATCACATGCACGATGCTAGTTTCATTGGCTCATCAACAGATGTAACAATGGCCTTGTGGCTAGCATGCATGCTTGTGCGTCCTTTTGCTTCAACGTTGATAGTTAAAATCTGTCCGGTCACTGAGGGGACATTTTCATAGACAACCTTATTTTCATGGAAACTTTGGCTTCTCGATATTATTTCTCTTCTAAGTCACAAATGGTATTGCCGAAACCCCACTTTTGGAGTCAACATAACGTGGTGTTTGTGAAACCTCCTACTCAGCTATTGATATCTAGCACAAGATCCTTATTTTCAAAATGCATTGCAGCCATGACTCAATAGCCGACTGATATGTCGGATATCTTCAATCTAATTACGGAGGTCATACAATGAGTTTATTGATTAGATGTATCTTTTCACATATTAGAGAACTTATTTTGCTTTTTCCTGAAAAGTGATTTTGGGTGTAAAAGCAAGATCCACAATTGTTAGATCTGGTTAGCTGATCCAGATACTAATTTCTTCCACAATCGACTATTTTCACACTGCTTAATGTCTGTATATTCTCACATACATCGATTGAAAATTTTCTTGTATTACAGCAAAACAGTATAAAATTGAAGGAAACGCTGGTGATAATTCGGTTGTTGGATATTGATGATACAAGTCCAGAATGGGTATCTCCGCCATACACGACGTCTCTCAATGAAGGCAATCTACCAAACGTTGAACTCACCTTCCCTGCACCTTTACAACGTCCCCAGATTACGGACAGAGACGATTTTGGGTCACAAACCTTCCGAATCGAAATAGTTCCAGACAATTATTCGGTGAGAACTTGTATTAATATCATCGTCTCCAAAGTACATGTATAAGATTTTAAGTAAACAATAATTGTTGGAAAATGACAGCTTAACTCTATTTATTGATTCTCTATCATAATTTTTGGTGTTTTCTAAAACAAAATGTCTTTTTTGACATCATCTAATCTTTTAGTATTCGACATTCGTCATGGATATCGACAAAAAATGTTTGAAACTTGATTTCACTGATTACTAAGACAGCAAACGATTTTAGAGCAGTCATACAGCCATCCAAAACGACAAAAAGCAACTACTCAAATATAAGGCACACCCACCACCACGGTACATACCTAGCACACGGACAAGCCGACAAAATCATTACCTCACCACCTTCAGCAAACACTGGACATAGAAATGTGAAAGAATTGCGCGCTGATCTTGATTTGTACACAAATCCCAAAACACAAAAAGTCTTTATCCACTTGTATTGATGGTGGCAGCAGATTGATATTCATGTTTATTAGCTCACTCTCAAAACCGCTATGTCAGACATTGCAGCTTGCCATTACATAATCCGGTGTGTTCCACTGATATGAACCGAGGAAGGCCTCTGGACATGTCCTCGCAATCCTTGTAACTTTTGAGCTTTATTTCTTTTTTGACAGTACAAGTGGATGAAGAATTTGCTTAAGGATTTGTGTACTAATCAATATAAACACTAGACAGACGCACACGCAGAGCACAGGCGCAACTCCGCACCAGCAAGTCACCCTTAGAAGAATAACTACTTAATATTAACTCATCTGTCCATTCTTCTCCTCTTTGTCCACTCTATAAATCACAACCACACATACACATGCACACGGCGATCACTCCTAGGGAACTGTGGGTTGTCCGTAGGTTAGCGGATCTCATCTGCCGCTGGGAGCGGGCAATTGGCCCGCCCAACACCTGATGGCCCCTGCACCCCCTCCTGATAGCACGGAGTGGATGATTTGACACGACTACCACCAGCACAGCAATTTTACAGAAACTGTAGGGAAGGTACCATATCTCTTTTCAATAAAAAGTACTATTTGGGGAGTGAAGTAAATTTGGGATAATTCAGTCACGTCTATACTTGTCCCAAAACAATTTTTTGCAGGATGCTGTCAACTACACGTAGGTTTTAGACCCATTACAGCAGTGTCAGCCTTCTACGTTGTCCTGCAGGAAAGAGTTGAGGAATGAAGTCACACAACCAGCAATTTCTTGCACTGACTTCTGCTTGACAACATTTGTATTCATCATGTTTGTCTGGCGCTACTGATTCCAAAAATAATAATACATTCTAGAACCAGTGTTGTCATGGAACACGAATTTTCATTCCTAAATCTGTCCCATATCACAGAAATCTCTACGGGAACTCTGTGGGAATCCGCAAACAGCAAGAATGCATCATTTTATACAGCACTTTTAAAAATGTTACTAGTGTAGCACATGATTTACATGAATGATGCATGTCAAGTACGGTACGCTCCTATGACAATGTATCTCCGAAGATAAATCTATTGATAAGAATATTTACTTCTGATTTGCCGATAATATTCACATTAATTGCTATTAATAAGCCTTCCCTAGCAACAGTCACATTACCATATAGCCTATACTACATGCATTTATATACCGGCAGATTTGCTAATATTTTGTAAGCGTCACAAGACCGATGATTTGAATCAATTGATACCTGATTATGCTTATTATGCCGAATTCTTTGACGATAAGACACACAGATTGCGAACAAACTTCCTTAAGACATGTGATGACCCAAACCATCCCCTTTGTCACTATGTCTCAAAGAAACTGAAAAGAACGCAACACTTCCGTTTGGAACTCCCAAAGACTCAGAGACGAGCTATCTCCTATTTTCATTGCTCTTGTCGCCGCCATAACTCAACGTTATGATTTGAGTTATCTTTCTCTCTCTTTCTTCCTTCAAGCCGATACCACAGTTACTTTTCTAGTTATTAGTATAATGCTCACACATCCTTATAGCTGAGCTGTAAACTTATTGTGTACAAAATGATTTCATTTATTTTAAATATACACCTACTTACTGACAGCAAGTGGTTAATGTTCGTGGCTTGGCCATGTATTGGTCCTTCCGTGCAAGTGCAATGAAAGAGTGCTGTTTATCTATCGTTCATCGTCGAGTAATGGAGTGGAATGTAGATAGCCCGACTGTAGCGAGAACAGGTTAACTTATCATTTTATCTCAAGCTAAATCTTTACAATTAATCATTGTCAACACGACTCCAACTGTAAAAGCGACACGACACGATGACACGCCTCAACACAACACGAAACACGATCGTGTTCCTGTCACGAACGCAGATATCTACTGTCGAGCAAGCCGATAACCCCTTTACATCAACGACTTCGATTACAGTTGCAAAGTAGCTTGATAAAGCGCAAGATGATAATCATTTTCTAGCAATGATGCTCAGAATTCTAAGATGTTCCTCTATTATGGGACGCTTCCCACTGACTGACCACTCAATTCATGCACATGATAAATTTGATATTCACTTTTCAGAGTTCCTTCGAAATTACAAATCCAGTAACTCAAACGGTAAGTGATTGGTAGGAGCAACAGAATTTGTATTTTCATCGCTTCCATCATTTTCAGCCAAACTTTCGTGTAAAGACGACTCTCGATTATGAAATCAAAAGTGTCTACAATCTAACACTGAAGTTTCTGGTAAGTTTAAACAGCTATCATATGGGGATGTTAGGAAATCTAATTAAGAAAACCATTTTCTGTGAGTAATGTTGCTGTAATTGATACGATCACTGCGAATTACTTCTTCTCTGAATCTCTATTGAAGATAGTCAGGACTAGGCAAACCATAGATTAGTTGCTCTCAGGACCAGACAAACCATGGATGAGCTATTCTCAGGACCAGGCAAACCATGGATGAGCTATTCTCAGGACCAGGCAAACCATGGATGAGCTATTCTTAGGACCAGGCAAACCATAGATGAGCTATTCTCAGGACCAGGCAAACCATGGATGAGCTATTCTCAGGACCAGGCAAACCATAGATGAGCTATTCTCAGGACCAGGCAAACCATGGATGAGCTATTCTCAGGACCAGGCAAACCATAGATGAGCTATTCTCAGGACCAGGCAAACCATGGATGAGCTATTCTCAGGACCAGGCAAACCATAGATGAGCTATTCTCAGGACCAGGCAAACCATAGATGAGCTATTCTCAGGACCAGGCAAACCATGGATGAGCTATTCTCAGGACCAGGCAAACCATGGATGAGCTATTCTCAGGACCAGGCAAACCATAGATGAGCTATTCTCAGGACCAGGCAAACCATAGATGAGCTATTCTCAGGACCAGGCAAACCATCGTAGATGAGCTATTCTCAGGACCAGGCAAACCATAGATGAGCTATTCTCAGGACCAGGCAAACCATGGATGAGCTATTCTCAGGACCAGGCAAACCATAGATGAGCTATTCTCAGGACCAGGCAAACCATAGATGAGCTATTCTCAGGACCAGGCAAACCATGGATGAGCTATTCTCAGGACCAGGCAAACCATGGATGAGCTATTCTCAGGACCAGGCAAACCATGGATGAGCTATTCTCAGGACCAGGCAAACCATAAACCATAGATGAGCTATTCTCAGGACCAGGCAAACCATGGATGAGCTATTCTCAGGACCAGGCAAACCATGGATGAGCTATTCTCAGGACCAGGCAAACCATAAACCATAGATGAGCTATTCTCAGGACCAGGCAAACCATGGATGAGCTATTCTCAGGACCAGGCAAACCATGGATGAGCTATTCTCAGGACCAGGCAAACCATGGATGAGCTATTTTCAGGACCAGGCAAACCATGGATGAGCTATTCTCAGGACCAGGCAAACCATAGATGAGCTATTCTCAGGACCAGGCAAACCATGGATGAGCTATTCTCAGGACCAGGCAAACCATAAACCATAGATGAGCTATTCTCAGGACCAGGCAAACCATAGATGAGCTATTCTCAGGACCAGGCAAACCATGGATGAGCTATTCTCAGGACCAGGCAAACCATAGATGAGCTATTCTCAGGACCAGGCAAACCATAGATGAGCTATTCTCAGGACCAGGCAAACCATGGATGAGCTATTCTCAGGACCAGGCAAACCATGGATGAGCTATTTTCAGGACCAGGCAAACCATGGATGAGCTATTCTCAGGACCAGGCAAACCATGGATGAGCTATTCTCAGGACCAGGCAAACCATAGATGAGCTATTCTCAGGACCAGGCAAACCATGGATGAGCTATTCTCAGGACCAGGCAAACCATGGATGAGCTATTCTCAGGACCAGGCAAACCATAGATGAGTCAATCATTTTCGAAACCAATAATCTACTCTTTAATGGTGTCAGACAATTGTGCTCGAATTTTCATAGAAATCACCGATAATTGAGAATCAAATTAGCAAGGGCTAACCTTAGGCGAAACACAATTAATAATGAATTAAATCACAAATCGAACTATTCAGTAAGGAAAACCAAACACAAATGTAAATGTTGATAATATTCAAATGGTAGGTAATGAAAAAAATGACTGTGTAAATATAAGTAGAGTAAGAAAAAATTGATAACTTACTCGAGAACTCCTGCCTGTGGCAGTTTAGTAATTGCGGAATTTGCTTATACAAGAAGACACATTGAATTCAAATTGTTTGTCTATTATCTATGAATGTAGACTCTGACAACATTCATTTGTTGCCTGTGTGGCAGTATCTCTTTGGCATATTGCAGTTTAAGGCGATTCTGCCAATACATTGTAAATTGAATTGAGGGAGAAAAAGAGAAATTGAAAAGAGGGATATCTGCAAAGTATTTACTCCCGGGTAAGTGAAAACAACGTATAAATGCTTGTACTTACCCTAGCTGATGCGCGCCTAACAGGATCCCCCTTTCCTCCGTCTGTAATGCAGATTATAGCAATAATAATCTTATAAAGGTTACTTCAAACAATCGCCATGCACTTGAGCATCAATTGTGCAATAATTAGTGGAACTATAATGCGACCAACCCTTCGAGTAGGTGGCATTCAAATGGTCAGACTTTGTTGACACCGCTAACGGTCTTGATATAGGCAGTCACAGCTGTGCTTAAATATTCGTTCACTGATTATAATTGCTATGAAAAGTAATATATGATGGCAAGGGTTTCATCCTCCAATTGACACGATCACTTGTCGTAGCTCAGTTGGTAGAGCAGAGGTCTAGCTAACCTGGGGTTGTAGGTTCGAATCCTACCAGCCGCACATGTCTTGCATGGCAATTCGATCCATCGTCTATTTCATTTCATTTTATTGTTAATTTGTACTATGGCGTTACGGATACCTATTCTGCCGATATCCAAAAGCATTTTGTGGGTTAGATCACATGAACAAAAAATCGCTAGTCCAAGCAAATTACCACTTTGCCACGAAAATCACTGGAAAGGAGTGGTGAATTCTCAGAATCAGTCTGCCTAAACGTAAGTCAATCTTTCGCATTGCACTCATTCCAGATTGGAAATGTGTCACAATAAGGATAAATGGATCAATCATGATGAAGAACTTTGATTCCGAAAAACTCGATCTGTTGACATTATACGGATTGTTTGCTACCAATAATACCTGATTATGAGAAATGATAGTATTAGAAGCGCATCTTGTTTACGAAAGGGTTTATTTTCTAGGACTGAGTCACGGGAGATCAGAAGTTGGTAATCGGATAGAATTACGTGGTAGATGATGATCAATTTCATGAAAGTTCACGTAAAATATGATACATGATAATGACGAATTAATTTTTCTGCAGGATTTGGATCTGACTGGAAAGACAATGTTTACTGGAACGGCTTTGCTGACAGTCAACGTCAAAGATGTCGAGGATGAAGCCCCGAAATTTCAATACAGCTCATATTTCACGCTGGTCACTGCTAATGCAACAAGGGTATGTGGTGCTGATATTGTAAACCATTGAGAACCATTTTAGAGAATTTGATAGTGTTAAATGAAGACTCTGATATCACTGTTCAAACGACCACCAAACACTTCGATGTGACTAAGTAGATTGTGCAGGGTGCATACTGCACAACTCTGAATAGTCCTGTCTAGATTTTGACTGATCAGTCATGAAGCATGATGGTTTACGGTAAAGGCTAATTCATTTAAGTTCAGACACCAAAGAAGTCTGCACACATTCGCAAACCTTTCTGCTATGTGTCATTCTAACATAGAAATTGACAGCAATAAAGCCGCTAGATTGGAAGTTGAGCTCCAAGCAACGCATAATAGTGGCACAAAAATCGCACGCATTTTTCTTCAGATACACTTGTCAACGAATACATCATAGGAATAGAATCAGTCACATGAATAGTTTTAAGTTTTTCATTGGTCATTCATGCCCAACTTAATTCCTCCGGCTGTGCCGCGACCGAGATAGATTCATTTGCGTGTGGGTTAAGTCTAGAGCGGCCATAATCCTATCGCAGCCATTGTACGCAATGGTAGATGCACAGAATTAGATTGTTTAAGCGCATCACTTTGCTAGAAGTGCAAACTGATTCAAAATGATAGCACATGCAGGAACTTACTAAGTGGGCAAAAAGAAATTTTTAATACCTTGCAGAGATAGGAAAAATTGTCGTGCGCCGCTTGCGGCTATGTGATTGAGTGGTTGTTTCTAGCATAAATCATTAATTGAGCGCAACAAACAATGATTTATCAATTTGGCATGAAGCATTGTTTCTCAACTTTTAATATGCCAGGGGTGCAGTTTTTTAATCAAAATTGTTTTTGCTGGACTCTTATGAAATAGTGAATATTTGATGGAAGTTTCATCATCAGTGGCGACATAGTTATCAAACAACAGTTTTTTAGATTAAAAAGTGACATTAATTCATGCTGATGAACATTTTAAAAAGCAGTATCTTTGTCAAATCGATTTTTTAAAGATGCTGTTTTGACGGGATTCCCCGATGGAAAGCAACACATCAAGCCCGTTATTTGAAACAGTTTAAAGAGGTTGGACATTTTCTAAAGTGCACGATGCTGAATGATGAGCACAAATGAAGACTTGTTGAAGGACATCATGAACAATCACTATTCATCAGAGCAACTCTTCATTTTATCCAGCTGCAGCAATCCTTCACACATAAGCACGCTGCTCCATACCTAGTTGGCATGAGAGACTGTAGAACAGTGTTTCTCAACCGTTGTCCACGTGTTCCTTCAATTGATAATGGGTTACTTGTTAGGGTCCACACGCATAAAACGGGCAAAATTCGGGCCAAAGGAGGATAAATTATTGATTTATTCATACAGCACTTAGCACAAGACAATTACCCTTCGTGAGTCGCCCAGGCCACAGATCAAGACGAAGAGGAACGTGCGGCGGAGACAAGAGAGAAAACACTTCTATTTTTTGTCTCCGACACTGGGTCCTTGAGAATTTAGAGATCTCAGGGATCTAAGATAAGGAATTACATGTAGTTTTGTCATCACGCGACTGATAGAAACGTGACATGCATCGGTGGCCCTCTCCAACAGATTTTGCAATATAACGAGGATCAAAGGACATCCAATGTGATCTAGCAAATACATGACGGAGCAATAGCCAAGCCTAGCTGCAAAAGCAAAGGGTCCTGACATCGCATTTAGTAGAATGCAGTTTCAGCAAAATTCCTTGCAAAGAAGCTCAGCAATCTTGATGCGGCTAAGCGGACTTGCGTTTGAAGCTGAGCTCACAGTCCTCTGTAAAGGGCTTGCCTTCAGATTATCTAGCACAAGGCTTACATTGAGCAATGATTTTCGGGACACAAACCTCGAATGTTCTGAGAATTGAGAATTTTTCTTGAAAATGACATCTCAAAAGAATGAATCATCGCTCTTCCATGTATGATCAATGTTCAGGTAGCGCTTTGGCCTTCAGAAGTCCACATCAGATCGCTACCACATGCAGTGACTCATCGTATTGTGACCACATGGGAATGAAGACATGTAGTTTATTGAAGAGCGATTTGACAGCGATTGAAGTCATCGTCAATGCTTCTAACTCAGTATGCTGTTGTGCAAGCTGCCACAGCTGCCACAGATGATGTATGGTAGAGGTAGGAGCGAATACAATGACACTATTTCCTCAATTCGACTAAAGTCGAAGGCGGCGGTGAAATGGTCAAAGAGGAAAAATTATTTGACAAAATGTCCGAATATTAAAAGCTAAAGTGGGTTGGATAAATATTACCTTTATGGGGTGGGATTTCAGTTGGAATGAGCCGGAAAATTCCGTCTTACCAACAAGCCTGATAATTGTGTAATTAATTAGGTTATGTGAAAAACTCATTTTCAATGCAATACTCTCCTAAATATGAAAGACGAATAAAATTTGCGCGCATTTCTCCACTCTCCCCTTATCCTTCTTCTGCTCTTCTTTTTATGTGATTTCATTTTGTCGGCAGTACATGTACGCAAATTCTGTATTTTTTCTTACATTGTATAACAACCAGCTTTTGCTGTTAACTGAATAAAGACATGAATTGACTTGACTTGACACAAACGCACACGTTTCGGCTAAGATAAAGCTCGGATGCAACCGGCTTGCATCCGCATTAAATGGATGATCTTTAGAACAGTCAGACTAAGAGACACTGTTTCACTATTGACAATCTGGGCAGTCAAGCATATTCTCTTTTACCTCTTGAGATTTGAGAGCCAAGTTATACACGGTAAAGCATCCCATATAGCCTTGGACATATCCAAATCCTATTTTGATGGCAGTAACCGATCTTTTACCTTGATCGCTTGATAAAATTTGTTTCAGTCGCAATTTGGCCGGCCAATTTTTGGGTTGATATAGAAGAGGCCAAATTTCTCCATTGAGATACATGTATATTAAATTGGAACCCTCAGGTTTACTTATAACGGCGACATGCAGCCAATCGCTGTAACTGATCTTCCTGGGTATTGTCTTGTAAAAGGTTGGAATCTTTTGATACATCCAATCATCCACCGACAAAACGAATGATAAGTCTTTGCCATTCAGATCTGCTTTAAGCACGCAAACGTATTCCATTGCCTTATTGTAAAACTCTATAATCGGCACCATGGTTGACATAATCATTTCAAGCGATTTTCAGAATTTCAAGCGATTTTCCTTTCATCCAAAATGTGACCGTAAATTCTCCGTCGGGTCCAGTTATATGTTTGAGAAATTTTGAATTCTTTCCAATGGGTACAGTTAGCAATTTTGAAGAAAGTCTTGCGAAAACAGTTGATTTTTTGAATAATCCTCCTTTCTCAAATGTCATAGCTTTAGAATTATCATTGAAGCTATTCAGCTCCTTATATGATCCGTCAAGTGTCCATAACAAAGTTGGCTTCGATGGCTTTTGAGCCACTTTTATGATTGTCGTCGAATTTGAGTCAAGCAGCTTTTGTGAGCTCAAGGATCCATCATCGTCGAAGATCCTTATTTTATAACATCTCTTTGTATAATTATTATAAACTATACCCCAATGTGGACTGCATGAACAAGCAATTGCGCCACATTCAACAAGGTTTGCAGATTACATGTACAAGGTTCCGCATGAATCACAGCAACAACGTATGTAATTGCAGTCCTTTAAGGAATGGCTACTGTGATAGTGCTTCATCGGTACGTGCTTCTACATTGTCATTGTGGCCTTCTTTAAATCGGATCGCAATCATTCATTGCTAACTAGAGTAGAAGCCACATGTAAAATCTGTTACATGTGTCTATAGAAGCAGGACAATTAATTCAAAGTGTAGTAAAAAGCAAATTGCATTAAAGATCAAGAATTTCAAGTTGAAGCTTACAATTCAAATTAGATTTTCATTAATTCAAACATTGAAGGTATCATCATCTGCGGCAACTACGTCGTAAAACTGCGAAAATTGCATCGATATTTACATTTTGATGACAACTTATCTTTCCGATCAGATTATTGTGTTATCGAACTGAATTGGTCATCAATAAAGAATCATTCAAATGAATTTTTCATAACCACAGAATTAGATTGTTTAAGCGTATCACCTTGCTAGAAGTGCAAACTGATTCAAAATGATGGCACATGCAGGAACTTGCTAACTAGGCAAATAGAAATTTTCAATACCTAGCAGAGACAGGAAAAATAGTCGTACGCCACTTGCGGATTGCTGTGAATTCTTTCAAAATGCTCCGATCGCCACGATTCTTTCAGATTCGAAGAATTCAGATCATCGCTCAAATTATTTCTCGATAAAGTTGGGTCCTCCGATTATTATTAAAAAAAGTTAGCAGGCACACGAAAAAACGTTCACAAACTTATCTGTAGAGCTTGACATCGTCTGTGTCTCTTTGCTGTGTGATCCGATTGATAACAGTCACTGAAACTTCGCACAATTTGGCGTGCTTAATGTTGAACTGGCTGCTCATTGTTTTATTGCTATGGTATTGTATTAGCAGATTGTGCCATTTCATTAACGTTACATGTTCCAATGTTTCCTTTCATTTTTAGGGAAGAGTTTTAACTTTACAACCATCAAATCTACTTGCGACCGATGGAGACACAGCTATCAACGCAACTGTAAATTACGCGTTGATGTCAAGTAAGTGATTTTCGTGAATTTTATATTTTCAAAAAATGATATTGTTTCATCTGTTTCCAGACAGTATTGTGGATATCAATGAAACTACTGGCGAACTGACTATTAATCAAGACAATCCGAAGCCATCTGTATATTATGTTTTCGTCAAGGTAAATTCACACTGCATCATTTATGGCATTTGATTTTGCTTGATATGTACTATTCATGTAATGACGACATTCACATACAGATGCATTCACTGATTTACACAAAGTAATTAGATTGCTTTTTTGTTAATAATCAAATAAATTTTCTATCGATGATCAAGTAAGTTACATTGAATTTGCATATCTAAGAATAATGTGCGATTACCAGTGTTCGTTGGCGATTACTTATAACTTTGGATGAAACAGTCAAGTATGATATTGATAGAATCATTGGCTCGAACTTGCCCCGGGCTTTGGCCGGGCCCCCTTTCAGCTACGCTAATGTCATATTTCTTTAGTCAAATTAGAAACAAATACGTAAAATCCTTGTTATGGGAGGATCTGTTATTTACGATGTAGAATTTTCCGTTTCTATGGTACAACAGCGTTAATTGTTAATTTCAATTGAAAACGACTGGCACATCATAGACAACAAGAAGAAATACAGAAAACTCTGTGAGAATCATAGGACTACAACGGCCTTACATTTATTATTTCATAATTTTAATGTGTTCGATTACTGATCTGCGTATTGTTGAGCCAACTCTTCGTAAAAGTGCTGTAGTGTCGCCGCTTAACGCCGCAAATGAGGAACAGTGACATTCTGGTATTGCGTTGAACAAGAGGTGGTTGGGCTACATTTTTCCTCAACAACAAGGGTACTTACTGACAGCTGTGCTCATTTTCTTCATGTCTATAATATTTATATGATGAAGTTTGTTTCCATGTCACAAGTATAGCTCACAGCTACGACCGAAAATATCAATTAATCAATATATAATTTCAACACATGCATGAAAAAGTTACATGTGATACGTCTCAACAGTAAGGAATAGAGCTACATTACTATGCATGAAAAGGCATAATGTTGCATTCGATCAATGCTCTTGAGAGAGAATGACACGGCGCCGGAATGAAATGAAGCAAATAATGATATTCAATTTTTTGTAAAATCGACAGAACGGCCTATTTCGATCTTGAGACTTGTGCTCTCTCTCTCTTTCTGTCATTTTTACTTTTTTATTTCTTACTGTGCATTATAATCAGAAATGGTTGCCAACCTCTTAATGAATGCATATAATACATCCTATACTCGTAGATATACATGAAATGGATCAGACCGTGAGTGCCCAAATCAGGCCTGAACTTTAGAAAACAACCGTCATCGAACCCTGGGTAGTGTTTATGAATATAGAATTTTCAGTATATCGAAATATATCGAAATTCCTAGCCTGCTTAATCAATATCTATACTGCATAAATGTTTCGTACATGTTTTTTGGCAAAGTAAAATAGAAATTGTGAGTTTTTGCTTTTAAATTGTTTGTGTGATGTGTAACAAAAATTACATGAGCTTCGCCTTCAATTGTATTGATTTGCTTACAGCATTTCGCAATTCCATATTCAATTATACTAATGGAAAAAATTGCAAATTAACCAAGAATACGGAATTTTTCTGCAGATATGGCGATTATCCTTGCAGAAGCGTGCTAGTTCTTCTAAGGACGGATTGTTTTTGAATTCGTTATTCCTAAGCAGCATTTTTTCATTCAATGTGTTTAGTCAATTTCCGTTTTTCTGGCACCGCACATTTCTGCAAATAACTTCGATATTTGTACCTTTTACATCACCTTTACAGCTAGCCATTTATGAAGTCATCAAACATGTAACAGAGAGCCGGAAATCTGCTGTCGAGATTTCTAGGCCAGTTCAGCGGACGGTAGAGGCTAACTGGCATTCGATTTCAGGCCGGTGTTGCGATATTCAGTTTCCCTCAGTTTTATTTTCCGATCGGAAATTGTTATCTTGATTTTATATTCCTATTAGGAAAAAGAGTCCTTGATCTCATCTTCCTAGTAGGAAACTTAAAACCGTAACATATACACGGTTCTAAGTTTCCATAGTATACATTTTCCGCTTTCTCTATTGATACCTTATTTGACCTCACTGTGATGGTCTTATGAACATAATTGATTGATTAAATGGTGTTCCGTGACTTCGAACGTTTGCAACAAGATAAATAGCCTCGTGTCAGATCGAACAATGTCTTAAGTTCAATGGAAGTTGACAACATCAATCACAGATTCGATGGTCCTGGAATATCTTGCGCGGAAGAAGTATATAGGTAACATCGATGAAATAAAAAATGGCGAGACGAATAGAAAAGGAGGAAAAATGGAATCTACATGGTCGTCTGATATCTGTGAAATAGTGAACGTTCGAGGACAGAGCACCTTTAAATTGAGGGACATGAACACTAATGTTTTTTTGCAGAAAATTGTAAATGGAGTACATCTGAAGAAGTACGAGAAATACATGTCACTTTTTTTATTGAAGGGAATTCTTCCCTTGGGAAAATAATACAGAGGGGGAAAGAACAGTACTCGGTGTTACTGTAACTGTTACTGTTACTGTATGTAACCGGTGTTACAGTACTCGCTCTCCCTCTGCTTCAGTTTCCTACCGGAAAATCCAAGCTCTTTTACATTTTCTGATCGGAAATTTTCACCATGCTCCTTGTACCCAACTTTAATTTCCTAGTCTCTTTCATTTTCCTATTGTCTTTGCTGGTTTAAAAAGTTTGTTAAAGTCAGCCGATACATTTTCCCCCTCTGTATTATTTTCCCAAGGGAAGAATTCCCTTCAATAAAAAAAGTGACATGTATTTCTCGTACTTCTTCAGATGTACTCCATTTACAATTTTCTGCAAAAAAACATTAGTGTTCATGTCCCTCAATTTAAAGGTCCTCTGTCCTCGAACGTTCACTATTTCACAGATATCAGACGACCATGTAGATTCCATTTTTCCTCCTTTTCTATTCGTCTCGCCATTTTTCATTTCATCGATGTTACCTGGATACTTCTTCCGCGCAAGATATTCCAGGACCATCGAATCTGTGATTGATGTTGTCAACTTCCATTGAACTTAAGACATTGTTCGATCTGACACGAGGCTATTTATCTTGTTGCAAACGTTCGAAGTCACGGAACACCATTTAATCAATCAATTATGTTCATAAGACCATCACAGTGAGGTCAAATAAGGTATCAATAGAGAAAGCGGAAAATGTATACTATGGAAACTTAGAACCGTGTATATGTTACGGTTTTAAGTTTCCTACTAGGAAGATGAGATCAAGGACTCTTTTTCCTAATAGGAATATAAAATCAAGATAACAATTTCCGATCGGAAAATAAAACTGATGGAAACTGAATATCGTAACACCGGCTGTTGTGTTGAATGAAATTTAATGAAAAAAATCTAAAATACACAATGTTCACATCAATCACATCTAAATGACTTATCGACGACGGTGCTCTTCATCAGTAGTCTACTGTATCTTAGGCTGTGCATGACACGACATTCAGATGATTCGCGGATAATATGAGCAAGATTAGCGCGGAATATATAAATTGACTTATACATGAATAGAGGTGTTCTTCATCAATAATTTGCACGCTGTGTGCATCTCTCGCCTTTTCTCAACGAAAATAAAGCGGAAACTTTTTAAAGACCTGGTGTGCATGTTCTTCATCAATAAATATAACTCTGTAAAAATGGTCGAGGCATAGTCCACTTAATGAGATGACTGTTGTGATTTGCAATGAATGAAGTGACCACAGAGGAAGTGAATTGCGTTAGATCAAAGTGCCTTCCAATAGCTGTACGGCAAACATCGAACTAACATGCATTGCTGATCACAATAAGACCACATTGCATGCTCAAGAATTATATACTCATTACCGACTAATTTCAATCTGAGGAAATTTTACAATTGTTAATATCATGAGATGTGGTGTCCGTGACTCGGCGGATAAGTGCTTGGCTTAGAGGTCTTTCCGTTCATATAATATACAATAGTACAATTCTTCTAATTAAAATAGTAACTCTCCGATTAAACATGAAACTGTCCCCAGATTTGTCAATTCTATTTTCGACACTTTGCGAAGATGCGATTGAAGTTTTTATCATTTCTAGGCCTTCGAGGTGTTGAAAACAAAGAGAGAATCCACAGTTCGTGTGATGGTAAACGTTTCTGCGGACGCTCTGACTCCTGTTTGTGTTAATCCAAACATCATTGTCAACGTACCAGAAGATTTTACTCCATCCCAAACAATAGCTACTGTCGCCGTCAATTATCCCGATGTAAGTGTGAAGACTGTTTTACTGTTCCCTGTAGTTGTGCATTACGATATCATTAGGGACCTACTGTATCTTGGGTTGATGCTGGCATCACACTGTTTATCTTCAGATGATTCACGGTAAGTTATGCGGAAGACATGTACTGCAATTGCAGTTATGATTATAGTCATAGTTTGAGTGAAAATTCTGCTTTACAAAAACTCAAAATATTGAATATCCAAAGAGAATGACAACTAATAAGTCAATAAGAGACATCAACACCCTTGACTCACCGATGGAGATTAGCTCCCACCTTCTTCACTAGGCCGCACTGACAGTACAAAAGGAATGCTTGTGAAGGCAGAAGTCATCTCCAATCGATGTCGACAACTTATTGTCCTATTATTTTGCACCGTCAGCGTGGCCTGGTGAAGATGCGAGTTCGTCTCCACCGTGGACTTCCTTCGCTTCGACTACTAGATCGGGCGAGTGCGGTCGGGGAATCAAGGGTGTTGGTATCTTTTATTCAAAATGAGCAGTAGTGCGTGCATGTTCGAATTCATCTGTCATCTGACTGTCATCGCCGCCAATCACCAACAAACGATGTCACACAGAGTTTTAACGTCGGATGTTTTGCCCTAACCGTTCTATAGCGTTTGCTGGTCTCTATTGTGGTATTCACATTCAGTAATAGCTACTAATTAACAATGTATATCATCACTGTGCTCATTGAAAGATGTAGAACGAGCACCAGCGAGTTTTCACATTTCATTTTCAATGTCATCTAGAAATCGCAGATGTAATGTTACAGCAAATTTATCGTCGGCGGCACTCAAAATGCCTCGAAATAAGGTCTAAATACTGTAGGTATACTGTCCATCAATGTATTTTTGGGTTTCTCATGTCGTTCAACAAGACAGATTACCTACACTTAAGTTTGAAAAGATTTTAAATGCAATTCACAATCATAATAATGAGAATAATGACGTCAGTAGTAATGATTCCGTCACCTCTCCCCTTGAATATGGATTTCAACAATCTTCATTGATAATCCCGCTATCTGCTTCAATTGACAGAATAAAATGACAATTGAATAACATCACTAGCGGAATCGGAAGTTGGAGAACTAATTGTAACCGACATCATTCCTTCTTTATCTGACGATGAGACTCCAATTCTACTGTTTCTTTTTCGTTGCCTGACAACTCACGACTCCTCATGCATCATTTACACGTCCTATTCTATCTCTTACAGCAATCCCAGCTCTCCTATGCGGTGCAAACCTTCACGGACATGTTCAACATGAGCGGGTGAGTAGCTCATGAATAAGACACGGCTTCCGGGCATTTACAGTCCGATAGCACGAATTAAAGACGATCTGACGCAACATCTGTCATTCACCTTAATTCGCCCCAGAGGAATGTCAGTACGAACATTTAACTCATGCTGGCTGGCGCTGGGTGATGTCTTTCAGGTCATGAGGATTTTCCAATATCATCGTCAGGGTCTTTTTCGTAGCGAATTCTACATGCTTTGTGCATGAAGTAAGCATTTTAAAACCGAAGTTGTGGAATGAAAATGACAGCATTGTAAGCATGTCAATGAAAATTTGCACCTGTTGAACTGATGAATCTATGATTACATGGGTGATTGACAATGTAAGCTTTCTCATGGGATCAGAGATCTTACTAGGACAACAATTACATGATCACGGATTCACGAACGTTAACACGCTCCCTCTTCCCTGTAATCGGATAGCACAATCGACAATAGAAGCCTCCCTATCGATTGCGTTATCGCTCGACTCCCCCATCCCTATTATTCGGTCTGCGATCGGCGTTAGAAGTCTTCCTACAGACGGCGCAGTCGCTCGACTACTCATCCCCTATTATTCGGTTTGCAAAAGACGATCGAGCTCTCCTATTGATTATCGCTATATTTTCGTTACTTGGTTCACATTCAATACATCTTTCCATAACAATTTTATTTAAAGCTTAAGATAATTTAGATCAAGAATCTTAATTTAAATTAAGATAATTTGTTTTTTCTTTTTCATAATATGTTTCGGCGAACCGCCCTTTTCAATCAGATTTTTAATTTGCAATGATCCCATCTAACAAGGACTATGATTTTTAAATCAAATTTGGAAATGTCTAGTGTTAAAAATATCATGGGTGAATGTGGAAAGATAGTGAAAAGAAAGATAATGAAGTCAACATAGCACATTTCTGAAAAACAGTCACATCTTTTCCGCAAAACAAAATGTCAAAGAGAATGCTTAATGTTCAAAGCAGAAAGAAAAGGAAATTGTGAAATAATAGGAATAACTTGTGAGATGGAGTGTAACAACTGTAAAGCAATATACACGTATGTCAGTGAAGCGTTGAGAAATGGAAGAAAAGAGTTAATGAACACAGGAATCATCCGTATTATGGAGACAATGTGTGAAAATCAGCATGAAGGAATTGAACAAAGTTTCAATGTGAACGTAATAGGAGTGCATCATAGTAACGCAATGGAAAAGCAAATCGCTGAGGCCGTAATTATTAGAAATAAAAATAAACAAAACATAAAACTGATGACTGGCAAAACAGAATGGAATCAATCAAATTTACCAGCATTAGGACGATGCACGAATGTGAATTGTAGCCAATTTACACAGACATGTGCTATGTTCACTTAATTATCTTTCTCTTCACTATCTTTCCCCATTCACCCATGACATTTTTGATACTAGACATTTCCAGATTTGATTTAAAGTTCATAGTCCTTGTTGGATGAGATCACTGTAAAACTCTGTTTGAGAAAACCTGTTCGCCGAAATGTATTTTGGAAAAGCAAAAAGAACTTATCTGTGCGCCGAAAGAAAATTAATTTCATTTCCTTTAATAAAAATCTTATTCCTCTAATTAATCGTAAATTGAAGAGCAAGAGCCCGAGGACCAGGTGTGTGGTGAAATATAAAGCACAAGATTTTTGATACCATCAACCAATTCCCCTCAATGATGTTGTCAGGTTATGGCAATGATGCAGACGTCGGTTGGTGTTGAATTAACTTGTATTTGCTCTGAAGCATTTAACTAAAAAAGTACTATTGAATCTGTATTCTGAAAAAGCGGATGCGATCGAGAACTAACAAGCAAAATGTTCGAAAGCGGTTTCAGGCACAGTATTGTTTTTGAATGCAATTCATTATTTTCAAAAGTGCAATCGAAATTGTAGAATTGAGAATTTCAGTTTTCGAAACAGAAATCGCATTAATAATGAATCTCAAAATTTTAGTTTTGGAAAGAATGGAAAAAATAATCGTAATAAAATCAGTATCTGTTTATATTTCGTCAAGCTAATGTTTCTGGTTGACGAATCATCATTGCTACCACGTTTACATGTAATTGAGTGATCTCCGTGGTACAGTGGTTAAGTACCTGTCCCTACAAACTTTTGGTCATGCGATTAAGCCCGAATGTGTCATTCGGAGTCGGCAGAAGGGGCATCTGGAATATAAGTAACCCATCATTCCTGCAAGGGTCTGAATATGTCAGTATTTGAGAATATTCCTTGATTAGCAAGCATGTTTTTAGAATTTGGAAAGAATCAAGTAAATTAATGAAATTTATTTATAATTATCAATCAATGCGATATATGGCTTGCTGATAAGAAATTGAATTTCATATCAAGAGATGAAAAGATAAACAAACCCATGTTGAGAAAGAAGCGAAGACAATGACCTATGCGCCAGGTAGTAAAGGGCTACCAATAGCATTTATAGCATTTATAGCAAATGACTAGAGTGGCTAAAAAGCAATAAAAAGGATATGAATAAAAATCTGATTGCTGTGGAGTAGGGACTTTTAATTATTAGCATGCCACATATTCCATGCTGCGGAATAATGAAGTTTACGAAAGAGGAAGACTCCATGACCATCAAGTTCGTGTCTGGCATTGATCTTAGGTTCCAACCTGTTGATGGAATACGTTTCTCTTAAGTGAAACGTATTTAGTGGTTATGTTAAATGTTATTGGTACTATACTATGCAACAACTATTTACTACCTGCCGTTTAGCTCATTCTCTGCTCTACTTTCTACATCTCAACATAGTTTTCTTTAAAGTGAAAAGGCCCTGATCAACCATGATAGATTTTTAACCAAGCTTTTTTATCTGAAGATGGTCTGTGGATGCTGACGAGAAATTTTGTAAGTAGTAATAATTAGCTATAACTGGTTAGTATCAAAACATTCCTGATTCTTAACAACATAATTTCATATTTTTCTTTATTTTGTGTGTGTACTCTTTATATATCGCATTATGTGAATTTTAGATTTTAATCTTCAAGCCATTCTCTCAGTGCGTGTTGCTACACGTAGCTAAGGATAGTCACAGAAATACATTGTGCACAAATATAAGCGAAATACCTATTATTCAGAGATTGCAGGATGCATGGCAGAAGTACATGTACGATAATATATTTTTCTTATTTGATGCATGGAGTTCTTAAGACAGCAAGCGATTCCATTTAGTTTGCTGAAATATAATTAAGTTCCTAGTTTAACTCCTAAATTGACGCCTACAACCAAATTTTGTGAAATGATATATTCCGAGAACCGCAAATGAATTCCAAAAATAGCCATGCAAAGGAGTAGAGGTTACAAGTGTGGCTTTCAAAGTCGCCCTCTCATCAAAAGACAATGTAACAGGCAGCTTGTGATGCTTCTTTTCGTGAGACGGAGCTTCAGTCCACCAATCAGTTTTTGTTAGCTTTCAGTGATGCCTTTAAGAAAACCGAGCGTGTAGGCAGATTATTTGAAGTGGTTTGTTCATGTAGTTATGATGCTGCTTTAATTGTGCAATTAATGTGTTTACAATTTTTTCATATAATTGCTATGACAACTGATGTGATTTGGTCCCGCCAATTGATACCAGTCACACAAAAGCGCTCGTAGCTCAGTTGACTAGCCCAACAGGTCTCTGATTTGGTTGTGGCATGGAGCTTCTCCAATCGCTTTTTTCCTCCAGCAGTCATGTTTTACATGGAAATTTGATTCTCTGTTTATTCATTTCTTTCATTGGACGGCAATTTTTTTGTCGTCCTCACGTCATTTGCTTAATCTACAGTTCGCTATAGCTAGGTTTGTTCCGATGCATTCAGAATTCGGATTTCGATTCCTCATCAGTCAGATTTCGGTGCTGCAATTCTGGATCGGGGATTCGATACCAAGTCCTTAGGGGCAGACCACTTCAATTGAGATAAAGTCAGTTACTCCTTAGCTATTTGGCTGACAGCTCGGAGAAGCCGCCCGGTCGTGTTAGAAAATAGCACCCGCGACTTATATATATATAGCAGTTTTTTCAAGCCCGGAGAAGTTCAGGCCTTCACACAAATTTTAACTAGTATGAAATAATTAATGGTTATTGTTATCATCATAGAGATGATGATTAAAAACAGAATTAAACTTGGTGTAATTTCATCTATTGTATGGCAGTCATAAATCTTAGAAATGAACATTTTACCGCGCCAAAACTTTTTAAGAAGTCTATGATAAATAAGCAAAACTGTTTTCGTAAGCTGAATATTTTATTATGCATTTGTGATATTCATGCTTTTGTGCGCTTGGTGCTTTAACGAATCCTTTATCAGTGTTCTCCAAAGTAAGTGGCTTTTCACTCCCTCTTACTCTGTGGATTTTACTATTCAGAACGTACCCTGTTTATAAAGAAAGTTTCGCTATATCTTATCGATACTCCCTTACACATTACTGCACAAAATTAAGCTTCATACAAAAATATATATGACAATTTCATTTTATCAAAAAAGTTGAATATCTTTTGCTCGCAGCCATCTATTGACAAACTTCGGCAATGCCAAACAGTCATATCATCGAAAGTGTGATTGATGTCAGCATTACATTTAAGACAAGTTTTTTTCTTATAATAATGCACTTAATTATAGGGATGATTTGTTGGTGTAGAAGATCCATTGGTGTCTTCTTCTTGTTGACATAAGCAAGTTATCCTATACTGGAAAACATTTTAAATCCGAGACGAAACAATCTTCAAATTGTAGTACAGTCTTGCAATTTGTGGTACATCAATGATAATTACAGGCATTTCGGACTTCTGTTACATAGTTGAATCTGCATCAGGTTCCAATATGATCCCTAACGCAATGAACTGTAGGCTCGGGACCACAAGCTTCGACTTGCTATTTTTCTTCCGGGAAGTTAGGCTTCATACATGCACACGTTACATACTCGTATATGTCAACTCTTCTGACCTTTTTCATCCTTAAGTATGTCAACTTACTACTGACATTTGGCATATCAAATTAGTTCTTAGGTCTTAACTTCCTGTGTTAGCTTGGAAATTCTGGTGCTGTCTATGCTGAGAATAAATGGAAAATTGTTGGCAAATGGAAGTCGTTGGTTTCGGTCTGTCTTAGTTCAAATATTGAATTTCTACCTGACAAACATTTATTATCTGAATTTGGTATTACGCACTCACTTTATCATGCAATCTATTTATATCAATCTATAATTATATACTTTCAGTTTCCCTTTGAAATCTAAGTTGGAATTCATTTTGTCATTGATTTTCTTTTAGATCTGCGCTTCTCCTCATCAAATCTCTGGATTTTGAAAATAAGACGTCTTATGATGTCAGTGTTCGAGTGAACAGTCATACGATGGTAAGTTATCATGCATCCATTGCGACCTCTTAAGTCGACTTCAAGTCTTAGATTAGTTTGATCGGCCTCGTCAGGTAGAAGAGAAACTCTTTCGACCACCGGTCTTCATTCGCCGTTAGATCGGCCTCAAAGACTTTCGGTATTCAATGCTATGTTAGGTTCGCCTGGTTAGAGACAGTTAAGCAAATTTTTCCCACCTTTGCAGAGTACAAACTGCGTGTACCGTATTCGGGTGACGGATATTAACGATCACGCTCCGGTTTTCGCAAAGTCCAGTTATACGTTTACATCATCAGTCAGTCAGGGTAAAGGAACTCTTATTGGCGATGTGCAGGTGAGACATTTGAAAATTCATTTTCTGTCGTCTGTCTACTCTCGTTGCTTCTTCATAGGCCACTGACAGAGATCCGAATGATGTCATCGTCTACAGCATCAGTTCTGTCATCACGTAAGTGTTAAACAGATATTCATCGCACTGCAGAGAATAATCTTTTAATCTTTCTGCAGGACTTTCTCCGTCGATCCTCAGAGTGGGACAATCAAGATCAACACCACGGAACTGTTGACTGAGAACATTTACAGCTTTCTTGTCGTCGCCACGGATAACGGTCAACCGACAACGAGAAGTGGGCAGGTGCTGGTCAAAGTGAATGTGAAGCAGACCAGTGGTATGTCCATTAAACGAATTATAGTGTTGGAGAGAATTCATAAGACTTAAGTATACAGTTTTCCAGTACAGCATCGGAAAATGAATAAATTCAACAGCTAAAGTGTCGGCAACCGCCATCGAGTGACATTGTGAATGTTGTGCTGTTTTTCGGAAATTTCTAATGGCGAGTAGATCGCAGAATTAGAGGTGACACATGATCTAGGCAAATGGCTTTTAGCGAAATTCTCATGACATTTCGCATCTGAAAATTGTAAATTTCGCGAGTTTCGCATATTTTCTAATATTTCGCTTATCTTTGCGATGTATGGCGTTCTTGATATCAAGTAGCCTATTGGAAGAATTCACTTCTTGTTACTATAGTAAATTCTGTCAAATATTGGAAAGTTCCGGAGTGAGTGAGGTGGGTGTGACCTACGGATGACCGCTAAGTAGTGAATAGTAGGCTAGTGAGTGTGATGGTGATTCGGTTCTAATAATGCTGGACAAAATAGGCTATCCCATGTTATCCTACTTTCTCTGTACTGATTTGCTACGTAGGCAAATGAATCAAGCTTAATTATGGATTTAATTGTCTCATATTAAGAGCAACTCGTATTATTTTCCTAGTTACATCAAGTTTTCGCGAATATCATGCTAGTCTTAACATTTCGCGAATTTTTTGAAAAGCTTAAAATTTGCGATTTTGCATTCGCGGAAAGCCAATGACCAATTTAATGAGAATAAACAAAAATATAAGAATTTCTCGGATTGTACAGCGCTTAGGAGACTGACTGTTCTTCCTCCACGCGTAGACTTATGCTAGATATCCAAACATTTAAATTTGCGAGCAAAGTATTTCGTGCTTGTAGATAGGCCTACTAGAAGTAGAGCATGACTTTGCGGGCATGGGGGTAGACACTAAAGTAGTAAGATGTTTTCAGATCACAAGGAAGGTTTTTCCATTCATTCATGCTGATATCGTATTGGTTAGCAGAACAGACATCTATTGGTTATATTGAATCATTTGGTATGTTAAGTGTACAATAATTAATTCAAATATTTTAGCGAGTTGTTGTTGCTCGGATTGTGATGATTAAGATGTGATTGTGATGATCATGGACATGATTCAAATTCAGTGCGAATAGATGATAGCACCCTATCTTTCCGACTGCAGCTCGCCTGTCCAAGATTCGAACACATATCAATTAGAAAACTTAACAGACACTCTGTCCACGCGGCTAAGCAGACGGTTGAATATTTTAGTTACGAAATATTTTTTTGAAATAAACGGTATATTTGTTGGTTGAATTCGAACTGACGGATTTTTAACACGGATCCATGAGTGAAGAAAGTATCATGCAATCGGATATAGCATAACAGCTCTAAGTGGGTCAGTTTTTATCTATGTTGTGTCTTCTTCTCCGAAATGCATTTTTATTTGTAACGTTTACCTGATATCCGCTAACGTAGGTGCTGATCAGCTGGAGATTAGCAAAGTTTTCAATAAAACATTCAATTATTTTTTCAACCACACACATTTCACTAAAATCCATCAATATTTCAAAACGAATATGCGGAAAACACTTGTTCTGATATTGCGCAATATGTTGCAGATGTGGCGAGCGCAAACACCTTAGTCATCGCCTTGGCCGTTCTTGGAGGACTTCTCATATTCATTATCATTGTTGCGGCTATTATCTTCTTCCTCTATCGGAAGCGGTGAGTTCAACCCGCAGAATGTTATTCCTGTTTACCCGCATTCATGAAGAGGTCTAACATTAGCATCCACCATCTATTGCTTTTTATAGCTTCTTACGTTAAATTTGAATAATGTGCACCTGATGAGGTTCAACAACGCTTTTGGTAAATTTGTTTCGGGATTTTTAGGAGTATTGAATATCGACCAGGAAGTAAAGTGCTCGTTAAAGGATATCATTGACAACTGAGCGATTGCTCGAATTCTTAGAATGCTGCGCTAATTTTGTGAAAGTCACTTAGCAAAATTAAAAACAGGAGAGCACGTTCAGAAACAGACATTAAAAATCAAAATGATGATTTAGTACCGCCGCATGAATATTCAAGTTGCCTTTTGGATACATTTGTATATTTTTTGTATTGCTTATAAGTAGGTGTAGATATTACCAGTTAATTTTAGTATAACAATGCAATGGATTCATGTCTTACATTTCAGTCTATAGTAGTGAAAGGCTAATTTTGCTTTCGATGAACTCTTGAACGCAATAATTAGATAGCGCTTAAACGTATTTCGATTCAGTTTATGCTGAATCAAGATTCTCTGCAATAGCATATTGAAAGACAAAAATTGCGTTTCGAGTAACAATCAATTCCTAAATGCGTAGAAGAAGAATCAGTAGTCATTCTTTTTACAAATATTTTAAGTTTTAATGCATTTACCAGTAATTTTACATTTAGTGCTTCTTTGTACTAACGATTCAAAGTATCTAGATTAATCAAGTTGCGAATCTACAGAATGTCATATGCAAGATATTTACTCCACAAAATGGTCAATTTTCATGTACAGGGTTCCTACGCCCCTGAAATGTCCTCGAAGTTAAAATGGCCCTGAATCGTCCTGGAATCTCATTAGAAATTCCTTTTTGATTTTTGGATGATTTTTGTTGACTACAATCGACTTTAAAAGCTATCAATTGCTAAAGACTTTCATGTTTATTTCAGAATATTTTCTTGTTGCGTCTTATTATTTTTATTTAATAAAGAATATACGTGCGTATGTACTGTAGCTATGTTCACAAGTTTTCGTAATCGCTAAATTATCTACCAGTTTACGTAGAAAGATGATGTTGCATGTGTTGCATGATGTTACTTAGTTTACGATGTAGCATGATGTACATCGTCGACCGGGGGGAAAAGTCCATCCCTTCGTGGATTTGTCATTATTGTTAATTGTCATTGATTGGGCCCGTAAATTGCGATAGAGTAAAACATTGGATCTGTAAATCTTGATAGAGTGAAACATGGGACCTGTAAATTGCGATACTGCCCAGTTTTCTAGTGCGTAATGACGATTAGGCCCTTGTGCTAATTTTGAGATCCTGCGCGATTTTTTGAGTTAACCTCTGTGGGAGCCCTGGATACCAAACCGCAATTTGCTTAGTTGGACAAGAAGTTTCCAAATCTAGGCCTATCTGTATATTTAAGGATACTTTTAGCATTTGTATATTCGCATCTGGCAAAAGATTCTTTACATGGTAGGAAGTGCAGTTGAATTTACATGAGAATAGATTTCATTTAATCTTCCACAACTTTAACACAATGAGTTTGCATGCGGTTTCAAACTGTCAATGCAATCAAAATAAACAGTTGACTTGCACTAAAAGTGCAACGCAAATCAAAATATATGCATCAATACCCGCTATTCGTAAAGCATGCTGTTAGGCCATTAACACTCCAATCTTCCAAACAAATATAATTTATGGACATTGATGTGTCCTTAATTCATATTCTTGTGCAAAACTTCATTTTAGCTTGTAGAAGATTATAAACAGAAGTAAGGCATGTGCACCAATCTTTCTAATGTGCAGTTGAACGATTTGTAAAAGAAAAACACGTGATTTACTATTAAAATCATTTGGTCAAGTACGCAAACCTCCAATTTCCCATTGATTGGTTCTTTGCCTTGCCCTGATATCTACACAGATAAATTTGACGTAAGAGTTTCCTGGAACACACCCGTCTCGAAAAACGGGATATCGCTGTGTTATACCGGTTTGTTATACCAAGCAGCACTATAAATAACATCAAGCATTTTTGTTGTGTCTCCACATTTCTGCTCTCGGCTATGTTGAAGGCTCATGAATATTATAGGAGAATGACGAAATGAATTCCTAGACAATTTTCCTCCTGCTATACTTTTTCACATCATTATAAAGTTCTCTGATTCGACAACACGGTCAGAATTGCATAACGAAGATCTTGCATCAACTGCATCAATCAATTTTGAATAACAGTTGAATAGAATTGACTGAGTTATTAATGCGGAATTGAATAGAATTTTACAAACACGCACTGTTAGACACAAATTACTGCATTTAATTGACCGTCAACGTATTCGTTGAAACACCTGTGCTGCAGGCTTGCTGTTTATGAAAACTGACGAGCAAGGCAGTATATAGTTGGTCAAAGCTGTTTTATGTATGTACCTTTAAAGCGGGATGCGGAGTCTTGTCTTTGATAGAATTCCGTCTTCGGGACTCTAAATATCTCCAAATAACTGTTTAAAGGTAATCTGTCTTTAATTTATCAAGCATTGACCTACGTAATCAGTGCCACGATTTAAGTTTCAACCTGCTGAGCTTCATCAGTTCTTAGCAGATTCAAACCAGTGACATTTGAGCCGAGAAAACATGTGAACATACCCTCTACCCACATGGCTACTAGATCATCTGTTGAGAGCAACCTGCGATTCCAGTGTGGAGCTGGTTTGCATGATTCCCCTTCTCAGCGGCTGATTTTGTGATGAAAGACAGTACTTAACTATTCATTCAAAGTAATAGAACTTTTCTCTCTTGATAAGCTCATAACTGTGTCATCGAATTCCTTGTTAAACTAACAAGCTTGGAAATTATAGCTGTTTATATTTTAGATATTTTGAAGTCATACAAATAATAATTCCTCAGTGATGACGCCGATATCATTGGCCGATATTGAGTATTTTACTTCTGTGAAATTGGTGAAGAGAATTATTTGCCATAATTTTCTAACTTGTACGTTCATGCTACATATAAGCTGTATTCAATAGTTGAACACATCCTATATCCATCATCATCCCCTTATATCCATAGCCATTGCTTTATCTAACTCATATTCTAATTCACAGTGTGTTGGTCCTGGAAGCTGAAGTAAGTGAGCTGCACATTCTTCTTAATCACGTTTCACGACCCCTGCCATACAGTCAGCTGTGTGCCCAGTCGGAGATGACATTGCAATATGAAGATGAGGGCTGCTCTTCTGACAGCGTAATAAACATACTGATCGTTGTCGGCTTTCCCGAGCACCCAGCTTGGAATTATTAGAGAACAAACCCTGTGTCGTCTCGTCTGCCCACAGTTGAACCCTCTGCAGAGTGTTCGCGGTATTCCCTGAAAAATCTATGTAAAGGTTTCTGGGGGATATCGTGAACATCCTGCCATGTTGCCCTGAGCGTAACTTCTCATTTGCTGTGAGATGTGTGTCTGTCTGAGCTGTACCCATAATCTTTATCTCCTTTTGAAGCTTCGCCGTCTTGATGAAGCGCCTAAACAATATGAAGACAACAAAAAGAGGTAGAATGTGAAATATTGCAAGGCCACATTGTTCGAATGGTCTCCAGTCAAAGGCTTCTAAATATTGATGGAAAAGAAATTAATGACTTTTTGAATGATAATATCATTGAATAGCAAATACTTCACATACATGTCGATTGGTGTCCACTAAAAGGCCTTATGGCACACTCGCACATTTTGTTTGCAGCATAATCGAGAGATTTTACTTAAAGCTGCAGTTACCTCTAGCTTTCAAGCGTGTGTCACATATAATCGTCTACTAGTGTACAGCTGATCACCGATTCATGTCTTAAATGAGCATGACATCACACCGATGAAGAGATTCTCCAGCTCTTCCAGTAAGTATTAAGGCATTTATGCATACTTACAGCGATTAAGAGCATATACAGGTACATGCACGCACGACACACGCACAACGCGTGCACACACATGCACGTTCGATATACTATTGTAATGACAACACATCAGAAGAATTTGACTTCCATATAATCGACCCCTTCAATCATTTCATGTGGATATTACAGTGCTTGCCGCTTAATCGAGACACAATTCATCATGACAGCCGCTTTATCGGGACAAATCACGATTCGATTAGGTGCTTCGATTAAACGATTAAGCGGAGAGCATTGTGTCATCATCTTCCCTCCTAGTATAATGCGTGAAATGAATATCAATAAAGCAACACAATAATTGCAATATGATTAGTATCAGAGGATTCTCAGCTCATTATCATTCAAAATTTCTGGCAATTTTTTTAAATTCATCAGCTTTGGTGACTTTGACGGTCATTTATTAGAACCGATCATAACTTCACGTGTTGCTAAATGGTTGTCATATGACTTTTTCAACACACATTTCTTGCATCATCAATCTTCTGCATTGTGATTGGACGATTAGACACGATAATTACATCACGAGATATTTGCATTGTGATTGAACAACCATTGCTTATGCATGTAAAATATTGTAAAATATTGTATGCATGTAAAAGGTTGTCAATTCTCAGCGAGCATGGAGAAAAATGTTTGCAAGAATTTTGCAAATAGAAAATAGTTTCGACCGAATTAACCTTAACATGTTCATGATTGAGTTATATGAGTTTGATGTTTCATTTGCTGATTACATTTTCCTTCGGGTGAATTTCAATATCAAGCATGCTCAGTTTGCACCTTTTCTCCGATTGAATTAGTTTTGTGTTGATTTCCTAATCGAATTTTAGACTGTAAACCACTTGCTTTTCCTTCGGATTCAGTCGAACACATTGCTCATGCATAAAGTTTCGTACATGCAAATCTCATTCTGTTGCGAATTTTCGTTTTGATGATAACAGTTTAGCCACTTTACTCGTCAATTTAAAATGACTGTTGTACTCGTTCGAGAGGGACGATTTTGAAATCAAATACATCATGATTTTGAGTCTTGCATAACAATAGGAGCTGTTATGTTACCTTTCTCATTTTGAAATCAGTTAATAGAATAAATAATGGTTGGTTTATCAATCAGTGAAATTACAATTATTATCAATAATTTCATATACAATAGGCCTATATACAATTCATGTCTCAACGGACTGTATGTTGTTAATAAATTAACTGAACACGGGATATTAACACTCATAGGAAAAAGTGCCAATAGGATTTGCGGATTAAAGCTTTAGTTCCAATACTGCTCAGGAGCAGTTGTGCAGTGGATGGCGAACATTGATAAAGCTGTTTACCTAGTTCCATTTTTAGGGTAATTTCTTCCGAAATATAAATTTAGAAAATAATTAATTTTTTTAAAATCTTTTTGTATAAATTTTTAGGCAGTTTACAATTGCTCATGGCACTTTATATCACATTTAGCGCTGAATTCAATATTTTAATCTGCAACACCATGCAGAATTTATTCAATCCATAATATCACTAGTCAAGGTGAACACCAAGAGCATAATCCATTTAAAATGCTTAATAGCAAAGTTCAAATGAGCTTTGAGAAACTGCAACTTTCAAATGAAATTTCATGAATTATGCATCAAGTGAGATTGAATGAAAAATTAAGAATAGGGGACAGCTGTTTTTTCCCTGCAAAAAAAATTTTGAAAAAACAAATTTTGAAAGAGCAGCAATTGTAGCAACTTCATGGGAATATTCCTTACTATCTTGTATACTCACGATCAATCCCCCAAGGATTTCGGATTGGATGTATCCCTTGCCTACACTACTAAATAATGTCGAAGCTTTGTCAAAGAAGTGAGTAAAAAATTCATTGGCGGATATATTCAGATGCAAAACTTCTTTAAAAGTGGAATGAATTATAAACTATTTGTGCTTAATGCTTGGACTTCTACATATATTCTCCTTGCATATACATGTACATCAACATGTATTCTTTGTATTCATATTTTTTAGTTACCTATGTTTCATTTTCTATTATTGAATAACTTCTGGTGTACAGTAAGTAGTAATTGCTACATCCATTTTTTACAAGAGAGGTTGTGTAGCAAACTGTTGGATAAGCATGATTCAGAAAATCAGTTCTCTATGCCAATTTATGCATTTGCAACATTTAACTTGGAAGATATAACTTTATGGTGAAACGTCTCTCGTTATTTGATCAATTGCGTTATATAGGAATTACTTTTTAATGAGGCAATCAATGATGTTGATTCTAAAAGGAATAAATCTTTCTTGTTTGTCTAGATCTGTATATAAATCTTTTATTAGAATTAAATATATTATAACACCTTTTGATTGAATAGTTTTCTCTAATTACATGCATGCGGTCACCTTTTATTTAGTAAGTATAGTTTGTCTAGCTTTCTAATGTTTTTGTTTACATAGAATTGTTTCATATTTCATGCTTACTGTGCCACTTAACTTAGAGCGAAGTGAACTTTATCGGTACGTATTGGTATACGGAGTGCTTAGTTTCTCGGGGTTTATCTTTGTGTGTATCTACTTTCATGATGTCGGATGAGACTTCCATCAGAACTAAAGTCAGTTAAATCATCGAGATAAGGTTGTGAAGTAAGGGGTATGTTCACGTTCAAAGGGAGGTATGATCATTACAGTGTCGAATAAAGATATTCTGTTAAAACTTCAAATATAAGCCAAAACACCTTTCAGCTAAATCCTCCAATTATAATTATTGGCATCTGCACTTCCAATCAAATTACACATTATTTACTTACAACACATTTCCAACTGATCAGTCTGTGTTAAGGTTAAGTTAGTAAAGAAGAATGTAAATGAAAAATATAGACACTATGAATACACTGTCGAAGGTCCGGAGTAGGACCCAGCCATATCCCCAACCAAGTACCAGTCTAATAGCAAATAGCAACCTATCACCCTCTTGGTGGCTGTAGATGTAGAAGTAAAGAAACACTCCATTGAACCGATGAAGGGTAAGGCTGCTCCACTAAGCTCCAGGAGCGCGTCTCGTTGGCATCTTTGCAACGCTGAAGTTGATGAAAGAATCCTGTCAATATTCATTTTGTAGCTCACGTGAGCACCAAATTACAACATCAACTTAGTAAAAAGAGTTTGTGCAACATCAGAAACCAAGTATTCTCACTACCAGTGTAATTCACTAGTATTCCGTGACTTTAAGTTCGCAAGGATAAAAGTATTTCAAAATTCAAACGCCTTTACTTTCAAAATTCAAATACAAATTTAATTAAAATTTGAAATTTTGGTGATGCTATTGATGAATGCTACGTGGTTATCGGCCTTGTACTGCATTCTAATGCAAAATTTTGAATTCAGTCGATAATGATAAAATTTGTGCAGCACCTTTCAGCACGATCTCTAAAGAACACCTGGAAAAACTGGAAAATCCAGTTTCCTTGAAAAAGAATGTTTTAAATATGTCATAGTCGATCCACGTGATGCACTCTACATGGATAATGAGTTTGTAATCCAACCGGTAGAGTATCAGTGTATTAAATAGGCATGAGTTTGTACACACATTTCTGCAAAATTGTTGCTCTAACAGTCAGTTAGAAATACAGTTTTCATGCTAGTTAAAATAATGGCAAATATGCGCTATTATGCAGCAAGTATCTTGTGGCATAGGCATGCAGTATTATCGAAAGATCATTAAATTTACGGAACTTTTTGAACTGTTGTGAAACTTGTCTTCTATATCATTGTCAACTCTTTTCATTCCTAGATATTTTCTCTCATTTTCGCACATTTCTATTTGTTCAATCCTTTTTATTTTCCTTTTATTCATCATCATTTCAGCTCCCAAAAACCTTCTCAGAACTTAACGGAGAATCAGAACGGGCAAACAGCCGACCGGTACTTCTACGAGAATCAAGCCGGCCCCCAGGGAGCACCGGCGTGGACGAACATGCCAAGCCCGCTGGAGGCGATGTACAAGGAGTATTGTACTAAAGGTCCTATTACTCCAGACGACGAGGCTCGTGGATCCGCAGAATATGATGATGACGCGCCTTGCGTCAATCTTGGTACAGAGTTTTCCACTGGACCTGGCTCTATACGGTCCGTGGCCAGTGCCAGAAGCAAAACAGTGACAAGCAACCGCCAACGGATTACTCCTACACCTGTCGTAGACAGTACGGCGGTGCTGTCGGAGGTTGAGGTGAGTCGAGGAGATAGAGTGGATCGCACATTGATATCGGTCTATTTTCCAATATTGGATATTCATGTTACCTTCATTGATAATTTTATCGTAATAGATTCCTTAAATAATCTTTTCTGCATCATCGTCTCCAAATATTAGTTTCTCAATGCTTATCCTCGAATGCAGATATGGAACTATCTCAAGATCGAGCATCAGAATGATGTTTACTACTTGAGTAAATGGCAAAAGTACTGAGAGTCTGAGAAATGGACAAAACATCAGAAAAACTCGTTGCTGCAATTATTCATAAGTATATAATATGGACGCATTCATGATGTTCATTCTGTATTGGTATCTGGTTAATTACTCAGTCAGGGTAGACACGGGACTGAAAGGGTGTGTGTAATACAGAATATGGCTGCTTCTTTCAACAACTGATAAACTTCCGGCCCTTCTCCAACATAATGTTTAGAGACATAATGCATTAAACGGGATGCTCCAGTTCAGCTTCTGTGTTTACTTACTCCATGCTGACTTTTCTTTTCCCTGTGTTAAAATTGAGTAAAGAAATTCTACTCTCCCTGTAAATTTCACTTCGTTACATAGAATGTTGCATACATAGCAATCCGACGTTCTGCTTTGTTTAAGTAAGCACAGCTGTTTGTTGGTGGCAATTTCAGCTGCTCGTTCAGGCACCGATTTATGTCAACGTTGCTAGACCTTAAAAGTAATCTAATTCCTGACTCCTTGCCGTAAGGCGATGTATTGAGAGTGATTTAACAAAATGATTTGATATTTAATGAGAAATTATAATAATCGTGACTATTTACAAAGTACGCTGACAAAGTTCCTGTGCCTAGCCATTGTCAGCCGCCATCGTTTAGGTCATGACAACACGTGTCCACGACGTAGCATTGCTTTCAATATGCATGTCCACTCTAGCTCTTTACTAGTAATAGAGTGTCGGATATCTATGACTGCGTCATTGATTTCTATGTGAACTGTCATCTTCTGTATTGCACACTTGACTCTTCAGTCCCTTGCATAACCTGACAGAGAGCAGGCGAAGCATGTCGCTAGATCCGGTCGTAAAACATCAACATTAATACGTAATGCGGCCTTTTCATTTATTAATGAACTAGTGAAGAAAACAAATTTCATCAGCTACAACTGTTGATTGTGCTGAAGAAGAGCTCGGTTTCACAGCTTATTTCACAACCCATAGAATGTAAAAGTAAAATGCATTTCAAATAACGATTTAAGTATAAGGTATAAAATTTGCCATAGCTAAACTGTATCATTTGATATGGATTCCTATTCGCTATAAAAGGATAAAAAACACTTAAAATGTACAACTTAATGCTATTGAAATGTACAGATAAATATCTGTCTTTATGGCCTATCTATGCGGTAAGGAATCGAAGATATCACTCATGTCTAATCATGTGAGAGGAAGGTTTGCGTAAATAAATAAGGCTATGTAAATAAACGATTATTTGCAAAATTAAAATAATTGCTACTTGGTCATCAAAAGGATTCATGGTGATATTCAATCGGGCAGAACCGTCGGCATGCTCTTGATGATGATCGGTTTCTTTACCATTTTGGACTACTGTCAGCCAGCGCTACATAAAAACATTATAGAAATAATTTATAGAAGTCACCAAAGAAAAGCAATATTGAAAGAAGAGTGAATATTCATGAAAGAGCATGCTACACGTTTAGCACATAGAAGAGCCTTTCTTCACGCGCTGCATTCGGAGGAAGAGCGTGATAGCTTCAATCCAAACAATCCATATAATGGTTGTCTTGATGAAGTAAATGATAATGGGCATGCATATAGGTGCATGCCTTGCATATAATTAACCGCGCGTTGTAGAGCGATATACAGTCTCAACCTCGCTTAGCTCGATCACGGATAACTCGATACCTCGGTTTATTCGATAATATTTATATGTCCCAATTATCTTGCCATTGATTATAAAGTTAAACGACTTCGGCTATCTCGATATAGTATATTGATAACTCGGTTAACTCGATAAAATTTTACGCCCGTTTACTAAATTATCGGACGGTCTAAAAACAGTGGACGGTCTATAGAATATCCACCTTTGCTTTCTGCCACTAAACACAACACCTCGAACTCAACCTATGGACTGTGGAATTATTAAGAACATGAAGCACCACTATCGAAAAAAACTGGCCGTCAAACGTCTGAAATCGCACGATGAAAATGTGAGTTTTTCTTTCACTTTACTCGATTCTTTGATTCTGATTAAAGAGTCATGGAGCGCCGTCTCTGCTGATACTGTGAGAAATTGTTTCCGCGAAGCTGGGTTCTCTGATGAACTGACTCTTAATGCAGTTGAGAATAGTGAACTACAAGAGTGTTGCGAGGTCGACTTCGGCAAAAAATATTCGATCGTCTTCGAGAGGCTTTTCCAACACTTGTCCTGGATGTCAACGACTTCTTGAACATCGATGAAAACGTGGCTGTCAGTAATAATGTAACAGATGGAGATATTATATCAGAAGTCACAACATCCACCGTTGAAGAAGATGACAGCGATGATGAGACGGAATCTCGTATTGACGTTTCAGCAAAGGAGGCGCTTCTTTCTGCTCAGAAACTACAGAAATACATGCTTCATCATGATAGTGCCAGTGAATCTCACATCAACATGGCGAATCAACTCCTGGCTTTCATTGAGAGCAAAGCGGTGAGTAAAACTAGAAAACAGACTTTGTTAACTGAATTCTTCTCCAAACAGTGACCGGTTTATACATGTGCCTTGTCAAAATTGAATACATGTAATTTGACTTGTATAAATAAAATTGGACTTTTTATAAAAACGTTGTTTTATATTTTGTGTGCATTGGGAAATAAGCTTAGGTTAAACTTACAATAATTATCAAATTAAAATTTGATAAGCCGATGATAATACCACATGAAATATGGAGTTATCTTGCAAAATCGGATAACTCGATAAAAAAAATCAGTCCCTAGGATATCGAGTTAAGCGAGGTTGACTGTATTGGCCTCTCAAAAAGGACGACTGTCATAAAGAAAATGGTGCTTTAAAACGTATTAAGGCATGCACATCATCAGGTTTCCGAGATCACTACACATTCGAGTCAAAACACTCAAGCCACATAATCACAGCTGTGAACTCATGAAAGTATTGTTTGAAATATCAGGCGAATCAATGATGTGAAAAAATCAGCTTTCTCTCCCGAGTAATTTAATGCCACTAAATAATTACGAATAAAAAATATGTACACAGCCGACGTTTCGGGTCCAGACCCTTTCTCAAGGCAAGGCAGCAATAAAATGACACTGTCTAAACTGGCTCGTTAGATACGCAGTATAGCTCCGGTTGTCTCATGACGTCTGTTCATTTTAGGATGGCACTTATTGATTAATTGCGATTCCACCACGCTTGTTTCAACAGGATCATTTAAGCAGCGAAGAAATTCAACATCAAAATCATCAATCGAACCGTTAACAAGACAGGTCTTACTGTGTTCAGACAAAGCACTTACATCATTTTTATTACGAATACTGAGACTGTGTTCGTTGTATCTAATGTAGAATGGTCTAGCAGTTTTACCTATATATTTATCACCACACTTTCTACAAGAGAATTGATATACAACACACGATGTCTCACAGTTATGATTTTGGGATAGCTTGTTGCATACTCTACAATCATTGTGTTTGCTTTTTTTGCCTTTTTTCTTCAAAACATTACACAGTTTTTTGTTGCCCGTACTGACGAGACGGACATTCAACCTATGTTTTCTTATTTGGTAATTAATTTTCCGATTAAGACTGTCGCTTATAAACGGTAGCTTCAAAATGCTTTTTTTATCATCGTTGATTTTACTAGTTTTATTTTTTTGGGTATTTCTATCAGACACACTCAAATCCTTATTAGTGTATCCATTAAATTTTAAATTTTCTTTACATTTTTTCTCCGATTCCATTTTAATGTTATCAGAGAGCGTTGAACTACATCGATTACGTGTGTCCATAATGCTCTGCTTTACGAAATTAGTTTTGACGGAGCTCGGTAGCCAACTATCTTTTTTCAAAGCATTGCCAGACGATATGTCTTTTACATATTTTTTGTGCATGATTTTCCTATTCTCTAACCAAATGCTTAAATCTAAAAAATTCAGTAACCCATCTTCGGGGTTTTCAATGGTAAACTTTATGTTGTCATCAATCGAATTGATCAATCTGATAGAAATACCCAAAAAAATAAAACTAGTAAAATCAACGATGATAAAAAAAGCATTTTGAAGCTACCGTTTATAAGCGACAGTCTTAATCGGAAAATTAATTACCAAATAAGAAAACATAGGTTGAATGTCCGTCTCGTCAGTACGGGCAACAAAAAACTGTGTAATGTTTTGAAGAAAAAAGGCAAAAAAAGCAAACACAATGATTGTAGAATATGCAACAAGCTATCCCAAAATCATAACTGTGAGACATCGTGTGTTGTATATCAATTCTCTTGTAGAAAGTGTGGTGATAAATATATAGGTAAAACTGCTAGACCATTCTACATTAGATACAACGAACACAGTCTCAGTATTCGTAATAAAAATGATGTAAGTGCTTTGTCTGAACACAGTAAGACCTGTCTTGTTAACGGTTCGATTGATGATTTTGAGGTTGAATTTCTTCGCTGCTTAAATGATCCTGTTGAAACAAGCGTGGTGGAATCGCAATTAATCAATAAGTGCCATCCTAAAATGAACAGACGTCATGAGACAACCGGAGCTATACTGCGTATCTAACGAGCCAGTTTAGACAGTGTCATTTTATTGCTGCCTTGCCTTGAGAAAGGGTCTGGACCCGAAACGTCGGCTGTGTACATATTTTTTATTCGTAATTATTTAGTGGCATTAAATTACTCGGGAGAGAAAGCTGATTTTTTCACATCATTGATTCATTATGGTCCTCCCGCCTTCAGCCATCTCTTATATAATATCAGGCGAATATAATTTTTACATAAATAAGCAAGAGAATCTCGAGAGTGCTGGATATTCCCGAACTTCAAAACTGAAGAATAAATATTGTGCATTGAACATGCCATGTTGAACAGGCCGTTTTTCCAAACAAAGCTTGAAGATCGAAATACGTTAATCGTGAATTGTGCGCTTAAAACACAAAATACAAGTACACTGAAGCCCCTCTAAAGCCACTTGAAATTATAACACATGATTTCTTTAGAAAGGTGGTAGCTAAGAGGGGTGCCATTGTATATTTTAGCTTTGGCCACTGATGTCAATACGACCGATAATGAACATCGAATTAGTTGAGCAATCTAGCAATTACTGGTGAGACAGACATTATGCAGATTTTCATCTTTCATTCCTTACCGCATAGGTATCCACTGCTAAGGACTTTTTTGCGTTTTGAGACTGCTGACTGCTCAAGGGCTACTCATGTTCGAAAAATCAAACTACAAGTATTTCAAAAGGCTATTTAAGTCGTATTGCCTCATCATGAAAGACTAACAAAAATATGCAAGATTTAAGTTTAACTCTGACAGCCACGTTCGAATCTGACAATTGTTTACCAGCGTTGTACTTAGCGCGTGCATCTATGTTGTCATTGTGTACTCTTGCGATAGAGTCTGCTATCTTCAACTTCCGTGGTCTGCTTTGACAAACTTCACGACCTTTCTGTTCTATCTATAAAATTTTCACCTAAATCAGAATTCGTTCTCAACTTAGCAAATAACTATTTATTTCTAGCAGAAAGCTGAAGATAATCATCGAACAAATAATGTAAGATGATGAATATTTTATTTGATTTTAGCACCCATTTTCCGCTGCACGCAAGGTATTGTCAATAGATCACAAACCATCAAATAGTCTCAGTTCTTTAATAATTGAAGCAAAATTGCATGTGCACAAAAGTATTTTGCAACAGTGCTCGGTAGTTAGGCCTGTCATCACGCAACGTTTGGCTGTCATTCATTCGTTGTAAAGTTAATGGTTTGTGATTTTAGCATTGGTTATTTGAAGATTGATTTCAAATTGAAAAAAATGTGTTACGTGAATGTAGTAAACACAAAACGTAACTTTTCTCCTCTTTACCTCTTGTAATGATATTTTTTTGTTTGATGTTTTCCCATTTACTAAAAGACTTTTTGATCACCACCGTTGATCACGGTCATCTGTGATAATCAAAGTTCATTCACAAATTAAATGCCGGGATTTTATCAACAATCTGCAAACCTCAAATTAATATCATTGGAACAAATACCTTGTTTTCTCACTATTCAGGTGTTGATATTGTTTATTGCAATAATTATTGACAATCAGCAGTGCATCCAGAAGAAATGAAGAAATGCATTACATCTCATCTGAATAGAAGTATCAATTTTAGGAGCAACTACGTTACTGTCAATTTCCTGAGCATCATTTTGAGTCAGAACAGTAGAAGTCGGATAATAGGTATGCTATGAACCAAATAGAAGAAGATAATGTAGAAATCCGCGGCCACGAAGTCGACAAGGTTCTCTATGGTTTTCTTGGCCGCCTGGGTTCACAGAATAACCAGGAAAATTCTGTCTTTTGGCAAGCATCGCTTGGGACGTTGGGATTGTAGCCAACATTATGATTATACGTTTATTTGTATGTGACATTATCTTGATCTCCCAGATGGGCAAGGTAAAAATGTTGCCCTGTGACATTTTTCATATCGTCGTTGTCATGACAAGTTGGTAATATGGATCACGAGGGAGGTTCTTAATAAACAATATATCTGAGGGCGCGCGCCCAAGGATGTTATAATTATATTATTATATTATGCACACCATATTACAATCTTGCTTGTTTGTTGGTTCGCATTGTACATAATTCTACAAAAAGTTATGAATGCTAATGTGCTATACATATCAGAAATTTACATGTATATAATTAGGAAATTTCTACACTTTGTCTGCTGTCCATAACATCATTGCGGACCGGGGATAATCCATGATTCTAAACAAGGAGATAAAGATATCTGCAACAAGACATAAGGGAATCTGTCCATTTCAGTATACAGGCTTGAAAACCTGTTGCGACATGTACTACATAGAACTGCGACAGAACCATCAGTTAGATTCCATCAGAAGACAGAGGTTGCGTTGGTTTGGTCATGTACAGAGAAAGAGCGAGTCAGAATGGGTCAAGAAAGTCACGGTGATCAAAGTTGCTGGCAAACGTGCTGTTAGACGTCAAAGAAAGAGTTGACGTAATGTGATGGACGAAGATCTGAGAAGTGTTGGTGCTCAAGAAGCTGATGTATGCGATCGCCAGATGTGGAGGGGAATCATCAAGCGGAAACCGTCCAACCCAGCATCTTCTGGACCACAAGGACGTATAAAGGGACGAGTGAGAATTCAGATACATGTAAAAGCATAATCTACTTCGGATTTAATTTCTACGCTTGTTCGCAACACGCCTTCAACTCTGTCCACTGAAATGAACAATTTCCCCATGTCTTTGTATAGAAATCTAGATATCCATGTTCTAACCCTGTGAACATTTAGAGTTGAGAGAAAAGTGATATTCAAGAACAGCATTGTCAGGTATCTTTGGTATCTGGTCCGCATTATGCTCTTTCAATAATTATACGAAGGGGGAGCAATGTCTCATGTGTCATTTCAAGGCTATTGGTTGTTTGCTACTTTGTGTCAAAAGTGCAGCTATTCTGAAAGAAGAAGAAGCTGTCCATAGATCACGGCACTTTTCCAAAATGGCATATTTGCATGTGTTTTTTAATATTCTTCTACCATCGCCTATATATTTTCAAATAGAAATTGAACCCATGAAGGGTGTGTAATTAGAGATAATTCAAGTGAGATATTAAGCACGTGAGGTATTACTGCAACCATTAATGCACATATGAAATATTACTTGGTAGAACATATGCGAGGTTTTAACCAATAATTCACATCTGAAATATTGCTTGCTGAAAATCTGAAGGCCAAAGTCATAAATGATATTTTCTTAAGAAATTTGGTTATGCTAGCCGCTGAAATTTTGATAATGGATCCGGATAAACACTAGCATACATTTTACCGAAAAAACGAAAATTAATAAAAATATACTTACTAGATATTTCCAACGACCCTAAAAACACATTGTACGATGTTGTCACGTCAGCGTAAATATCATGACATTTCAGTTCCTCAAATTTAGAAGATGATGGTAATCATACTTTACAAGGCATAAAAATCGTCCATAATTTCATGCTCCATGACGTAGTCTTATATATAGTGCGGCAGCCAGACCGAGTTTCTGCAGGGAACGATGCCGAAAATGAGACTTTCACAGAATGATGTACACCCCATGAATACGAATCCACGCGTATGTCGAGTTCTAGTCATTTCTTTTTATCTGTCTGACACGAACAAACAACACATGCTAATGCAAAAGGACACAGATTGCAGTTTTTGGCAAAAATGAATTTTTCTATGTTTTTTTCTTATTAACTGAAAAGTAAAAAGTCTAGGGCCACAATTTTTGGCATGATACGTCTTCGGGTCATTTCCCATCATGTGTTAGTGATATCATTATGCTTCTGATCGGCGATGTATGCGAGAATGTGGTTCAGTGTGGATGAAGTGGGTTAACATGTTGGTGTTTGACGACATCAGGAGGCTTTCCAAATCAGAATGTGTTCAGCTTCATAGACAGGGGCGCATGAACACGATAAGAAATGACTTGAAGACATTCTATGTCAAAAACTATGGCTCTAGACTTCGTAATTTTCAGTTGGTAAGAGAAAACATAGAAAAATTAATTTTATCCAAAAACTTCAATCTGCGTTCCATTGAATTAACGGGTGTTTTTCTTTTATCATGTCTGACAAGAACAGGAAGTAACTAAAGCTCAGCAGATGCGCAGATTCGCAGTAGGCATAAGGTGTACATCATTTTGGGGAAATCTCATTTCCGGCCTCGTTCCCTGCAGAAGCTCGTTCCTGCTGCCGGACTATTAATCATAGTTCTCTGATATTTCCATATTCCGGTATTTGTGTTACGTATGCATTATGGAGACTGCGGTGACTGGTAATACATCTTTTTGTCCGAGGCAGTGATTTCTTAATATCTTAATTTTTGCTCATCAAGTCAGTTATTGTCGATTTGTTTTCATTATTCTTTCTCAACAGGAGCCTCATTTCGAATTTACCGGCAGGTTTTCATTCACTGCATTTCCAAAATCTGTATCATTTACATAGGTCAAGTAACAGCAGGTCAGTTGATTAATGAGATAAAGGCTTAATAGACATCTAACAGGTGCTATTTACAATGCAAAATTAATCAGCTGCACACTGGAATTGGCTTTACAATGAATCAACTGACGCTACTTTGACTTCTTCCAAAAAATTTGCATACAAAAAACTTCAATAGTTGAACAAACCAAGATAATGAGCCACTCATATGCATTTAGGCAAACAATTGTCGATTCTGAATTATGGGTTTTCATCAAATGATTTCATTTCTTCTTTGCATAATCACAACGAAGATTTGTTGTTGGGTTTGTTATGATGAACATGAATATGACACAAGTTTTGTCCAAAGATCTGTCCAGAAATCTAACACAAGTAGGTTAGAAAGTTAAACAAGTGCTCTGTCCTCACAGCTAGACAGGCGGTACAGAAAAAGAAGCATTGATGACGACCCATGTCACACTATTGCTCCTCACAGCAGATGTTATTGGCATAGATTAGCGACATAATAGCGACATGTCAACTCAAAAATATGCTAGAAAAAATGTTGATGGACTTTATGCTATAAGATTCAATGTTTTACAAAGATGGTGTCCCTTAGGTGAAAAGCTATTTGATCAATTTCTAAAAGGGTAAAATTTTCAAGTTACTGCAGTGTGCACTTGCCACCTACACGAGAATATGGGCTTTAGTATCTAAGAAGTATGAAACTTATTAAATGTCAAATTTAAATCAATCCATTTGATAAGAGACACAAGTCATTCAACTAAATAGGAAATTAAGATAGAATTTCAAAGGAAATTTCACCAAGGAAATTTCGTGAACAGAATTATCATAAAGTATTCATGCGAAAAATTGAAAACTTCTGTTTCTTGGCTCACTTTTTAAGTTTGTGAACTTAGCAAAATTGGTTCATAACTAAAATCCTATGGATCTGTTAAGTTTACATATGTCTACATTATTGACCAGCAGAATGCATTCTTAGGTCAAAAATAGCTGTGTAGAACTGCGTTATAAATGGTCAAAATCACAGCATAATCGGTGACTAGAATTCAACTTATTGATATTCCTATGTACATGTACATGTGGATTGATCAAAATTTTTAGGTATGATTTTATGATATTGTGAGAAATCAACTCTAAATTTTTATTGAAATGATGCTGTGAACCCATATTGATGATCATTGTGATTGTGATGCTTTTCTCTATCTGTATCGGGTAATATGTATATGATCAGCGTACATGTATATAATGCTCTTGTTGACAGAAATGAGCCCTAATGTCACTTTCATCATTGAAAAACATCACCTCTTTTCAAGCAGTCACTGTCTCGGTAATTCTCCAAAACAGTAAATACATTGTATGCTCATCTCACAAGTGAAACTAGATATCAAAAAGAGTTCATTTACAAAAATCGAAACTGCTATCACAAAGGCGATGTATTACTCCATATATAGACCGACATACAGGTTTTTCCAGTCAGATTCATAGCTAACTCAATCAAGTTCGTTTTAGTTCAATCAATTTCTACCATTGGAGTTATTTCAATCAATTTGATTTCTATTTCAACCTGTAGCGCAAATAATCAATCAAGTTCGCGCATATGTTTGACAACTCTTTATTTCAATCAATTTCGTAACTATAAAAATCAAAATGTATAGAATACAATCAAGTTCATTCCAAATTTATAATTAAGCATCTCAAGCTATTGTATAATGTCGGCCATGGCAAAGCAACGATGCATGTACCTCATCACGTGGTTGCACATGTGGTTAACCTTTTCGGTACTTATTGTCTCTTGATCCTCGATTATTGAGGAGGATAAGTCAGTAAGAAGCTGCAAGCGATGTTCCGCGATGTCGGGTTGTCAAGCCTCTCCCTGGTCGAATCCTCACGTAGGACAGCTCGCAATTTAAGCTTGAAAACACCAAAGGCATTTTCAATGGGGTTCAGGAATGGACTGTATGGAGGTAAAAACTTAACGGGGATTTCATCATCGTCACACTCAGATACGGCTCCGTGATGTACTGGAGCGTTATCGATCACGATCGTGCCATCGATTACATTGCACTCACGTAGTATTGTCTTGAGATTATCCATAAAATGTCCGAATCTTTCGCCTGAAATTTGAAAACTTACATATTCTACATGCAAAAATAATATCTGCGAAATTTGTTTGACTTTACACGTACTTGTCATACAACCCCTTTGAAGCTCGTAATATACGACACCGACCCCAGCTGAAATTGCCATCACCAAATTTAGATTTGGACCACGGTACCCATTGACTTGCCGAACTGCTGGCCTGCCCTTTAAGGCTCTTCCTCGGGTGCGCTTTGAATAAATATTAAAACAAGTCTCATCAACGTATACAAGCGCCCGGTTGACCGCTGTTTCCAAATACCATTCGGCGTAAGAGGATCGTTTTTGCTTTGTCACCAATGTGTTGCGATTAGCGGGGCAGTCCTCCAACTTCTTCATGGTGATAAGTTGTTTTTCTAAAGCCCATGAAATTCTGGCAACAGATAAAGAAAAACGCAACTGACTTAAACTTATTACACTTAAACTTAAAGTGTAGTCAGGATGACGCTCGACCAGCTCTACAATTTCGCTCACCACATTATCCGTAAGCTTTACCCGCTCTTCACGTCTCCCTCCTTGCATCGCTGATAGCTCCATCACACGAACAATATTTTGCTATTATGGACCGGGCGGAAGAGAATTTGATACCAAGGAGGCTTGACACTTCAACTATGTCTTTTCCATCTTCCCATTCCGCGATAAGACGTTCTTTAAGGTCGATGCTTATCTTGGCATAGGGTCCTCGTCGGGTTGAGTTTTCAGAGCTGGTAGAGCTGAGATTGCTAGACATATCTTAAACGAAAAGTTTTTGACGAACTTGATTGATATATAGTGAAGTAGATTGGCTTATGTATGAACTTCATTCATATCTGTGAACAAGAATGAACTACAACGAATTTGATTGAAAGAAGATTGCATAACGTTAACTTGATTGCAATAGATGTTAACTTACGCATTAGAACGAAATTGATTGAACTAAAACGAACTTGATTGAGATAGCTATGAACCTGACTGGAAAAACCTGTACTCTATGGCTATTGCTTGGCGATTGGTTTGATAGTGATCTGCTGTCTCCTACGCGCATTGCGTTGTGCATTCTTAGAAAGGCTATGCAGAACATGTTCATCAACTCTTCTTTTGTTGTGCCTGTCTGGCCGCATGAATAGAGCACTTGTTTAGGCAGCCACAACGAGTTTCTGCAGGGAATGAGACCGAAAATGAGACTTTTGCAGAATAACATGCACCAATAACATGCCTACTACGAATCTGAGCGTCTGCCGAGTTCTAGTTAGTCTCACTTCTTGTCAGACACTATCAAAGGAAAACACATGCTAGTCCAATGGGACATATATTGAAGTTTTTAGTTAAATGAAATTTTCTATGGTTTCTCTGATTTAGCGAAAAGTGCTGCGCCCAGAGTCATAATTTTGACATAAGATCTGCAATGCATGCGAGAATGTTAACTGTGGACTAAATTGCTCTAAATGCTTGTGTTTGCCGACATTAGAAGGCTTGCCAAATCTGAATGTATTTAGCCTCATAAACAGGGGTGCATTGACATGATAGGAAATGACCTGAAGACATTTCTTGTCAAAAATTATGACTCTGGGATCCCTGCTTTCCACTTAATCTGAGAAAACGTAGAAAATTTCATTTTTGCCTAAAACTTTAATCTGCGTCCCATTGGATAAACTTATGTTTTCCTTTGGTCGTGTCTGATATAAAGAGGAGACATGTAGAACTCGGCAGACGTGTAGATTCATAGTTTGCTTAGGGTGTACATTATTCTGTGAAAGTCTCATTTCCGGCCTTGTTCCCTGCAGAAGCTCGTTTTAAGAAGTCTGCAGAAGACTTTTTCTAACTGACTTGTATTCGAATCTTGATAGACGAATTGAGATCCGGAAGATACGGCGTTACAATCCATTTGCACTTGATTTGTGCATTACCTGTGTTGACCGAATAATTGCAATTAATTTGTTGTGACAACGAACCATTCTTGACATTTTGGCAATTTATCGCTGACTCCAAAGCAGATTGTTGTCGAATGTTTGCAATTAATTGGCTAAATGGCTTGTACTCTTTTCGCCATCTTTTTGTTAACGTGGAAATTTTCGGGAATATTGACAGCATGAGATAAGATTTCGGAGAATATCAGCATGAGTTAATTTCCGAATAAGATCCATCAGATGATGCAACAGATTCATAATTTGGCATCGAGTTTACCCTCATTTATGTAGCAAGAAAATAGAGGATAAAAATGTACGAACGTGCTGCAGCTTTGCGTTAGATACTTCACTCCAAAAAAATGACCACAAACTGATAGCCTGCAGAAGTTTGAATCATTGGTGTTTGTTGCAATATTCAGTAAAGCTTTCTCATGACACACACGTGACTCTTAAAGCGTACCCAATTATGAATTCCTGTACTGGTTCTACTCACCATGTGGTCAAATACATCTTTTGTGACATCAAATTAAAATTGATTGATTTCTGTGTCAATAAAAATTAATTGATCGCTCATTCTAACGTAATCTCAATTGATTTTTGACAACCCATAAAAATTGGCGTAACGGGTAGTAGGTCCAATTGAAGAATTCGACTAAATCGACAAGCAATGTTTTTGAAAAACACACTTATCGCGATCACTACTATTGTTTTGCTTGACGATGAATTGCATGAACAATGCTGATTTGAACCAAAACAATTTCCAGTGTGGTTCTTTCAGACATCGAGTTGACATTGCTTAACAAAATCAGTCACAGGTCTTGTTTGTGATAAAAACTTGCATGTGTCGACAACGTTAATAGCTGAATTCTATTTAGAAAACGTGTGTGTGAAGTTAGCGGAACAACCCAGCGAAACTACTCTTTATTACAGTGGGATTCATAGAATACAACTTCTATTCTAACAATTTCAGTCTCTGGGCTCAGATTCCACAAATTCACAGTCGTTTCTTTTAGAAATTCAAGTAAAAATGGTTCCACTGTGAAGTGAGGGGAACCACTCAGCAGAACCAATTTCTTAGTCGCGCTGATAGGCGCAGCAAATCAATTTTATTTTTTCACTACCTGATCCAATTTGTTGGGTTGATCACGAGTATATGTTTCATTTTTCATAACAATTAAGTTTTCAACCGGAAATCCGTATGTTACTTTTTCTGCGATCTGATTGTGAAGTTCGCGGAACCACTTTTGATCCAAAGAATTTTCCTTATTCTTCAGATTTCCCAGATTCCCAGTTAAAAACTGCATTGTTATGTGAAATGAAGCGCATACTTGTGATCAGCTCAACAAATTGGATCAATTATCGACAAAATAAAATTAATTTACTACGCCTATCAGCGAGACTGAAAAATTGTTCCGCTAACTTCAGTCACGTTTTACACCAGATTCCTCACTGCCTCTAAATGTTGATCCACAGTCTTACTGACTATCCAGGATTCGCATAGAATAGAGTTGACCAGATATATATGGCAACGCAGTAAGCTTATCCATGCAGTCATGATCAATTCATTGCTCCTTCTATAACATTTTAATATTCCCAAAAGTTGATTTGGCTTTTCTCACCTACTGTCAGCAAGTTACCCAACTACTGCTCTGAACCAGTTATTTCAGCCACGCCTTCAATTATAAAGCCACAGCGCTCACTTTGCATGAGAGCATGGCAGGCAAATTGGCATTGTGGCCACAGTTAAGTGACGCGGCTCAGTGACGTCACTCGGCCAAATTCCTGTATGAAGGATAAAGGAAGCACTTGCACTCAGTAGGAATAGATGAATTTTCATGTCAGAATGATGCTTAGGTATCATTGTAATTTTGTCAATTTTGATTGACCACTATCTATGCCACAATTAATGTCAATAGCTGGTAACACTTTCTCAAGCACGGTGCAGCGTGTCGGTCTGCGGATGGCAGGAAGTCGATGTGCTGCAGAAGGCAGTCAGTTGAAAAACTTCGTAATGCGAAATCCTAATCTGCTTTTATGTTCACACTAACCCTAAAATGAATACTTATTGAATATTACACGGATATAGATAACATTATATACTCAACGACTGATATAAATTGAATTTTAATGTTGATGCTTCACTGACCGAAGAGGCCATATATAGCCTATCTAGAAAAGCTCATCAGATGTAGTGGGATTCGCATATATCGGTTTCTTATATATTTGATTAATTTTCCAACTGTATACTCAGTTACATTTCAGTACAGAAAAAACTTATGTTATCAGCCGCATCATGTGTAGGACAAGCAGCATGTATTGTAATCATAAATTGATGAAAATGACAGTATTTGCTTCCATTTCCAATGAATGCAACCGAATTAATTTTTGAAATAACTCAGCAGTTAATAGATTAAGCAGACATAGGAATATAGGACATTGGAAATTGGACACAGGACACTGGAATATACGAGGATGCAATAGCAGACAGTGAAGAATGGCTATTCAACACATCGCAAAAATCTAGGGAGGAAGTGTCGCATTGGTTAAGACTCCCTCTGTTGAGATTGGAACGCCGGTGTGATGGATCGTCGTGCATACTTTTACTCAGAGATCACAGACTGAATCTGCCTCCCTGAGATCAGACGTTACTGTCTTTAGCATATTTCAGTTTGGTAACCTATTGAACGACAGAATTGTGACGACACAAATTCAGTTTCAGCATCAGCTGTAATGACGCACATTCGCATGCAATTGAAACATTCAGAACAAAGGCATTAAAATTATCGAAACAACACTACTTTCAAGTATATCCTATGCTGAAAAATTGGCACAATGTTCTTTGGGTGCTCTTTTAAGTACGCTCACTTTATACTTCATTTCATTGACTGCCCAATTTAGGCACCGTTGATATTTTAAAAGAAAATATCTTATATATTTTACTTGCATATCACAAGATAGAAATATCAAAGTAAATTCAGCAACTTGATGATAATAGGCTGAAGAGTCACTAAATTGCACATGTATATCTGACCAAACATTAGTATGCAGTGTTGGTGTACTTTTGCCTTGTCCATTAAGGTACTGATATGAACGAATTCTACCGCAATTTTATGGAGGGTCCAGCCTTGTATACAGCATGTCAGATCGAATAATTAACTTCTAGTGCAAGGCTGTGGAAAATGTTGAAATTTAAGGTTGCGAAAGAAGTGCACGTTGTATTGATTCAGCAAATCAACCTAAACGCAAAAATAGTGGTCGAGTGTGCCTCGAGCCGTAGGATCATCGATCAATTTTCCTCCGCTGAGAAAAAAGTTAGAGCTCATGTGTTCCTAAACACGCTCCACTTGTATACATATAAAGCCTAATGCATGGTTTATCAATAACTACACACGCTTATTTGATGCTGACGACGTTTTGAATTGGAGTTGCGTTCTAACTATATTCGCTATTAACTTCATGAGACTTTTTAAATACACATGCACTAAAGTACTTTTTATGAAAATGTGCATAATTTTTGGATTTGATTATTTTACTTTAAATATCGATGTTATCATTTTTCTTTCGTAGATGTAAACAGCACAGTTCGTTCATGAGATGCTCACAGTAGTAAATGTTTCATTGCGAGCTATACATTATGTGCTATTACAATGTGTTATTATAGCCTAGCTATCGATGTACGAATCAAATTTCGCTGTTGTAGTCCCTTACAAGATATGTTCGGCTTCCATCGCATGTAAACCGTTGTGACTTGAAGAAATTCAAGTACATCCTCTCAAATCAAGGCCATGAGTCTGTCCCGTGAATCTTTTGACTTGCATGTTCGAAATTCATACTTCTGAAGATAGTTTTCGTACTATTGATTACGAAAACATTAAATAATGTGGAATATTAAGTTAGGATATGATAAATTTATTTTGTGCTATCTTATCCAATATGTTTTTACCAACAAGACGCTGTTGTGAGGAATCAATGACTTAATAACGATAACGCTAACGCCGGTGATTTAGGTCTAAACATGGAAGAATAAATTTATATTTGCGCAGATTTAAATAACTAATGCTTCAGTTGCATGACTGTGCTAATTTTGTTTCAGTAATTGTATAGATAAGTGAAGTTACAGCGAAATAAGGGATCGTTTTGAAATCAAAGTATATATATATTATCAAGGTATAAATTGCCTAGAAGTAAGAATCATCATATAGCAACATCTTTCAATAAAGGTTCACTTGGATAGATGGAAATCACAAATTCGTGGCCTAGGTCACGAGATGAATAGATATTACTTGTACTGATATTAACTCATGGAGTAGCTGCAAAAACTGGTGTAGGTCTATACTCTGTGTGTTGAAATGTTGATGATCTCATTTGTTATATCATATTGTAAATCAAAGAAAAATATAATTTTACAACGAAGTGATTTTATTTTGAAAATCAATGAAGTCTTTTCCTATAGTATTTATTAATTGTTCCATTTAATATCCCTCTCCTCCATATGTGCAGATATAATGCCTCAAAAAGTAAGTTCTCGACACGTCACGCCTCATTTTCTTTCATAGAGATGTGAATGCTACTCCCATGCTTAGTTTATTCGGAGCTAATCTCCTCTTATTTCCATTCTCAGGGATCAATCGAATCGTACTCCATCAACTACGAGACTCCGCCTCCGTCATTGCATTCGCGTCGTGACAACATGACGTACTTCTTGTGAAGTTCACCTCTAAGATTCACAGTTTACTTTTCTGTGCTTCATAAAAACATTTGTGGACATTTATGCATTGTATGAGCTTGAAAACTTCTACAATGGTCTTGTAAATCAATCTCCCACGTCCCAACCTTAGACATCGAATTTTTATTTGACACCAGGCAGCTTCAGTGAGTAGCATCAATTTTGACTTACGTCATGAGCATCATAGAAAGGTAGATTATGCATGGAGGTACTATGACAGTGATTGCAATCGTATTAACGGTTATCTGTGCACATATTGAAACAACTTTCTATGGCATTGAAAAACGTCAGATTTGAGACTCACATAATGCACTTTCTCAGGAGGTTGGTAACATCGCCAAGCCTTTAAGGGTATGTATGGTACAATATCTAAGAAAAATTTTGCTAGAATACATGTACTATATGTACATTATTTGCTTTACTGCACCAAATGTACACATTTGAACGACGTCATAGGATCTTTCACATCTGATCACTAGCTAATAAATAGGTGATCAGGATGTTTGCATCAGGATCAGTCTGCGTAACGGCATCGTTCACTAGCAAGTGCTGCACCACGAATTTTTTCGCAGCTACGCAAAAGAGATGCCAAGAGTTAGCATCAGCTAATCAATTGTTCCCAACTGTTTACTCAGTACAACATCCCCATACAACGACTTTGATCCCTAATCGATCACTAGCCCACAGAAATGAGGGAAAGGCGAAAATTCGATGTCTATGGTTTGATGTTACTTTATATTTTTGAATGATCTTCGATATTGTAAGGACCACAGAAATCCGATCTCGTCATTGACATTCACTGTTTATGTATGCATGCATGTATAGTGCTGTGACGTCATCAGAGCAGCATCTTTTCAGTAGATATTATGCAAATTTAACCTCTTGAGATCCTATGCTTTCGGTCTACGTCATGCAGATGCAGCTAACAACTGACAGAACTGTCCAAACAGCACATGACGTGTGCAAGTTATCGCCGCATTGTTCTCCCCCTGATCACTCAGCGGCTGTGGAGTTGCAGCTATGAGCGAATGACGTTCGCTACACGTCATGAGTAGTTGCAACATGCATCAGATTTACCTTCGGGCTCAAAGGGCTAATGAAGCTCTTGAAAATTTTAGTGTCAAGCGGAGCATCAATTGACAATTATTAAAGAAATTAAAAACTTTTATCTCAGTCACAAGAAAGAATCAATCATCAAAGATATCAAATCATTGCTTCCACACATGGAAATCGAACGGCATGGAAACCAGTATTCTGCCCTTTGGTAATGATGGAAGTCATGAGACATTGCTATATATTGTACCGCATAGCTAATTTTTTGATCAAGAGACAACAATCGATTCCCTTGCTGCAGTGTTGCCTCTGTTCTTATCACCTTCTTAAAGCCTCTCGTTGGCAATATAATCTGCTGATAGTCTGATAAATATCACATCTAACTCAAAGACATTTGTTGGATTACTTGATATTTAAGTTTTGCTGTTTCGATCCCTCATAAACTTAGTATGAGACATGCTCTATGTCATGAAATGTTGATGAATATCAGTTGCTCAGTATCTCTGATTTCTGTGACATTCATCTTTGTTCTTAGTCTTGGAAATTTTTCTGTGAGTCCTTACCCAATATTTTGAAACGCTCCCAAATTATTGCAATAACATCCCTTGTATTTCGTAGCGATAGCTTGAATCCTGTGGCTCACAAATCACCTTCACAGTTTTGTCAAGCATCGATTGGACTTATGGTGGAGCGCCCACCTGATACCGAAGTTGAAAATGTTTCCGTGATGATTTTTTGTGTACAGATATTTTTATAGAATTGTCAGATGACATTTCCTTTGTTGATACTTTTTATAAGCTTGCTCAAAGACTATGGACAATACTCGATAAGACGTTAATCTCTATTATAACTGTGCGCACTCAAGTCAGCAGCCAGAATCTATTTTACAGTGTAAGTTGTTTGTAAATGAGCAGATATCAATCATTTCACTATTCTGTGGAAAATATAGATGTACATGACTTCTGCTATGTGAGTCCACTATTGTGGCCAAGACCTGAAGCCTTTTGATTTCATAAGTGCGCAACATATTCTGTAAATCCATAGTCTTTGAATTTACTTTTATATCCTCGCATATATCTGTTCTGCTTCACTCCCACGCATTGATTTTCGTCTATTTTCTACCTATTCGATTTATGCTCTGGGCCTTTTCTTTCTTGCGATCTCCTTCCCTTCAAATCTTGTTCCTCATTTTGATATTTCGGTCGTGCCATGTTGGCGTATATGTCATCACGCTTTATCATTTTAATTGTCTTCTGCATGAAATTTTATGTCGTTTGCTCAGCTGTGGACATACACTCGGTTGTCATGCTTCTGTGCAATATTTGCAACCGCCTCAACGGTTGGTTAGATGTGTAAATATTCAAATTACACAAGACACCGTCAGTCTGCTGTTTTCCCTTCACCGGTCTTCTTCTGTCGCTATGACATTAATCATCAGCTTTAGTGAGCCGCAAATCTAAAGCTCAGCGGAGTGGTTATGAGAGTGAAGTGGTCTGTGACAGGCGCAGCACGCTTCACTGACCGTGTGCGGATGACCCGGAAATACTACAGGTGCGTGCTTACCGTCCAAGATAAAAGAACAATCAAGTCATTGATTACAATTTAATTGTTTTGCCTGCGGTAATGACAGAACTGCTGTTGTTGTGTATTAAGATATTGTGAAGAGTTCCGATGGGCTTCGCAGGCTTGCATCTCACTTCACTACAGAAATGGAAGAAAATGATTTTGCTGTCGCTCTATTTGAATTTCTAGATAGCAATATTAGTCCGGTAGCCAGAGCGAGGCCAAAAATGAGACTTTCAAAGAGTGATGCACATGCTATGCCAACTATGAATCTTCACTCTGCCGAGTTCTACCTGGTTCTTCTTCCTTTCTTACACGGTTACACCACATGTTTATCCAATGGGACGTGGATTGCAATTTTTTGGTTAAATTAAATTCTCTATGTTTTCGGTTATTTACTTAAAAAATACTAAGTATAGAGCCATAATATTTGACATGGCATGTCTTCAAATTATTTACTATGATGTTGCACATGTCTTACTATCATGATTCTGATTGGCAATTTATACGCGAATGTGGATTAAAATGCTTGTGTTTGCTGACGATTCTGAATGTGTTTAGCTTCATATGTATGAGCATGATAGGAAATGACCTGAAGACGTTCCATGTCAAAAAATATGACTCATGCGCTTAGTACTTTTCGCTTAATCAGAGAAAACATAGAAAATTTAATTTTGACCAAGAACTGCAATCTGCATGCCATTGGATTAGCATGTGTTTTCCTTTGATCGTGTCTACAGGAAGAGGACAGACACGCATAGTAGATTATTCGTACTAGGTAGAGGATGATTCTGTGAAAGTTTCATTTTCGGCCTCGTTCCCTGCAAAAACTTGTTACGGTTGCCAAACGATGTATCTCATGGTCATATGTAATTTGATGAATAAGCATAGGATCATTCTGTTGAATTGAATTACGATACCGGTAGTCAAAATTAGAATGGAAGCACAATCCTGGAAAGGAAATTATTTGACTCTTTTTGACTAGGTTTCACATGGTCATTATTCATTGAGTGACATGCAATGCAAGGAAAACTTTTATTCAATCATGAATCACCTTAGCGAATATGTTTTTCTCATCTAGTTAGCTGACAACTCTATAGGCCAACCTGTTTTAGTTGATTTATATGGGTTCTTGGATAAAATATCTAGGCTATACATGTTAGTCAATTTTTGGTCGAATATGTATTGCTAACTTATTAAGAGAGCATGCATTAGCTCATAAGACAATACGTGCAGGAGGGAGACCATCAAGCTACTTTGACATATAGGCTTTAGAATTGTGATATAAACCGAAATATCTTTAACGGGTTAAATTATTCAAAAATTGTCATTTCAGCTAAATAGGCCTGTCTCATGACATTTCAGACATGATTTTGCAATCATTAAGCAGCCTCGCTTCGTCTCATTTTTATTGTTTTCATGATGGATTAATTATCGGCTAAGTGACCACTAGTTATCCAGTGAACCAATGTTGCAAGACCGCGCGCGATATCGTTATCAAAAAATAGGTTCATAATTTTCTGAGAACTAACAGTGCAATCCTGGGTTTTACACAAACCATAAAATATCGTCAGAAACGAAGACATAGTGAAATGGTTAAATTTGTAAATTTCCAAATTTCCCTAACCTTCTGCTTCACTTTTTCAAATAACTAATGACATAACAACTTGGGCCTTTATAGGCCTATTCAATTGTAACGAGCAATGGTTCGTCGTTGTAGTTAATCAAAGGATTAAAGGTGTATGAAACTAATATATAGATTTGTTCAGATTGCCAGCTGAGACTTCATGAATCAAATTGCAGGATTTTCAAAATTCCCCATTTTTGGATTCTACATTACTGGTCTAATTGCATACAGATTGGTCGATTAACTGCATTAGATTTAACAAAAATTTTAGCATTGCAATTATTGCATTCATTCCGGCAATGCTCGTCTTGGTTTGGGCATATAGTCTTGTACCCTGTGAACAGCTTCAGCGCAGCCATTATGATGACCAATAACTGGTCATTAATCGTTTCACAGCATGATTTGAAATGCATGAATGCATTTGTAGGCCTACCTGCTCAGAGTAAGGATCTAAGGTGGGTGAGGTGAATAAGGCCCACCTAACAGATTTTTTGCTCTACAGTCTTGAGTTTTTGAAAAAATGCTATGAATTTACATTCAAATTATCTACTTCTGGTGCAGTTCTCATATGTTAGAAGCTCGCATCGATTAGCAACACGGGTTGGTAATAAGGCCCACTTTTATTTTCATTTAATGTCTCCAATTTACGTAGCTTATAAGTCTTTAGGACATTTGAATGCTTCTTAAGGTTTACATTCGCCTTCTATTACGTACATAAGTGCAATATGGTCAGGTCCAATTAAGTGAATTAAGACTAAAGATGCAAATCATAGGTAACCCAGTTATGCAACAAAGCAAAAACAAGTGCTGATTGAAAATCATAGACTCTTACTGAAAAGCAAAAAGATATTTTAACACGAAAAGAATTACATATGGTAAAACCATGCATTTGGTAACCACTATTACACTGGGTACCAGCATCATGAATCATAAAGACAACCCTACAGGCCTACGCTGGCACAGTCTGGGCAGATGAATTGAAATTCTTCGTCGCCTGCTTGACCTAGACCAACACAGTCCTCGTGTATCCAGTCATCGCATGCCACGCACTTTCTCATGTCTAACCGCTCATCCTCCTCACAGATTTTGCAGTACCATGATTCATCTTCAATTTTTTCCTCTCTTCTAGGCCTAGACTTAGACCTTCTCGTTTGTTTTTTCGACAGGAGAGGTGTTTGCTTGAAGCGCTTTTTAGTAGCAAAAAGCTCCTTCGTCAGCAATTGCGCTTTGTACGTAAGGCTTTGCTTGCGCTTGCCTGAATCAGACTTTCGCACGAGCTTTGGAGTGCTCATGATACAGTGAAAACTTACATTGGGTGATCTGACAGGACTTCTGACCGGTGTGGTGGGATCGGATTCTTGAAGGTCACCAACACTTGATGTCGACGACACGGTCGATGGATCAGGTTCCTGAAGGTCACTAACACTCAATGTCGACGATGCGATGTCTGCTTCTTGTTCGGATTCATGCGGCAGTTGAGAGACTGAATCTGAGGACCTGTATGACACATCACTTGGGGCGAAAGCTCTTTCTGGCATAACGTTGCTGTTGAACGGGAAGATTCCTGTGACCCTGAATCCGCTGATTACGTTCTTTGGGGTCAGCGATTTCTGCCACACTGGACTGAACAATTTTCCAAATCGTTCTTTCGAAATTCTCTCACCAGGATGATTCTTTAGGAAATCCATTACCTCCTGCTCCCAATACTGTTCGAACGCTCGGAACACACTTCTGTCCATTGGTTGAAGTGTGTAGTATTGCTGGGCAAGCAAAATAGCTTGATGTCATGGGCATTAGCCTCTTGCACGATGTCTGGATCCAGGTGAGATGATGCGCCGTCAAATATGAGAAGACATGTTCCCTCTGTTTTGTACTTGGCAAAGTGCTTTAACCACAGAATGAAGGTACTGGTTGTCATACTTCTTTTGGGCGTCATCTGAAATTCGGCGTGTGGCGGTAAGTCATCTCCATACTCGGGCTTTCTGCGAATTCATTTGAACAGAATCATAGGGGAATTGCGTCACCGATGGCGTTAGCACACGCCACAACAGTCACATTTTCAGCATGCTCAGAAGCGACAACATGTACTCGCTTTTGACCTCTTTCAGCAATCACGCTTTGTTGGTGATGAAGAGTAAGACGGCAGCCATTTTCGTCCATATTGTAGATTCTGTCAGGACGGTTCATCAAGTCAGAATCGGTGAGACACGTCTCCAGTTTCGAGAAGTAGTCACTAAATGACAGAGTTCAACTTTTGAGCTCTCCCTGTGTTCATGTTCTGTGATTTTCTAATCGTTATCTCAGGATGCCGTCGCATAAATCAACGATGTCGTCGGGTTTACAACAAACGATACATTTTTCAAAGTAGTTTACGACGAAACTTATTTCCAAAGTCTGAATTAAGTGCCGGTGTTGTGATATTCTTTAAATATAGGTATAATTGTAAAAACGGAGTTTTTTGTAATAGCCTCATATAGCCCAAGGCCCGGGCCCGCTTCGAGCTCTGATTCCATCTGTAGGCCTATTAGTAAACTAACCAGTATGGTTGAGGTGACTAACCATTATTTAGGTCAAACATGTAGATAATATGTTTATCCGAACGCGTTTGTTAAATTGTTGTCATGTGTAGCTTGCAACTGGCTTATGATGATTTTCAAGCATTTCACTTTTAAATTTCAATTTAGTTTTCATAGCAAAAGCTTTGAGTTAGACATTCTTACGCTCCATTAACTTCTCTGTTGCATAGCGGTCTAGAATTCCTATTAATTGCAGAATTGGATATCTTGCTGATTATTGGGTTTGAACATCAGGCTGAATACCGCTGAACGCTTCATGCGTTAATCGTGCCAAACCATAATTAACTCCATTCAAGAAAAAAAATTACACAATATTCGAGTTCTCCAAATAATGATGCTGTTGATAATAAGATTTCAATTTTACAAAAGTGAATGGCAGAAATTCGTTGATGTCACATGAATATTTCTAAAACTGCTTGAAACCCTTCACTTTATGCCTACTTGAAACAGAAAAAGAATGACCTTTTCCTATCACGCAACCTGCTGATAATATCGTCAAACTATTAAAGGCGACTCATTTCAAGCATAAAATAAGAGTTCTTATCAGGGTTTTAGGGGCGTTCTTAAATTTAAATTAATGGCTTCTTGAATTTTAGAGGGGTTTTACGTGAAAAATGGGTTGTTCATAGGAGAAAGGGCTCTTAGAATTCTAATTAAAGGTTGCTGGGGCATCAAAGGGTTTTTGATGACTAATCAAGGATTCTTGATTACCCTGCCAAATTTTTTGATGTGGAAAGAAATAGAGGATCAATGAGCTGATTGTTCAAACCGTAGAACCACTAGAACTTCTCGTCAAAGTCTATTCAGGAGTTGCAGTTCAGACAATCTACAGCGAATTACACTTCAAGAAATACTCTCAAATTTTTCCCTTGCTATAGGCAAATCTGCATCAACTTCCATCTACAGGTGCCTTAGAATGTGTATCAGATGATATGCATGCGCAAACGTGTCTTTGATATACAAGTATATGCTTTAATTTCTACGCATATTCACAAGAGAGTGCTTCCAAAAATGCTTCGTCTCTTGATGGAAAAACGGAAAATTTGTGTCCTAACTTATGCAAATCTTTATCAATTTGCACCCTACAGGTGCCCAAGAAAGTTATCTACAAGACGCGGGTACGTAGAAGCGTTTTTGACCTAGCGGCTTGAACAGCTATGCGTTTTCACAAGCCAGTAGTTGCAAAAAGTCATCGTTTGCAGATGGTAAAACTCGCAGATTTGTAGCTTAACTTGTACCGCACAAATCTGCATCAGTTTGCATCTGCAGATATACAGAAGTATTCTTATACTAATGACTAATAAATCTAGCCGCTTGGAAAGGAAGTAATTCAGAAAACATGGCTGGTATTGGTGACAGCCATGTGAACGGTAAATGCAGTAAATGAGACAAAGCTACAGTACTTCATTTTGATTGGCTGTTGCTATCTTTATCTGCGATGTCATTGGAGTGAGCGTATTTTTATATTTCGAAAAGACTCGTGACTTCAAGTGGGAAGTTCAGGTTGCTCCACTAACTTGATTTCCTAGATTTTTGTTATGTTGATGAGGAATGTGTTCTCTACAAGATGAACCCACGCTTGAAACTATTGCAATTTGTGGCTCACTAAAACATGTATTGCCTGGACTAGTAGCGTATATATACGCGCTATTAGTCCAGACAATACATGTTATAACGCACCACAAATTGTAGCTGTTTCAAGATTGGGCTCATCTTGTAGAGAGTATCTTGTACTTCGATTGATAACTTACGAAGTGTGTCAGAAAAGTATCCGGACTGTGTTCACAAAAACTTTATTTTGAAATACAGCAAAAATTTAAGCACTCTCCCCTTCAAAGTAACACCCTCCGAGTCTAACACACTTCTTCATCCTCTTCTGCCATGCGTTCATGCACTCCTGGAAGGAATCTTGCGGGATCTTGCGGAGTTCCGTCGTCACGGCCTTCTTGATGGTCTCCACATCCGAAAAATGTGTTCCTTTGATCACTTCTTTCAGCTTGGGGAATAGAAAAAAATCGCACGGAGCTAGGTCGGGGGAGTACGGAGGTTGATCAAGGACGGTGACGTTCTTCTCGGCCAAGAACTGACGAATGCTCAGAGCGTTGTGAGCCGGCGCGTTGTCATGATGAAGCATCCACGAGCTGTCCAGCCACAAGTCTCTCCTCTTCTCACGCACTGATCGGAACAAACGTCGTAAGATCTCTTTGTAGACATGCTGGTTGACCGTTTGACCTTGCGGTAAGAATTCAGCGTGGACAATTCCTCTGATATCGAAGAAGGCGATCAACAAGAGTTTGATTTTGGATCTTGATGTCTCGCTTTCTGTGGCCTCGGTGACCCAGGACTTTTCCACTCGCAACTTTGACGCTTCGTTTCTGGGTCGTACTCAAAGACCCATGACTCATCGCCCGTGATGACCTTTGCTAGCAAGTTCGGTTCGGTTTCGAGGCGCTCGATGATGTCCTCACACACTTGGACACGCCGCTCCTTCTGGTCGTCGTTCAGCAGCTTCGGGACCATCTTTGCGCAGATCTCTCGCATGCCCAAGTCTTCTGTGATGATCTTCCAGACGCAATCTCGATTGATGCTTAGACTGTCAGCTATCATCTTTACAGTCAGCCGACGATCCTTCCGAATCATCTGTCTTTCGCGATCAACGTTCTCCTCCGTTCTGCTGATCGATGGTCTTCCACTCCCGGCGGCGTCCTCCACTTCCTCGAGTCCGTCTCTGAATCGTTTGTGCCACTCAAAAACCGAAGACCGGGCCATTGTTTCGTCCCCGTAAACTAATTACAGCATTTTGAATGCTTCCGTAGAGACTTTCCCAGGCGGACCAAGAATTTCAAATTCGTTCGCTGCTCTAATGCCATAACGAAATGTGCAGTCGAAAACATTCATCGCGCTTAAGAGGTGACAAAACGAGATGACTTCGATGAGTTGTAATCAACCGCCTGCGAGACGCACACAATGGCTGTAGAGATGGCTGATTCGGCGTTCATTTGGACAGAGTGGTTACCCGTCTCTAATTACGTAACCGGATTATCGATTTTCTATTTCTTGCTTGAACAGCAGGCACAGTCCGGATACTTTTCTGACACACCTCGTATCACAACATCACAAAGGATGTAGGAAGTCAAATTTTCATGCATGTGCAATAGTGGTCACATTGTTACAGTTTACAGGGTCATTATAAGGATGTTAAGATTATTGCAAAAAGGTTTTTAATTAATCAGAAGGGTTCTTAAATTTAGCCGAAGGGTTTTATAGGAAAGGGGTATTTAACAACAAAACCGTGAGATACAGCTTAAAACCTGTCAAACAGGCTTTTAAAATTTTTTTAATAGAGTATGCTCCCCTAATTCTGAGAAATAAGTAAATAATCAAAGAAATGGCATATTATGATTTCTATGTAGGGTAAAATCGGGTATTATTGACAATAAAATGGTTTTTCTGGCTCTCACGGCTGTATTTCTTAGTTTTGATATGAACTGTGATATCCAAGTAATCTATTCTAGCTTACTTCATCGATTTAAATTATGATTCTAAGTGAAGTGCAAGGTGTGTAAACTATAATGATATTCGCATAATATCGACATTCCCAAGAAGAAGCGTTGAAAAGGAAAGTAAAATAAACTAAAGACATTACACATTATATGAAACGAAACTTTGCACATTTGTTGTTTTTTTTGTTGTCTGATTTAGTTGAAATTTCATAGATTGAAAGCAGTCCCGAATCCATCTGCGTTGCGTCAAAAACGACGAAGGATTCCGCACATGTTTCATGCATGCAATGCAAGCGTGTAAGACAGCGGAGAGTGATGAAGTTTCTCATTTTCAGACAGATAATATCCTGAAATGTGTCCATGTTAAACGAATATCATTTTTGGCTGCACACCTTAACTATCACCTAGAATCAGAAATTAGATCGATGGATTAATAGATTCGAGTAGGGGAAGATTTTTTGGACATCATAATGCAGTTCATATCAAACCGAGAAATGCAGCCGGAAGAGCCCTAAAAGTGTTTCATGTTCAGAATCGGTCCACCCAACTTCTATTGCAATTTACCGCGCGCATGGATGAGTTCCTGAAGTTCTAAAGCATCACTTTGGAAAAGTGCCTAAACTGTCGATATTACCCGATTTAACCCTATTGATTGGAGCAACTGCATTGGCAGATAAAAGAAATCATTTCTTTATCGCATCAACCAAGTTGAAAAAATCATCAATCGGAAAAAGACCATTTTGATGAGTGAAATGTAGGGCATGTAATGTCGACAGCTTGATATTCGGAAGTTCAACTACCTGCTCAGCTCATCATGTTACCCACAATTGCCGACAGCAACTCAATATCTTGGCAGCAATCAAAGCCTTCGTATCCGCCTCTGCAGCAATCTATTAAGAAAGGTAGTAACCATTGTTACAACCTAAAAATTTCAAAATATGCACTATCGCGATTTTGATTCTTCAGCTGCTGATCCTTTATGCATAACTCATAAAAACAAATGACCAATTGCATGAAATTCACTTATAGGAGGAATTTCCATCTGTTGCAATCAAATAAATAAAATTTTTGTCATCACATCCGATCAAGGGTCAAGTCTCGTTCATTGATGTCTAAATTAACTTACATGTACACTTGTGCTCAAAAGAAATCAACACATTTGGTTATGAGATTATTTAAGAAAAATAAATTTCTTCCAGAAAATTTTCGTCAAAATGTGAATTTGATATATATAATACATAGTTGGTGCCCTGATGTGTGTTATGTGAATTGTACAATGTACATGTACATAGGGATTCAGCATCTCAATATCAATAGGCACCTATCGAAAAGCATCATGCTCTGCTCATCAATTACTGGTTTCCCAATTAGGTCATGCCTTGCTTAATGGCAATGTTTTGCAACCAAGTATAACAATGGTTTAAAACAATGTAAGCCTATAACGCTTAGTCATAAGATAGTGTTTAAAAGCAGTTGTGCAATTTTTAAAAATTGCTTTAAAACTTCTCTTCTCCCCTCTCACAATGCAGCTATTCAATTGACAGTACAAGCTGTATCTTATTCAGAAAAATACAGCATGAAGTCTTTTTGTCTTTCCTTTGATACAATGAACAGTACTGCGAGAGTGTATTGCACAATGTTACTGTCGATTAAATCTATCAACACCATGAAAGCAGGAAACATTCGATGTCTATTATTTGAAAAATATTAAAAGTCAATACATACAGCACATACCTATGATAGATCCAGGCCCTGCCTCGTCGTCAAAGTGGATTGATTCCAAACGCTTTAATCCACCAGAGCTTGGGCCTAAAGTGAATGTATAATACAACCTCCAAGAAAGTATTATGTCACCAAAGTCCACTCACGTTACCCCTCCTTTTCATAGTATGAACGATCAAACTTGATTCATATTTTGAATTTAATTTTTCAGATTTTTAATTCAAAATGGGAATATACTTTTGAGAACCACCACCATCCATAATGGCAAATATACAAGAGCTTATGATATTGAACGCATATTTCGAATATTGGTCGGTACGAGTTCAATTTATTGCATGTGTTATTGATTGGATGGAAATGTTGTTCCGCGAATAATCTTATAGAACCGAAACGTGTTTCCGTTTACCAGGTTAAGCCAGCCAACAAGTAAATGTACTTTCCTTCGCGCCTACACACCATAGGACCACCTTTATCTTTGAATTCCTTGAACTGTTGAGGTAGTTCCGGCGCAGAATTCCTGTTCTGTGTTCCAACCCTCAGATTTGGTATCTACTTTCAAAAAGGCCTTTTTGAGAGCAGTCCCATGCCAACCGAAAAAAAAGCAAACCTCATCGTGTCGAGGATTGTCGGAACTAATTTTAAGTAGTCTTGTTGGATTTTGAACCCGCAGGAGAAAGTAATTTCCAAAAGTAGAAACTGCCGATCTTCTCCGTGGTATACTTTTAATTACTGCTCGATAGTTAGGAAGGTTGGTTGATGAATTAATGCATCCTTTAGGTATCATAGCCTTCCTGTCTCCCACCGGAATTCCAGAACATCTGGGGCTGTTTATTCTTCGAATTGGATTGCAAATGGATTTTCCGCTATTCTCGCAGATAGACCATCCTCCATTCCATAAGACTGATGAAACCCAATCGTTAGTGCAAGAGCAGCCAAAGGTAGCAACAATTCTAGAAGTTCCATGATTTCATTCGGAGCTGATGATTGAGAACGCACGGTTTTATGGACACGAAAACAAAATATTCAAGCAAGATTGGTTGATTATGTGTCAACTAATCATAAAGAAGAATCCAGCAGTAGACATTAAAGCTAATCAACTTCAACTTTAGAAGAGAGGCACTAGAAAATATTAGGGATGTTAGTCCGGTATCTCAAAAAATCAAAGGTGCGATGCAGTCACTAAAATAGATACCCAATGTACAAATAGAGGGCACCAATCAATTAATTGCAGCTACTCTGTCACAGCCATCGTCTTTTGTCCAGAGATGGAACCGGCTCACCATTACCGGACCACTGTTAATACCGGTGCCGGTATTAGTGGTCTGGCATCGGTACCGGTGCAGTCTGCCAAATAGGCAATTGACATAATTATATGTATATTATCGCCCTTAATCAACCATTCAATGATGACTGAATATGACTAAGTGGGAGGCGGAACATGAGGTTCCGTAAAAGAAACCAAGAATATGTCACGAATACTTTAATTATTGCAGAATGATTGAAATTGCAAGTCGATAATTTAGCTTTTGCTTTCATCATATTTGATTTAAAGATTTCAATTTCAAATTAATGGATCTGAGCCAAATTTGGTAAATGTAAATAGCAAAGTGTTAAAATATATGTATAACTGTATAACTTATATACATATGTACGAGTACATACTTAGGTAAAATAGGCGATTTTGATGTTATAGAACATGCTAAATCCCTACTCCACAGAACGTTATTCCAACGTAGCCTACTATGGAATAGTTGACTTCTGTAGTGATGAGTCAGATAATGACTTTGCAAAATCTTTGAATATGAATATAGGCCCTGAACGAAGTGAACGAAAAGTATTGGACTATAATGACACCAGTTGCAAAACTCACCACGGCGTTAGATCCTACATTTCGGAATCTGGAAAAAAGAGATAGTGATGAAAAAGAAAGCAAATAAGTTTTGAAAGATGCAAAAAATGTTCTGAAAATTCTTATCAATTCGGAAAAAAGATGATGAGTGTCCTATTTCAAGTGATGGAGACGATATGCATGTGGAAATTGAACCTCAAATTAAGTGGGTAAAGAATTGCCTGTTTGCTCATTTTCGTAAATCTAAAAATCACTAAATCAGCATACAAATTAAGGAATCTTGACTGGGAAAATGCAGGTTATCCTCAGGGAAGTGATACAGAAGATTTGGTCTTGTGGGTTGAAAATCCCATGTTATTTACGAAGGAAAATTAAAAGTCATACCCGATTATATGCCGAGTCACACGCAAAGTGCTGGTGATGCAAGCGTCAAGCTCTCAAAGTGAATGCGTCTTCAATGATGCGGGGTTGATTTTGACCGCTCCATGAAGCCGCTTGAAATCAAAGCACCTCAAAAAACCCTCAGTAGTGCGTTATAAGTATGATTACGGTAGTTGAAGATTTTCACATTTAGACTTTTTACGATTGTTGAATAAACTGAATATTGGTCCAATATTTCATCTTCCATGTGTAATATTGATGCACCATGCATGAACATGTATATGGGGAATTGTGATCGAACAAATTTTCATGTTTTATGGTATTCATTATCATATTTTCTCAATTAAGTTCTATGCCTACCATTAATTCTCCAATATCAAATCATGACAACTTGCACCAACTAATGCCACTTGCTTCTCCACCGGCACATTGCATATAGGCTACGAAGGAAGGATGGCCAGATATGTTAGGTTTGTACATTTTCAACATACTGTATAGGATTTTTATACACAAATTCACGACTTTGTGAGCGTTGTCCAAATTTGATAGTTTGATATTTTCTTCTGTTTTAAACTTTATTTATCTCTAAGCTTCCTTATACCCTCATTCTTTCAATGTCATAATCGAACGATAGATCTTAACAAGCCCTCTTCCTTGTGACGTTTTCTAACCCTTTTTTAGGGTGGTCTGAAGGCTAGAATTATTTCGCTAGCTTCAGCGTTACAGGAAGAGCATGCTCTCGAAAAATTAATTGTTCAATAGTTTTGCATTCCAGTTCTTATTAAATCAGAATGATGGATAGGCTTTCAACTTCTAGTCATTAATGACAAAGGACTTATTTACAGGCAATAGTCTGACAGCCAAAGCGACTTTCTGCAGGACGAGACCGAAAATAAGACTCTCACAGAGTGATGTACAGTTGCACACCCCATGCCTACTACGAATCTGCACGTCTGCCGAGATAACTGCCGAGGATCAAAGAAAGTTAATCCAATTAGACGCAGATTGCAGAGTCTGGCAAAAAATATATCTCTTATGTTTTCTCGTGTCAACTGAGCCATAATTTCCGTCATGATGCGTCTTCAGGTAATTTTCTATCAGGTGTATGTGATAATTTCAAGCCGCTAATCAGCAATGTATGCGAGAATGTTTCAGTGCGGATAAAGTGGGCTAACATTGTTGTTTGCCGACATTAGGAGGCTTGCCAAATTTGAATGTGTTAAGCTCCATGTATAAATGTTTATGAGCATGATAAAAAATGACGTGAAGTCACATCATGTCGAAATTTATGACTCTAGACTTAGTACTTTTCAGTTGTCAAGAAAAAACATAGGAAATATATTTTTTTGCCAGAAACTGCAATCTGCGTCTAATTGGATTTATATGTGTTTCATTTGATCCTGTCTGACAAGATGATAAGCTCACTATCTCGGCAGACGTGCAGATTCGTAGTAGGAATGTGGTGTGCATCATTGTATGAAAGTCTTATTTTCGGTCTCATTCCTTGCAGAAACTCGTTCTGGCTACTGTGCGATAACTTTTGCAACAACTTTTACTGAAGTTTCTTTACTTTTGATAAGAATGAACAAATGCGCAAGAATTTTTCATCTCTATTTGAAAAGAAACCATGGGATCTTTCAAAATTGCATGTTTAAATTTAAATTCTTGACCGGATGGATGCGGAGGAAAATGCAGCGTTGCTTTCGGTTGGGTCGCACTCGCAGCGGCCCCAAACATCAGTAATTTGTTAATATTCAAAAAATTGAAACTCATTAGCGAGTGTTACATGCTGGCTGATTGTGGAATGAGATAATAAGCAATCAGGTAAAGGTCTATTGTGGTCTATGCACAAGCTTACAGTTCACTCAAACTGTATGCCTGTAGGCATACAGGCATACACTCTTGTAGGCTATTTATGAGCGGCGGAAATTTTGTTACAGACTTTGCAGGGTGACGTTAAAGCTTGACCCGGTTAGAGTGGGAGCACCCAAACCAATATCTTAATTGCATTCTATCTCATTCTGCAAGCATACCCGGTTGTGTTCTTAATTACTTGTATGTTTGGTCCTGAGGTCAGGGAAGCAAATCAGGTAGTCCTTGGAAGAGATTATGCACTGCATAGACGATTTTTCTTCATCTTCAAACCTTGAATAACAGAATCTTTAAATCATTAGCGCGATCAATTAATTTCCATAGCAATCAGTTAGATATGCTGCAGTCAATCATTTATGAGCACTCGTAAGAAAGCAGCTCTTCAGTTTTCTCTTTCACGAAGTAATTGAGCCAACTGGCTTCTCTGTCAGCATTACGACTGTGAGGTAATAGATGACAAAAGACCGGTGTTTGTATACCAGTTAAATAGAACCAAGGGTAACTTACAGGGACGCAACAGACAGTGTGATCCGAACGTGTTCGATTAGCATCACCAAGATCGATTGTGTTGAGCTCATTTATGAACGTAATTTCAACCTGATAATCGCTCAGACAGGTCTCAAAGGTGTTGCTTACAGAATACAGGAAAATTTATTTCTGAAGCCTATGATTACAGACAAGCCATCTCATCTTTACAGGGATATGAGGTCTATTCCCACTGTGCACAATTGATCAATCAAACTAAAGACGTGAAAGAATAAGTTGTAATTTCATGCATACGATAATCTTTGAAGATAATCAAATTGGCTAGTAGAAACATTATAGAGTAGTTCTGCTATTTGCATTATTTCTTTTGACTTCAGTTATTCGTTTTGCTGGCTACACTTCTATATAAATCCGGAATGTAGGCCTACATCTAAGCATAGGTCAGCTATAAATGTTTCTACTTTAGAACCCACTGTATCAGTGATGTGATATGTTTTGCTTGTATATCAATTCTTCATAGGTTATTAAAAAAGTCTGCTAATATTTTTGTCATCTTCTGTCGTGCGAATATCAGTTATAGTAGCTGTACTTACTTGCCATGAGAAATGAAGTCTTTAATGCAGCATAAAGTATTTAAAATATGCGATCGGATCGTTAGCGACCCCGCCGCAGGTAGCGTTCGTCGAAATCACTACCAGAACGATTTTCATGTTCGCTCACATTAGCGCGATGACGGTGACTATCAATTGAAATAAAAAATCGCTGTGCATATATAGCATAGCTGCTGTTCACATTAGCCCGATTTTCTCAACGATAAATCGTTCAACGATGAAATCGTATCGTCGGGATCGCCTCCAGAGCAATTTTCTTGAACGATAAAAAAATCGTCGAACATAATTTTGTTCCAAATGCCAATTCTGATGTCAGAATCATAATCAGCGCAAACCAGTGACCAAAATGCATGCCATTGTCCGAAATAACGGCACAATGGAGAAACGTATTCTGTGAAAGGAGATCTTTTCGTTTTGCTACCGGAGCTGAGCTACATTCACCGGCTTCTTTCCAAGTCCGATAATCGAGTCATAGAAATCTGGCAATATGAGATTGATTCCGAGTGGTTCAAGCGTATAACAAAGTGTACTATGGGAGCGATATTTCAAAATGATGAGCGTATAGAATTCACAAACGTGTAGAGCGTTTTAAAGAAATTCTTTCTTTGTCGTCCCGTAGCTGATGTAGTGATGTATGATGCAAATTTTATATTGCTTTTATGTGGATGATCTTTAGACAAGGGGCAATATTCCAGTAAAAGAATGACTTGAAAAATAGAAAGGCGAAACAGAAAATATACTCATTGGCATAATTAATGAAACAAACAATCATTGGCTTGAATTGAAGTTTGTTTCATTTTTTATCAGGTATCATGCAATATCTCGCTTTCTATGTATTACCATTCAACACATTAGAGAATGGAGAAAGATCTATGGTGGTCAAATTTCAAATTTTGATATCGATACAACTGTCACAATTGCTTTTGCAAATTGAACATAAACGTGAACTGAAATCCAGCTTTTGTAAAATAAAATGGCACAAGATCAGTTTACCAGAGGTATGGCTATTGGAATGATTCGTTGTGGTAGAAGTTGTGCGAGTGTTGCCGAAGAGCTGCAACTATCGAGAGTCGTTGTTTGGAGGTGGTGGTGTCGATGGAAAGCAGAAGGAGATGTTAAAAAGAAGAAAGGATCTGGTCGACCAAGAAAGTCTGCAGGAAGAACAGACGCACGACTAGTTTTAGCTGCAAAGAGGAATAGATTTGTGTCAGTCCCAAAGCTAGTTGTGCACTGGAAGAGTGCCTCAAATATAGACTGTAGCGTTCGAACGGCTTACCTAAGATTGTGAGAAGCTGCAATTCAATCGCGACGATCAGCTGTCCTAATTCCATTGAGTTTTGAGCACCGCAGAAGACGAGTTGCCTGGTGTGATGCCCATCGCTCATGGAATGACCATCACTGGCAGAAAGTCTTGTGGACCGATGAATCGAAATTCACTCTGGATTTCAATGACGGTCGTGTCAGAGTGCATCGTCTTCCAGGTGAACGCTTTGCCCCATGCTGTATTAAAGAACACGACAGATATGGTGATGGAAGTGTTATGCTGTGGGGTGGCATTTGGCATGGCGGACGAACGACAGCATTCATCATCAAAGGCACGTTGACTGGAGAGAGGTATCTCAATGAAATTGTGCTTCCTGTTGTTGCCCCAGTGGTCAGGGTGGAGGATCTCGTCTTCCAAGACGACAACGCAAAACCACATCGCTCCTCGGCTGTCATTGCCACTGTTAGGAGATTGAACATTCAAACCCTTGACTGGCCTGCACGCTCACCTGACTTGTCACCCATTGAACAAGTCTGGGACGAGCTTGGTCGGCGAGTGAGAGACCGCTATTCACTTCCACCAGTGTCCCTGAAGATTCTCTCTGAAAGACTGACAGAGCAGTGGCTTCTCCTTGAAACATCCTTAGTAGTAAGTAAAACTCCACTTCTGGATAGCGCAAGATGGCCGCCATCGAAAAGTCGCTGACGTCCCCCCCCCTCCTGTCCGTCGAGTCGGGCGTGGTGTGGCGTCGTGTTGCTTCGAGTCTGACGTCCCCCCTCTGGCCGGCCGTCGTAGCGCGCGGTGATGTGCTGTCCAGGTTGGCGTGGTGTGCCGGCCAGGTTGGGAGGGTGGACTGTCGGATCACACCTGAAAAAATCCTAAGTGTCAGAGTGACTTTGTATGGACAACATTTTGAAAATTTCCCAAAGTGTGGCATTTCGACCTGGGACCTTCACCAAAACATATTTCATCAAATTTCACTGACCCCCCCCGACTTCTAACTCTGGTTCTAGTGGACGTGGATTTGGTTTCATTACTACTACTACTTTGAGAAAGGAAATGAAAAACTGCTTTTTTTTTGTTTTTTTGCGATCAATCGGACCAGCCGTTCGTTAGAGCCTGTCAAAAGATTTTTAGGGAGCTCACCGAAAAAAAAAAATCCTAATGTCCAAGTGGTGACTTTGTATGGAATTTTGATGAAAATTTCCAGTGTTTCGATTTTCGACCTCTTCGAAAAAAAAAATTTTTTTCATCAAATTTCACTGACCCCCCCCCCGACAGCAATCTTCTAACTTTGGTTCTAGTGGACGGATTTTGTCTTACAGCTACTCGTTTGAAAGAGGAGAAAAAACTGCTCGACGACATTTTTGCCGCGAGTCAATCGGACCAGCCGTTCAAAAGTTAGAGCTGTTACAAGATTTTAGGTCGGAGCTCGCTCACCTGAAAAAATCCTAAGTGTCAGAGTGGCTTTGTATGGGTAAAAGTTTGAAAATTTTCCAAAGTGTGGAATTTCGACCTGGGACCGTCACCAAAACATTTTTCATCAAATTTCTCTGAACGAGGGGGGGAGGGGGTTCAGTGAAATTTGATGAAAAATGTTTTGGTAAAGGTCCCAGGTCGAAATTCGGAAGTTTTAGATTTTTCAAAATTTTCCACACACTGGAGCTCTCACACTTAGGAATTTTTTCACTTGTGGCATGTTACATGGACATGTGCTGACGGACCGACTTCCCGTGGTCATATGAGAATGGTTCAGGTGTCATATGATAGAAAATGATGAGACGAATCGTTTGCAACAAACCGCATGTCGCTACGATGAATGCTTTAGGAGATAGAGGCATTTTAAGTTTTCTTCCGAGCATATATAAACCCCCGAGAACGTAAGTCTCATCACTTCATCGAAAGACGAGGTAAGCGACGGTCGTCGCTCTGAGCTCCCGATATCGGGTGGTTCAAAAGACTCTATCTTTTGAAGTAGGCAACCTATCTTCTTACTTCAAAGTTTGTATGATAGAGTTTGATAGTGTCTTTACTACTGATAAATTTTTTTAAAAGTAGTATGAGTAGTAAAATGGGGACTTTTTTAAAAATTCTTAATTTTCAGTTTTTTCAAAGTTTTAACATGTAGACTAAGGTTTTCAAGTATGCTGAGTTCAAATCTGCTATCAGATTTGAAATTTAACTAAGTCTAAGGCAGCTTTGAGGGGTTAGATCCCAGCTACTGATCACTACCTTTGACTCGGCGTTGCTGTTACCACTTCGGGGCAGTGACAATGATGTCTTCAGCTGTAAAGAGCGGGTATCGGGGAAGATCTCTCACTTCCCTAGTGATCAGTACAAGGCCTTCGGGCTGTCGACGGGATCGAGTGCCACTCACTATACTCAAATCTATCATTCCTCACTAAGTGTAATGCTTTAGGAATATGACTGTACTACATGACTCCAAACTTATACAAATTCCATTATCTTACAGTTAACAAGAAATCTCAGGCATGGCTAACGATAAGAACCGCAAATTTCATATTAAAATGTGTACCTCTGGGCGAATCAATCGCAGTGCGGACGCCAAGGCGCATGTCAAGAAGGCGGGCACCGACCACATGATTATCCTGAATAGGGTTGCGTGTGTGAAGTGTAGAGTGTTGAAGGGTGATGAGGATGAGGCGCGTTTTTACAGAGTGCATGCTGACTGTCGTGAAGGTTTGGTGAATGACTTGCGATTCACGCAGTTGATTGTGGAAGAGAGGGAGCGAATGTTGGCGATAGAGCGAGAGGGTAAGGTTGAGAATGTTGTTGAGAATGTTGTTGAGAATGATGAGTTGGCGAGAGCAGTTGCGTCGTTGGAGGCTGAGATTGGGCGAAAGAGAGTGCTTGAGAGTGATGATGAGGATGATGTGGATTTAGATAGGGAGCGTGTGAGGAAGCGTGTGAGGAAGTTGAGCTCTTCGTCGTCGGAGGTGTCAAACATTGTCATCACCGACCCCCCGCAGAGCTCATCTTCCCCAAAAGTGAAGAGTGGTGGGATACGTAAGCAGTCTGCGAGGTGGTTGAAGGATGAAGAGAAGAGGCATGTATCGCAGCAGATGGCGCATGATTTGTTGGTGAATAAGTATGAGAGTTTGAAGAAGGTGAAGGATGAAGTCGTGAAGGAGTTGGATGAGTTGAAAAAGAAGGAACTGAAGTCGAAGGAGGTAGCGGATGAGAATATTCGAATGAGGTGTAGTGTGACTGATTTGAAGAATAAGACGCGAGAGTTGGAAGAGAAGAATGATGACTGTGAGAAGAGGGCGAGTGCTGCGGAGAGAAGAATGAGAGATGCAGAAGCGAAGTTTGAGGAGATGATGAAGGAGATGAGTGTGTTGAGAGCGAGGAATGTTGAGTTGGAGAGGACTGTGGCTCGGCGGGGTGATGAGAGGCAGGCGTATGAGAAGTTGGAGCGCATGAGGGATGAGTGGAATCGTGTGAATGAGGATAGGTTGTTTGAGTTTCACATCCCTATTCGGAATAATCATTTGGACGGTGAAGTACTCGTCAACCGAAATCTGGACGAGTCTATAATTTGTTATAACGGCCATCCAACGAAAAAATGCCTACATGCCAGCCTGAGAATGCGCGGTCATCTGCACAAATTCTCTGTCAGAAAGCGCGCGAGACTGCCAAAGGATGGCTAACTTGGTAAGTGAAAAGTAAATAAGATAGTATATCCTGTTCTAATACATATCATTTTCATTGCAGATCTTTGCCCGCCTTCACCACCCCATCACGACACTCCCGAGAACGAACCATCGGCTCTCTTAAGGGCCACCATGGGGCAAGACATGATAGAACCTCCACGCGGTTTGCCCTGGGCACTCTTCGGAATGGCGAATACTATCATTAAGTTGAATCTGCTATCAGTCAACTTCAACGTTGCAAATGAAGTTCGGTGTAATACTTCCTTTCGACGGGCGTTCCTGTAAATGGCGGCGGTGAAACCCGTAGCTATGTATACCGCAAGGGACATTCGGCAATGGTCAATCTTGTTTAACCTCTCTGCGTCATGTTTGCAAGTGATTGCCTCTGTCTCAACGTAGTATGCATTCGCGTCAGGGCGACATTTAGCCAACTGTCGAAGGTTGCCTAAAACTTTCCATTGCATACTTTATGAGAACCATGAGTTCTACCTGTCTCTATCAATGAGACGAATTGATGAATGGAATGAAATGGGAGGACACTCACGCGCCACACGCAACATAACACACTTCTCTCTTCCGTAGTCTAACAAGCTCTTTACACATGGATCGCAGTCGATTGCTATCCCTGTATCAGAAGTGTAAGCTATCTTAATTTTATTTGACACTATTTCATCTATCATCATCGCCCATATGAAATGTTTTAAGATTTACAAGTTAGACTAAGCGTGCTACTATTTCCAAATGAAAAAGTATACATGGTTAAATCATCCACTTAAGTGTATCCGTAGTCTAACAAGCTCTTTACACATGGATCGCAGTCGATTGCTATCCCTGTATCAGAAGTGTAAGCCATCTTAATTTTATTTAACACTATTTCATCTATTATCATCGCCCATGTGAAATGTTATAAGATTTACAAGTTAGACTAAGCGTGCTGCTATTTCCAAATGAAAAAGTATACATGGTTAAATCATCCACTGAAGCCCCGTTCAAGTAAGTTAGTATGAAAGCAAAGATAATACGAAATAAAAATTTATTATGGCATGTATTTCAAAAAGTCTTCATCGTCAATATCGTCCCAGAGTCTGGCTTCACATAGATAACAAAAGCAGTTCACTTGCTTTAATCGTTCTTCCACTGCGAGCCTCACTTTGTCGATATACTCGCACTCCGCCATAGTTCGTGGCTGGTAGTTAGGGGTGTACCATTCCCATAATTGGTGGAGGAATTTGGTGCTGGTGATCTCCATCACATCGTCAGTATCGTACTGGAGATACTTCCACCTTTCGCCTGTTAAGTCGGGACACTCCTTCTCACATACACTCTCTTCGTCGTCCGCTGGTAATGGCAACTTTCTGATATTGTCCAGTCGGTACACCTTCTCTACCTTCCCCTTCGTTGGAGCGTTTGGTGCAACGAGCGCCTTTGGTGTTGAGCATGGAGAAGAGAATTTTGTGTTTGGTGTTGTCGGAGGGCTTGTCATGTTGACTGTGAATAATAACTTTGAAATGTTTTCTAATTCTTAAGTATCAACAAGCAACCAATCAGAATGAACAGCCTATGAATGATGAATATGAAAGTATATATGTAAAGTGACATTCGTGTCATTTCACTCTGTCTTTGTGACATATAAGTGAAGTGTTCTCTGGCGAATTCTATATTTGAGGCGTACATATGAACTGCTCTCTCGTGAAGTCTCTATCTTGTTGAAGTATCAACCTTAAACTCGATTTCGTTGAAATGGTAAGTTGAAAATTTCTTCACTCATCTCCCTCAAACGTGTGGCTAATAGCATCTTCCTCAATTTCAGGCATCAACTTCATCACCAACGCCCTCCCTTCTCGAGGAAAGTTTAGAGTTGTTAAGTCAAAGTAGGTTGTAACAATACACTGAGACTTGAACAGAGATGATAGAATGATTTCTCTTTCAGGTGATGTGAGTTCCAGCTCAGGACTCTCGCGACAAGGCAACGAGTGGGAATGTGCCGACTGCGGACATATGTTTACAAGGAAGCACAGTCTCCTTCGACACATCAAACAACGTGTTTGTCAACGCAAAGCGGCGTCAATCTCCGGAGGTGAAGTTGATTCTGACGATGACATCTCCTTTCCTTGCGATTTGTGCCCTCTTTCTTTTGATAGTCACTTTCAGCGATCTTCGCACAGACTTCAACACACGCATGCAAATGATCACTACACCAACGGTACCTCTACCATCTCCCTCATTAATGTTTCACATAATAATTTAGTACGCGACTACTGCATGGAGTCCAATACTCAAATAGTAGATTTTCCTGAGTGGCTCCTTCAAAATTCTAACATTATCGAAGCGCTCTTCAACAATTTAGACAATTTTAGAATGAAGGCGCTCATCTACCTTAAACTAAAATATATTACGATAGATTTTCAAACGGGTCAAGTGACGGAGAGAATACAGTTTCATGTTCCTTCCTCTTCCGCAACTGAAGTTGTAGACTGCGAGTCTTGGCTAAATTTTCACATTCAATATTTAAAATCAACTGTAGATAAATTCAATCAACGCGACAGCGCTCTCATTTTTGATGGTGTGGACTCAGCCATATTCAAAATTTCCCTATTAGAAAGTCATGCAGCTCGAGGCACATTTAAACTACCAAAAACGTTGTATAATAAGAAAGCTGTCATCAATGTCGATTGTAAATCACAGTGTTTCAAATATGCAGTCCTATCCATCCTTCACTATAATGATATCAACGCGAATCGAAATCATACCTATAGCTATAGACAGTGGGAGGATGAACTAGACTTTGAAGGTTGTGATAGTAACAACATGAAAATCAAAGATGTAGAAACGTTCGAAAAACATAATAAGATTAAAATTGTCGTTCACGTGGGGGAGAAGGGGTTGAAGGGTGCCCGCTATAATTCACGTTCAACTTGTTTTGAACGTGTAGTCAACCTCTTATTAGTAAAACAAGATGATAGCGAGGAATGGCACTACTGTGGTATTCCCAAAATCTCTCGCTTGTACACTCACTTGGGGCACTCTAAAAGAGGTGAACATTTTGTATGCGACCGCTGCATCCGCTCCTTTTGGAGTAAGATAAATTTGAAACTCACCATGAATGGTGCAAGCGAGGTAAATTACAAATGGAACGCATGCCCAAAGATAAAATATTTTCACATAGGGATAATGGTGACGAATTAAGTCTCCTGCGTGTCATTTACGCAGACATAGAATGCTACATTGATGATATCATCCACAAGCCAGCAGCCATATCCTGCTATGAAGTATGGCATGACCACTTTAGGAATAGACAAAACAAAATGCATACTTGGCAAGGTGAAGATTGCATTTCAAAATTTCTAGAATTTCTCGATAAAGCTGCTAAATTTCAACAATCATATGATTCCCAATTGCAGCGTAAGTCACTACATATGTCAGATGAAGACAAACAAAAATTTGAAAGTTGCACATCCTGTCCTAAATGTCATAAAACGTTTGATGACGATAAAATTAAGAAAGTGCGTGATCATGATCACATCACTGGTAAATTTAGAAACGCACTCTGCTCCAAATGTAACTTTTCACTTAGGTTGAGACGTCGTGTACTACCCGTCATTTTTCATAACTTTAAGGGCTATGACAGTCATATGCTCATAAAAGGAGGGTTGAGCCAGATGAAATCGGTGCAGTTTAATGTAATAGCGCAAACGAGAGAAAAATTCATGGCAATGACAGCAAAAGTACCAGTTGATAAAACTAAAGAAAATAAGACAGTCTTCTTCGAAATAAAATATTTAGATTCATTTCAATTCATGTCAGCGTCACTAGCTTCTCTCGTTCGTAATCTCAAGTTTCTTCCCCATAGTCAAACTTTGAAGAAACACTATCCAAACTTAACGGATGAAATAATCACTCGCAAAGAAGTCTTTCCCTATGCGTATTTTAGCTCAATGTCTAAACTAAATGAAACAACCCTTCCTTCCATTGACAAATTCAAAAACGATTTGACGGGTGAAGATTGTCCAGTAGAGGACTATGAACATGCTCAAGAGGCATGGTTAAAATTTGATTGTAAAACGTTTGGCGATTATATGATCGCTTACTTAGAATTAGATGTCATTTTGCTGGCTGATGTCTTTCAGGAATTTCGACGAGTGGCATTAGAAGAAGACAAATTAGATCCTGTCCACTTTGTCAGTCTACCAGCCATGTCCTTTAAATCAGCCTTTAAAATGACTGGTGAGACCATTCATCTCTTACAAGACCCGGAGATGTATAATATATTTGAGCGCGGAATACGCGGTGGTCTCACATTTGTAAATAAACATCATATAAAATCTAAAACAGTTGGTGATGATCATATCCACCTAAAGTACTATGACCAAAATAATTTATATGGCAGTTCACTGTCTAAACCACTACCTCATTCCGAGTTTAGTTGGTTAAATCAAGATGAGCTTGAGTATTACTCCAACCCTTCAAACATACTGAAGATTCCAGATGAAGGTGATTGTGGATATTATTTTGAAGTGGATTTGATTTATCCAAATAGCATTAAAAATAAAACTGCTGATTTCCCACTCGCACCTGAATCTGGTGAAGTGACTGAAGATATGTTTTCACCATTCATGTCACAATTTCATAATAACTTAACAGAGTGTGGACAGCCAAGGTACAAACCATGCCGCAAACTTTTACTCACCCAATATGATAAGAAAAATTATCTCGTGCACTTCTGCATACTAAAATTCTATTTAGAAATGGGCATGCTTCTAAAGTCAGTTCACCGCATTATCAAATTTAGACAGAAAGCCTTCCTCAAACCTTACATAGATAGTAACAGTCAAAAACGTGCACTAGTCCAAAATAATTTTGAAAAGGATTTTTATAAATATAAGAATAACAATCTTTTCGGAAAGACCATGGAGGATGTTAGAAAACGTATGAACTACAAACTAGTCGTTGATGAACAAAAATATCACAAATTGACCTCATCACCTCTTTTCATTGATAGAGACATCATCGATGAGGATCTTGTAGGTGTTAAAATGATAAAATCTGAAGTTGAGTTGTGCAAACCCATCTATATTGGGCAAGCCGTTTTAGATTATTCCAAGCTTGAAATGTATCAACTCTTCTACAAAATATTAAAACCATGCCCTCTCGTAAAAGAGGTTCGTTTGTTGGGTGGTGATACAGATAGTTTCTTTTTAGGAATTACCACTCAAAAAGATTTAAATTTTAATGAAGTAGCTAAGTCATTAGAAAAATATTTCGACACATCTAACTACAATCCCACTCATCCACTCTATTCCATACAGAATAAAGCCAAACTTGGTTGTTTTAAGGATGAAACAGCAGGAAAGAAAATAGATGAAATGATTCTCCTCCGTCCTAAAATGTATTCCATGAAATTAAAAGAATGTGCAGATAGTATTAAGCGTGCTAAAGGTATATCAAAATCCATTGTTCACAAAATGAAACATCGATCCTATAAGAAGGCCTATAAAAATAAAACTATAACGTTTGTCAATATGACAATCTTAAAATCTCAAGTTCATACTGTGAAAACGCACACGTTCAAGAAACGAGCACTTTCAGCATGGGAAGATAAGAGGTGTTGGATAGGTCATAACACATCTCTTCCACATGGACATCCTGACACAAACATACCTCCACCCAAAAGAATAAAACTCACGCTACCACATTCAGGAGATGTATTGACATAATCAACTTTAACTGAGTATTTTGATGTTGCTTTTTGTAGATATACATGGTTGTTTTATGTATCGCATGAGATCGTTTCTTCCTTGTGAATATATGCCTACAGTCAGCTCATTCCCCCTATATCTGTGAAAAGACTTTTTCATATACATATTTTTATTTCAATAAACATATCACAATGACTTCACTTTGTTTTCCGAAACACTAAAGTTACGAGGGATTTAGTATCTTTCACATGGATGCACTCTTGTAAACCATTGGTAATTTTGATAGCAATAGAGGGTATAGTTTGTTTGACGACGGGATGATAGAAAATAGATTCAAACATCTTCTCGACTATTCCATATGAAGCGTCTTTATCATGAATGAAATCGCGTAAAATGTATTCTTTTTTCTCACCAACAGAAATAGGTAGAATCAAATCACTTTGAATGTAAAGGTGCTGTTCATGTTTCTCAAGTGTCATTGTTGTTTCTATACCAATCGTATGCGCAGCAGTAAACACAGTTTGTAGCATTGAAAAACCAAAGAGTTTTTTCAAATTTTTACTCAATTGACATTGAATGTCATCGCCCAGTTTCAGAACAACGCGTTGATTTTCAATTGAAAACGAAATGTGGTGTGTCTTTACATCATATTTACTTTTCATCACATGCTTCAACTTCTGTTGTATATAAGGATTTACTACATGAATGAAGCTTTCAACTGTATGATATAGACGCGGCATTATATTGATAGCAACTTTAGATTCTTCATAAGACTGGTAAATTTTCTTGATGCGATCACCATAGATATCCACCCACCATTCATCATTAACTGAATCAGCTTTAGTGTGATATTCATGAGAAGCATACACCAGACCGCTTCCAATAATAGGGGTTGGATGTCTTACAAAATGACGCAAGGTTGGAGAGAAATAAACTGTAAGTTTGTCATTATATTTCTGAATAACCAACTTATTTTTGTCCGCCATAATTTTCTCTCCATACTTCTTACCCACAGTCTCATCCCATCGTTTTACTAACTCAGTAAGTGATAAAGGTTGAACACCACGCTTTTTCAAAATGATGCGTTCTTCGCATTCTACAACATCTTCATCAAATATTTTAAATCTATAATGAAATTTGTTGATTCGATTTGAATAAACTTTTTTAACATTTGCAGTAGCAATTGACGTTAGATGTAGTCCATGACCAAAACCGAGATGTGGATAGAATTCATTATCCAACCTCAGTGTAAGACCTTTAGTAAAACAATGAAAGCGAAGGAACTCTCTCCCACTCCAATGATAGATAGTAAACTCATAAGCTTTCTGATTTCTATTCTTCATGATGGAAGTATTACCACTATTGAATGCCTTAATAATTTTCTCATTCCCAAATGGTTCATAATAATCTGATTTTATCTGAATCCATTCATAGTTCCACTTTCCATCTGATGTTAAATTGTATGGGAACTGGAATGCATTATTCATCGTTATTCAATCATGGGTGCGAGGAGTCAATATCATTTCTTCCAAATCATTCACATTCTGAATATTGCTATCATAGCAAATACTAGAAACGCCAACCTCCCATTCACCTTCTAAATGTAGTGGGCGATTTAATTCTACTCGATAGTCTGATGGTTTATTTTTGGGAAATTTATTCATAGAAGCATTACTGGGTAAGTAGATTAGAAACGAGTCCTTATTTTCACTTTCCATATTATTCACATTGGAAAAATATATTAGCATACTTTTGCATTAACTCTTCATTCGGAAATGGAGTGTGATACTTGTCACAGCATCTTTATGAAAAGGAATCAACGCACCAGCATCGTCATAAATGGCAATATCAATTTGTGGGATGTAGTTTGATTTCAGCTTTGTATAATGCACTTTCTTGAAAGTATACTCAGATAAAATCTGCAGCTTTTTGGCTGGTATGTTATCATTGCTAGCAATGGAGCTTCAACATCTCCCACACGTACATCTTCACCAATATTGGAATATATCTGAAAATAGTTAATACGACGCGATAGCGACATGTCTGCGCTAGCTTTGGTTACAGTACCACTTTTAAGGATATTTTGATCAAAACCCAAAATGTCCATTAGAGTTTTATCCATAATTAGTTCAATACCTTTTCCACTTATAGTGAGAGAAAAAACACCTTCTTTTTCAGAAAATGAAATATGTTGCTCATTAATCACTTCATTTAAATAATCTACAACCAATTTAACCGAAGTAATAATGCGAGGCATCAACACTCTTGTTTCATGTAAGATACCACCGAAAGGCTCTACACACTTTCTGTATAAAGATACGGTCCATTCTGTATCAAATTGATTTGACCTTTCACATGGTAAATGTTGCATATCAAATTTTCCATGAACAGCTGCAGAATGATGTCGTAAGAACTGATGAAAATCTTTTGAACAAACTAATACTAGATCATCATCATTTAATTTACTTATTGCAATATGATTAGATGATTTGATATAAGTCAATGTTGCCACTTGTTTACCATCAACTCGAAGGAGATAATTAAATTTCTTCAATAATGTTTCAGGAGTCATGTTCGTCTTTCTTGGCTTAATCACAATCTTCTTCACCAACGTCTTCTCATTTCTTGGAATAAGATCTACATAATAAGCTTCCTCTCGATATATTAACTGTTTATGACCACTTATGTGGTAATTAACATTAAAATTATCATAGCTTGTTAAGGCGCTAGCGAGGTAACCTAAATCATTTCTTAAACTTGGACTTAATCCAACAATCCAATCTTTCTCAACTACATGATGTACATAATTATGATCATCATTGTGCGGAGTAAATTGGACAATATGTTTACACGCTTTATTCAAGAAATCATATATAAACTTTTTACATGATAAGAGATCTTTCTTTGGCCACTGTGGAATGTATACTCGGCAGCCCTTTTCACATTGGTAAGCAGCTGTGCGTCTCATATTAATAGTCATCACCTCATGATCAAAAGTATAGACACAGTTGCTATAAACAAGTTGAGTGACACCCACTTCCCAATTTCCATTTAGCTGTTGTGTATGATCAATGGGAGTAGAAAAGAGTGCGGCTCGATTACTAGCAAATCTATTTGCGGCCGCATTGCTAAGCAAAATATGATAAAACGACATTTTTATATTGCTGATCTGCGACTTTGCATAACATCATGAAGACTTGGATTTTGGACTCTCTACAATATATCAGAGTTGATCGTGATGGAAACGTACATTTCAAAAATTCTCATGGTCATACATCAAGAGGTATTACATTAACATGGCGACAATTTGTCAACCTCAATGATATCATGAGAGATTTGGAATATTTTGAAACATTAAGATTCATCTCCTTGGGTGATCAAGTTTGGCTTCAACATTACAGAAATGAAATTCAAATCTACCATTCTCATTCCGCAAACTGTTTCTCATTTCGCAAATACAATTGGGAGAAGTATAGAAGATACATACATCGCTCCATCATGACATTTATTCGTCGTGAGTTCATCACCCTACTATGCAAATCTTAATCAGACATGACTACCACGCAGCATGAGTTGGAAATTAGATTCACTACAACGTATTGAAACGGATCATGATCGAAACGTCTATTTCAAAGATTCAACTGGAAATGTGAGAAGAGAGTTTGCTTTATCTTATCGTCATTTTCAATCTTTACATCATATCATGAAGGATTTGAAATACTTCTATATGAAAAGACATTCACGTATTGGAAATCGCATCTGGCTGCGCGTCAACAAACGGCGAATTCAACTCTATCATTCCCAACTTCATACTAACTTCACATTTCATCAAGGTAGTTGGAAAAAGTATAAAAGGAAGGTACATCGCTCAATTTACTCATTTTTTCATCATGAAGCGCCATCGCTACACCATCGTCAACATTCTCCGTCGCTTCAGACTCTACACCAAAATCGATCTCACAACATTACACCAACACCTTCCAAACAGCAAGTATTACCCGGGCCGTCCTCAAATGTTAGTGGTGAAGATGAACAATTCACGGAATCTTCTACTCTTCCCAAATGGGACTGTACAGATTCTCGGCGCCCTTTCTCATTCATCGGCGCAGTCAATGCGCTTAGAGCTACAGAGACTACTACGTCGGATATGGAAGAGGGAGAGGTGTGTGATGTCGAATCTGACTGTGGACAATATGGTGATCTCTACTCAATTGAGTGAAAGTGTATCATTTTTGAAGATTCGTAGCAGCAGTTACAATTTGTGTTATGAACCCGAACATTTTCCTGCAGCTCTCATTAGTTGTTGGTTACCTGTGCATGTTGCAATCTTTCATAATAGTAAAGTGATCATTACTGGACTAAAATCTCACGTACAAGCAAATGTGATCCTAGACTATCTCATCGAGTATGTACGTACCCAGCGGACTGTAAAATAAAAAACAAATTTTCCAACATGATGTTTTTATTTCAAATCATGATAGAACTTACAAATCATTTTTTCATTAGAGGAAGGATTACATGAAAAGTTTTGAATAACAGATACAAATCGAGATAAATGTAAACGTTTTAAGATGAAGTACAGTAAAAAAGCACCACACGTTGATGAAAGTGGATGTTTTAGTATGCTTTCATTTCGCTGATATTGACGCGTATTTTTTCTCAACCACTGCTGTGTTGGTATATTTGGAGGTTGAGAAAGAGAGTCAAATAGTTCACTACGTCGGTCTTCTCCAATAAAGATCGCTTTCCAATGCTCACCGCCTAAATTCTGCGAATGAGTGTTTAGCACAATAAAGATGGGATAGTGATTTACTGCAGGTGGTAAGGTATCGAGTGAATAGACATTATCGAAAGCTTTCAACGTCGCTTCGTCTGCATTACGCTGCACTTTAGTTTTAAGCAGTCAACCAACATCATCGTCAGCAGTCAACCAACTCATTAACGATTATACTGAAGAATCACGTCACGATACTTTGTAATTTAAATATTTGAATCGAAGACTGCATAAATTAATACATTGATCGTCTCAGGCAGTGTTCTTTTGAACGTCAAATCCAAACGAATATTATGAGGCACGTTCGCTTGACGATAGGGTGCACTAATATCGCTGTCAGCAGTCAAATCAAATGCATAAATAGTATATCCACTCTTAAACTCTTTCATAGTCAGTCCGTTGGTGTCATCCGTATTGTAAAAGCCAAAGACATCCATAAAATCAACATAACTGCGCATAAATTGATCCGAAGCAAAATCTGGTTTGTAGGGTGGACCAGGATGACTCACACCATTTACACGTAAAGCAATTTCACTTAACTGATTGTGTTTAAAATTGAAAGGATTCTTCTTTATATTACCATTAAATGCATCATTTTCAACCATTGCCACCATGAGGAGCTTCGGTGCTTCCGATGGAAAGAGGCCATCTTTCATGAAACTCTTTTGATCTTTTGGAATTGTAAAGGTGAGAAGCTTTGTATGCTGAACGGGGTAAATGGCATTTTGGCGGTTAAGACTTTCAGCATGCCCTCTAATGACACTTGGATTCGGTACTACTCGACGAATGTAAAGTGCAATATCTTCCACATGAATTCTAAAATTGTCAACTTTAGCAAATGCATTCATCGCAAATTCAGGCTTATTCAATGTCAGCTTGAGTCGCATGCTGGTATTACAGGGTAAAAACTTTGACTGTCTAAAGAAGTCTAAATTCAGCGGACCATATAGCTGACATACTCTACTATCTTTAATCATAGCAGATCGCTTTACAAAGCCACTGTTTGTTTCAACATCAAATTTTCCTGCTTCATCTCTGTACCATCCCATGGCTTCCATATGACTTTTTTGTGCTGCTGGATGAAACTGTGATACATGATTGAAATATGATTTATAGGAATAATCGCTTTGACCACCTTCCACCTGCTGCTCTCCAATCGTTGGAGAAACATCGCGAAGTAATGTAGTCAATGGTAAATTGTTCAGTCCAACTTTATGTGCATCGTCAATAGCAGTTCCATCTACTTGCTGAATTCTAAACCTCAAATCAAGCATCGCATAACTCAAATCTATGTAGTCATCACTACCACCAGGAATAACAAATTCAATGGGGCCAGCATTCTCAGCTGTTCGAGGATGATAATCTGCAATACTTGAACTAAGAATATCTGTCTATATGGCTTGTTGATCAAACAAACAAAACCCGGAAGTTTTACACTCCATAATTAGAAGTTATGGCAGCGTCGTCGTTTAGCGCCTGATGAATGATTAGAGCCTCTGCGACGTTTGCGTGAATGCCTTTTGACTGAAGATCGCACCTTACCAGCTCCGCGATGTTTCCTCCTTCCTTTATTCATTCGTTTAGGCGATTTCTTTCCTTGAGTAACACCAGCAAAGGTCTGCTTCAATGTTTTTAAACCGCGTTCCTTCCCACGATTCAACAAACTGCTCTTAAAACTTCTACCTCTGAAAAGATCACTAGCAACATCACCAGCAAAGCCAACGGCATTACTTAAAACATTTTTTTTAAAGATCTACCGACATTGGATATGAGAGGTGCTACAACAGATTTCAGTGCACCACGTATGCTACCTCCACGTTGGCGGCGAGCGCCGATGTAAATTTGTCCTCCACCACTTACATAGGAGGTCGTGAATAAAATGAGGCAGTTGGATTCATAGCTCAAGCCCTAAACATTGTTAGTTACAACTTTGCATGAATCACTGTCGATCACTTAGATGAAAGATGTCGGCACGACGCATCCAAGAGTTCATACTTGAAGGATAACCAGTCCATTGAACAAGACACCATTCTTCACCTTGTCGTTTTTTACATCGAATGATTTTCTCTACCAAATATGTTTCACTTTCAGTGACTACCTCAATCTCATCGCGGTAAAAGCTACCCTCAATTTCTTCATTATCGTAATCTTTCAACTTGTAGGTGGTCGGAGAGTCTTTTTGATTAATCCTTGATACTGTAAATACCTCTTCTGTCCAATTCGGAAGGTACCCTTTAGCAAAAACACTCTTCACTTTTGAGATACGAACTTTATCACCAATTTTCACATCACTTTCCACATGAGTGCGTTTACGTTGGAATGATTCGCGCACTTTATATACATTGTCAGCATTTACATCTACTGGTCTGAGTCCAATAGAACGATGGATAGAGTGATTGTAGGCATGGAGTGCATCTTGTAGAACCTTTGTCCAATTTTGTGTCAAGTTGGCAATAAAATGTCGCCACAAGCGATTTTTTAATGTGCGATTAAAACGTTCAACGAGTGCAGCTTTATAAGCACTGTTTACACTAAACAACTCAATGTCATGCCTCTCAAATAATCTTCTCACATGCTGATTTTCAAACTCTTTTCCTTGATCACTCTGAATTCTTTTTGGAATGCGACCTTCTCGAAAAATTGTTTGGAATGCTTTTGCTACTCCTTTCCCTTCTTTAGTTTTTAAAGGTTGAGCCCACGCATAACGCGAGAAAATATCAATGACGGTTAAAATAAAATTATTACCCGAGTTATGTTTTGAAATGGAGGCAACATCACACAAATCTGCTTGCCACTGTTCATCGATGTCATGAACAATATAATGGCGGGTGCGGTACTTCTTTTTCGCTTGTTTGTGGAGTGTATAGGTAGCCTGACCCTTTAACCATCGTTTCACTTGTGATTGTGGAAGACCACTGGCTTTTGATAATTTCTTGATAGATGCAAATCCTGCCGGATGTTTTACATCATAATAGATTGACTTCAAACGTTCAGCCGATGACGACTGACTCTTTTTCCTCCTTCTCATCTTTTTGTTTTCTTGCCTTTCTACATTTATATCAACTGCAGCATTTAGCTTTAGCGGTTTTGCGATCGTGTTCACATTGCTTAGGGGTTTCATTGTGAGAGCTGGCGCAGCAAATGTAAGTGACAACGACATTCACCTCTGGCGGCTCATTACATGGCAAGGAACACATCTGCTTCATATTAATAGTCTGAGAACATGTATTTCCTGGGAGGAGCTGTTTTACGTTTTCCTTTTACTAGTTTTAGTGGTGATGTAGATCTACGTCGAGTTCTTCCTCTTGTTTGCTTAGTGAGTGTGGGAGGGGATGTAGCAGGTGACGTCTTAAACCAATTTGTTGGCATTTTCATCGCCTGAAGCATTGGAGCAGTAGCCACTGTTGAATCAAGTTCTTTCAATGTCTCATTATTCAAAGCAAATTTTGGTACATTATGCTTTTTCAATAGTTTAAGAAAGTATGACCAACCAGGTAGAACATAGCCCTGACGGCGCTTTCTACGTGTCGCATACTGAATCAAGTCTTCATAACGTGAAGCATCAATCACTTTATTTTCATCTGTAATGATTTCTCCTCTATCATTTACATTGAGGTGGGGTTCAATACTGTTGAAAAGAGATATGGCATGTGCGCGAGATGCTAAAGGTGTAGCAGTCGATACAGAGTCACGCATCTTATTCTTCAAGTTTTTCAATTGCTCAACAGTTTCCGATTGTAATAATACAGCACGATGTGGATCTTTGATGTGAACATTTTGCTGATAATCTATTTCTTTCCTATACATTTGATTTGCAAGAGGTTGCTTTACTTGCTGCATGGCAGTCAATTGTACATATTCATCCTGAGGAATAACAATCATGCGAGAATAAGAACTCATAGTTTGTAGATAATCATGGGAGTTTTCAAAATATCACTTCGAAATCTAAATTCTTCCGGACACTCTTGCGTAAAGTCAATGAATAAGTAACCGTGTGGTTTTTCAGTAGCTGCTTGAAAAATTTCAATTAAGGCTTTTGATCCTCTGGGTGCAACTTGTCGCGCTAAAATTTCGAATTGACTTTTATCTCGCGGATTCTTGAAAATAGCATAATAGTGTGTATTCAGGTTTCGTGTACGAGCTTCTTTTCCATCAGGAAACAAATTTTGTGTGATATAGATGATAAAGCACCTTTTATGATGTGCTGCACGAGTGAACATATCTGTAACATCTTTTGAATTCTTACTTTCTTTTAATAAATCATCCAATACAACAACATCATTAGACTGAAGTTTATCCACTGCAATAATTCCTTCATGTCGAATAAAGTTGCGACTTTGCAATTCCTGAAACAGCGACGGTTGATAAATACCATAACACCAAATCACTCGATTGATAGGTTCCTTAAACAAATCCCTTCTTTTATCCAATAAATTCAGCGTGAAAACAGTTTTACCTGCATGAGATGGACCTGATACAGTCAGAACTTTATCACATTGAAGTCTGAAATCCATTTTAATACTTTGAGATTCAACATTTGCATAATTAACGCCTAGAGCCAAAGATATTACCCAATAGGTTGCCCACGACAGGAGCTAACATTGGAAGTATTGCTGAAAGGAAACCGCCCTTTTGTGTTAGAGTTTTCCTCTTTCTTTGAAGGGTGACTTTAGGATTGGAGATGAAACGCAATTTCGTAGCATATCGCTTAAGTAACTTTCGTTGTTTTGGGGCTAATTTCTTCGTCCTCAACTTTCTGACATGAGAAATAATTTCACGAATGAATTTATCGTTGGCATGTCGTATAGCATTGTATCGCTGATTTGCTTTCATTCGTCGGAGAGCTTGAATGGCTGAAGAAAACTTTGAAGACTTTTGACTTTTACGTTTCGCCATTTTCCGTGTTAGTATTTGCTAAAACCTATCTTTACCACATTTGCATAGGTACTAACTATTGCGACATAAGTGACACTCGAAATGAGCAATATCACAGTGGTTACATTTGCAAAGTTGAATGCAATTACGTATGAAACAGCGTTGACAAAAAGCATGCTTACATCTCTTGAAGATGCGCTTTTCATTTCCATCCTTTCGCTTACATACATCACAACACATAGTTTCACCGTTACTGATGTCTATAGCAAGTCTTTTTGAAGATATGAATTTGCTAGCCTTTTCTAAATAATAGACGCATGTACAGAAGGAATATACTTCGAGAGTGAGCAGACATAGCTCGAAAACCAGTTGTGCTACAATCAAGTACCACTGTATTTTCAATTTTTCTTTATGGAAAGTTGAATGTGAATATCTGAAATCGCTTCAATCACTAGACTGCTACCATGATGGTTAAATGCGTTAAGACGTTCAGCAATTTTTATCATATGTCTTTTAAAAAATTCTTCGGGGTGATCTACCACTTCCATTGAATAAGAAGCAAAATGGAAAGAGCGACTTTCCACCTCTTCCTTTCCAAAATGACTAAACTTAATTTTCGCAACTAATCGCGCCATGACAATGCTATCAGAGAATGTATTCATTAACTCTAGAAATGGAGTGCTAGCATCATCGACCACTGCTTCGATGTCGGTCTCATCTTTATGAAAATTTATCACATAATCTTGAACAGCTCCTTTTAAACTTTGCCTATGAAAATGTAATGTTCCGCAGTCGTTTGAGAAAGACATGATCGCCCTTTATCTAACCCATCCATTGCATGAAAACAACAACTCTTCTCATAGTAACATATATTGAATAACGGTAACAAGCATGCATTATAAATCAATGGTTTGAAACAGATAAAATAGATACAGCTGGTAACTATCATACAGCGAGCAATGATAACCATACAGGACTTTGGCAGTGTTGAGGTAAGGAGGAAAGAAGCATTGGTTATGAACGTAGCTACTACAACGAACAGACAAAATAGGAACAGACAAATCCTTAAAACGTTTCGTGACTTCATGGTAGTGTTGATTCACTCTACTATCCCAAGGCGGGAGCAAAATATCATCAATGATTAGATTGGGAAATACTTTCCCCTCCTCACCAGGATTATTACAAAAGATGCGTATAACATTGAAAGCAGCTAACCATCGTTTAAAGTCAATAAGAAGAGCACTCTCACAAGAAAAGCCATAGTCTTGCAAATATTTCAGATTAAGTCCATGAATGTGTTTTCTCGCCCATTGATCAACATTGGGATTGCAGTTGGCATGTTGATGATAGACACTGACAATCTGATATGTCCAATTGTTCATAGCAATAGCACTGAGCTCCTGTACAGGTTCACCCTCACAATCCATAAAAATGATGATAGAAGCCTAAAACGGAAATTTACACATCTAAGGAAACGTTCTATAACATATTACAAAATGAAGAATTACATCGATGCTTTTCACGACAAAATACACAAATGATATGATGGCAACGAAGAAGTAAAATGTATCTAATAAGACCACGTCTACGACACTCAAAGCACATAAGCGAATTGTCATAGGGTAGAGTTAGGAAAGGACTAGTAATTCTCCTTCTTTGATTTGCGTTTTGATGCAGCATTCTTCTCCGACTTGCGCTTCGTATCACTGCTGTTAAGGATTTGATCAATTATGTCGTCCACGTTGTGTGGTTTTGGAATATATAGGATGGATTCCATATGCATGGAGAGGCTATTTTATTATCCTTGTGCCGACCATAATATAGTCCATTCACTTTGAAAAGGATATCCCAAGTACCTTCTCCGAGCTCGTCGCATGTGATGGGTGTTGAATGATCTCCCTCCTTCTTATAGTAAGTGCACCAATGTGATATCGGTAGGCAAATTTGATTGCCATCCCAAATCTTTCTATAGGGAGTATCCTTGTCATCTCTCGCCTTCCACTCTTGAGCAAGAGGAGTAGGAATGTCCATATTTAATGTCACGTACTCCTCAATAATATCAAGTTGGTGGCGAATGTACGGACTCACGGGGATCAGTATGTAGTCCCCATACTGATTGTGCATTATCTTGACATCCGTGGAAGGGAGCATTCCCGTTTGGAGTACTACGCTATGATCGTCATAACGCAAGACTTGTTTAAATTTACGCTGTAGCGGTGTAGGATTATGTACCTTGGTTGTTTCTTCCACTGGCCTCAGTTGTAGATGATCTGATCGTAGCGAACCTTGTAACGTTTGACCGCCATTTTTTCCTACTAGTGCAGCAGATGGAGTAGATGCCTGAAAATGAAAAAAGATTGTATTAAGTTTACGTTCAAGGGAGGAGAGGGAGGAAAGTAGCGACTTACCATTTTAGTTGGATAATAGAATAGGGAACTAGAGAGAGGAAATGTGCGTCCGTCACTCGTGTGATTCAACGATGGAATGATTCTCACTGTGGAAGGCTCGCTATTTATATAGAAATGCTTGATTCTCATTGGATGATGATCCTCATTGGACAATAACATCAAGTTGATTCCAAATCTGGCCTTCGTTTACCAATCCGAGCCTTCATTCGCCCGCTGGAGCTGTTTCTTGGGAAGTTCTAACTCTGTCGTTTTTCGTCAATCTCCCAAAATCTTAAATGGCGTCTCACATCTAAACGAAGACAGATATGAACAAGCCGTTTCTTTCACTGAATTTGTCTCAATCTTAGCTTTCAAACGAGCTATTGCACGACTTTCTACGATCTCTAGAACCAAAGTTGGAAGATCGGTGCCGGGGGGGGGGACCTAGGCGAACATTTTTCTCTCCGATTGACTTGAAACTCACCATACCGATGCAGAATTTCACGCTGAATCCGAATCTGGCGTCCGTTTTCCCATCCGATGGTTCGTTTTGGCGCTACAGCCCAAAACGACCAAAATTCGAACTCTGTCGTTTTTTCGCCAATCTCCCAAATCTTAAATGGTGTCTCACATCTAAACGAAGCCGATTCTTTCAGTGAATTTGTCTCACTCTTAGCTTTCAAACGAGCTATTGCATGACAAAATCCGTCCACTGGAAGCCAAGATCGAAGCTAGCTCTCCCGAGGGGGGGGGGTCCCTGAAATTTGATGAAACAAACTTTGGTGAGGGTCCCAGGTCGAAATGCCACACTTTGGAAAATTTTCAAACTTTTACCCACACAAAGCCACTCTGACACTTAGGATTTTTTCAGGTGAGCTCCGACCTAAAATCTTGTAACAGCTCTAACTTTTGAACGGCTGGTCCGATTGACTCGCGGCAAAAATGTCGTCGAGCAGTTTTTTCTCCTCTTTCAAACGAGTAGCTGTAAGACAAAATCCGTCCACTAGAACCAAAGTTAGAAGATTGCTGTTGGGTGGGGGGTCAGTGAAATTTGATGAAAAATGTTTTGGTGAAGGTCCCAGGTCGAAATGCCACACTTTGGAAAATTTTCAAAATTTCGTCCATACAAAGTCACTCTGACACTTAGGATTTTTTCAGGTGAGCTACGACGGTCCACCCTCCCAAACTGGCCGGCACACCACGCCAACCTGGACAGCACATCACCGCGCGCTACGACGGCCGGCCAGAGGGGGGGGGACGTCAGACTCGAAGCAACACGACGCCACACCACGCCCGACTCGACGGACAGGAGGGGGGGGGGACGTCAGCGACTTTTCGATGGCGGCCATCTTGCGCTATCCAGAAGTGGAGTTTTACTTACTACTATCCTTCATTCAGAAGCTTTGTGAATCCATGCCTTCTCGGATTACTGAATGTATTGAAGCTAGAGGGGGGTACACGCTCTATTAAAGTTGAATCTGCTACATGCGTTGTTTTTCTGTGCTAGCGACTTGGTGGAGATTGTGACTAAATTATCAAGGTGTCATACATACATGTATATATACCAGTCAAAAATGAAAGAATTTTAAGAAGTAAATGTTTCAAACATTTTGTCAATGAGCATATAATGCCGCATAGCTTGTCGTGCTTCCACCTGTATTTGAACTCACTGTCTATGTTAGGTACTTAAAACATTTGACGTTTCGCGTCACGTGTTTCAAATAACATAGACTTCTTTCAATTATGGTGCATGGATATCCTTGTATGGTGGAAACACTGAAAACTATGCGGTAATAAACATTTCCTGCATGATAATGAGTTCTTACACTAGTGCGAGGAACTGCAATGATATCTCAATACATTCAATACAAAGTTTGTCAATGCAAGATCCACTTTATAAATACACTGATGAAAATGCAGAGAACTGCAATGTGATAGTGGAAATGACAGTAGTTTGTGCGCACCAGGATAAAACCATGAAACAAGTTGTAAACAATTCATTTTTCTGTTACATGCATTAATGCTCTCATAGATGTCCCTGCTATTATCAAGTTTCAACTCAAGTTCATCAACTTTGTCAACGATGTCAGGAAGCAATTTCTTTGGACTTTCAGAATGCAAGAATAATTTCAGACGCGGTTCGATAATTGTAATCGCAGTGCCATATCGTTGAAATTTTGAAATTTTGAAAAATTTACGTCAATTAACCTCTATAAAACTGAGGACCTCTAATCGAGAAAAGAGTTATTGAGCAGCTCCATGGACAAGACTGTTCGAAGGCAGATGGATGACGAATGACCTTAATTTGGAGTGTGCTGCTGTTTGAATCGGAGATGTGGAGCCTTATGACATCAGACGACTAGAGGCATGCGAAATGTAGATTTGGAGAAAAAGTTGGACAGAACATCGGATGCCTGATAAAAAGCAACCGGCAGCATCCAATGGTTGAGATATACATTAAACATTATCGCTTATTGACACAGGTGACTATGAAGCATGACACACAAGAGGAATAAGAAGGGGTATGCTTTGAGGATTGAAAGTCTTACGACCAAGAGAAGAGGAATGCTGAGGATAGAGTTTTGGAATAGAAGGGAGAAAAGGGCCTGACAGCTGGCAGATGACATGCGTGATATTGTCATGGGATGTTGAAAATTCACTGCAATTATTTTGGGTAAGCGATCAATTGATTTTAATTGCAACAGGAGGTAATCAATTAATTACAATTATGTAGCTATGCCAATCAATTAATCGTAATTATTTGATGACTGCAGTTGATTGTCATCATCAATCAATTAATTGTAATTATTTACCATCAGTGTTTGAACAGACTCATTCCAAGTTTTGCATTTTTCACTTTATCGAATTCGGCTACTTGGGCCTACATAGTCGCATAATACGAGTAGCCTATTATCAATTTGAATAATGACTCTATTAGACCCATTACATGAAATGCACCTCTCATATTCCTAATTGGATGCAATTGATATTTTTATTGTACGTGCTTAGAATAGAACATAAAATAGAGTTAAGAAACTTATCATAAGTGTCGCACCGGTAATACAGACTTACAATACTTCATGCATCACATTGTTCCTGCTTAGAATTCTGAAAGCGATCAGTAGTGAATATGTTATGTTTAAATGTGGAATGTTTGAAGGTGAAATGCTTTTAGTAGTAATCCCCTGACAAAATCAAGGACAAAATGTGCAACGATGAGTCATCATGCTGACTCAGCCCCCCCTCTGGAAGGAAGGAAGAAGGGAGATGGCCAAGGATGTGTTGGGAGGAATGGGTCCGTGAGGAGGAAAACGTTCCCTACCCCCTTCTGGAAGGAAGGAAGGAAGGAAGGAGGAGTTCTCCTGTGAGGCAAAGGTGGGAATCTAGGAATGACAGAGTTAGAAAAGGTGGGTTTTGGTCGTTTTGGGATGAGAAAGGCCGTTTTTCGACATAAAGGAGTGCTCGAATGGGAAACCGGAGGGCAGATTCGGAGTCTACGTGAAATTTTGGGTTTGGAAGGAAGGAAGGAAGGAAGGAGGAGTTCTCCTGTGAGGCAAGGGTAGGAATCTCTGAAAACCGCCAGAGTTAGAAAAAGGTGGGTTTTGGACGTTTTGGGATGAGAAAGGCCGTTTTTCGGCATGAAGGAGGCCTCGGATGGAAAACGGAGGGCAGATTTGGAGTCTACGTGAAATTTTCGATTAGGACGGTTGTTTCCAGCTCAATCGGAGAGAAAAAGTTCTGACCCCCCCTCTGGACGAGACTTCCAACTTTGGTTCTAGAGATCGTAGAAAGTCGTGCAATAGCTCGTTTGAAAGCTAAGAGTGATAAAATTCAATGGAAGAACGGCGTGTCCCTACGTTCGTGCGTTGGGGTGTGACAGTGACTTTAAGATTTTTGCCCATCACCGAAAAACGACAGAGTTAGAATTTTTATGAAAATGCATCTAGCGGGTGAACGAAGCCTCGGATGGGAAAACGGAGACCAGATTTGGAATTAGCGTGCAATTCTGCATCTAGAGGTTGAGTTTCAAGTGAATCGGAGAGTAAAAGTCAAAAATTTTCTTCACACTGGGTCTCCACACGGGATTTTTTCGTGAAAATGTTAAATTGTAGTCTACTTTGATGACGACTCACTCAGGAATGGAAGTAAATGAAGAGCTCGGGTTTCTTTTAGGGGCAAGACCGCACCTTGTTCTCTAGTATCCTATCTTTTCAGATTCGTGGAAGGTTTCGTTTCCGAATGAGAGCATGTTAAAAATCGAATTTTTGCGCATTTTCCAAGATTTTTGAACCATTGAAAAAACGACAGAGTTTTTTCAACTCGGCTTCTGGTCATCGCAGACAGTGAGAGCGAGAAAACGTGACTGTCAAAATTTGAAGTCAATCGGAGCACTAGAACCGGAGATATACGTGTTTAAAGTTTTGGATGATGAAGATTACGTCATCAGCTGATCGCCACAAACTATATAAGCTGGGAACCGAATGAGACTTTTCATTAAGACGAGAGAGATTGTCAAAGGTAGGTCGTCTCTCCGAAGCTCCGATGATGGCATCGGACATTCCAAATTACAGGTTAAACCGACTTAGAAAATTTCATTGCTGATATCAGCAAAGGCGTCAGACTTAAAGGTTAGCCAGGAGATGGCCTTCGTCTCCAGGCCATAAAAGACTCCAAAACTTTAAAGGCTTGTAACTTTGCTTCTACACGTCCTTTTGGCTTGATTCAAAAAAGATTCCATCGCTATTGATCAGACCTATAGTGACAGACTACTTATAAAATTTCATAAGTAGTACTAAATGCTGAATAATTTAAATTCATTATTTTCGGAATTTTTCTGGGGTTTTCGACCCTGCTGAAGTCAATGAAGGCATGTATAAGTGTGTACGAGCCAGTCTTTACATGATACAAGCGGCTTTTCACTCAAAGCGAGTATGGCACGGAGAGTTTTGCTGTAATATTCCAATGACAGGGTGTTTCTTCGGGACGGCGGATGATGCCGTAGTGATAAGTGTGGCAAGGGAGTGTGTTATATTTCAAATCGAAACCTCTGGGGTAACTCATGTTGGGCATTTGACACAGTTCTCAACGTAGCACTTTGAACGCCAATCGGTTGAGTCTTGGCTATCTTGTCATGGGTGGCACCTAAACATCTCCATTGCAAAACGCTTGTAAATCACGGCTTGCTATCAAGCTGATAAAAGCAACGACTTGGGATGTTTCCTCTTGTAAATAACTCCACCGGTTTTTATGTCAAAATTGGGGCCCGGATACCAACACAGTGCACACTTCACCGGAAGGGGGTCTAAAACTTTTAAAATGTGACCCCTTATTGCAGGCTATTTTTGAGATCCTTAGGGTATACAGTTACTCGTGTGATATGTCTCCGAAATCCTCTAAGAGCTATTTTCGAAAAAATCATAGATATCGATATTGACCTGAAATGACCATTTTTGCACCACAAAAAAAACAATTTTCACAAATGTGAAGCTAAATCAGTTGGCAGTGCAGCACCATCGTAGCACAATTTACTTAATTAAGCACTATTATTGTTTTATCTGAATAAAGTAAGAATCTACAATGCCATAGATATCCATATGGCCCGAGGATTTCGAGAAATTAAATAGGCCTACTATTTATGTAGAACATGATTACACAAGTACCGTCATGTAGTTGGTCTACGGAAATTTATATAAATGTAGTGTAATTTATATCATCCTTGATCCTATTTACCGAATCAATACTGCAGATACGTGTCCATATCGTTTCTATGATATGAAATAAAGAAAATACTCGACCATAACAATTAGATAGAAAACAAATGTTGACTGCATTCATTTATCTAATAGTACAAAAATCATTATTTTCATGCATGCTATATGTACGAGTACCTATATCCATCTATTCTATAAGGCCATTTCACAACAGAAAAAAGGACATAAATTGTAATATCCATCACCTACCGTAAAATGACAATCAGAAAATTACAAATGGTTGAGACACTAACTTAAACAATGAACACTCGAGTTATGATTTGTGAAAATTTACTGGTGCCGTGAATTATACCTTATTACACAGTCCAAGAGACGAGTTTTGAATTTGTCATGATTATAGCCAACTTTTCCACACGATAGCCACAATCGATCAAAATCGGAGTGCACAGCTTCTGACGCTTGTTCGCTAAAATGTGCCAAACTGCACTTCTTAAGCTTGCAAAATTGAACCAAGTGTACGAACACTGTGAACTGCTGTAGTCACGTTTATTCCAGTCTGTAAGTATGCGTTCTGAAAGTTTTTGATAGATTCTTCAAAATCTGGGTAAAGAATTTTACCGAAACATTGATTGACAACAACATCGAACGCAGAAAGCAATTTTGCGAACTGGTCAATCAACGATGTGTGTTGTGGAGAACTATGTCCGACATCTCTCAGACTATCAACACGTTTCAACAGTCTGCGGCGCATGTTGCCAGTAAACTCACCACCGTGAATTTTTGGCTGAACGATCCCGATCTTTTCCAGCCATTCACCTGCGATGTTGGGAGCTGCAGACTGCAATTCTTTGAAGATTTTGTTCACTACTCGGAGTAAGAGGTGGAGCTCCGGGGGAGGGACTGTCTGGATTAACATATCACTGTCCTCTCCTTGAATCATTGGATCGTACACGCAGCTCTTGAAATCTTTGGCAGATGCTTTGTCATTATACAACCTTCTGGTTTTAGAAAATTCCTCGGCCAGTTGCTTGACACGGCCGATCGTCCTCATGTGATAAGTCTTAAATTTCGTCAGATCAGAAAATTCTGATTTTGGACACTCACAATAAACACAAGGAAAGCTGCATGAGTGGGATTGCAGTCCACACAAAATGTTTGCCATCTTCAGGTCAACGGCGCAAACGTAGTAGAAGTCTATTTGATCTACTTGCAACTTATCGAGAATAAGACGAATATTTGCATACGTCTCCTTCACGTTGTATGCAACGGCAACAATCACAAGTTTCTTAACACTTGTGTCAAGCATTACTCTATTGATCAATTTTTTCGCATTCTCCTTTGGATCCTTAGAGATGATATTCAGGCAAAACTTCAGGCAATTTCCACCACTGTCGATTCCCATTTTTATTGTTACTGCGCTTTTATCAACTTGCCTTTTTTCACAAAAGAAGGTGACGAGATCTTCGATGTTGGTGCAATAAACTAGATGACTTGGCATATATTCATCACCACTCCCGGTTACAGTGCACTCAAAATCACATGAGATGCAATCGAAGTAGCCGGCGCAGTCACTATCCCTATCTCGAAGCTTTGGGCCAATAGTCGACTCCACTGAGGTGCGACCAAGAACACTTCTAACAAAAGGCACAAATTTGCGTCGAATTTCATTATTCGACGATGATGTCGCATTTTGTAGCTTGGAAATGTCAGTTAGACTGAATTGGGGTGAAGGGGTCGTTGAAGATTTCAAATAAACTTTGAGACGCTTTGGCCCACCAGAATACAATTCGTAGGAGTCACTGGTGCTCGCAAAATCCTTAACAATGCCAGCTGCGATCACTTCCTGGGTATGTTTACCAGTTGAATTTATCATCTCAATGATGTTACTTCTCAATGTTTTTGTATTGCATTGATGGGAAATTCCTTTTCCGAATTCCGATTTGCATTCGTTGCATATGGTGATAGGAGCACTAGAAACTTTCTCTTTGATTGATGGGCGACCTTTCTTGTATTGTGATAATCTGAGATTTCCAGAAGTGCGAGCAATGTCACATAATTCATAGTTGCACATCGGAATTGGATTCAATCTTGTCGAAGTCAGTATGGGTGAAATGTCCATATAGTCATAAGGCTCTGGCAGAATATCAGTAGCTTTCTTGCCACAACTGATGTTCAATAAATCATTTCGGCACTTCCATGAGGAAATCTTGAATCGTTAGCATCGTAATACTCTTGAAAATATCTTATAATTCTTTCTTCTATAACATTCGTTACGTCATACCTTGCTTTGCCAAAACAAACAGCACAAACTTTTTTTCTATTTTGTTGATGACTCAACGCCAGTTGACTGTGCGACATCGTGCGTACGTAGCATCTGAATATACACGTTATGTTATATGATATAAGTCGTGAATAATCAAAATCATGCAACGCTATCTATGAGCTAATTTTACACGAAAATCGATACAACACCACATGGATATCTAGGAGTCCATGAACACCATAGAAATTAACAATACCATAGAAAGTCCTAGAATGGAAATTGCATGAAAATTATGGCACACTCCGGGGGAACTTAGTTGGGGCAAAAAGCAAATTTTGCGGACTGGCTTTCTTGTTTTCTGGTTGGCATTTTCAATTATCAAGTCAATTTGTGATCTGGATTGTTGCCCCTTGTCCAAAGATCATGTACACAAAAGCAATAGTGAATTTACAAAATAGTGCAGCGACAGGATGACAGAGAAGGAAATTCTTTAAAACGTTCTGCATGGTCATAATTTTGAAATATCGCTCCAATAATCAATCAAGAGCATAATCAGACACATACGCAACTGGTAATGTCGATTTACAGAGCATGCATTGCTCCGGCTGGAAATCAGAGGCCAAGAAATCTTACAGTATTCATTTTATTTTGAAATACTTCCCTGTTCATTATATTTGAACAATTTTCAAAACCTTTGCATGCTTTCGAATATGAGCCCCCATAATATCATCACACTATGTCATATTAATCATTTAATGATTAATTGAAAATTTCCAACGACATTTCATTTATCTGATAGATGACTGCTTTCGATGTTCATGAAGCTTTCGATGTGTTTATTCCAGAAGAGCGCTAGGTTTCTTGACCATTAGGAGGAGAAATTATCCAATAATTAGAATTTTTATCTTTGAATTATTGAAATGTTCTTGCAACCAGTACACCGATTACTTTCAATTATGACTCTGTGAATCAAATTTCAATTCGTATTTCACTGTTGAAAAAATTGAAAATACTTGTCAATGACTGGTACAAATAGACACAGTATATTAATCCATGCAATAGTAAGCTATTTCACATTAAGCAATGCCACCATCTCACTTAAAATTCTCTTCATGAAAATCCTGTAATTAGGTGTCAACAACTTCCACAACCAACTTGGCAAATAGTCTGACTATGATGTAATGTTTTTTAAACTATGCCAGTTTATCTAGTAATGTATTTTTTGCTATCTAGAGATCTCATTAAATCCCGTAATATCCCTGTCCCTGTTCCCTCCCCGAATAGAGATCAACTATAACATTGTTAATCTGTCCCTCCCCGAATAGAGATCAACTATAACATTGTTAATTTGTCCCTACCCGAATAGAGATAAACTGGCATAGTTTAAAACGGTTAAAGGAGTTTCATTGATATTTGCTGAGATATCTCGGCCAATTATCTGTCAAAATTCCCTCGGGCTATGCCCTCGGGAATTTTAACAGATAATTGTCCTCATTATTTCAGCAAATATCAATGAAACCTCCTTTAACCATTACAGATCGAATATGATCTACAAACCATAGATTTTTCCATGTGCCATCATTGCACATAGGCAAGATATCAAACTTCCATTCTAGTGTATTATTATCCACTTCTATGATGAACACACTAAACATTATGCTGCTTAATGACATTGAATTTAAATGGACATAACTTTACGATGATAAAGACTGATATCTGACAACTATTCTACAGAAAGAATAAAAGATTGGAATTACCATAGCACGTAGTACCTAGCAATCATGCATCATCAGAGCATGTGACTTTTCCAAATTATATTCTTCTTCAAATCTCAGTAGCTCAACATTGTGCTTCATGCGTTAGACTACAAATGAAAAGAGAGTTTGCATAAATAGTAGGCCTATTCAATTTCTCGAAATCCTCGGTTTCAACACATCCTGTGTTGGGAGTTGGCTACTGAAAGCATGGTGACTGCCGATGCCTATAAATGGTAAAACCGCTGTTGTCATGTCAAACGCATGGCCAAATAAGGATGGTCTGAATCATGGCTTTGTGCTCACTGGGTATATAAACCGCGTCTTTTCTCTAGTCTTCACTCCTGTTTCAAGTTGCGAGACGAACGGTGAGTGCTCTGACAAATTTTGTTGAGAAGCTTTAGAGTTTCATAAACTAGGAATCAATCGCTTGCTATCAAACGTTTGCGGACTTATAATCATTGTTTTCCCCTTTTCACTTCAGAAAAATGCCTAAAGCAGCAAATGTGCGAACAACGTACAAGTTGTGCTCCTGCTCAAAAGTATTCAAGAGTGACAAGATTTAAAAAGCACAAGTGTGCGGAAAAGAAGCAGGTGTTTGGGTTGCGCTACTTTTGCAGCAAACACCAAGTTTCACGCCTAATAGAGACACCGACGGAATGGCACTCCACACACAACGAATGTGAGCAGGAAGAGCTCACATAGGCAGAAGAAAAAAGATTATTCGCCATAGAACTGAAGACGCTTGAAAATCAGCAGGCAGTCGCTGCAATTGTACCACCAGAAGCTACTCCAGCCCTGAGCGAGTCAGCACCACAGTCGACTTCTGATCTCAGTGAGACCAGTAGCGAGAGTGAGGGGGAGGCTGAGGAAGGAGCCAACAAAGTTGATCCCGATAACGAGACAGAGTCAACGAGTAGTAGCGGAATTGTGACTCAAAGTCGCACATTCCAAGATCGTCCACCACTGCTTGCTAAGCATGAAAAGCTGTAAAAAGATCTTGCTAAGTGGAAGGAAGATACTTTCTACTAAAAGCAGAAATCAAAAAATTTTTCGCGAATGACACAGGAGCTGAAGAAGGTGACGGAGGAGTTAAATAAAAAAGAAGGCGAGTTGGAGCATGAAAGGTTCAAGAACCTGTCGCGCAATGCGAGAGAAGAAGGCTTGCTAGTTGAGAAGGAGAAAGGAGAGAAGGAGATAAGGCGGATGAGAGAGGAGATCGAAGGGCTGCGGAAGCAGTTGGGGAAGGTGATTGAGAGCAATCAGGAGCTACATTGCAAGGTACAAGGCAGTGATAAGAAGCGACAGAGATCGAGTCATCTACACATCCCAATCAAGAAGGGAGAGGTGATAGCGGAGCCACTTCTCTACGAGCGAGGAAGAGGCGTGCGGTGTTACTCCAGGCTGAAGAAGGGTGTTGAGTGTCTTCACATTACATTCAACCACTCGGAAGACATCACAGGATTTCTACATGAGCCACGTCCGGAGAAGCTCTGTAAGTTAAAAATAAGTAACTTAGAAGTCAAGATGATAACTAACAACTTCTTTCTTTACAGATATCAATGAGAAGCGCCCACCTGCTTCCGTCAACGAGCCGGAGACGAAGCGGCAAGCTTGAGTCCCATATTCCCCCATCATCCCGAGAACGAACCATCGGTCCTCTTAGGGGCCACCATGGGGCAAGACATGATAGTACCTCCTCGCGGTTTGCCCTGGACAGGCTTCGGTCTGACTGAATCTATTATACAAATAAAAATAGAATCACAAAGTTGTATCTGCTATCAGTCAACTTTAACGTTGCATGGCACGGAGAACCTCGGTATAATTCTTCCTGTTGGTGGGCGATCTCTATTAAGACAGCGGGTGATATCGTAGTGATGAGTGTGGCAAGGGCTTGAGACTTACCTTAATCCGACTTTCCAACGGTCGTTGTGGTCTCTTCGCTCAACGTAGCATTTTGAACGCCAATCGGTTGAATCTTGGCTATCTGCCACAGGTTACTTTTTAAATTCTCCATTGCACACGTTATCTGAGAGTGAACCATGAGTTCTACTTGCCTCCATCACCGAGGCTAAATGATGAAGGGATGAAACGGGAGGGCACCCTTGCACCACATGCAACACATCACAGACTTCTCTCTTCGGTAGTGAACAAGCTCTGAACGTTACTTTACTGTATCGCAGTCGATTGCTATACAAGTATTGAAGAAAACGTAAGTTACTAAAATCAGCAGAAAAAACATAGGGAGACATGTGATGTTCCAAATATACTTATTTCGAAGATTGAACTCAACATGATAAACCATTGATGAATAATACTACCACGAAGTGTAACAAGTCTACCGTTTATGGAAATCAACTACATGGTATCAGTAGAGACTCGTTACCTCTAAAGTATAGTTAGCAAAAAGTCGTCATGAAAAAAATACTTTATTTGGTCTTTGATTTAACATCATTGAAACCCACTTTACTAATAGCAATGACAATATGGTTTATTTTATTCAGAAGCAAATGATTGGCGTAACCATGAAAGTTGTCCATCCGAGAAATAATCTTCTGCAGATGTCGTGTATAAAACTCAGAAGCATCAGTAACATATTTTTGTCCGTAGGAACGAAATTGTTAGTCAACACTTTCCGCTTCTTTACCTTGTGGAAAGTGAGTGTAATTGACATTTGCAATTAAATGAGCCTTGATGATAATATCTTTGAAATAAGATATCAACTCCGTAAATATTTCTCGTGAGTAGTCTAGACATGCTTCCAATTCTGCTTCCAAACTCAAGGATGTAATCTTGTATTAAGCCTCCGAAGCTCTCTTGATCAAAACGAATCGGGCAATCATCATGTTTCAATGTATTGACTTCAGGTGCCATGGTTGAGTCTATTGCTAAACATCATGTTTGCCTAAGACGATTTCAATAACGCGTTACAAATGTGCGTGCACACATCGGGAACTCTAGCTCGTCTGTGATTGGACGAGAGGTCTCATCCATTCACCGCTTAGGAAAATCTTATAAAAGGCAGTATACCAGCTCTGCTCTTCACATTTATCTTTCACAAGGTGAGTGTCGGTGAGCTCCTGCTATCAGGTTGTTTTGACTTGCTATCAAGTTGAATAGTCTCTTGCTATCAAGAGATCCACTTCTGCTCATAAAACATATCATCGCTGTAATACCTCCTTTGCTCGAGCGTTCCTTCGGGACGGCGGGTACTTCCGTAGAGGGATTGCGTTGCACGGGTTGTTCGTCGTTTGTTAGACCGAAACCTCTGAGCCGTTGCTCATGTTGGGCGTTCGACTTCATACTCAACGTGACACTTTCTCTCGCCAGTTCAGAGTACTTCAGCCATTCGACAAATGTTAGTCCTTATGATATGGAGTAGAGGGAAATGTAATTCATTAGATGTCACTTCAATGATTGTTCCCATGATAAACGTTGACTAGGCAAATGAAACGATTCTCATCTTTCCTTTTCAGTGATTGAAATCTACTAACGTACTACCGTGCAATCTGCTGTCTGTAACCGAGCAAAAATGGAATTCAATAAAGTTGAAAATTATCGCATTGCTGCTGAGATGGAGAAGGCCACCATCGAGCAATGTAAGTATTTGTATCAAGGTTGACTCACTCTATTAGTGACATCATTAGGGTAGACATCCTAATTTAAATCAAGAGCCCCTCCCTTATTTTGTTCCTGTTTAAAGCGAATCCAAATTTTAGCTCTGCTTATCGTTGCTGTCATTCTTTTTCAGTGCATGAATGCATTCGTAATGGGGAACCCATCCCCCAAGGAGCAATCGGGGAAGCCTATGAGCGACTTGGCAAGTGAAAGTATCTTTAACATCTCATGTTTAGGCTGTTTCAGATCCTCTGCATCATCCTTGTCTCAATCTCTAATCTCTCTTTCCTCTTTACAGATATGGCCAAGATGAAGAAATGGGGAGAAGCCGCGAGGCGGAGATTCAATGCTGAATTTCCGGCCCTACCTTCCCGCCCATCTACCTCCGCTCAAAGTCCGACTCCTCTCTCGGGCATCGTCATCGCCCCACCTCCACCGCCTGCTCCGCTCCCTGCACCAGTCCCTGCTCCCCGTCACCACGTCCCTCCGACACCCAAGCCCAGGATCCTTCCACCCTCGGCTCGTGTCTCACTCTTGCCTCCTCCTCGACCATCGGTGTTGCCGGAGATCAAGTCCTTAGATGATAAGTAACCGTGATTGGGAAATAAGGGGATAAGACTTCAAACTTGAAATTATGATCATGTTACTTATCTCTTTTCTCTTTTCTCAACAGATCTGGCGGCCTACCTCCTGGACGATGACGTTCCCTCCCGCCCCATCATCCCAGCATCGCCACCACCACCTGCAGCGGCCGAACTCGCTCTCCTCTCCGCCAAGTCGGTGGAGAGACTGTTGGAGCAGGAGGAGTTGGAGATAGTGGAAGAGGAGAGGGAGATTGAAGTCGAAGAGGAGAAGGACCTTCGATGCCAGCGGTGTGACAGGGTCTTCGCCTCAGCCTACAGTTTGAGACGTCACACCGCTGGCAGTGCCTGCAGAGGAGGAAAGCACCGACCGATCCCTCAACGACCCAAGTTTGAAGGTTGTGGACGCACGTTCTACAACAGCACCAACTTGTGAGTCCACATCAAAGGCGGTTCCTGTGGCAGTGTGAGGCAACCACCAACGTCATCAGGTAGGAAGCATCCTTCATCGCACGTCGGCTTTTCCTGTTCTTCGTGTCGGAAGACCTTTCCCACAGAGTTTGTTCTCTCTTCGCACACACTCTGTCACACTCATCCCACAGAGCTTTACACTGACAACACTGTCACTCTAAGGCTGAGCAAGTTTTCCCTTGAGAGGCTTGTTCGCGACTATGAGTTAGAAAGCTCTGAATCTGTACGAGATATTCATCCTTTCTTGATGAATAATATAGGTTTAATTCATCAAATGTTGACGAGCTCAGATAGATTTTTGCTCAAAGGCATGTTCTATCTCACTGCTCGTTCCAATAAGGTAGACAGTAGCACGGGAGAAGTAGAGACCACTGTGACCATTAGGCTAGCCTCCTGTGCTGCTGATCTAATAGGTGATGTAAACGAGTGGATAGTTACATGCGACCTATCTCGTCAGCAACTTAAATAAATTTAATGAAAGAGACAGCGGTCTGGTTTTTGATGGGATAGAGAAAATAGACATTAAAATCAATCTTTAAGAAAATTTGCAAGGGAGCGGTTGTTTCACCCTCCCCAAAGCACTGGCTGACAAAAAGGCTGTCATCAATGTAGAGTGTCAGTCCCAGTGTTTCAAGTATGCCGTCCTCTCCATTCTTCACTATAATGATATAGATAGGAATCGTCAAAGAGTCACCAAGTATTGCGAATGGGAGGATGAACTTAAGTTTGACGGGTTAGATGTCAACACATTAGATTTTAAAGGCATCGCCCAATTTGAAAAACTCAATAACATTAAGATCGTCGTCCATCTCTGGGAAAAAGGTCTGAAGGGCGTTAGGTATAACAACCGCCAAAGTACTTCGACCGGGTTGTCAATCTTCTCCTAGTGTATAGCGACAACCACCCAGAATGGCATTATTGTGGCATTCCTAAAATTTCTAGATTGTATCGCCACCAACAAAGTTGTGATAACAAGTATTATTACTGCGATCGCTGCACACGGCGCTTTAGGTCAAAACCATTTCTTGAACAGCATTACGAGTGGTGCTCTAGGGGTAAGCTTCAACTGGAAGTGATGCCCAAAGATAAATTTTATAGGTATGAGGAAAACGGCAATGAGCTCAGTCCCATATGTACCATCTATGCGGACATTGAATGTTATATTGAACAAGAAGACCTAAGTCATGAGCCAGCAGCATTGCCTGTTATGAAGTTTGGCATTCTTACTATAGGAACCAAAATAAAATGCATGTGTGGCAAGGTGAGAAGTGCGTTGAAAACTTCCTCAACTTTTTAGATAGGAAAGCCCGTTTTCATCAACGCTATGAGACGGAGCTGACTAGGAAACCCATGTGCTTCACAGAAGCCGATAAAACTCAAATTTGATAGGACTACGGAATGTCCCCGCTGCTGTTCATCCTTTGATGATCAGCAACATAAGAAAGTGAGGGACCATTGCCATATCAGTGGTAAATGTAGGTCTGCCTTATGCAGTAAATGTAACATGAAACTTAGACTCAAACGGCGAACGCTCCCCGTCATCTTCCATAACTTTAAATGTTATGATGCTCACATCAGCATTCGCCATGGATTCGGTAAAATGAAATCCTGGTCATCCAAAGTGATTGCACAAAGTAAGGAAAAATTCATGTGCATCACTGCCAAAGTCCAAGTCGACAAAACCGCTAAGGGGAAGCCTGTCTTCTATGACATAAAGTTTCTAGATAGCTTTCAATTTATGTCTTCTTCCTTGGCCACTTTGACTAATAATTTAGACTCACTTCCACTCACACAACATTTAAAGAAAGACTATCCTACTATTAGTGACAGTCTCATGCGACGGAAATGGGTGTTTCCTTATGGTTATTTTAGTTCAATGGACACATTGAAAGAAACATCCCTTCCGTCCATCGATAAATGTAAGAGCGATTTGACGGGTGAGGACTGTTCGCCTGATGACTATAGACATACAGAGCAAGCATGGTTAGAATTGAGGCGTCGCATTTTTGGCGACTACATGCTTGCCTTCTTGAAATTAGACGTCTATCTGTTGGCTGACGTGTTTGAGACTTTTAGGAAAGTCACATTAGAACAGGACGCCCTAGACCCCGTCCATTTTGTTAGTCTGCCAGGTCTGTCCTATCAGTCAGCAATCAAGATGACGAAAGAGAGAATACATTTACTGCAAGATGCAGAAATGTACACGTTATTTAAACGTAGTATTAGGGGTGGCTTAACATTTGTTAACAAACATGTTGTCAACAGCACCCAAGACATAGGATCGACCACGCAATTAATGTACATAAACCAAAGCAATTTGTATGGGAGAGCATTATCCAAGCCTTTGCCACAGTCTGACTTCCAATGGGTAGAGCCCCATGACATTGAACACTTCTCCAATCCAGCACATATCATGGCGCTGGGAGATGAGGCCGACATAGGTTATTTATTTGAAGTCGACCTCATGTATCCAGAATGTATTAAGAATAAGACAGTTGATTTTCCTCTCGCACCCGAATCTGGCATAGTCAGTCCAGATATGTTCTCTCCCTTTATTGAAGAACACAATGAGCAATATGAGGCGGAAAATGACTTAAAGTATAAAGCCAGTAGGAAGTTGTTGCTCACCCAATTGAACAAGCAGCATTATATCGTGCACTATTCCATCCTCAGATTCTATCTAGGTATGGGGATGCAACTTGACAAAGTCCATCGGGCTATCCCGTTTAGGCAGAAGCCCTTTCTAAAACCGTATATAGAATTTAATAGTAAGAAACGGCTGAATCCAAGAATCCTTTCGAAAACGACTTCTTTAAATTTAAGAATAATGCCCTCTTTGGTAAAACCATGGAGGATGTAAGAAAGCGCATGGACTATCGTATCGTTACTGATCCGGAAACGAGTATCAAGTTATGCCGCTCACCGCTGTTTTGTCACCATGTCATTTCCGAAGACATCACTGGTTTTAAAATGTTAAAATCCAAAGTAGAACTTTGCAAGCCCATTTATGTCGGTCAAGCTGTCTTGGATCACTCCAAGTTAGAAATGTGCAAGTTGTTTTACCACACCTTTAAAACTTGCCCATTGATCCAACATATGGAATTAGTAGGAGGCGATGCAGACAGCTTCTTCCTAGCTTTGGCAACCACTAGCCAAGTCAAGCATGAAGACATTTTAAAATATTTAGCACCCAAGTTTGATAGTTCCAACTATCCCACTGACCATCCGCTTTATTCTACCACAAATTAAGCGAAGCTAGGCTGCTTCAAGGATGAGTGCGCCGGCAAACAGATAGAGGAGATGATCTTGCTTTGTCCCAAGATGTACTCCATGAAGCTAAAATCCTCAGAGCTTTCTATTAAACGGGCGAAAGGCATCTCGAAGTAAATCGTTTGAAAAATGACACATGGGACTATTAAGATGCCTTAGATTCACTTAAAATTAAAAAAGTAGAAATGACCATTTTAAAATCACAGTCGCATCAAGTCAGAACGACGTTTAGGAAACGAGGTCTCTCAGCTTGGGAAGACAAGCAATGCTGGATGAGTCCTAACCACTCATTACCGTACGGGCATCCAGACACTCATCTACCTCCACCCAAGAGACAGAAACTTTCTCCTCCTCCGTCCGGCGATGTATGATGATGAATGCTTCCTCTCTTTTGTGGTTGATGTTTTGCTTTTTCACTCCATGGCTTTTTCAATGGGGTGTTGTGATTGAGTGCCTTGTAACATGCGTCCAACTCCTGATCACTTCATATCATGACTTGCATATGAACTGGTTTTTCCTGACTTTGTTTTGTCCCTGTACAGTTTCCTTCAATGACTTTGTTTTCTCCGGTGATGTGACCCATAAAAACTTTGTTTTCTGCTACCATCAGTATTACCTATGTGCGGTGTTATGAAAATTGGCTGTGATGATGAATAACATATCATGTACATAGTGTGTCGTTTTCCTTTCACATAAAGTTGCGGTTCAAATAGGTGGGACTGACTTGGTAATAATGTCATAAGCATGTCACTGTTTGTAAGATAGGTGAAATATAAAATTAAGGCGGAATCATTTCACTGTTTGTAAAGTTAGAAATAAAGTTGACGTTCGTAAAGTTTGAAATAAAGTTAGAATCATTTCAGAGTTTGTAAAGTTAGAAATAAAGTTGTTGTTTGTAAAGTTTGTAAGATAGGTGAAGTATAAAATAGAGTCATAAGTATTTCACTGTCTGTAAAGCTAGAAATAGAGTTATAACCATGTCACCGTTTGTAAAGTTAGAAATAAAGTTGTTGTTTGTAATGTTAGGAATAATGTAATTCACAAATAGTTAAGTTAATAAATGTACTATACACTAACGGTTAACATTCACTTGTGCTATATAAAACCCTAAATCCCTAAATCCAACCGTAGGTAACCCTATCCCCATAGATTATGGACTTAAGCAATTTATAGGTAAAGTATAAAATAAAGTGACAAGCATTTCACTGTTTGCAAGATAGGTAAAGTATAAAATAAAGTCAAAGCCATGTCAGAGTTTGCAAGTTAACATCCTCACCAACGAATGTAACATCATGAAAATTTGTTTGGCTTATGAAGCATCAACCACTTTGCTGACTCATGTCTATAAATAGCTCTGACTCATGAAGTGGTAAAGCACCAGTCAGTTAGATAAGAATCTAATCAATCTTGTTCATCCTTTTCACCGACACCTGTGTGGGCGTGTCATTCAACATCGATGGCGCCTCACGTCCGACAGCGTGACCTTTTCACCGACAAGTGTGTGGGCGATAGTTCATTGCGTTGACTCATTCAAAACACATCATGTGATTAACACGATTCTATTAACTGTGACTCATACAGATAACGCATTAGAGATTTAATAATGTCAGCTACTTTACTGATATCACGTAAACCAGTCGTGATACAATGTCCGTTGTGAAACACTGCAATATGTACAGGATGCCACTTCCGAATCAGAGCAGCAGGAAAGAGTTCAGTTTCATAAAATATACAATGATTACTGGTTTTAATGTTTGCTTGATTCACTGACATCTTCAATTGAACAGACACTACTATATTCTTCAATGACAAGGGACTGAGGTGTAGATGAGGCATGAGTGTTCGCATTTTCTTGACGACTTCGTAACACATGGACTGCATCACGAAATGAGAAAGGTTTCCTAGGACATGGATTTTGCCGCAGCGAAAGATTTGAAGATTTCGACCGTTGCTCATGCGAATGACCAACATTTGTGGACGACCGTGATGATAGACTGAATCGGGAAGATGGGTATGCAACTGTTCTAAATCGATGTCTCCTCTGAGATTCATTTCGCGCATGGCGTTGATGATGCGGATGGGGAGCATGATTCACAAAAGACATGGGGGTTGAGTGAACTTCCCTTTTATACTTTTCCCATGAGGGTTTTGGAATCAAAATGTAGCAGTGATCATTATGTAGAATCATATGTTGAATGCGAATAAATACATTACCTTCTCCTACGTTAATGACACGGCAAGAGTTGGCTAGGATTGCGCGATGTAACCTTCGTAGTTGAAAGCGTTCTAGAGTTATCTGAAGTTGACGTTTCATATCATTAAATGTAACACACTGACTTTTCCATGATACATGGAGGCATGCTGATAATTTCCACATGATCATGATTCAAGCCTGAGTGAAGAATGTAATGCCTATGAAAGAAGGAGAGAGTCATGTTCATGTGTGGCATGGTGAGTGTACATTTTCTTTCTTGATACGGTGGCCGTTAGGCCTTGGTCTCATAAAGACCGATGGTGCGTTCTCAGTGTGTGGATAGTGTTACTGTAGTTGATCATCATCAACATGGACATCATTTTTGAAGGTGATGGAGACAAGATAGGGATTCAACGTAAACAACCTTCCGTCTCTGCGCGGACCCATGTAGATGGTTTGAATTTTAATTTCGAAGGAGTAGAATCCTTTTCCCAAAATGGGGAGAGGTTTGCAATTGAGAAAGTCGATTTCGCTGCCCTCCTTTTCATGGATGATGAGACAGTGTCTATCCATATGAACATACATGTATCTTCTTTCCATGATGGGAACTTGTGACCGCTTCCCATTGTGTTGAACAATTTCTTTGGGAATGGTGAGATTTTCTTTCAGGAATGTTTCAAGAGTATTGAATTGTAACCGTGTACAATAGTCTAACGGCACACACACGGCCAGTCCATACTTTGTTGACATAACCTTTAGATAATCCATCCGATGACTTGGAGTTTTTATGGTCACGACTTCTCCATGATGAGTTATCTTTTGACTGAAAGCACTTTTACCCGATACTAAAGTAAGGGAGTTCAGTGTACCCAGTGCGAGAGCAGAGGAGTTGATGGCTTCGAGCAACTGCATGGTTAGCGCAAGGACGGAAATGATTGCCATGAGCTCAGTCGTCCGCTTTATAACCAGACCTAGCTCCAATAACATGCGTTTCCTTTTTTATGTTTTCCCTGTCTTTGTTACGTGACAAAGAGTTATCACACGTGAACTTTTGACTGTATGAGTGGAAACTTTCCCTATGACTGACTGCCCTCTTGCAAAGTCGTTTTAGTCCTCACAAAAACTTTAGTGACACACCCCTTCCAGCGAACAAAGACGCATTCATTTATCTAACAAACAGCCTGATAGTAATGCACAAAGCGCAATGACTCATTTTGTGATACGCCCCTTTTCTCGAACAAAGACGCATTCATTTATCTAACAAAGCGCAATGACTCATGTTGCTCTATACACCATTACAAAATACTCAGACAGAAGAAATCTTTATTGCATCTACACAACATGTTGGCCATCAAACAAAGTCGTGGATGTAAACACACTCATTTGAATCATGATATGTTTAACAACGTATGCATTTCCTTCCAACGTCCCTTCCATTTTCTCCATAATTTTCTCCATATGACGTACATAAAATTTATCACTGAGAGTAATCCATTCTGTGCAATAGGATCCAAAACGAAGTGGTTTTTGCAAATATTTCAACTCTATATAAGCAACGAGTCTACCCTTCACATCTTGAGGTGCAAACTCTCTATCAATCTTTTGAAGAGAGGAAGGGTTTCAGTTACCACTACTTTCATATCATTCATCTTCATTATAAATGTAAGTTTCCAATCTTGTAAAAATCCATTGAATCCTTGTTGATCAAGTGTCAAATGACACATGCGGTTACTCAAGGAACGGTGCGTCATCATAAACGATGTGACTATAGATTTCACATTGCTTCAATGACTTCCACTATGAATAAAACAGAAATAACAATCAAATTCCACTGCAAGTTTATTCAATATCAGTCAAAATTCACACGTACAGAATACACTTCATGAAAAGATCATCACTCGTTCACAGGGAGTAAAAGCATGTTCTATTTACACCCATGCTGTTCACAATAATATAGATACAGTTCATAAACGTCATAGAGACTACAATGCCAGCGTGAAGAGAGTTTTGCAATGTAGGTGGCTTTATTTTTAGTATTACAATGGGATGGTGGTCTGTACAGGTGATGTCTCTCACCGAAACATACAGCCATGTCAAAAATCATTTGATCTCTAAACTTCTTTTGATCACAATGCATATGATAGTCTTGTCTTACACGATCTACCCACCATGGCAAATATAAATTATCAATGTGCAACTGAAGTGTTGCTGCTTCTCGTTCAGAATCATTTCCTAATATTTTAACAACATGAAAACCTGACAGCCACCGTTTGAAATCACTTATCAAGTAAGTTTCATTTACAAATCCAATATGAATCAAAATAGAAGGATCAAGTCCATGCACATGACGCCGTGACCATTCGTCTTTGTGTGGAGGACAGTAGGCAAATCTATGATATACACTGACAACAGTTTGATCGCTTTCCCTCATTGCAATAGCACTCAAATCCTGCATTAGTGTCCCTCACTGTCTATGAAGATGACAACCTACAATATCAAAAAAACTTAATTACAAGATAATACATTGAGCAGGAACTTTACAAGGATGTCTGTCCTTTACATAACAAAAGATACATACAACATGATTACAATGCTTTAATTGAACATAATGCATAAAACCTCATTTTCCAAATTCACTACATACTAACTGATTACAATACTTAAGATTTCTCTTTGGTGGTAGCACCATCTTTCTTTGATGCGCGACGACGTTTAGGTTTGATGACAGGTTCTTGACACTCTTTGACACAAGAATCAATGACTTTCTCAATGTGATCAAGACCTGTTAACTCAGGTTGATGATGAAATTGAGCAATGCGCAAATTGAGAGAAATCAAATTACCGTCCGATTGATGAGGTCCCACATAAACAGCAGGCACCTCAATATGAAAGGAATAAAAGCCTGCACCTAGCGATGACAATTCTGTTTCAACTGACTGTTCAACTGTCACTCCTGAAGTGACTTTACAATACTTGCTTTGTAAAATATAGCAGCGAGAGCCGCGATACAAAGGTTTATAATAAGAAGTTTTCTTTTCTGGCCGCAACTGTAATAGTTCAGTGGGAATAAGAGCCTTTTGCCTCACAACGTCTTCTAAAATGTCAAGCTGCTGTCGCAACCAAATATCAATGGGGATACTCATGTTTTGACCGCAACGATTTACTTGCGTATCCACTTTTGGTAAGTATACCGGAGGCGTTTGAATTAAATGTGTTCGGCTTAGGATCCGAATTAAGTTTCAATTCCTTAAAAGACTTAAAGGTAAAGCGTCTAGGTGGTGGAGGCGGCGGTGGTGATGGTTCAACAAAATAGGCTTGTACAATCATCGGCCACACACTCTCCTGCGCCTCTCTTCTAAAATTTTGGTAGGGTTTAGGCCACACAGTCATGACACTCACTTGTAAATTTGGAAACAGGATTGAATCAGACAAAATTGAGACGGAGAATGACTTGAGCAAGTCACACACGCTTTTCAAGTCAAGAGAATGAAATGAAGAGAAAATGGGTAGACATCTGCTTTTATAGTCTCCTGCGAATCCACATTTGACACTATGAGAGCCAATCAGAGACCTCCGTTTCTCCCCTGGCTTCGTTGCGGCAGGGAAAAGGAGACACGCGGACGACTGACTCATGATTGTTTTTCCCAAATCTTGTAGTCAAATATAGTTTAGCACATTGAGTCGAATATGAATGTGTTTTATGCGACATAAGAGCAAGTTGGATCCATCCTCTTGAAATGAATCTAGTCGAGATGCAATTTTCGCCATGTGTCGCTGATAGAAATCTTTTGGATCATGTATCGTCTGTGCAGAATAGGATGCAAAATGAAACACTACACGTTCACCTGAATGTTCATCAGTCACTTTCTCAAATTCAATCTCTGCAACTAATCGTCCTTTCACATCTTTTTTCATCAAACTGTCCATGAGCTGTTGGAAAACGAAGTAACCTTTAGCGATAGCAAATTCTAAGTCTGCCTTTTCATGATGAAATGAGATGATGTAGTCCCTAATCACACCACGAAGACTTTGTTGATGAAAACGTAGTGAACAAAATTCATTCGTAAGTTCTACTGCATCTGTCATCTTTCTTCCTATCACTTCGGAGACATAGCATGAATAACATTCAGGTGTAAAATGTCACGCTGATTCCAAATCTGGTCTCCGTTTTCCCATCCGAGGCTTCGTTCACCCGCTAGATGCATTTTCATAAAAATTCTAACTCTGTCGTTTTCGGTGATGGGCAAAAATCTTAAAGTCATTCACACACCTCAACGCACAAACGTAGAGACACGCCGTTCTTCCACTGAATTTGTATTACTCTTAGCTTTCAAACGAGCTATTGCACGACTTTCTACGATCTCTAGAACCAAAGTTGGAAGTCTCGTCCAGAGGGGGGGTCAGAACTTTTTCTCTCCGATTGAGCTGGAAACAACCTCCCTAACCCAAACTTTCACGTACACTCCGAATCTGCCTTCCGTTTTCCCATCCGAGGCGTCCTTCATGCCGAAAAACGGCCTTTCTCATCCCAAAACGTCCAAAACCCACCTTTTTCTAACTCTGGCGTTTGTCAGAGATTCCTACTCTTGCCTCACAGGAGAACTCCTCCTTCCTTCCTTCCTTCCTTCCTTCCTTCCTTCCTTCCAAACCCAAAATTTCACGTAGACTCCGAATCTGCCCTCCGGTTTCCCATTCGAGCACTCCTTTATGTCGAAAAACGGCCTTTCTCATCCCAAAACGACCAAAACCCACCTTTTCTAACTCTGTCATTCCTAGATTCCCACCTTTGCCTCACAGGAGAACTCCTCCTTCCTTCCAGAGGGGGGTAGGGAACGGTTTCCTCCTCACGGACCCATTCCTCCCAACACATCCTTAGCCATCTCCCTTCTTCCTTCCTTCCAGAGGGGGGGCTGAGTCAGCATGATGACTCATCGTTGCACATTTTGTCCTTGATTTTGTCAGGGAATTACTACTGTTTTTCCTAAGATGGTGAGTGATGATGGTGTTTTAGTCAGTAAATTGACTACTTCTCCGATGACAACACAAATCAATCAATTAATTGCACTTTTATGATAGCAGCAATCAATTAATTGCGACCAATCAATTGCAATTAATTTTTGATAACCCCTGGATATTGTCGCTACATAATAATTGCACTGAATTCCACAAACCAATTCCGAAAAATGAATCTTTAAGTTTGCTATTCAGACTTGTATTTTTTTCTTAGAAAGTGCATTCTTCGGCAGATTTGTGTTTGGAAAGTAGTCAATCCAGTTGAATGAGGTATCTCTATTTATCAAGATGCTTTCCTTCAGTTAGTATTGATGTTTCCCGGTGCGAATTTAAGAGCACGAAGGTATCTGAGATATAGACAGTTATAGGCTCTTGAACACTGAGATGGGAGAGCCATTGAACAAAATTGTTTGACTTGACCATGGGTGACGTCGAGTGTACTCGTAAGACCACCAAAAATGAAGTTTGTGAATCATGAAGGCTATGAATCAGTTTATGTCGGGAATAGGATGATGTTTGTAATTGTCGTGATCAAATTTTTAAATGAAGCTTTTAATGATATTGCTCTACCTTCAAGCGAATATATTTGGCCAGATAATTTTAAGCTTTCTGTGACTAAAACAGGGCCCAGTTTCATTTCTTTTGTATCAAGTTGAAATTTAGCCATAAGCTATGAATATCTCTAATTGTGGATAATTTATGGTCACAGCCAACCGATAGACCTATTCAACTAGAAATAAAATCTATTGAACTATGAGGCAATCGTGCATTGGTGTATAATGAAATTGCATTAATTGTCTTTTATACTCTGCATAAAGAGGGTCTATTGACCCCAAATATCTGGTGAACTTGGGAAGCAGTTCTTTTGACAGATGGTAAGGACTGCACATCGTGTCTATCTTTGAGAATACGTCCAAGAGCGAGTACGGTGGCTCTGTCTGGGATGGGATGGGCTCTCATGGATTGGTAGTCACCATAATGTACGAGTTGGCTTATTAAAAGTTACATAAGCAAATTCACTTGTTTTCCTCAAGGTAAATTTCGCAAATATTTCGTTTAATCGTATGTTAACTACAATGCATCTGTTTTGCACTGTTCTCGAGATAAAGTTGTCATTGTTACAAACTTCTGCAAGTTATAATATAAATATCATGTTACTAAGATTGAAATAAGTAGACAAATGCATTGATAGAACTATCTGCATTAGAAATAAAGTGTAAATCCACAAGTTTCTAAGAGTAGACTTCTATCATTTTTCTTATTAATTTACCTGCAGTGCAATTTCACTTTTCAGTTAGATTTCATTGATTGCAATTTTTCATGAAATATTCTCTCAAATATATTGGCTGCCTCTTTTGGAGAATCAGTCGACCCGCTTGCACAACATGCCAAATCTGTCCAATCACCCATCTACTGAAACCGTAAATTTCTCACAAATTAATTTTCTTTTTACCTCGAAAAACAGGTCTCCGATTTCTCAGCATGTCTTCATATTTTCAAACTTCCACATTGGTTCATAATTACACAAACCGATCATTTCACAGTTGTTTTGCAATTCATTTGATTTCCTGAATGATTCCATGAATGCCTCCTCAGAAAATAAATTTTGTTATATGAGCTATGTACATTTTATACACATCAAAATTAATTTTCTTAGCTTTATAAAGTTCAATTGTTTTCAAATGAAATGTATGTATATAGCTGTTTTTTCTAGATTTCTCTTTGTACTCTTTATGAATGTATATTGTCTTCGTAGTACGGGGTAGTTTTTCTTTTCGCACATTCCCAAAAGCTTACAAGGCAACCAATCACAAGATTTTTTCCTCACGCATTCTACCTGGTCCCCTTTGTGCAGCAAATGGTGAAAACAAAGCATTTGGCACATGGCTGGGCACGAAAACTCGAATCCGTCTGAACGCACGCACACATATCTGTGTATCTGTGTACAGCTGTATCTGCACACACGCACACACGCACACACATCGATGCATCTGAAATTTTGAAAGTTATCTTTGGATGGGACCATTTGCTCACTTGTACGATATAGTTGCGTTAGTGAATTATTTGCAATTTTTTATCATGTCTTCCTTACCTAATTAGACTTCATTGTTGATGACACACCTACGGCTGGAAACCTTATTCATATTGATTTGCATTTTAATTAAGCGAGGTAATTTTTTTAGCTCACTCAGTTTGTCGTTCAGTTCATTAAGAAAGTTAGTTCGTTCATTTCGCTTACTTTGTGAGACGGCACGCGCATGACAAGGCTGTAGAGGTGAATACGGTGGCCGTTTTGCTCAAAGGTGGATGCAGCTGTTGGAAAAGCCGCTTCCATAGTCCTGCTTAGGGATATGCATTTGAGGACGGCCTTTTTTTGCTGGGAGGCAGGTTCAGGACAAGTTAGGAAGCGGCAGATAGAAAAACCGCCTTGGTATTTGGCAGTGTCCTTGGCGAATTGCATCGGATAAGGCACTTTTTTTATCTGCTTCGTTAGAATGAGGAAGCCATACTGTCTATCGATAGTGTATTGATGCCTACATTCTGAAAATTTCAAATCAACTTCTAAATAGATGCATCCTAAATGTGAGATCAATTTATTTTTTTTGAATTTTTTGCAACATGTGAGATCGATAAAGACAAAATAAGGGGTAAAGTAAATAACACCTCATGGGGAGGGAAGAAATTGCAGTAATCCATCGAGTTTCGAAGGCTGGATCAGCATTCGGCGGACGAGTATGTGAGTACCATTTCCACGTTGGAAGTTGAAGCTGAGACGCTGCATCAGTCGTTGTATCGAGTGGTTGGGCGGGTCTGCAGTTCCCAGGATTGGAAGCGGACTAAGGATACAAGGGTTTTGCATGCCTCTTCGCCCTAGCCACCTAAAACCTCAACTGCAAAGGGCATAAAATGACACCAGCTTCATCACAGGCGGAAACATGGGCTCTCTTCTTCCTCTTTCCCGCCAATTCGAGTGCATGACTAGTTTTGGATAGCAGATCCCAGGATTGAAGCTCTCTGGAGGAAGGATATCACTGCGACATCCGGAGCGGCAGGCTTTGATCGGGTCCTATGTAGGAGGGAGGTGATCCAAAGGTGGAAAATGGGAACAAACCTGAGAGGCATTTCATCAAATATCAGGAATTTTCAGCAGGCCTAGTTCATTCCCTTAACATAGACAACTCATCCATTCAATGTGCACTGATGCATAGAGAGAATTTGAGATACATGAATAGACTCATTTAAACAAAATGTCAGTGGTGTGTTAAAAGTAGTATTTGATAAATGCCCGAGGTAACAATAGCGCCTAAATATTCAAAGCCATTATCCATGTCGTCTACTTTTGCAGTGTCGCTAACCTTTTACTATTTTGCTAAGTGTCAATCTAGTGACATCATGTTAAATTGGACACGTAATCAGATTATTCATACTTTTCTCGTCAATTCGAAAAATGCACGAATTGTTATCACTGAACTTAACAACAATTGTTCTCCGTGATAAAAATGAGAAACTATTTCTTACACTGAATTTTAAAAGAAACTGGAGGAAATGGAAAAAATTCAGAAAAGTGCATTGGAGCTAACATGAAGGTGCAGTGTTTCATTATAATAGCATAAATAATCAAATTTAATTAAATAGAACATTATTTTTCATGTTCAGCCATGAATGAGGCTCACGATTTCCCGTAGCGTCGTAAGCTGTGTCACGGCATTGGATTCTACACATAGATGAGCTTCTATTGTGGCACTGATTTCGGCTCTCCAATCTTATTGATGAACCAAAGTTAGAATATCATTCCGATACTGCCACGCAGCGTTTTAGACAACCTATTTTACCTTGTCATTTTGCGACAAATATGCTACATCCTATAATCCGACGAGAGAGGCTGAATCTAGAACATATGGAAAAGGCCAATCAACGGTTGATTAATGAAGACAGCGAATACATTAATTTAGCAATTGCCTTCAATACGGAAGTACAACCTCTTCCAAAATCATTCTTCAAAACTCAAGATGTTACAGCTGTGATGTGATAGCGTGGAATTTCTAAATGTTAGTCTGATTCAGAGACAAGTTTTTGGGGAAATCCATAACCGAATTATAAATCGTATAGGAGCCCTCAAAGCATCCCATTTAGTATTTTGTTACCGTATGTTGCCTGCTGCACAAAACGTATTAATTTTAACTTTTTTGATCTGGTACACTGTCTGTTAACGGAGATTATCATACATGTAGGCATTTAACCATATAATGAATCATATAATCAACTGTTGTTTATTCATGATATTTCAAGAAATTTTACGATAGAATTCTATGTAATTAATGTCACGTAGCCTCAATGTTGTAAGCAATATGTATTTTGTCGTTATTTATATTTAGAATTTTTTGCCTTCATGCTCATCGAGTATCATAGACAAAAATACCTCTGCATATAGGCCTACATACAATAAAATTTGATGATATGCGTCAGTTGATCATCGCCATTAGTGACGAACATCGACAGCCTAGCATGGAAATGAATCTCTTCTAATTCTTCCACGTCTTTGAAAGAAACTAATTTCTTCCGAAAGAAACCCAGCTATGACGTGTACAGTAGATCCTACAGGGCCCATTGATTTCAAAGAAAGTCAATGATGAGGTTTTTGAAAAATTGAAATCGAATTGGCATTAGAATAAACTATATAAAGCGTCAAATCGTCGGACATTTTAATGGAAGGTGTCAATATACTCGATCTTTCTCATCGATATGAATTGGGAAAATATAAATTCTTCAGTTCTTCAGTTAATGAACGTCCAATCCATGTCACATGCATCCCAGATGTAGTGAAAAATATATAAATCTTGAATCTTGAATCTAGTTCAGTTCAGTTCAGTGGTAATAGCTGGAATATCCTATTCGCATAGTTCATTCGTTCACCGGTGAACGGCTGAAAATCTCTTTCACTCACTCACTCAAAAGCTCGAATGCACTGGCGCAGGCACTTAATTAACGGGAAAATTTTCTTTAACGCTGCAATGTAGAAAGTTCTGTGCCATTGACTAGACAGTATTTCAAGAAAATCAACATCATTTATTATCACATTACATGAAGAATAATAAACATATGATTTTTGGGATTCACGAGAATCCATTGAAAAGACGAATCCTAATAGGGGACAGACTTGAATTTTGGATTCGCACCAAATCCTGATTTGAGTACAATCGCTTTATTCGTGAATATGGTAATGAATTCTACATTTATCCTCGTGAGTACCGATGGAGATCCCTAAGTGGCATGAAGATCGAATTGAATTCTATTTCTAAACGATAATCGATTCGCTTCAAAAATGTGGCAATCAAATAGGATAAAAGAAAAATCGCAAATCGGAACTTGGTTTATTCGCGCTCGAATCGGAAAATCCAACCGGACTTCTGAGTTCGTGAATCGCGCCCATCACTGATAATATATTCAAACTCACTACACATGTATGTGCGTTCAGACTGATTCGTGAATATTTTGAATGGTGAAATGCGATTAATTAGACTCTATTTTGTTACGGCCAATTTGAGTTTTGAAAACCCGCGTTTGGGCTCCAAGAGCCCTCTCTGATTCTGATGTTCCTCTGATTGACTTTTGCTCTTTCCAATGGAGGTCTTTCCGTGCTGAATGCAATTTACAAGCATTTACTTGAAAATATTTGTAAATCATAACTAGCCTGCTGCAATCTCAGTTACATATTGAGCAGAAAAAATGCCGTAGCTGCTCATTTACATAAACAAATTCATCAAAAAAATTTTGATGCATGATAATTTGTCCATTTTGTACTTTGGAATTACTATTTGTTGCATAAAACTCGAAGTGTTACTTATAAATCTGTTGATCTATTGTGAGCAGTGTTTTCATGATGTTGCTATGATTTAACAGACCAAGAAGAGTTTAGTAAGAAGTTGACAAAGTGCTCGACTTTCAAAGAAGTGCTTTTAAATGACAGTCATATTTTTGATGTTTCCATGGACCAAATTTTATGAAATTTTTATTGATTATCAGAAATAGGTAAAGATTTTAAAGTCACAAAAATTGGATTTCTTAAAACTTAGCTTTGGAGCAAGGTTAAAATTGTCTAGAGCATAGAGTTAGTACATAGTAGGTAGAGTGTCGACACAAAAAAGTATCTGTATACGGTGAAAATTTTTATACGAAAAGATTCAGTTTTTTGCGGAGATTACGTTTCTGTGGTCCAAAAAATTATTTGAGTAGTTTTTAAAAATCCAAATGTTTGCAAATTATTCCTGTGTTTATATACTACCGAGATGAAGCCACTTTGTAAGTAATGTGAATCAAGTAAGATATCTATCAAGGAAATTTCATGAATTGCATTATAATGCAAGTCCCTGCAAGTTTTCAAGGAAAAGTTGAAATCTAATTGAGAACTTCTTGACTGAGATGTCATGTAAATTTTTGTTTCAATTTTCAGCAGCATGATTTAGTGATTCACAAGACGTCATTTCTTGAATCTGAATAGTAAAATGGACCCATTTAAATTTTTTATGTTCATTGTGATCAGTTTCTTTGATTATGATGCTTTACTCTTCCAGTGGCAGTTTGTGATATGATCACGCGTAAGAAAACAAGGTTTTTATAATGAGGCTGAGCTTTTAATGGTAGCCCATCGAATTGCTATGTTTACAAATTACCTCTCCAAGCTGTCATGACATCTGACATTAAATTAATATTCCTAATGTATTATTGTGTACATTAATACTCTTGGTACCCTTAATTCGCAAGTTAGTTGTGCTGCTTCGTGTAAATTTTTCTTTGTCTATAATTGTGTTTAACTTATTTCTCACTTGTACGTACTGCATTGCATGTCTGTACCTCCTAATGACTATATGATTTCTAATCAATGAAATAAAACACTTCATTTCACTTTACTTCACATATTTAAACTTCATTTTTATGTAATGCAGTATATCTGCATAAATACATAAGATTTTCATAAATGCTGGTAAACAGCTGTTGTCGCCAGCTGATGTTCAAAATTCATGCAAAAATGTAAATAGAATAATTAAACATTGAGTTGCATCCACAGTTGAAAAATGGAGACAGACCTGAATAGCTGCTATTTCATCCAATACCAGGAATCATCAGGAGGCCTATTTACATCTCTCGGCATCGACTCAACTCCCTATTTAAAGTTGCAGCCATGCCCGGGTCAATTTGAATTTTTCAATTAGCAATTTAGTGAAATTTCGACGGCATTCATTGAATATCACTTTAAGCACTACTGGCAAATCGCCTAAGTTAGTGCGCCCGCAATAATTAATGAATACTGCTTTTTACCAAAATCAATTTAAAAATATCTAATTATTCTATATACATTATGTCTGCAAAAAGCAGCATTTATTAATTATTGCACGGACACTAACTTAGGCGATTTCATAGTAGTGTGTATGAAGCAGGGATGCGGAGTCCTATCATTTCGATAAGACTCCGACTCCGGGTGGCAAGTATATAAGGCCTAGTTTTTTAAATAAGCTGGTAACCTACATCATAGATCATTATAGGCTTACCTGAACCTTTTCTAGAGATCATTGTTGCATCAATTATTATCAATCATTTTCGATGAAAGTTTATCAAATGTCGCTTTAAGTTGGATGCATGCGACTCGGCTCCTCCCATCTTGTTGATGTGTGCTGCACACGGTTTTTCTCCAGTCTCTACCAGGCAGGAAAATCTCCCATCCTTCTCCAAAAAAAATGAGTACACTTTCGATTTTAATATGCGCTTTGGAGGAGAAATCACATACGATACGATTAGCGTGAGGGTAAGAGGTAATGTTCTCAAACAAACTAGTATTTCATTTTTGTCTCTGACCTTTGATGCGTAAGTGTGATCGAAACTAGGAAGGTTTGTCTTCTCTACTAAATCACCGAGTGAAAAGACAATCCTGTTTTTCACTATCACGGCTCATTCCCTCAAGTATCACAAGCTTTGCATGCACTGCTGTCTCTGTACTTTTGTTTGACGGAGAAAATTAACATCAAGACAGTGACAGCTATGCACGGGAATAGATAATTTGTTTGTATTATATTTCGGGTATAGGCCGGAGTCGGAGTCCTATCATTTGATAGGACTCCGACTCAGGCAAAAATGATAGGACTCCGGGACTCCGACTCTGACTTCGACTCCGCATCCCTGGTTTGAAGTGATATTTAATGAATGGCCGTCGAAATTTCACTGGCTTGCTAATTGCAAATCTCATATAAAAATGATGGAATGTCAGTTTCTCTTGTCTGTACTATAATTTGACGGTTGTACTTACCTTGCTGATGATTTACTTGATAATTTACAATACATGATTACTGACTGATACTTGTTGGATTTTAATTGACACCTTCAATGGAAATGACTGATATATAGGAATTATAGAGATCTGAGGATACTACAATCACCATGATATGAGGAGAAATAACAATATCCCGTTTACTTCTGCTTAGGTGATTAAAGTTGATGGACAAAAAGGTGTTTATTGAGCGGCTCCCATGAAATGTTCTCTTGAAAAGTCGAATGATCTTGAAATATAATGCAATCGCCAATTTGATTACAGAAAGATGACATCGCAACCCAGCGCAACTTTAGATGCGATTTTAGAATCTTTGGTGCCATAGCTGCATTACTTCTACCGATTGTCAACTCAAGGCAACTGAAAACGTCGACCTCAAACATGCCGAACGAAACCTATTTTGATTAACTGGTAAATTGTAGAGCTGTGGAGCTCTTTGAACAGAAATTTGATTTCAAACTTCGTATTTCATTCATGTCAGCATTGGTCTAATCGCGTAAAGATTATCTATTTATTAGTCCTCTGACTTTCTTCAGAACCATCGCCGAGTAAATTGAAGTCGAACGAAGAAGAAATCGTCGAACCCTTATCATTCCTTGTCCCGATGGAGCATCGACTGTTTACCTTCCTGAAATCTCGTTATCTTCGGATGCGAATGAATGTTGACTCGTTCACTTTCAATTAAACCTCACAGATGTTCCCAAAAACTTAATCCTGAATCCCAGTCGAAGATAAATTGAATTTACACCCCTCTCAGCATCTCCACAACAGGATCACTTTACATCGTCATTCCTTGGCGTTCATAACTTCATCGTTTCCGGTTCACATTCGGTCAGTTCCGGTGTGTGGAACTTATAATTATTGGCTTTCATGGCCAAAACCTTTGATGAACAAAGGAAATTTATGACCGCATCATAAATACCGACAAACGATGGCGAGAAATATTGTTTGTGTCTGAAAAGATTTCTCAAGATGAGACGGTTCTACTCCAAACTTCTTCGTGCTAGAAAGTCGCAGGTACTGTCAAGTTTGCTCGATGCGATGTTTAGGATGCCCAACGAAATTACATGTATGTGATAACTGGGTTAACTCAATAATCGAATAAAGTGATATTCAAGAAGATCAAACTATTAGTTGATCTAATGGCCTGTGAGTTACAAAAATTATTCATTGGCGAGTCTTTTTTTATCTCTAAAATATTGTAAGGATATTTTGAGTATAAAAGAATAATAACGAGATGAAGCTCATAATAGTTAGCAAGCGATACGCCATTTGCATGAGTGCATTGTAGCGTTTTCGCTCAATTTCGGTCAGAAGTTTTAAGAACAACATTGCAAAGGAAATTGCTTTTGAAAATATATTTTTCTGAACTAAAGCTTTAAAAATAACTGTGTTAAATGGGTCATAAATTGATGATGTTCTTCAGTGAGAATAAACGAGAATTAAAATAGCAAATTTTGAACCACACATAAACATGGTGTATGACAAGCAGATTTCCTGACAAGAGTTGTTTGATATCACGAATACATGAATGCCTAAGCACATAACCCCTCAGCTGAGCTTGTTTCGGTATCGAAATATTTATATCACCACTAGACAGTCACAATGAATAATGTTGCAAGCAGTGCTCCTAATTTATCCACTCCTAGTGGTTCAGGGGGGAATTTTCCTCAAGGGGGTTCTGAACGTTTATGTATCTCATCAGGCAATGAAAAATTGTAATTCTTTATGTACAATATAAATGGGCCTCTACATATGACATGTCACTGATCTGATCTGTTCATGAATACTTCAAAAACATGACTGTGTAAGTATGCCTATTTAAGGCCCATAATTCTGATACGATAGAAATGTTTTTAAATAGTAACTTTTAACTAATCACTTGTTGCAATTTAATGATTACTTTATTGTCTGAAAGTTGTTTATTTGATCGCCACTATAATTCGCATCAATTAATCACCATTATCATTGCATTACATCATTAATTACATTCACGTGTACACTTTATATATACACTTTCCCTGAATTCCTTGGTACTTTTGCATAATGTAGAAAAATAGCCACTGTAGCCTACTATAAAAGCTCATTTTTCAAAACACAGGAAGAAGGATGAAATAAAATGTTATTGTTTACTGGCAGGAATTGGCAATCGTCTGACCTTGCTAGAATGCCAGAGTTTCACAGCTGACGTGAAATCGTCAATCTTGGATCCCTCAATGCTGACCAACATTGCATCGCGGATATGATGCGGCAAGTCTTTGTCTTAAGCGAGATCTGACTCGATTAACTGTGGAAAAACTCCTTTCCACGGACGCTGTTCCTAAAGGCGCACATATAACCCTCATTACGATGTCCGTCAGCATCGGGAACCCCAATGCCAAATCTTTGCCGGAAGCTAGCTTGATGAGGTAGTCCATGGCACTGTTGCATGATTTTAGTTATGTCTTCCATCATAGGGGAATTCTGACATTTAGTGGGAGAAAGTTCCCCCCCAAAAAACAGGGCTGAATAAAACATTGGTTGTAAGGCTCTCTATGTCTGCAGGTTAATGTTCCATGAAGCAGGCAATTATTTTCCCGGTGGAAGATAGTAGTCATCCCGTTGCAAAAGGAAGGACAAAATGAGCAGCGATGAGTCATCATGCTGACTCAGCCCCCCTCTGGAAGGAGGGTAAGGGTGTGTTGGGCCAAGGATGTGTTGGGAGGAATGGGTCCGAGAGAAGGAAACTGGTCCCTACCCCCCTCTGGAAGGAAAGAAGGAAGGAAGAGTTTTCCAGTGAGGTAAGGGGAGGAATCTCGTAAGGATGGAGTGAGAAAAGGTGGGTTTTGGTGGTTTTGGGATGAGAAAAGTCGTTTTTCGTCATGAAGGATGGTTTGGATGTGAAAACGGAGTTCAGATTCGGAATCTACGTGAAATTTTGGGTTGGGAAGGATGGAAGGAGGATCAGCAAGGGGTGGAATCTCTGAAAACGGCAAGTTGGAAAAAGGTGGGTGTTGGTGGTTTTGGGATGAGAAAAGTCGTTTTTCGGCATGAAGGAGTGCTCGGACGGGAAAACTGAGTGCACATTCGGACGCTTTGGCCAATTTTGGGTGTAGGAACTTCTTTCCAGCTCAACCGGAGAGGAAAAGTTCTGACCCCCCCTCTTGTCAGACTTCCAACTTTGGTTGTAGAGATCGCAGAAAGTCGTGGAATATCTCGTTTGAAAGCTAAGAGTGAGACAAATTCAGTGAAAGAAACGGCTTGCTCATATCTGCCTTCGTTTAGATGTGAGACGCCATTGAAAATTTTGGACATTGGCGAAAAAACGACAGAGTTAGAATTTTTATGAAAACGACTCTAGCGGACCAACGAAGCCTCGGACGGGAAAACAGAGACCAGATTTGGAATCAGCGTGCCATTCTACATCTAGAGGGTGAGTTTCAAGTCAATCGGAGCTAGTTCAATAGTCAATAGTCACCTAGCTGATTCCCACACAGCTCATTGCTATCGCATTGGAGAGATCATCGTAGGCGACTGAAAGGATTCTCACGTTGACATTTCGTTACTGTACACTCCGCTCGCGCAAGAAACCATTTGCTGCTAAAGCATGGACACTGTCGATTAGTTCAAGGCTTCAGTGCCTTGCTAGCCAGTTACAAAAATGTTGGTGAAATATAAGGGAGATGCTTACACTCATTCATCAAATACAAGTCGTTTGATGCAATGTCGTTCGATGTAGCTTTCTTTGACATGAGCCGAACCCTTGAGCTCCGCTGTGGATGCAGAGTGAAGATGGGGAAAGTCTTTCTCCTGGCTGCTTTGCAGGCAGAGAAAAGCAAAGCAATTCGCTGCCCCGTCCACCTCATTCCACATGAGCTTGTGGAAAACCCTTTGTTTAGGGATATGGCGCTAGAATATATGTCGTTGCTGAGAACTCAGCGTCCGGAATACTTCGAGTAATCGAAGTATTTCATCGGTCTTTCCGAGGGCCCAGTCACCAATTCGTTGGAGGCCACCCTATTAACAAAGAAAAGTTACAGATTGTGCCGCACACAAACACTAGATTCAAGGATCTCTATCTTTCTTAGAAAATGAAGAAGCTCTTATTAAATTCATCTGATGAGAAAGCAACTTCATGACAAGTGTTGAACTTGTCCAACACACATCTTCAAAGTCCTAGCTGCCATGAAATCATCATCTTTAAATTTTTAAAGTCCCTATGATAAGTAGCAAGGATCTATTGCAGTTACATGATGTAAAATATAAACGTGTGTAGAGAGAGGATTAGGCCTGAAGTCATGAATTTATTTCTTCACCAACCCTCAAATTGAAATAGTAGGGGTGGTGGAAGAATCATCAGAGCAACATGTTGCATAGTAATGCAGGCAATGACAGTCACGATTGGATTTAGAGCTTTAGCATTTTATATAACATATATCAATGATAACTGTTGTTGTAGAGTGTACCATGCATTTACTAACTTAACCATTGGTGAATGACATAGCTAAATTGCTAAAGTCCATCATCTAAGGGGTAGGGTTATCTACCGTTGGATTTAGGGATTTAGGGTTTTGGATAACACAAATGAACGATCTCTTTTAATGTAGAATACGTGATGCATATGTTCGCTTTATAAAATGACTTTGAAGACAAGACTTAATTTTCATGGTGAAAAGACAGATTTCATATCGTTGATGAGAGATAGTTACATGCTCATTATGTTATACACTTTACATTTGATGTGGTCAACTGAAAGGTTATTGATGCATGTTCAATAGAAGAGTTGTATGTATCTTAGTGATTGGAATTATAAGTGTGTAAAGAGTTGATGAGGAAAATATACAATAACCAACGCATGAAAGTTTCTTGTTATCCAAGCTAGGAATATATGAACATCATTCATCAGTCGGTGTTGCTTTTTAAAAGTCGTATGCTGACATAGACATAAGTTTACTAAATTATACAGCAAAACTCTTAAATCCCTAAATCCATCGGATAGGGGTCCCTGTGTTGAGATTTAGGGATTTAACGTTTTAAAAGTGTGAGTTACATAGATAAATCACTAAGTCCATAGCATAGTCAACCCTATAAGAAGACTTAGCGTTTTATATGATCCATGTTAGCAATAGCTGTTCGTGTAGAATGTGACTCGATGCGTTTAGTCAGATAATGTATCATCAATTTGATTCACTTGGTTAGATGATGAAGAAAGTGTGAGATAGAAGTGAAAGCGATCTCATAAAGTTTGGAACACATAGTGTAGTAACATTGTAGGAATAAGTAAAGTGAAAAGTTATGTCGCATGAAATGAGTGATACAAGACTAGCTCACATTGAACTGAATTGGTAGTGTAACAAAAAGCTGTGTGGGTTTCAATAACATATCATGTACATGCTGTGTCGTTTTCTTGTCGTTTGAACAGAGTGGATTGACTTAGTTATAAAGTTACAACCATTTTACTGTTTGTAAAGTTAGGAATAATATCAGAATCATTTCAGTGTTTGTAAGATGGGCGAAGTATAAAATAAAGTCATGACCATGTCACTGTTTGTAAAGTTAGGAATAATATCAGAATCATTTCAGTGCTTGTAAGATAGGTGAAGTATAAAATAAAGTCATGACCATTTCACTGTTTGTAAAGTTGGAAATAAAGTTGATGTTTGTTAAGTTTGAAATCATGTTAGAATCCTTTCAGTGTTTGTTAAGTTAGAGATAATAGGTTTAACAAGCACGTTAGTTGACTGTACTGAGATCTAAGGATGTGATGGCCACATTAGAATTCAAGTGATTGAATGTCATCTTGATGAAGATAGAAATGTGTTTGTGGCTGCATGTGGTGCAAGGGTGGCTTCCCTTTATTCCATTTCATCATTATCCTTCCCCTCTGCATTCCATATCCGAAGATATGTGGCGGGCTTGGGACCGCTTTAGCTGCATTAGAAGGAAGTTCTTATAAGAACTCATGATGCATTCACGAGGAAATGCGGTGAAACAGTGTGCTGTATGTGTGCATGATGATTTTATGAACTAAAGAACGCCCATCACTCACTCCATCACTGAAAAAAAACATGACCGAGTTGAGATGACAACCATTCGTATGCATGTGTAAAACTCTTAATTCATCATCTGATATCAGAATGACATCTTCACTCGCTTCCACTTCCTCACTTTCAAAATCCTCACTCCACATCATCTCCTCTCTTTCTACCGTCTCGGCCTCGCTCGTCACCATCTCGGCTTCACTCGCCACCGTCTCGCCCTCACTCGCCACCGTCTCGGCCTCACTTTCCACCGTCTCCATCTCTTGCCGTAGTCGACGGCTCATGCGTTCATTCAAGGTGAAGTATGAATAATCCTCACCATACATATCACTGTGAAATTCTTCTCCACGGTGTATGATGCGAAATGGCATCGCACACGCTCTCGGCTTCTCGGACATGACTATGATAGTGAAATGCAAGAGACTCTGCTTTATATGAGAATGATACAGCCTTTCAAATGTCTGGTTCGCGCAATCAAATCGCTCTAAACTTATGGTTGGAGGAAGAAAAGGGAAGACATATTTTCATTGACTGCCATACTCAACCACTCAACAAACTTAGATGCATTGATCGCGTGAATCTCCCTTCCGGTGCGATAGCAATGAGTTGTGTGGGAATCAGGTAGGTGGGAGGTCTGTGATGACGATACGTTCCTGCATCCTTGCTCGTGGGACAGATGCGATGGTTCTCTATTTAATGCGACAGACGGGTGCCAGAGAGAGAGAGAGAGAGAGAGCGTTATCATTCATCTTTGTGTTCTACTCTATCTGCTGAGGGGCTAGCGCGACAAACAGGCGACAGAGTGCACTCGTGATTCTTTGTGTGCACAGGAGAGGAACATCTGTTTCACTGATAGGTTTTATGATAAACGTTTTAGCTGCTTTTGAATGGCAGGGTGTTGAATATTGCAAGCAATGTTAAATGTCAATCCGTGTGTCATTTTCACATCGTCTGCATTCGCACAGAAAATCACTTGATGCTGGTTTCAACGTTGATTCTATTATCAATGTACGATTCGTTTAGAAATGAGACACATATTCATTTGTCAAGCACATGAAAAGGAAAGTTTGATTCTAGCCTTTAATGCTCACGGAAAGTCCTAATGTAATGTTCGCTGTTTCATACTCATGAAATAATTCCACTGACGTGTCACTCAGTCTTGATCATTCAATGACATTGCATGCTTTGCTGTTTCCTACCGATGAGCGTGTTATGGTCCCCTACACAGACTTGTTCATTTTGTTAGTTCAATGGTCGAGTCGTTGAACTGCATCTAAGACTCATGTGTTTCTACAGGTTTTTATATCAACTTTAAACGCGATTGCAATCTATGAAAGTTTTACCAACATAAAGCTATTGTCATAAAGTTTTTAACACCACGGTTCATGTTTACGAATTTCATTTGAATGTCAGAAAGTTGAAGTTAGAATATATGTTCATCTGTCTATGATGAGTGTAAACGTTCTCGCTACACAGTTCTCCTTTATTTCACGTAAAATATTTGTGACACTTTTGTGTTTCACTTAATCTAGCAGGTTGATTTTTATCTCACACATGTTTTGAGTGTTTCCTAACTCATATGCATTCGACTTACAACGTTACAGGTTGTTATGTGTATACTTGTATGCTGTCGATGCAGAGTGCAAACACGTTTAACACTGTCTTTATTTACAAAACAGTCTACACACGCATTTAATTTGATAAAGGCAAACAACACATTTAGTAAAGCTGGTACGCTAACGAGTGTGACTGCAGAAACATTTTATAAAACTTTTTCAACGTTCGCTACGTTTCACAACAGCCTGTCAAAGACTTCTTACAAAACTTATTTCAACATTTGCGTTTAGACTTTTAAGCGAACATGTGCTTCACGTATTCTACACAAACGGTTAACGCATGTGATATAAAACCCTAAATCCCTAAATCCAACCGTAGAGGAGCCTACCGTTGGATTATGGACTTTTACGACCCACGCGATTCAATGTCATGGAACTAGCTCTCATACACACACTAGCTCTCACACTTTTGTGACAAAACTTTACCTGGTTTTATAAAACATTCAACGCTCACTATAAGACCTTTTAACACTGTGAAACAATCTACACAGTGCAGTAAAACTTTCTAGCGCTGTGGTGAACACTGTTTTCATATACCATTCTAAACTGTCAGTCTCACTGCAGCAGAAAACTGCTTTTAGTAAACCTGATGAAGTATTCAGCAATCTAACAGTCATGAAGTTTGAATTTTCTAATAAGGGAACATTTGGCAACTGTCTCCAATAAAACTTTCTAACACTGTGAAAGTAAGTTACAAGACAATCTACACTGTGCAGTAAAACCTTTTCGACAAAACTTTCTAGTGCTGTGATGAGTTCGGTCAGTCATAAAACTTCAATGATCAAACTTTACTTTCACAAACGTGTGTCACGGTAAAACTATTTGACTACACCAACGCTAACATTTTATGACATTTGTGTTTCATAAAGCGCCATGATCAAACTTTCTAACTATACATCAACCAGTGTTGCAGTAAAACTTTTGTACAACATGATAAAGTTTCTGACGACACTCACGAATAGAACTTCGATGATCAAACTTTACTTTCACAAACGTGTGTTACGGTAAAACTATTTGACTATATTAACGTTGCTTTTGCAAACCATGATGCACTTTCTGACTAGACTTACGAATGAAACTTCGATGATCAAACTTTACTTTCACAAACGTGCGTGGTAAAACTATTTTACTACACTAGCGCTTACATTTTATGACATTTGTGTTTCATAAAACGCCATGATCAAACTTTCTAACTATACATCAACCTGTGTTGCAGTAAAACTTTTGTACAACATGACATACTTTCTGACTACACTCACAAGAGCTTGTTCACTAGCGAAGAGAGAAATGAGCGTGTGGTTGCGTGTGGCGCATGAATGTCCCTTTCATTCCATTCATCATTTCGTCTCCGTGATAGAGACAAGCAGAACGCATGGTTCATTCTCGCATGTATGGCCAACTATCGGGAGACAAGTGCAATGGAGATTTTATGAGGTAACCTGTGGCAGATAGCTAAATGTCGCCCTTGCGGTCAGAGTACAACGTTGAGACGAAAGGCAACCACTTGGAAACATGACGCAGAGAGGTTTCACAAGGATTACCATTGTCCACGTCCCGTGCAGTACTCATCGCTACGGACTTCACCACTGTCTCGAAAGAACGCCCACCAACAGGAAGTATGACACCGAAAATCACCGTGACTTGCACCGTCAATGACTTGATAGCCAGACATGAAAACCGGTGGAGTTATTTACAAGAGGAAACATCCCAAGTCGTTGCTTTTATCAGCTTGATAGCAAGCCGTGATTTACAAGCGTTTTGCAATGGAGATGTTTAGATGCCACCCATGACAAGATAGCTAAGACTCAACCGATTGGCGTTCAAAGTGCTACGTTGAGAACTGTGTCAAATGCCCAACATGAGACATGAGTTGTCCCAGCGGTTACGGTCTAAACTATGACACACTCCCTTGCCACACTTATCACTACGGCATCATCCGCCGTCCCGAAGGAACACCCTGTCAGTGGAATATTACAGCAAAACTCTCCGCAAGCAGAGTTTCCACTTATACAGTTTGTGGCGATCAGCTGATGACGTAATATCCGTCATCCAAATCTTTAAACACGTCTATCTCCGGTTCTAGAGCTCCGATTGACTTGAAAGTCACCCTCTAGATGTAGAATGGCACGCTGATTCCAAATCTGGTCTCTGTTTTCCCGTCCGAGGCTTCGTTGGTCCGCTAGAGCCGTTTTCATAAAAATTCTAACTCTGTCGTTTTTTCGCCAATGTCCAAAATTTTCAATGGCGTCTCACATCTAAACGAAGGCAGATATGAGCAAGCCGTTTCTTTCACTGAATTTGTCTCACTCTTAGCTTTCAAACGAGATATTCCACGACTTTCTGCGATCTCTACAACCAAAGTTGGAAGTCTGACAAGAGGGGGGTCAGAACTTTTCCTCTCCGGTTGAGCTGGAAAGAAGTTCCTACACCCAAAATTGGCCAAAGCGTCCGAATGTGCACTCAGTTTTCCCGTCCGAGCACTCCTTCATGCCGAAAAATGACTTTTCTCATCCCAAAACCACCAACACCCACCTTTTCTCACTCTATCCTTACGAGATTCCTCCCCTTACCTCACTGGAAAACTCTTCCTTCCTTCCTTCCTTGCAGAAGGGGGATGGTAGGGACCAGTTTCCTCCTCTCGGACCCATTCCTCCCAACACATCCTTGGCCCAACACACCCTCACCTTCCTTCCAGAGGGGGGGCTGAGTCAGGATGATGACTCATCGCTGCTCATTTTGTCCTTCCTTTTGCAACGGGATGACTACTGAAGATATCAGGGATGTCTATGAATAATGTCATATCTCATAACATTCATAGACATCCCTGAAAATATTAATTTGGTGCTGACCTCTATGAAAAAAGTCATGCATTATAACAGATAATGCATAGATCTTTACGGTCATTATTTGTCATACGAGTAATAACCTCAAATCTATGTATTTTCTACTGCACAATGTCAAACAGCTTCATAGTTTAAAACGCCATAGAAATTTCTTTGCTGTAAGATTACTCTACATGTAGCACTGTATTCATTATTATCAAAAAATATCTGTTAACATTCCTCTATGCTCATTGAAAGATGCAGCACTCGCTATCGCTGGTTATTCTTTCATCAATGTCGTGAAAACATCGTAATTAATGTGGCGTTAGTGTTATGCGGAAAATTACAGTGACTGGATGCAGACTTTGTTAGCAATAACGCTCAGAAACATTATTAAATGCATTCATTGTTATTTTATTAATTTTACATTCTATATTACTTCATTTTTTAATTGCAATAATCACTTCTTGATGTTTTACTACGTAACATCAATGTATAGTATTTGTACTTTTCTGGTGTCGTTTAACTCACAAAATGCAAAACAATTAAGTGAAAAGTGGCACATGTTAATCTGGTCGGTTAATGGTCCTGCATTTTAAAGTTTACATTCCTCTATAGGCCTATGCACATGTAAGATTGTTACTTTAATTCGGTACACTTCTGATCTACAGTGTTTGTTTAGGTATGTATTCATATGTGACATTCATATCTCTATCGTCTTTTCATCCGCATCCTAATCGCTGAGCTGCAGTTCTTTAAACTTTCGGCATATATTTTTCACATTATATTTTTGATGTACCAAGATTTCTTTAAGATTGCAGATTGCCAGCTTGCCTGTAGAAAAGAAAGAGGCCCTCAGATTTGACCAAACTTCGTGTTTGTCGAATTTTGTACACAGATGAGATGATTTTTTTGATAGACCATATTGAGAATCTATGAAAAAGCCATTCCTTCATACCATCAATCAATATTGCTTATATTGATGAGCTATGCTTTTTATATGCTCATCACACTGTCAATTTCATAATAAAGTATAAATAACAACAACTCATTGTTTGACAACAAGCAAGGATTTTGTGTAAAGGTGACCAAGCATGACAGTGCACAGTGCCCCTCGAAGTCGCTTAAGAATTAAATTCTAATAATAAAACTAATTTTTTTACCCAGCATCATCGATTTCTAGCCGCTTCTACATAAAATGATAAACTGACTGGTGCATTACTACTGGCTTACTACCATAATTACTGGTGCATTTACCTAAATGAAATGTCAGTAGTGTGTGAAGAGATGGGTAAATTAACGTAAAATTAGCGTGCTTTGTTGCTCTTTTACATTGCTCATTCATGCATGTATGTCTACTCACAAAAAAGCTACTTCAAAATTGGTGTGATAGACGATAAACCTCAGAAATATAGAACTCAAATATTTTTGAAGTCATAATCAACATCGACTACTCTTGCAGAGCCGACATCCTTTTCTTATTTTGAAAAGCATCAGTCTAAATATAAGTCATAATTTGACAGCGGAAGTAATTATATTAATTACTCTCTGCTTTCTTCATCAATTTGAAAAATGTAGGAGTCACCACTATGAATTTTCAATGATTTATATAAGCTCATGAATAAAAATGATTGCTTTCACCATTGGCGATATGTAGCTGCCTTAAGGCTTACAAGATCAGTGGTCATTTTGTAAGAAGGTGATTTTTCTTTTTCCTCGTCTGATGCAAATACATTGAATCTCAATGTGATTATTTTCAATGATATATTTTTGCTACGTGATACGTGTGTCTGCGGCGAAAACAAGTGCGATAGTGACCAAAAATTAAATTTAAAAAATGCGTTTTTGTGAATTAAGACCTGCGATTTTTACCTGGGTTGACAATTCTAAGAGAAAAAGCAGTTTTTACCAGGACAGGTGGGAGGATGGTAAAAACCGGATAAAAATAGCAAAAATAGGGAAAATGGGAAATAATGGCACGTGGTGGAACTTGCATTGTCATTAGTATTCATTGATAACCAACATACGTGGTACGTCCAATAATTTTCCGGACAAATGTAGAAAAAATGCAAATATTTTCATTCTGACGTGATGGATCATTAATATGGTATATATAGGCTAGGACGCTATGCAAAGTTTTAAAAAATTTCCATTTTTTTATTAGTCTGCTGAACCATTTAAAAAAACACGAAACTTTGAATATTTTGATGAATTGAAAATGTGAAATAATATTTTTCCCAAGTATGTTAAAAATTTGTCGACGACTATGTGTTGACTGAACATTTTTCAACACAAGCATTCTGTATGTAGCCAGATAAAAATTGCAAGTCTTCAGAAGTTCACTTTTCAAACCAATTTCCCTCTCTTCGAACATTCAACTTCCTGACACCTAAGGTCGTCAAACATTTCAAACTCTTCTAAACGAAATTTAATCATAATTTCGCGAACAGATTCCTCTAGATCAGAGTTGCATGCAAGTGACTGTCCACGCAAATGCTTTTCTCTGATTTCTGAGCAACCAGAAGTTGTTTGAAGAGAGGTCCGGTCTGCAAGAGGATAGTTAGCCAGCATCATTGATGCACAATTCCGGATGTGTAAGCAGTAGCGTATTAATGGAGAAAATAATGAGGTAGTAGTGAATGAACGGGTTGCATAGCTGTTCAAGCATTTGAATTAGATGGTTGCAACAAAGTACTGGGAGTGGCAGAACGCCTTTCCAAAACGTCAATAAGCAAAACCTCTGATGTGTTGAAAAAAGTTAACCCATGCATCGTTGATTACTAGTTCTCGATTGCATCTTCCTAAGGTTCCCCTCAACAGGTCTCCTCCATCCGGATGATGAATGTCATTTAGAAGGTGAATTGTATAGTCGATGAAAAGGAGTTTCATTCACACAGCAAAAAAGTTATGAATGAAACATTCTGCAAGCTCATCAGTGATGCCCAAGTTCAGTCTTCAAGCTTCCAGATCTTTCAATGAGAAAATGGGAGACACAAGACGAGAGAAGAAACCACGGGTTGACTTTTCAATGCTCAGCAAAAATCCAGGAGAGTGCCAATACTTCCATTGGATACATTCAGCTCCTCAGTAAGAGTGGTAATCGATATGCGTCGATCCCTGTTCCATCGGCTCGAACTTCGTGGTTGTAACAGATTCGATAGGCCTATCTTCAGGCTTCAAGTGGATCATCATTGACACTCTGTCGACCTCGTCTAAAATCTGCTTGCCGCCCAAAACAGGATCGTCGACTGTGAAGAACATTCGTCCCTGAAAGCAGCTGCCATTTTGTTCCGTAAATCGTGATTCTGATAGTTTAGAGGAACACGAAGACGAGTTGCATACCTCTTCAATTTTTTAAATGCGAAACTCAGTTTAAGACATTATTGCACAGTTGTAATTGAATTTACATCGAATTTAAGTAAATAATGGTTGGTTGTGTGATGAATAACTGTTCGAAATAAATGCTCCATTGCTCTCATGCACCTGAATTCTTGCATATCCAACATAGTAGATTCTATTGCACTGTCTGCAGCCAATAAAATCCATCAAAATATTCAAAATTTCGCATGTTTTTTAAAATGGTACAGCGGAGAAATAAAAAATGGAAATTTTTTAAAATTTTACATGACCTCCTAGCACATACACACCAAATATATGATGTACATACACCAATAATTACCACAAAGATATACACCAAATAAATTATGTCAGAATGAAAATATTTGCAGTTTTTCTATATTTGCTCGGAAGCTTATTGGACGTACCACGAATATTGACTTGATGCGGTCTCGTATCTCTCTACTGGATGTTGAATAATCGAACTGAGACATCACATCCTACAGCAGCTTCAATCCTGCTTTCGTCTACTGCTGTCAGGGATTGACTATGAATACATTTCATTTCATCAGCTCTACGTGACTAAACGCACAAGGCTCATGATCATGCATTTCTTGATGAAGCTGATCACTTCTGTTGTCGTCAGTTGATAAATACAGTTAATAATTTTAGAATGGATGTTTTGCAAGAATAAAGTAGTCAAGTTTGGATTAGATATGACGAAAAGAGAAATAGGTAGTTCATGAAACATTATATAAAAAGATAAACAACGTCTTCAATACGATTTTGAATGTTGCATAAAAGTAGGCTAATGTAGATGTTTTATTACTTAGACATTGATGAAAGATGATAAAATTTCTTTTAAATTGCTAGACCCTATCGGTCTGTACATGAACATGCCTTATCTTACATTATGAGTTTCATAATGAGTGAATCACACAAGTGAGACACAGAGTGACTCAGATATGAGAAAAATCCGTAGATTGCAGATTCTACAGCCAGTGATCCAAGTTTTGAGATTGCGCCTGTTTTACAAATACACCGAATATAGTTATACTCATGTATCTGCTAAATTTTATTCTGGTTGTCACAAAATCTCAATTATAAGTTCTAACCACTGTTTCCCAATTTTTTAGTTTTTAACAGGGCGGATTTTGCCTGTTTTTGCCACCCCTCCTAGATTACTTCCTAGGCTCAGCTGCATGATAAAAAATTGAGAAGACCTCAATCCAGGGGTTAGGTCATATACAGAAGCACAGATAAAATCATGTACATTAGTATTTTGACGTAACGGATTCTTTAATCTGTGCTGTGCTTGATAATTTTCTATCAAATCCGTATCATAATAAATGACCTAAAGCATCAAATCATCTAACATCTGAATGATAAGCATCAGCTGCTTCTTAGCTAACTGACAAATTTTATTCATAGTAATCTAGCAACATGTGTGGTGACACTGAAATGTTCCACAAAAATTTCGTGTACCTTCTCATTTGTTGCGGTTTCACAGTATTGACCAAAGTAAGTATATAAGGTATTGACGAAGAGATTCAGAATCAAAGAAATTGACAAAGGCATTAGAATCAAAGATGTTGAATTGTGATGATAAGTTACTAAGGCGTAGAATTGCAGTTACATGAAGAAGCTCTGCATGAACAACACTCAATAGGAATTGCATGAATTGGATAAACATCAATTCAATTCGTCATCAGTTCGAGTTCATTCTTAGATCAGTTCAGCTCAATGGCAATTGCCGAAAAAATCCCGTTCGTTCAGTTCACTCGTTCACCAACAAACGGCTCAAAATATCGTTCACGCCCTAACTCAGAAATTTGAATGCATTGGTGTTGTGTTCAACATCAAGATCATCGCAGTGTGGATATTGGCGTATTTGAAATCGTCATCAAAATGAGCAATCAACTAGAGTTTTCATAAGTAACCGGCATACTGATGAATTCATCAAATCTCAACAGATTTCACCGCGGAAGATTTGTTTTGGACGGGGTGCCATCAGCGGTGAGCAGATAGTGATGTTGAACTTCTGTACACGCTCTTATCACTTCGCCATCGAATAATTGAGTTTCTTATCGGCAGCTAGCTAGCAATAAAAAAACACATTTTAACGGCAACTCGTGCTGTGAAGTGTCGTAATGTTGGCCTTGATATTGGATGATTTATTGAGTGATTGCTGCCATCCAAGTGCCTGCGATACAGCAGGGCTTTGGTAGCTGTCATCTGATCTCAGCAGATTATTCACTGTACATGTGGTGAGAAGATTTGTTTGTTTTCTTCTAACTCCATTTCTTCGCTGGTTCAAATATACCCACGTATGTTGAAATACACCTAGTGATAATATAATAGAAATTATTGTAACTATTACTATTATTTACACGCTAAAAAATGCATGCATGTTCTGGAAAAGAATGAAAAAAAATCGTGGTCATGATACTATTGAATGGTCTAGAATGCAGATATGCGGTGTCCCATCATTTCTATTTGATCTTGATCCGACTCTTGGGCAGAACTACTAACTTCACTCGGAAAAATAATAGGCCCACTAAGTTGCAATGTAAAATTAAATTTATAATATATTATAATCTATTAATATTGTAGTTCTAGGCACTAAGGATCTTTAATTGCCCTCCCGTTCACTTGGCTTCTGTTTTTTACTATCTGCATACAGACAGTACTGATTGTATGATTCGCATGTAAATGTTGGCCGCATAAGTCATGACCAAAGAAATCTACTTGTATAGTCCTAGAAGTCTATGGCCTTATGGATGCTATGGCCTCATGCATGCCTAAATTAACTATATGTTGCTGTGCTATGAATTTGAATTCAGTTGTTCCATGTAGTTTTATGTGAATGCTGCTAAAAAGAGGCACCAGTGAGTATTTGTGACAAATTTGTAAATAATATGTGTCTCTAACATCTGTACATACTTTTCAGATATTTTGAGTACATTAAAGTGACTTAAAATCAACCCCTTTTCAAAGCGTCACTGCAGCAAAATATCCATACGAAAAAAGTCCTTCATGCCTTCCTGATAACAAGAACCTTGTCACTAAAGTTCTACAGTCAACTATGCGTCGACTCGACAAAAACAATGATTGGAAACGAGCGTATGAATCTCAGGTTCAAGACTTGCTGAAAAGGAACGCTGCAAGAAAATTGACAGAAGAAGAAATTAATTCTTGGAATGGTCCAACCTGGTATATTGCGCATCAAATTGCTGTGAATCCAAACAGAAAAACAACTCCAGCTCGATTGGTTTGGAACTCAAGTCAACCCTGCCGTGGAGTCTCATTGAATAGCATTTTGCACAAAGGACCAGATGTCTTGAATCCAATTCAAAATGTTGTCCTACGATTTCGTGAAGGCTTGATTAGTCTGATAGGAGACATTACAAATATGTGCAACAGCGTTTGGTTGGAAGAAGCTGAGATGCATTTACATTGGTTCTTATGGCAAGAGAGTGATGGCAAGCAACCGCAAACTTATGTTATTCAACGTCTGAATATCGGGGATCGTCCTGCCGCATGCCTCGCAATGTTGGCTGTTCGTCTGACTGCTGATCTGCCGGAATTTGAGGACAAAAAAGAAGCCAGAGAGTCAATCAAGAAAGCAATGTATGTCGACGACATCCTGGAGAGTGCAGATTCGCATCAGCAGATAGAAAATATTCAATCCGATATGGAGGCCATTTTGACAAGAGGAGGATTCAAAATAAAAATGTGGTTGAGGTCCGGAACCAATCCCGACAATGTAGTTCTCGATATAAATCTGCCGAATGCAATTACCGGTGAGCAAGCAAGTTACTGCATTGGGACTCGGATACCACCTTGCAGAGGATTTGTTGTTTATCAGAACTGCTGGTTGATGACGATGCACGGGAGGTGATAAATTATCTTCATTTATCAAGCATAAAGTGAAAGCACTCCCTCTTTTTTATAATCGTCTATTGGTCTGTTGGTAAAGGTTAAAATAAAATAACGTGATAGTACCCTGACGTTTCGTCCTGCAAGGACTTGTTCACAGGTTTGACAAAGCCATGTACGGGGTTTGAAATTGGCTTATAAATACGAATGACCACTCGTCAGCTCCTGTTTGCGATTAATGCAAGGTTGATGAATGCTAATAAGCTTAGCTTCAGCAATACGGGTAGAAACTGGATCATAAAGACATTGCATAATAATGATGTCAAAATCATCAATAGTTAAAATCGACCAATAATGGTCTTTCTTCGCATGTTCTGAGAGGGCACTCTTGCTGTCCTGATTATGCAAACTACGTTTGTGTTCCGAATATCTTGCACTTAAAGTGCGATTCGTAGAGCCAATGTAGTTTTTGCCGCAATGTTTGCAAATGAACTTATATACAACATATTTTAAGTTACATATATTAGGTTTGCCAATTATACCACAGAGATTACAATTACAGTTGTGTAAATTATTGCGATAGTTGAAGCATGAGCTAATTTGTCTGCCAGGTTTACTGACAAGATTAATAGGCAAATCATATTTATCGGCTAATCTGTTTAGTTTACGATTGGTACTATCGTTAATGTAATCCAATTTCAAATTGACATTATTTTTATTCTTATTTTTGTTGCCTATTTTCGTAGTATTATCACTACTGGTATGCTTCGAGTAACTTTGATTGAAGCCATTCCTCCTCAATCTTTTAGTCATTTTATTTTTATTCTTACGTACTGACTCATGCGTAGAACAACGCTTTTCAACATACGTGTAACTATTTTTAATAAAATTGGTCTTCACATGTTAGGGGACCCAACTATCATAGTGAGGAGTATTACCAGAATGGCAGTCTTTTCTATATAATTCATACTTTATCTGGTTATTGGCTATGCTGATGCTGATATCCAAAAAATTAAGAACGTTGTTCATAGGTACGTCTATGGAAAATTTTATATTTGCTGATACCGAATTGAAAATGTCGAGGATACTATTCAAAATGCTAGGTTCATTTGGGAATGGTCCCATAATAATGTCGTCTATATACCTCTTATATAGACATGGTTGTATATTGTGGCTAGAGCTTAATTTATTCAACGCCATGTTTTCAATGTGATTCATATAAATAATGGCAAAGGCTGGAGCATAGTGAGAACCCATAGGGCAGCCTTGAATTTGGAGATACGTTTTATTATTGTAATATACTTCGTTGTTGAATGTTATAAATTTTAAAAATTTCTCAATTTCACTATGTGAGAACCCGTAACTATCGAAAGTGTTTTCGTGTTCTTTAACAAATTTTATGACGGTTTCGATACCATGGAGAAGAGGTATACTAGTATATAAATTTTTCACATCTAAGGAAATGAATGTTAGGTTGTTTTTTCTAGTTAACGAAATGTTTGTCAGATACTCGATGAGCTCGTCAGTGCTTTTTATGTTACTAATGACTTTTGGGACTAGATTATTGAGAATTTTGCTTAATAACCAATCAACCTTTTCAGTTGGTGTTCCTATCGATGAGGCAATGGGTCTCAATGGGAAATTCCCGTCATTTTTGTCTTTATGATCCTTAATCGTGCAATAAAATTTGGCGGGTTTACTGCCACACAAAATAAGACGTTTGGAATCAATGTTAGATTTATTCTTGCAAGTTGATCTAATTAGAGTATTGGCCTGCTTTTCGATAGCGTTGCATTTAGATTTAGGTAATGGTTTATAAATATTAGTATCACTAAGGACATTTTCAACCCGTTGAATAAAGGATAACTTATCAGTGACAACTATACGGTTAGTTTTATCAGATGAGACTGCTAATAAATTGTTTGTTTTCATAAACGCTTCCGTTTTTTTTACCACATTGTCACAATACTTATACTTAGTGTTACATTTCATATACGAGTATTCCTCTTAAAGAATTTTTTTAGCCTCGAATTGAAATAATTTCAAATTGTTCTCAGCTTCTTCTTTCATTTTAATTGTAAAGAATACAGTATTCTTTTGATACGGTATATGTAGACGTTCTGCATTATCAGTATTTGCAAATGTTGAGTGCTATCTTAGATAATACGGCAAAGTATCAATAGCTAAAAAATTACTGTTGAGGAGTTTGCGATCAAATCGCTGTGTGACACGATGCTTAGGGACCTTGGTCAAAAGCAGGGCAACATCATTAGGCAGACTGATATCAGTCTCGTTGGTAATACGATCGTCATTGCTAGCAACAGAATCTGACGGGCGGTCATTAGTTTTACAAAACGAGAAACTGTCATAATACTCAAATGGTAGACAAGGTCTACAAGTCACATTATAATCATACTTAAAAAGTGGATAGCTTTTGCTAGTCAAGCCAGTCCACTTACGCGAATGTCTTTCGTATATCACCTCTTGTTGTTTTGAGACAGCTTCGTTAATCAAATTCAGAGATGCTTTGACCTCTAAGGGATCCGCCACTTGGTTGATGAAGTTGAAATATGCATAAGAGAAATGCATATTAGTTTCCTCTTCCTTTTTCCGCAGAGTAAGGAGGCTGGATCTCAAGATCTCCATCTTCAAAGAAGCGGTCTTCCGTCTTAAAGCTGCATTCATGGTGATTGAATCTTGTATTCGGACCATTCCATCAACAAATTTTGGAACCACTTTGAAATTTAAGCAAGCCTGAATGAATAGTATATGACAGGACATACGGAACATACTCATGGCCAGGTTTGTCAGTTTCCTTCCATTTTCACGTGCTTGTCTATCCAAATGCACGGAATTAAGATGGTTGATGACGATGCACGGGAGGTGATAAATTATCTTCATTTATCAAGCATAAAGTGAAAGCACTCCCTCTTTTTTATAATCGTCTATTGGTCTGTTGGTAAAGGTTAAAATAAAATAACGTGATAGTACCCTGACGTTTCGTCCTGCAAGGACTTGTTCACAGGTTTGACAAAGCCATGTACGGGGTTTGAAATTGGCTTATAAATACGAATGACCACTCGTCAGCTCCTGTTTGCGATTAATGCAAGGTTGATGAATGCTAATAAGCTTAGCTTCAGCAATACGGGTAGAAACTGGATCATAAAGACATTGCATAATAATGATGTCAAAATCATCAATAGTTAAAATCGACCAATAATGGTCTTTCTTCGCATGTTCTGAGAGGGCACTCTTGCTGTCCTGATTATGCAAACTACGTTTGTGTTCCGAATATCTTGCACTTAAAGTGCGATTCGTAGAGCCAATGTAGTTTTTGCCGCAATGTTTGCAAATGAACCTATATACAACATATTTTAAGTTACATATGTTAGGTTTGCCAATTATACCACAGAGATTACAATTACAGTTGTGTAAATTATTGCGATAGTTGAAGCATGAGCTAATTTGTCTGCCAGGTTTACTGACAAGATTAATAGGCAAATCATATTTATCGGCTAATCTGTTTAGTTTACGATTGGTACTATCGTTAATGTAATCCAATTTCAAATTGACATTATTTTTATTCTTATTTTTGTTGCCTATTTTCGTAGTATTATCACTACTGGTATGCTTCGAGTAACTTTGATTGAAGCCATTCCTCCTCAATCGTTTAGTCATTTTATTTTTATTCTTACGTACTGACTCATGCGTAGAACAACGCTTTTCAACATACGTGTAACTATTTTTAATAAAATTGGTCTTCACATGTTAGGGGACCCAACTATCATAGTGAAGAGTATTACCAGAATGGCAGTCTTTTCTATATAATTCATACTTTATCTGGTTATTGGCTATGCTGATGCTGATATCCAAAAAATTAAGAACGTTGTTCATAGGTACGTCTATGGAAAATTTTATATTTGCTGATACCGAATTGAAAATGTCGAGGATACTATTCAAAATGCTAGGTTCATTTGGGAATGGTCCCATAATAATGTCGTCTATATACCTCTTATATAGACATGGTTGTATATTGTGGCTAGAGCTTAATTTATTCAACGCCATGTTTTCAATGTGATTCATATAAATAATGGCAAAGGCTGGAGCATAGTGAGAACCCATAGGGCAGCCTTGAATTTGGAGATACGTTTTATTATTGTAATATACTTCGTTGTTGAATGTTATAAATTTTAAAAATTTCTCAATTTCACTAAGTGAGAACCCGTAACTATCGAAAGTGTTTTCGTGTTCTTTAAAAAATTTTATGACGGTTTCGATACCATGGAGAAGAGGTATACTAGTATATAAATTTTTCACATCTAAGGAAATGAATGTGAGGTTGTTTTTTCTAGGTAACGAAATGTTTGCGATCAAATCGCTGTGGGATACGATGCTTATGACACGATGTTATAATGTGACTTGTAGACCTTGTCTACCATTTGAGTATTATGACAGTTTCTGGTTTTGTAAAACTAATGACCGCCCGTCAGATTCTGTTGCTAGCAATGACGATCGTATTACCAACGAGACTGATATCAGTCTGCCTAATGATGTTGTCCTGCTTTTGACCAAGGGCCCTAAGCATCGTGTCCCACAGCGAATTGATCGCAAACTCCTCAACAGTAATTTTTTAGCTATTGATACTTTGCCGTATTATCTAAGATGGCACTCAACATTTGCAAATACTGATAATGCAGAACGTCTACATATACCGTATCAAAAGAATACTGTATTCTTTACAATTAAAATGAAAGAAGAAGCTGAGAACAATTTGAAATTATTTCAATTCGAGGCTAAAAAAATTCTTTAAGAGGAATACTCGTATATGAAACGTAACACTAAGTATAAGTATTGTGACAATGTGGTAAAAAAAACGGAAGCGTTTATGAAAACAAACAATTTATTAGCAGTCTCATCTGATAAAACTAACCGTATAGTTGTCACTGATAAGTTATCCTTTATTCAACGGGTTGAAAATGTCCTTAGTGATACTAATATTTATAAACCATTACCTAAATCTAAATGCAACGCTATCGAAAAGCAGGCCAATACTCTAATTAGATCAACTTGCAAGAATAAATCTAACATTGATTCCAAACGTCTTATTTCGTGTGGCAGTAAACCCGCCAAATTTTATTGCACGATTAAGGATCATAAAGACAAAAATGACGGGAATTTCCCATTGAGACCCATTGCCTCATCGATAGGAACACCAACTGAAAAGGTTGATTGGTTATTAAGCAAAATTCTCAATAATCTAGTCCCAAAAGTCATTAGTAACATAAAAAGCACTGACGAGCTCATCGAGTATCTGACAAACATTTCGTTAACTAGAAAAAACAACCTAACATTCATTTCCTTAGATGTGAAAAATTTATATACTAGTATACCTCTTCTCCATGGTATCGAAACCGTCATAAAATTTGTTAAAGAACATGAAAACACTTTCGATAGTTACGGGTTCTCACATAGTGAAATTGAGAAATTTTTAAAATTTATAACATTCAACAACGAAGTATATTACAATAATAAAACGTATCTCCAAATTCAAGGCTGCCCTATGGGTTCTCACTATGCTCCAGCCTTTGCCATTATTTATATGAATCACATTGAAAACATGGCGTTGAATAAATTAAGCTCTAGCCACAATATACAACCATGTCTATATAAGAGGTATATAGACGACATTATTATGGGACCATTCCCAAATGAACCTAGCATTTTGAATAGTATCCTCGACATTTTCAATTCGGTATCAGCAAATATAAAATTTTCCATAGACGTACCTATGAACAACGTTCTTAATTTTTTGGATATCAGCATCAGCATAGCCAATAACCAGATAAAGTATGAATTATATAGAAAAGACTGCCATTCTGGTAATACTCTTCACTATGATAGTTGGGTCCCCTAACATGTGAAGACCAATTTTATTAAAAATAGTTACACGTATGTTGAAAAGCGTTGTTCTACGCATGAGTCAGTACGTAAGAATAAAAATAAAATGACTAAACGATTGAGGAGGAATGGCTTCAATCAAAGTTACTCGAAGCATACCAGTAGTGATAATACTACGAAAATAGGCAACAAAAATAAGAATAAAAATAATGTCAATTTGAAATTGGATTACATTAACGATAGTACCAATCGTAAACTAAACAGATTAGCCGATAAATATGATTTGCCTATTAATCTTGTCAGTAAACCTGGCAGACAAATTAGCTCATGCTTCAACTATCGAAATAATTTACACAACTGTAATTGTAATCTCTGTGGTATAATTGGCAAACCTAACATATGTAACTTAAAATATGTTGTATATAAGTTCATTTGCAAACATTGCGGCAAAAACTACATTGGCTCTACGAATCGCACTTTAAGTGCAAGATATTCGGAACACAAACGTAGTTTGCATAATCAGGACAGCAAGAGTGCCCTCTCAGAACATGCGAAGAAAGACCATTATTGGTCGATTTTAACTATTGATGATTTTGACATCATTATTATGCAATGTCTTTATGATCCAGTTTCTACCCGTATTGCTGAAGCTAAGCTTATTAGCATTCATCAACCTTGCATTAATCGCAAACAGGAGCTGACGAGTGGTCATTCGTATTTATAAGCCAATTTCAAACCCCGTACATGGCTTTGTCAAACCTGTGAACAAGTCCTTGCAGGACGAAACGTCAGGGTACTATCACGTTATTTTATTTTAACCTTTACCAACAGACCAATAGACGATTATAAAAAAGAGGGAGTGCTTTCACTTTATGCTTGATAAATGAAGATATCAGAACTGCAATCAACTTTTCGAAGAAAATACAAAAAATGCACTCTCTGTCCAATCTGAAAAAAGATGAAATTGATTCTCATACTCCTCAAGTGTTGACAAAAAGAATGGCTTTGAGTCAGATTATGGGAACGTTTGATCCGACTGGTCTTTCAACTCCAGTAAAACTGAAAGGATCCATATTGTTCCAAAAAACTTGGCAATTGGAGATGGCAAACAGAAATAGAAAGACAGAAGTTGATTGGGACGAGCCTGTCCCTGAAGAATTGAGGAAACAATGGATTGATTACTTCAAAGAGATTGCTGATTTGCCCACGATAAGTTTTCCACGAAGTTTGAAAGTGAGTGGTGGAACTCGACCATATTTGATAATATTCTGTGATGGATCTGACAATGCTTTCGGAAGTATAGCCTATGTACGGTGGGAGGCAAATGGCGCAGCGCCTTGCAACACGATTGAGCTGCTCCAACTTTTTCAAATATTTTTTATACCACATACATTATTTTTGTACCGTTATAACTTTAGTAACTTATTTTATGTAACTTTTTACTTTAGCAAAGATTATATCAAGCAATTTCCTTAGACTTTCGAATGCAAAAGTGATTTTAAAAGTGGTTAATATTCTCGCAACTTTTTCGCTAAAATCTATCCCCGGAGATACAAATACAACTGATGGCTTACAGCCTCCCCGCGTTTTGCATTGATGAACAAAGCTTCAATGACTTCTGCAGTCATCATGTTCGGCTGTTCGCATCTGCGTCTTATTTTGCCATTCACGAGATTGATTTTTCAATTTTTCTCCTGAGGGTCGTTTTGAGGCACAATTCAAATTTCTCTGGCCGACCCGCTTGTCAAAGTTGTCCTAAATCTGTGGAGTTATTTATCAGTAGGCGGGGCTCTGCATCTCTGAACTCGCAAAATGACCACTGTGTTCACACACGGTTCAGAGTCATGTCAATAGACACATATGTACGTAGATGATAGGCTCAATCAAAAAGAAATTAGATCATGTTTAAGAAACATTTGTTTTGCAAAACTTTGCTTTCACCGAGTGAGCCAATCGGTGAATTATATTCCAGGATATGTGTCTGACTGAAGGCTTCGGAGTTGCTACCCGTGAGTAAGTGAAATTTCTAGGGGCTCAGCCCTCCCTAGCCCCCCTGTTCCCACGTGCCTGCTTGTGGGGCATGGATCCGCCGACTGATCGTCCAAAAAGGACCCGAAGCGTGATGTAGTCAGTCGGTCATCATACTGATAAGCCTTGTGTTGCTGTGTATTTGTATATTTCTCAATTACAAGACTTTCTTTATTGTCTTTATAGAACCTGTATGCTTCCATCACAACCTGTCCGCATTTGACCATGTGAACACAGCAATGACTCATATTCTGTTCCCTGGCATATGCGTATTTTCGGCATGTGTAAACAACTGAATATAGTTTCTGTTAATATTATACCGGTCTTTTTCTTCGCAGGTAATTAGATGTGATTTTCGTTGGATGAAGTTGCAAATCATACATGTTCTCTTATTTTCATTGAGGGTGTGATTCAATATTATCGCAAAATTTAACGTTAACGAAAGAAACGGGAATAAAACAGCACCGGTAATTAAAATCGAAATAAAAGCAAGAATATTTGTGCTGGAAAACAATTGGCAGGATTAGAGAAATATTACATAAAAATTTATTCAAATTAGCGAAAACTTGAGGCGTGTGATGAACTTTTCTTAATTCAAAAGTTTAATGAATGCACACTGTCAGCTTACAGGAGTTGATTACGTGATTCTGAGTCGTTATTGTCGGTGGGCGTTTGAGGAAGTCGAGTGTCACTCACGTGTGTCACGGAGATTATGACGGACACACAGTGGCCGATGGTGAAGCAATGAGTTTCTTTATGAGGCCGCCTCCAGGTCAATAATGACATCTTCACCAAGCTCTCGGCGTCATAATATCTTTTAACAATGGATGCGACCATGCAGTAAACCGGATTGAAGAAAGCCACGTGTGGAGCGCAATTGCCTCCAAACACAACACGATAGGATACGATTGATCACAAAATGAAGATTTGTGGCATCTGAGGAATTGTCGAGAAAGATTCAGAAAATAAAAGAATTATAGATAAATAACTTAGGACTTTTTCTGATATACAAATCGACCGAAAAGTTTTAGTGCCAAGCGGGAAAGCTTCAAATTTGAAAAATCGCCAATAATTCTCAGGAATAGTTTTTAGGGGAAGATGGATGTCAAATCTGGATGCTAAATCGTTTGGCAAAAAACATTTCTATATATCATTTGGCATTCGGTTTTAATACTTTGTGCCTACTTAGGTTCAATCAACTTAATACTTAGTGGTGAAGTAACAAATTCATAGCAAGCATAACGAAACTGGTAAAATATTTTTACTGAATTTTAGGAACACTAGTTAATGAATGAGAAAGAGACACACAAATCTCTCCCGAAATATACATGGCCGGATCAAAAATTTAAGTAAGAGGTAAATACAACGAAAAATTCGGCAAGCGTTTCGCGTTCAGACGCTTGGTCACTGCCTACCTTTTACTTAAATTTTTGATCCAATGTCAACAAAAGTTCATAATGAAACGCTTTCGACTTAAAGTCTTTATCAAATATATATTTATGATAAAGACTTTTAGTCGAACGCTTTTCATAATTAACTTCTGCTGACTTGTCTTTTGTTATTGTTATGAAAAATTCTAACTGCTCAATGGCGAATAGTATCTACATGTACATATATTTCGGGAGAGATTCGTGTGTCTTTTTCTCTTTCATTATGCGCCTCCCGCCACAAGCCATTACATAAATGGCCAATGCATACAGGTGATAAGTAGATTAAGTAGATTAATTCAAATAATTTCATGATAATTGGAAAAGAGAAGAACTGGTCTCGAAGAATAATTAGAGAAGGAATAGAGATTGATAGGCATGAAACTTTCAATCGAGATGTCAGTCTTAAAATTGACACAGGGTGGAAGCCTTTTTTGTGATGGGCATATGATTTCTATGTCAATTTCCATTCCACCTTTACTTGCATGTTTCAAAGCTAAATTCGATCCGGTTGTTCTGCTTGACCTTTGGTGAAAAACATTCTTTTGACATTCGCTCCACCATCATGTATCTAACCACTCCCTCTCTTCTCTTATTCATTACCTGACGACGGACTTAAAAGACTGGAAGCTCGTGCTCGTGTTTTTTATGTAAAATTTTTATTGAGAATATACTTGTCGAAGTATTAAGATGAGCATTCTCAATGAAGAAATAAGCAATTGCAAAGATGATAAGTAGGTATCTCCCAATTGAGGAGTAGGTATGAAACATTCATGACTATAGTCAATTTGTTAGTTAGGCTAGGCTACTTTTTAGTACCTGTGGCATGAAACAAATGAATATGTCAACATACGCGTATGACAATATCTAGTCAAAGCTTGGTCAAAACATGTGGAATGCCTTCTTTGCATTTTTGAATAAAGCATAAAGCGTCGCACAGACTGTTGGAAAGACCATTCCTGCTCGATATGAAAGGATACTTGGAGGTTTGTCCCATTGTTATTTTACTTGTTTCCCTAATGTTTCAAGTTTGTTCAGTCATCAGGCACTAATATTCTCAAGTTTATGAAATTTAAGATGGCTAACAATTACACTATTTCAGCAAGATCACATTGTGTTAGTAATGAAGAAGAATAAGATGACTATTCGGATACCTTTCGCCATAGAGTAAGTACCGTGTGTCCGCAAAGTCTGGAAAAATTTAAAATTCAAATATTTTCAAAAGTGAAAGAAGTGGAGCAAAACATTTACTCACACGTTTTAAGTCATTAAGACAATATTATGAAAATATCATTTGTTAATGTCTATCTTGCTTTATAAATTATATAGATCATTTTAAAAAAGGAAACTATATAATCCAATTTGAAAGACTTTATTCAAAACTACCGCCACCAACTTCTCTCAACTAATCAAGTCTAATACGGATATTGGACACTATATTTCGCTCACCTGTTCAATCGAAGGAGGATTCGAAGAAAAGAATTATCGAAGTGTGTGAAGGTGCCACGCCGCAAGAATTATCAGCTGGAGTGTCCAATATCCGTATTAGACTTGATTAGTTGAGAGAAGTTGGTGGCGGTAGTTTTGAATAAAGTCTTTCAAATTGGATTATGCAGTTTGCTTTTTTAAAATGATCTATATAATTTATAAAGCAAGATAGACATTAACAAATGATATTTTCATAATATTGTCTTAATGACTTAAAACGTGTGAGTAAATGTTTTGCTCCACTTCTTTCACTTTTGAAAATATTTGAATTTTAAATTTTTCCAGACTTTACGGACACACCGTATATAGTAGTTACCCTATGGTTGAGCATGAAAGTAATAGCAACCAATCGAATTGTTGAATTAACAAACATTGCATGTCCAAGGTTGTCATGACACGGAGGATCTGTAAAATACTACTATTCCTTCTGCGTTGCTATCATGATCAGTCAATTCCGCGGTAATTTCTTCAAAACTGCAAAAATTTGCATATCTCACATTTGGTAACAATACCTGTTCACATTTGGAAACAATACTGTGTTCAACTCGAGTTCATTTAATGAAATCGAAACTGTATACACATTGTGGATTTTAATAAATGTTGAGTTGGCACTCATATAGTTACTCTATGCCTTCGGCTTTCACAAAATAACTTTCGGGAATAGGTAGGGCTAAAATACTGGTTTATAGCTATTCAATTTTAATATTATTCAAATGAGCTGCAATGCTGGTCAGATTAAGGCCGTAGGTAGAAGAGCGGCGTTACACTCCGTTGCCGCTTCTTACACCATTGTTAATGCTTCTTCTTACATTGACAGGCCTGTCACCTGATAGAAAATAGCAAATTGAATTTCTGTACAGGTGCCCCATTGGTGCTTGAATTTCTGTGTTATCGAGTCAGATTATCACACAATGATTAGGCCGTTATATCGGCGATAATTTGTCAGGATTATATCAACTCCAACTTCAATATTCATCATTGATAGAAGATGGTGAATTTTACAATATCTTGTACATCGGAGTCATAAACGCTTCATGATGCAAAAAATCTCATGAGATTAGCTTCTTGAATTTGAAATGCAAATTTCAAATGTTCAGAATCTATTTTTTTCGAAATACTAGGTGCATGTATGAATGTCGCACTTATATACTTCTTTAGTTTTCGTTTCCATAGATTATTGATAATTTTATTCACTCTAATTTCATCAGAATGCAACAACAAAACTTTTCAAAATAGTTTCAAAATTTGATCTTGTACACGACCAAATATCACCAGTGCAGCACCATTGGATCTTTATTTTATAATATAGTTCATCACAGAAATTCGTCACAACGAGAATCTTCTAGAGCTGTGTGCAGAGCTCCGGTTTTCGGGCCGGTACTCCAAAATGTGTGAATTGTGACCAAGTTACATATTACTGATAGTGATATATTACTATGCTATTTTAGTTTTAATGAATTCAGTAGATCTTATATGTTAGTCGCAGCGAAGAGCAAATATATTAAGCACGTTAATATATATATTAATACACGTGTAATTAATTCAAATAGGAACATTTTTCAAGCATGGGTTATCTGATAATATCGGAGTCATAATTCCTATATCATGAAAATGAAACTATGAAAATCACAGTTGCATCATAAATGACAGATACACTTAGTGATGTTTTCGGGTATTGTAATTTCTTATTATCATTTGTTGTCAACAGGATGTTTCGCTTTGTATTTTCTGTTTTGGCTTAGTTTTGAAGAGCTCCATTAGAGCTGTAAAACAGACATGAGGATCTATATGAGAATTACTTGCAAGTATTGTCAAAGTTAAAATTAAAAGAGGCCTATATAAGTCTGCATCTAATATTACAGAATTATTAGAATTCTCCTGGTACTTTATATAACTTGCATTATTCTATAAAATACTAACATTTCTAATACATGTATAAGACAGATTCCCTTCTTCCACAATTTCGCAGGACAATCAATAACGCGAAATAACTTATTTTCTAGTCAAGTGCTTTAGCGTTAAGTCATAGCGATTTTCATTACCTTAAAGTCTACGGTGTTATAACTTTAATTCTATATCCGTCCTTACCGAATTCTGTGTTCACTTGAATGATCAGGTACCTTTCTAGCTCACAAATGAATTTTCTCATTCGAAGATTGAAATCGTTGTCTTGGGAGTTTTCTTGTTTAATTAAGGAAAACATCTTACACCCCGTCTATGTCTGAGCATTTCTCCATCCCCCTGCTATATGAACAAAGATGCAATTGTTGAGAAGGTGAGAAAATGAAATCAAGAATATAACAAACTCGTTTAGGCGTAAGCGAGAAGTGACAAAAGTCGAGCCATCTGTCTCAAGGCCTCTGTCACTTTTTCTATAGACAAATCAGTTTGAGGTTCCAGATGCAGCTTCAAGGATGATACAGAAGTTGAAGTCAAGTAGACACTTAATTTATATATTGAATAGAAATAATGCAAAAGTGAATTCAGAGAGCTTTATATCAACACCATGCAGAATTTAACTTTCCTTTCAAGAGTAGGTTAAATATTCAACAGATGGATAAATGGAAAAGTCTCGTGACAATCTTTATCCAGAGTGCAAATCAGTCGATTGTAAATCATTATCCGAAAATTATAGAATCAAAATACACAAAATTGTGGAAGAAGACTGATTTTTTCAGACATTATGTATCAACTTTGTAAAGAAATTGGCTAATTTTTTAGCATAATTTTATATAATCAATGTATTCCAAATATTAAACGTCTCAACAATAATAAAAGATTTTTCCATATTTATCCGATCACTTTTTGAACTCATTTCAACCTGAGATTTGAGACATTCCCGTTTGATTTCTTTCACCAAATTTTGGCACGTGTTAGATAAGACTTTAAGTTGCGCTTTAAATTTGAGCTCAAACAAGGTGATTCCTAAAATCTGAAAATAGAGGCTTTTCCGTGGATTGCAGTCCGTGAGCTGCAGCTTTTCCCTGAGCCGATTGAATCCAATCGCCTTATTCAAGTTCATGATAAGTTGACGAATTTCAAAGACCATAGACCGCGAAGTCGACTTCAAACATTCGGAAAAGGAACGTCAGTGAGAAGGAAAACAAAATCATTCAACAGTGCCCAAGTTAAATATAGGCCTAGTGTAATCAATTTCAATAGCATCAACCTTCTATTAGGTGATTGGTAATTGAAGCAGCTAATTACGCTAACATAGCATCATGGATTTCTATATGCATACATATAGTGTAAGTATTTCGAGCACTTTACATGGATAAAGCACGAAGAACGAAGGTCTGAGTGCTTTATTTTCTTAGATCACTGTAACATGTTTTTAGCAATACTTTATTTTTCAGAAGCTATGGACGTGCCTTCTTTTTTCAGAAGTCACGCTCACTGCTAAGAAGACACCCTCACTTCTGAAGGAATCCGCAGTTCATATTTATTAAATCGGCATCCGCTTTTGTATTTTCGTAATCCTATATGAATTCTATGAGGTCTTTCATTTTGGAGTCCAAGCATGCTTGGACTTGATGGATCGTCGTTAATATTCGACTTAATGCAATCGTGTTTTGAGTAAGATATTTTTGCTTAGTTTCGTCTTGCGCTGAATTATATCGTCTTCTTGCTCTTTATTTGTTTCCACTGTGATCCATGCGTTATCACTGTATTCTTCTATTAGCATTTCTTCATCACACTTTTCTATTTTTGATGATGTTTCATTGCTCATATTTTCTTCATTTTGTTCTATTAATTCAAGATATTGCAAATATTCATAGTTTTCATCTTTATTCATCGATCTGCAATAGTCTGCAATATAGATGATGTCGAACATTTTTGAGACCATCGAGATAACCTTTAACGGCTTTCTTAAATAAACCACTGATTTCCGAATTGTTAAGCTGAAAGTGAATTTATTAATTAATCAATTAACTTCTTCAGAGGATAAGTATTCCCAGTATTGTACTAAAAGTTTATTAGCTGATTCAATATCAATTGAAACTTCATCATCCCTGTTTTCAATAATCTGAATTTCACTTCGCTGTGATTTACTTGACTTTCCCATGTATTTCTTTCCATCTGAAGTTATTTTCATTTTCTTTTATTTTCTTTGCTATCTTTTCATCATGCTCTCTTCTTTCTTTTTCGATCATTTCTTTCACTTATTGTTTTATTTTTTATATTTCTTCCAGTAATCTTCAAGCTTTATTCACATTTCGGGTTTTACGTGCTTTTTTGTTGTAACATCTTCGAATGCCTATCTTTTTAATAACTTCTCTGCTGAACATATAGTTAGAATTGTCCTTAGGCCTATCGGATTTCGTAGATAGAAACTTGTCTGCATTTTGACTCATCATTAATTCGAATTCTTCCAGATTTGATTGCTTTGTTTTTTTCAACATATTTAGTCATTTCAGTTCCGAATTTGCTTAGTTTTACTTTATTTGTTCTTGTCCAGTAATAATTCATGTCTTTTGTCCTTACATCAGTAGTTTTATCAAAACTTCTTTTGTAATTCATATTTATTTTCACAGTAATATCTATTAAGTTGTGATCACTTATGTGTAGTTGTTTATTGTCATCTATGTCCATTTTGCTAATGATTTTAGCGGCAAGATCGTTGCTGAGAACATAATCAATTATCGTATTGATTAGGTTGCATGTTCTTGTAAATGTTCTCTTGCATTTCGTGGAATTATTGTGTAATAATAAGCCATTGTAGTCAATTAGTTCCTCTAATAACCTAGTATTTGCATTTCTTCTACCATCGAGAAAGTTAAAGTGTGCATTAAAATCTCCTATGATTATCCATCTTTTGTTTATCTCCTTTTTTAAAATATTCGTCATTGTTTCTTTCATCAAATTGTTTTTTATAGTGTCTTTAACATCCCAACATATTATACCTATTGATATTTAATACCTATTAGAATAGGATTTTTATTTTATTATTTTTATCTGTTTAACTTGATCACCTTTTATCTGTTATGTGTTAGTGTGTCTTTGTGTCAACTCGAGAATTCGACTGCGAAGCTATTAAACGACTAGCTCACAATGTGTAGGAAGGTCTCGATAGAAGATTTTGGACCTCTACCACAATAATGCACCAGGTGGCTACAGTTCTAGCTCCGACGTTCAGGCATCTACATTTTATAAATGATGTAGTGTTTACAGGAAAGTTCATAAGGAAGTTTGTCAAGCAATTTCTTCAAATTTGCTAGAGGAGACCAATTGAATGACGACATCTCCCAACCGCGACTTCCCAGACTTCGTTCTCTTCATGATCCATTCTCTTTATTGTGTAACAGACCTAAAGTACAAGCAATTGATGAGATTCCCACCAACAAAAAATTCCATTCTGACTTTGAGGAATGCCTTACCGATCCACCAACAAATTCATTAGAGTTATGGAAGGGAATGCCATCAAAGTTATAGTAATCCCGAGCTGGATTTCCAGTGTCTGCATACGATTGCGTCATCGACATCATAGATTTCTACCGCTGCATTAGTGTCCGCCTTTGTCATCCATTCGTTGATCTATATTTTGATTCCATTGCAAAGAATAGTGCGTGGAAACAAACGAGCATCTCCACGACTCAATTTAAATGACAACTCCGTCCACCAAGATGACCTGAAATGTCTCATTGAGCAATTTGAGCAAAGAATTGTCCCTCGATTTGACCAAATTGTATCGAGTGTAAGTTCGCTTGAAAAATGGCTAGACTCCATGCAATCTGAACAAATTCGGGTTGGTCAGGAAATTATACCATCAAATATGTCGCAGTCAAACAGCAACGCTGCATTGACAATCTTAAAAAGCGGAAAACTAATATTATTTTCCCTGGAGTTCCAGAAGTTGAAGTATTCGTGAATGATGAGCAATATTGATTGACGACGATCATAAAGTAGATTTCTTTGTCGCACGATATGTAGTGGTTTTGATGTCTACTATGTCTATGATTATGAAGTACCGCATAGATGCAAGTGTGCATCTGTGTTACAAGTTGACCAGTCGACCGTCCCTTCGGATACAAACCGAATCACGTGACTGGTTCTTCGGGTCACAAAATCTTTGAACTTTGTTGTTTTTAATCCATTGCTTTAGGTTATTGATCCTCTATCCTTCAGGATAGATTTCTATTCTTAGATAGATATTTTCGATTGGGCATGGAAAGACATTTAAGAGGAATTAAGAAACTTTAGTTACCTATGTTGATTTTGACAGCTGTAGCGGCAATTGAGTTCCAGAATTCGATATCCGGATAATCGAACGTTTGTTGTATTTACATAGACGGTAATAATGTTGATATATGTAATTGATTTGATCTCTTTAACTTTGTCCTGTGTCACCTCACAATAATCTTCTCACATGTATATTTCTACATGGCGTGAGTTTTACGGACAGGTTTGAGAAACGGTACATGGGCGAGTTGAGCTCGGAATTAGCGCCAAATTAGAAGGTTCGATTCCTCGCCATCTCATCTATCTTAGCCTTCTCATATTCTCTCAACACACACGAGGTGGAGAGCTGTAGGTAAAGAGACTTGAAATAAAGGCTTATCATGTTTCGTTTGATGTACGATGAGAGGCTGCCATGAGCGGTGTATGTAATTATCGACACAGTTATAATTATCTCTGTAAATGGTGATGTGCACTGGCGACTCATTGAAGCTGCACAGAACGAATGCAGGCGTTTTTGAAAAACTGTTGATTCAAAATAGAACTTTCATTATCATTTACCTGTGGATATTGATGACGATACATCGTATAATTCATACTCATCCATAAATTGATATAGCAGTGCCTAGAATCATGATGAATTATTCTGAAGTCAGCAGAATAAATTAACTGCGAGTGAACATTTTTCCATACATGAAGAAACGCTGTTTACTGATCTTTACTCATCTGATCGATTGGTAGTAGATTTCTATTCTACCCAATTTTAAGAATCCTATAAGTATCTTTTTGATGAAATCAAGAAAAATATCAATATATGCCTATTGCGTCGGTAAATTGGCTCATCAATTTGTTTAAGTAATTGCGTGCAATTTTACAAAAGCAGATATCATAAATGAATATCGTCGGCAAGGATGTTTATTAATAAATGAATTATAGCTATGAATAATGTCCCCATGCCCCCTACCTACTAACGGGTCGTCTCTGCCGAGTAGTAGTGTCTTCTTCTTCTTCAGAGACAGGAAAAAAAAAAAAAACACATGTAAATCCAATGGGACGCAGATTGCAGTTTTTGGCTAAAATGAGATTTTGTGTGTTTTCTCTGATTAAACGAAAAATACTAAGTCTAGAGTCATGATTTTTGGCATGGAATGTCTTCAGGTCATTTCCTATGATGTGCAGGTGCTTTTATTATGCATTATATCGGCGATGTATGCAAGAATGTAGTTGAATGTGGATAAAGTAGCTCAAAATGTTTGTGTTTGCCGACATTTAGAGGCTCGCCAAATATAAATGTGTTTAGTACTTTTCGTTTAATCAGCGAAAACATACAAAATTTCATTTTAGCCAAAAACTGCAATCTGCGTCCATGATTTTTTTGTGTTGTTTTTTGTTTTTCTTTTTGACAAGAAGAAGAACTCACTAACTCTCGGCACTCGGCAACGTGCCGATTCGTAGTAGTAGGAGGTACACATTTCTGTGTGAGTCTCTCACTTTCGGCCTCGTTCCCTGCAGAAACTCGTTCTGGCTGCCGGACTATATCTGTCGAGGGCATAAATTAGAGAAATTAGAAGAGATGTGCGCGCTGCGCACGAGGAATTCTTCGAACTTATACCCGATGACAGATAGCTATAATTTCTATTCATGCCTGAACTATCATGGATATAAGACATCTGTGATGTGGTCCATAGATGTCGATGAACCAGTAATAGCATTGAAATGTTTATCTAATCAAGTTTAGCCGTCGAGGTTATTAAGTTAGGCTCGATGTTATAATGACCGAAGAAATCTATGCATTATCTGTTATAATGCATGACTTCTTTCATAAAAGTCTGCACCAGGTTAATAATATTCAGCCAGGAAAATAATTACCTGCTTCGTGGAACTGATTAATCTGTGGACATACAAAGCCTTGAAAAATCATGCATTATTAGTTATTTACGCAACTAGTGCAAAATATCCATCTTTATTGCTTTCTTCGAGGTCAACATATCTATGCACAAGCCCTGCATAGTGTGACGGGACCTGCGCTGAGAAGAGCTGACGGGACTTCTGTTGGTTGCGGAAATTGTCCGATGATTTCGAGAAGCAGGTGTCTTTCGTCGCTCTTGGCCTTGCGAGACAGGGCCAGAACCGCTGCTTCACACCGCAGCGATGGCAGTGTTACGCCGGAGAGGATCGGTTACTGGTTCACTGGAGTGGCGCGAAGCATACCGGAGACCACTCGCATGGTGCTGTTGAGAGCCCTGTCCAGAATGTGGGTGTGGGGGCTTCTGCAAGAAGCAGGGACACAGTAATTGGTGGTGGAATAGACCAACACCTGCGTGGATATTCGTAGCGTCTTGGTCGAGGCTCTGAAGTGGTGCCTGCCAGGCGGCGTGCCAATGCGACACGAAAGGAAACCTTTCACGTCAGCTTCTCCAGATGATTGTGATAGGTCAGTGCCCGGTCAAGCTTTACACCCAGGTACGTGGGGGACGCGGTAAACTGAAGAATGGTCTCATTTACGGTGACTTTAAGCTCGGTACGTTCCTCGCGGTTGTTGAGATGGAATGCTGAAGACGAACTCTTTCCAACGCTGTGCCTCAGATGCCAGTTGTTCAGGTATGCGGATAGGATTGACATGTCTGCAGTGAGTCCCTCTTCAATGGAGTTCCAGTACTTGTCATGCTGAAGGATTGCCAGTTCATCTTTGTGTGGGAGCATGGGAACCAACACTGAGCCCTGAGGGACACCGTCCTTAAGGTTTCTCCGCATGCTTTGTTAAACGTCGCTGGTGTGAAGGGTGAAGCTGCGGTTGGTAAACATTTCCATGATGAAGCTGACCAGATGTCGATTTGGGATAGTTTGCAGCAACTTGAGGTGGAGCCATCGGAGCCAAACGGAGGGCTGGTTGCATGCTGAGGTTTTCTGTTTTCTACATAACAAAAATAAAATTCAGTTTACAGGTACGTGATGTCGCTTACTACAGCCAGACAATGACATTTTACAGTTCATTTATGCATAACTGACGTAATGGATCACTAAGAAACTCCGGTACATTTACAGGTACATTACAGGTAAGCTGTATAGTAAAGAAGGAGAGTATTTACTGTTTATATAGTACATGATCGTTTATCCTCTCATTATTTGTGAAATAAAACTGACTAAATGTTAATGCGTGTTTTTATGAACTATCTCCTGAAGGTCATTTTGTAATGTGCTTTAGAAAATCTCGTAAGACGTCTGGTAAATTTCCATTGCGTTCAATATTTCAACAGCTAGAAGTGACGTGTTATTGGCAGGTGAAATTTTGAAATATCTATGTGTAAAAAATAAAAATTCTCTATGTTTGTGAAAATCCTGCTCTTACAATGTTTTTTTCACAAAATGCGTCATCATGAGGAAGCAGTATTTTAAATGAACGGATTAAATACACTCAGGATAACAAGATAATAAATATCTGATATTGGTCGACATTAGCTACACTAGTAAATGATGTCAGTGGCAGAACATTCACTATTATCTGCAAACCTCTCTCACATGATCTCTAAGTCCAAAATCCAAAATCCAAATAATTTGAAAACAAAAAAGTCAACGTGAACTGTTGATGAATTTTCTTTGAACATGTTGATCATTTTTCAAATCGACAGTGATCTTGCAGTGAATTCATGCTGCATTGTCTGTCACATAATGTCACTTGATTATAGATTATTCACACTTGTTGTGACTTTTTTCTATGTTCCTTCTTCAATGATGCACACTGATGAGGGAGTTTATTGCACAATTTCATCAAACCAAGTATTCGCAAACAACACCGCAGTGCGAATTTCCGATAGATGCTAGGGATCTTATTGGTCCTTCATCTTTCGTCGTGCAATACGAAGTTCAGATAAGAAATATAACAGATAGCCAGTCGCAGAATTTCGATCTTGGATAATTTCTTGTCCGGCGGAAGGGTAGGCAGAAGTCGACGAAGCTCTCTAAAGGCCACATTGAACGCCTCGACGCGAACTCTCTCCCTAGCGGCGTGTGCCGAGCGATACTTCTCCGTCGCTCGTCGTCTACGTCGTCGCTCATCCCGTGATAATCGCAACCAGCTCTCCTCATCGCTTCCCGCTGATTTTACCCTTGCTACGGTCACACGACCGGGAGATGAAGTAAGAGAGGACACGGACGGAGCAGGAGATGAGGAAGGAGAAGGTGAAGGAGATGAAGATGATGATTTCAATGCCAGCAACTGTGTTTGAGGAGAGGAGCTGGAAAAGAAGGATTCTGAATTAACCACAGTTGAATTATTTGAATTCTGAATAAAAACATTTAATTTTGAACCTTAAGCATGTATTCCAGGCCGCTTGAAATTCAGGCAATCATTTTGGTATAAGATTTATAGACTATAGATTGAAGGTTCTGACATTGCATATTATGTTTCGCATCTTTCTGATGAAAGTGAGAAATGATCTATTGGTGCAACTGGTTTCTCATCAGAAATTCTGATGATGTCCAATAGAGTTGATCGAAAGACCTCAGATTAACAGCAAGACATGATGGCATTCATGGTGCCTCTATTGTCCTACATTGTCCATACACACAGTATTGAAATGCGTACAATTTCATCAGAAAAAACAAAAGAATATAAATACAATCTTTTGATTACATGATGCGTGCTTCTAAAAACATAATATGTCTTGAATAATTTGATGAATCATTATAATCAGCACATCAAACAATAAACAATCAAGTTGATATCCAACCGTGTAGGAAGCCTATACAGATTCAATGATGAAGGAACCACAGTTAAGAGCAGCTGAAATGAAGTTTGTAGGTCTTACCGAAACCAAAATGGATGGGCATTTTTGGATATCAAATAAATTCCATTCATCTCAGCGATCGTGTCATCCACCATCGAGGCTAGTGCTTTTCTCTATGAATCGGTCGTTGACTTTTGCACATCTAAAGAATGTCAAAGAGCAAGGTCTTCTACGCTAAAGAGCGACTTTTTCGGCATGGCCATTACAATACAGTGAAAAAAGAAACATACATCTACAGTTGCCTCCATACAACACTATTGAAATACTTAATGAAAAGCTTAATGTTTTCAAATCAATATGAACTGCCTTTCTGTTGATGTCAACAAGAGGCTCTTCAATGTATAAAGACGCGTGCGAACATTTGTATCAACTCCTTTTTCAGCAGGTTGATAAAAGGATATATGCAAATTGCTACACATTATTGCACATTATTGTATACTGTAGTACATAAGTACATGTACATTGTTCCCAACTTTCGAGCACTCGCCTGTCATGAAGGGAATTCAGAAGACAGACGAACACTCAAAGCGTTGGAGAATCATTTTATAAAACAATTTGTTGATAAGAGGAGTTGATAGAGATATTTGCATGCGTTTTTATATAAGAAATCGATGTGGATTCAAAAATGTGAATGTTCTTAGTAGAGGTCCATTCACACTTGACGCGGCGCGTCCTCACGCGTTAGAATTTTCGTTCGGAACCTTGATAAACCTATGTGGCTGTTCACACAGAGAAGACGCGCCGCGTCCGGTGTGAATGGATCTTAGGACTGGCAATGAGGGGATCATTTACCGTTGGGGCCACTAAGCTTCGCAATTTGCCCATCAAACGCCAACTAACAGTTGAAATGCCAATGAAGCTATTGACAAATATTCATGTTTACCTTCGTGAAAAAAACATGAATATTTCCCTAATCACGATTACCTACACCGAGGGATTTAGTGTCCTCTTTGAAATTTTCTGAATATGTATTTACTGAAAATGTTTAATCTCAACATTGATTAGCAGCAGTGCATGGTTATGATATTCGCTTTTATGAGACAAAATGTTTAGTAATTATACACTCAGTCTGGTCGCTGAATTTATATATGAGCATATTATCCTTTAAGGGAACAGTACAAAAGTAGGATTTATATTTTAAATTCATTCTGATAAAATGAAATAATTTTTCCCCACGACAACGATGCATTTAGACCTATCGGGCAAAATCGTGGCTATTCCAGACGGCTTCCATTTTTCAAATTTGAAAGCAATTCAATATCCGATGATTTTATCTTCTACGAACCTTAATTTGGATTTGTGCCGCTGAATGTCCTGATGATGTGCATCATACTGGAGTTGGTTCCATCAATAATTATCCAAATTATTTCAATTTACTTACCTGCTCGCATGCGCAACGTACTTTACAATTGTATTGGTTGCCATCGACCGCTGGAAGGTCATGGCTAGAGAGGGTCCGTCAGTGAGTGTTTCATGTTTTGCTTGAATTCAATTTAATTTCTAGGAAATCACTATCTGATACTTGATTGATAAACACGCACCTGCATAAAGCTGTAGCTATCTTCATTTGTCAAAATACAAGTTTTCACTCCCGTTTTCTATTGCCGATAAAAGCAGATACATCAAAATTATTTTTTACCTAACGCTTGGAGTTCCAAACTCAATGACTGAGGCTACACTCACTAAAAGCCCCAGTTTGAGACTAGAAGCGTTGGGCGAAAATTGATTTTGATTTATCTACTTTTATCACCAATATAAAATGGGAGTGAGAAACTCGTCTTTTGAGAAAGGAAAATGGGAAAACTGCCTCTAATATGCAGCCTTTAACATAAATAATTAATAGATTAGCAAGTTAGTGAAATTTCGATGGGCATTCATTAAGAATCTCTTTAAACACACTAGTGGCAAGCGCCTAAGTTAGTGCGCCTGAAATAATTAATAATTAAAATATTAATTAATAAATTCATGGCCTATGGCATGAGTAAGCGATTTATGTGTTCTTGGTAAAACTTTACACGATATGTCATCGACTGAATTTGATATAGTAAGGTTAGCCTATTTTATTTTCTTGTAACGTGAATATGCTCTTGATTCTCATTGTACAAACATATCAGCGGACGCAGATTTTCATTATCACACCACAATTAGCACCTGTCAATCAAGTTAATAAATAATTACGCTATACCTCCAAATGCTATATCTGGTAAAATATCAATGATGAACTGAAAATGAGTCGGGAATGGGTTATTGAAATTAACTGATTGCGGTTATCCGCATGTCGGGAGGATCACGGCCAATGGATCAGCCGCGCATGGACACTGTGCTCACCGGCACTGGGCGAGCGTAAATATCTTTTTGGACTCTTAACCACTGACTAGGATGATGTATAGACTGCGCACGTGTCCCTCTCGCAGTGTCGGGAAAGTGGCCATGGAGTTCACTGGCTTCATCAGGCGATGAACGAGTGCAGTCTATTCATTATTCTATTCCAGTATATGTGAGTTGATTGTAAATGCTCATGTTGCGTTTTTACGTTCAGTATTACTTTATGCATATCCATCTTTTTGTAATTTACCTATTTATCTTCAGCAACAACTTTTACTATTAGAAAAACGTGTATTTCGCATAATCAATTCGGTTGTAACCCATAGGAATTTGTTGAAAGTTGCTTGCTCACCGATCTTGTTTAAAGTTATTCAGAAACATAGAGTAAAACAGTGATAATCGTCTGCGTGCTATGTTTCTTGAACGTGTAAATGATCGAACAAGGAACTCTCTCACCCTGAAACCACCACCCACAAAAGCAAGCCGTTTTCGAAATTCCTTCATGAAATATTGTAATACACCAGTGTAATCCCTTTGTGATTTTTCGTTTTTTGAACTTTCTGTGATGTGCTCACTGAATCCTGATTTGTGAGACAATAAGAATTATCTTATCTTATTCAGTGCTTTTAACTAATATCAGGACTGTTAGACCCTTTGGTTACAGTCTTTTTAGGGAAATATTCCCCGGAATTGCAGAGCATCCTACAAATGTATGTGCTTGATTTAGTATTTACCTTGCAATAATTCATCAACATTTGCATCAGTGTTTTCAAAATTTTACATGCTGGGTTCCAGGTTTTCTTTAATGGTCCAATTTTATTAATCTACTTTGCTTTTCAGGACTTTAGTAAAATTGGAATTGCATCTGTATGCTGATAAATTAAAAAAAAGCATAATTTGAAATATTTGTTGTCATGTTTGCAGAAAAGCACATCACAATCAGGTGCATAGCCAGCATTCTCGTCCTGGCGGATGATTTTCAAAGTGATCTGCATGCTTATGTATAGTCATAAATATATAACAATGAAGGTTGCTACTTAATCATTCTCTACATGAAATCAGGCTTATAAATGGTGTTACTGTATCACTATCAATTTCAGTTGAAGCTTTTTATGTCACAGTCACAGACATAAATTGCCTTCTCTGCGTGTTTGGGTCTAGAGACAACTTTACTCAATGTTGATGGTCACGACTAGAACTAGTCTCAAGGGGCAGGAAGATCAATTTTCCATTGAACGTAATGCGAATTCAAGCCTGAATTTTGACGAACTACATAGCTGACATTGAGATCACATCAAACGTACACAGTCAGTAAATTCAGATCGTGAAGCGTAGAACGCTGTAAAAAATATTTCCATTTGAGGTATTTATCACTAATAAAAATTGAGCCAAAGAAATGCACTTTTCACTTGACAGGTCTGCAATCTGACCGTTGATGTTCGCATGTTCACTGATACGAGCTCTACTTCTTCAATGCGCGCGCTTGACCAATTAAACCAGCCAAAGAGAGATAAATATCTATGTCAAACACTATCGCTTGGTACCATTGCATACACTGGTTGGGATAGGATTATGTCCGCTCTAGACTAACCAACACGCAAATGAATCTGTCTCTGTGTTCACAGAACATATATTTTTGCAAGATTACCGGTATGAGATCAGAAGGACGTCCGACAATTAGTATTTTATCATCATTGGAACTATTTGAGAAGATTACTATTTATGTATCGGGGCAAATAACCTGGGGCGACCGCACAGAAGCACTGTTAGGCTAACAAATCTCTAACAGCAAGATTCACCCATTCAAATTACCTTTTCATTAACAACCCACTATCTAACACAGCTTCTGTGCGGTCGCCCTTGGTTGCAGTCGTATTTTTGGGGTCATCGGTTTACTCTTGCATTCTCTCCCTCTCTCTTGTACTGCGTCAATGAAATTTGCAAGGTAATTTGGTTCAGGCACCTATTCAGGTTACAAATACTTAGAATTACTATTTCGAACTGGCGTGTGAATTGTAGCATCTGATATGCGGCCGAAGCGATGATGATAACAACAGTTACCCTTCAGCCAAATGAATTCACGTAAGAATATAACCACACACCACTGTCGTCCATTATAAATGATCAATAAGAGTGGTCACATTAATTTTTAGATAATGTAATACAGATGAAAATTTAGGAATTAATGATATCTATTTCCATCGTGAAGTAACAAAATTTGAAATGGATAGCAGCAGCAAAGTGGATTTTCATGGGAATAGGCTTACTCCTGATTCATATTATAAGTCTTAGGATTTCGGGGTGGATGCTATCACCGCATTCCACCCACCTGTCTATGCCACTTATCGCTGTTCACAACTTTTAAAAGTTTTATACCTGAGCCCCACTTTTTCAAATAATTGAGTTGACTCAATGCCTATTTTTCAGCAATGTCATGAAGTTTCAAACCATTTACATACAGAGGCATGCACTAAAAAGTAGAGCTTGATGCATTAAGTAAAATATAATACCTGAAAATGTTTAACTAAATTACAAAGAAAGTGAAGCACTAAATCTCAGAAATAGCCTTTCAATATCCATTGAATTTATAACACAAATATTTGTTATATGCTTCATCAAACTTTCAACTTAATGTAAAACAACTCCATCAAAAGAACAAAATATCTGTACATTTAAAAGTTTTTGTTCTAAGAATTCGCCGAGTAGACTTTCAAAGCTATGTTACACCTTGAAGAAGGCATGGAGCTGACTTCCAAAGTAAATTTTCGGTGCTCAAAGATCCTCGAAAGTCAGAGCTCAAACCAGAGAATCATCTCCCGTTGAGTAATTTGCTTCTCAGTGGCTGCATCTTTGTGGGAGCCTCAATGGACACGCGTAATATCTCAGGGAGGACGCAGGAGCGCAGGCACACTTCAGGTGGCCAATTACTGTTACTGAAGACATTCCAGGTGGTCTTTGTTGGTGTCGTCTGCCGACTGATTAGGCGGAAAGAAACACTTCAGGACGTTGGCCGATCGAAAGAAAACAAGCTAAGACAACATTTCTCAGGTAATCAAGCTGTTAGAATAACTAAGGATCAAAGGTTAGACTGGCGACCGCGTTATAGGATATGATTTCATTGTTGGATGACTGGATTAGTCGGTGATCTGAGAGCGAAATTTTTAGAGTCAAGGAAGTGTGCTTGCTGCATAATTGTAGCTGGATAGTGATCCAGGATTTATGCAATCAATAACTATCCACTTCATTTTTCAAGTCACCTGCTTGTGATGCTACTTTCATATAGGCCCAAGTATAATTACTGATTTAAGTATGCTGCGCCAGCGTCTGAAAGTCATGCTGCCCAGTGCCTACACTTGTGTACAGAATGCTATCCATCTGCTACATGCCATAGCATCACAACAGTAGCATAGGGGCGGGGGGGACATTTTGGACTGGACACATTGAAAGTGTAGCGCATTTTTTTTTTTTTTTTTTTTAAAATATAAATTATTTTTCAAAAAGTTTCTAATCTTCATATTATTTTTTTACATTTAAATTTTTAATTTATCATTCCCACGCAAATAAATCGCATCTCATAAAAAATTTGAAAAAGGTGTGTTGGGGTGGATTTGGGGGGGGGGTGGGGGTGGGATAATCATTAACATATTCGACCCATTTTTATGCCCAGTTTTATACACAAAATATAAAAAAAATAAAATCAAAAAAAAAAAACAAAAACGACACTATATATTGATAAAAACATACAATCAATAGTTGATTTTTCAAATCAAAAATCAAAAAAAAAAAAGAAAAAAAAAATAGTCTGTGTTTTTTTTGTGATTCAAGGTTGCAACACTTTGTTGTAGCAAAGCAAGTTCACATGCCCACAAGCTACAGCTTCTTAACGGAATCATTTCTTTAGAATGTTTCTTTTTTTTTTTTTTGAATTTGTTTTCTTTCCTTTCTTTTTTCTTGATTTTTCCATTTGCAACTGTCTCTTTTCAACATAAGCAACGTGCTCTTTTTTGGGGGGGGGGGGTTGAGTGCTTCCTCGGGGAAGAGAGGACAAGAAGACGAAAACGAAGAGCTGTTATGGTCGGAAGAAACTGGTAGCGTTCCACTGGAGCAAGGAAACATCAAAGGGGTTATATCTTTCACGAGATGATCGATTCAAAGCTTAATGAAGATTTTGACTTTCAAGTGGAAGTCAACCACAATGAGTTTTTCAGTGGAAACAAAGAACATGAGTGAAACCAGTAATCAGAAGAAAGGTCTTTGAAAAATGTAATTTTCCACAAATACCTAAACTTCGAAAAGAAACAGTTTTGTTTAGGAAGTATAGAAAAGACCCAGACCTTAGTATTTGGAAAGTAACCACCACCCCTAGTTGTGAGTGGTTTTGATTGAATGCGAGGAGTGTGGAGGGTAGCAGAGGAATTCGATGTGAGAGCAATTCAATAGCAAATTGCAATACACTCAAAGCAAATTCTCTCAACTGTCTCCTGCGATGATGTGTGATCCAAGAAAAGAAAAAAACATTGCTCTGGACTTTTCATGTACATGTTACTCTATGAATTCAAATCAAGAACAAGAGAAGAAAGGTTTGGTCAATAATCATGTATTGTGTGGATCTTTGTGAAACATGGATTGGGTGATGCATGTACTTGAAGCATAAAAAAGGAGGATTAAAAAATCTTAAAAAGAGGGGGATCAAGGCATTTCCACATTTTCCCAAAGTGTATAACGTAGTTAGAGTCTCTCTCTCCATCCACTGACTTTTGGGACTGTGACTTTGCTGGAAGAGCTAAATTCGTTGTTGGAAAACCTGTTACAAACTTTAAACCTGTCTCGTCATATATTGTGTTTGGATAATCATAAATCATGTCAAGCAAAGCATTTTCTCTTCTAGAAGCTTCTTCATTGAAGTTATTTTTCCCTAGCCTCATTAAAAGCCAAGCTCGAGAAGAACACAAGTCCCAGCCACACAATATGATATGGAAGGATTTCTTTTTACGAAAATCTTCGAGCCAGTCACCTAAGGCCTTCCTATATGCCTAACCATGCCTCTGAAATCTGAATCTACTCTTTTTCTTTCTCTCAATGAGCAAATGCGCTGCTCTACAAAAAAATCAAAAATCATCAAAGGAAAGCCTCAAAGCTGACTTACTTACAAAGTTCTGTTCAAGCCTTTGGTCTGCAGTGAAGTGCAGAAAAGACTCACTCACCCAGCTACACACGGCCCTTTCTTTGGCGCCGAATGGTGTGTTCCGTGGCACACAAAAGCTCTGTTCAGCTGTTAGGTATGGTATGCCTTCCCGTACAGCTTTTGACCGCATTCTCAGTTTGTTCTTTTTGAATAGTTCGACCCGCGTGAAGTAATAGCCCCTATAATTAATAACCATGTAATATAATATTTTGATAGATAAAAATAAATAACAACCTTATTTCTGGTGGGGGTGGGTTGGACATCCCTCCACACCCCCCCCCCGATATATATGCTTTTAAAAAAAAAAAAAATCTGTTTCTGTCTCTCAAAAAACAAAATGAGTGAGTTTATATATTATAAATAATAAATAAAAAAATGAAAATAAATAATCATCAACTTACCTTTTGACAATAGGTATATTCTGCCCTATACTGGCGATGAACCCACCCAAAAACATTATATGGTGCACTATAAAGTACTCAAAAGCCAAAGTATTTTATCATACCCGCCGTCCGACCCACCCCACTTTACCCTAAGATGCCCAAAAATATGCTTAATACACTACAAGCTAAATGTGCTCAATATCAAGCACTGCTGAGAAGTAACTGAAGTACCTTGAAATCACAAGTTTAAAATATTTGTTAAATATTTGTTAAATTGTGGCATATTTGCCGCTGACGGTTGGCAACGACCGTGGACGTGCATTTAAGTGAATCCACTTTTCAAGTCCCATGCATAAGGTATGGAAAGGTAAGGTTATTTCAGATAAACTAAAAAGCGACTGAACAGTGCTGTTAGATTCACACGTACATATGAAAAATGCATAACAATAAAATAATCAAGATATGGCGCACGAGAAGATATTTGCAATGCGTGGATTAATTAGTCAATCCAGGTATTATTTGAAAGATCTCTTGGTTATTTTATAGTTCATTATTATTTCTTAGTTTATGGCTATTGTCGATTTCTTGGGACTTAAATCATGTAAGGGATTTCGGGAATGCATCCACCATCGAATTTGCCTCTTAATTTAGTGTAACCTTTGTAATGCATTAAAATTAGCAAGTTGGAATGCCATTTCGCTGATGCATATGTTTAAAGCCAACAAGCAATGCAGATTACAGGCACGCAATCAACATGGTGTCCCAGCAATGGTCTCTCACGCCTAAATAACATTACAGTATCGACAACTAGCAATTCTTCTGAGGTTTCAAATTTTTTTAAGAAGTCTAAGGATGATGAGAAGAAAATGATTTCAAGCCAAGTGAAACTTAGAAGCGTTTATAATCAAAAAATTTATTCCAATTTCTAGAATAAGTATAAAAAGTTTATCAAGTACTTCACTAAGTGAAGTTGCTTCCATTACGACAACATTCAAAAATTCTCTCTATGAGAAGAACTGATTAAAAGCCTAAAAAGCAAATATTTATCGATTTGGAAATTATTTCCTTAATATTTATGTACACGTACGAATTTCAAATAATCACCGAATGATAGTAATTGATTGAATCGACTTTTACTGATTCCGTCTTTAAATTTGTGGCTCTTTCCTTTCGCGGTTCTCAAGGAGGATCGGTTTTAGTAGCAGACGTGCGTGTTCATAGATGCGACGAATATCGGCCAAGCTGCACCATGACTGAGTTGTTTATCCATTTCCATCCTTTTTGTTCATTTCAGGCCACCAACAAAGCTGATCATATCAAAACGTCGAAGAGCATTATCTTGGGGTTTAATACAATTAGAGGCAAACATCATTTCCGAAAATCATGCAGAGGTGTTTCGCGCATGCGCCCAGTCCATCATCGATTTTTATTTCTTTTCTTCATTATCTTTCTTGAAACAAAGTAAACTCTTTGGAAATAAAAAAAGCATGCCGAACATAGGGAATTAAAGAAAGTTCAAACCTCCATCGTTTGAAATGATGTCCGCTGTAGTTATTAATTCATGAATTTGAATATATCAAAGTATCTGTTTCGAATGCATTATTTGCTAAATTGAGTTTCAAAACTATTTTCAAGATCACCCATTCGATTTTATTTGAATGTTCCAAGCAAGTGACAAAAGGAGCAGGTGACTAAACAGACGGCATCTCTAAATATGAATGATTAATTAAAATAATTAAAAAAATAATTAATTGATGAAAACCATCAAAAACCAGATTTTTTGGAAAATTGATTTTTAAGTTCGCAAGCGACCTCTAAATCTTCGAATTTTTCAAAAATATGTTACATAGGCTCGTTTTTACCACAATGTAAGATATTTAGGGGTGAGAGCTGAAGAATTCGAAAATTCCAAGGGACACCCTAGTACTATTTACATATTTGTGTTCTATTTCTATCTATTGCTAATTTTCTATTAAATTTCATTTAGTGTCAATTCTATTAATAAAATTCATCAGTTATAATTCTTGCAAGGTTTACAGTACATGTGGAAATTTAGTGATGTTTACATACATTCATAATGTCGATGGAAAGGAATAACGGATATCCACAGAATTCTGCATGAATTTAAGAATCCAGTAGTTTCGAGCTCTGATCTAATTTTCATTTTGAGAAAGCGACCTTTTGTTAATCCGATTTTCAACAGACCATTTCTTTTCGAGAAAGACTAGGGGACTATTCGGCCTACATCAGACATTCCAAGCTCATTTCTAATTCCAAGAGACATTAAGCTTTGCAATTTTCGCTTTCTGCAAAAGTACCCTTCATTTTGTTTTGAGTTGTATTGCTGCTTAAATTGAAAATTTAAACACGAGATTTCATAATAGCTGTTCCACAGGAGTAACTAGGCTTGCTGGATTTCTCGGCATAATATTGCACTCATGAATGCATCAATAAAAAGGAATATGTGAAGAGCATTCACATATATTTTCTGAAACCTTAAATACGTGCAAAAATATGATTTGAATTTGATTTATGAAGATACAAGTATATCATTATCATCACTTGTCAACGAATATTAACGTGGAGAAGTGTCAGCAATTGTTCATCTCTGCAGACGGATCATCTAGCCATTAGCTCCTAAATTACATGTCATGACCAAATAAAGATTCTTGGTGTAATAATTAATAATATACTGACATGAGAGAGGCACACATTGTGTGTGTGCAAAAGCACCTCGTCAAAAATATGTGTATTACGACAATTGAAACTGTACATGAACAAGCAAAAGCAAGTGAAATATATAGCAATTGTATACGACCCACATTATTAGAATATTGTTCGCCATTACTTGTGAATGCTTCTAGTCATCAAAGTTTTCTTTTTGACGAAGTTTAGATCTGATCTCATAGAGTAATCTGTGGAATTCTAGCCGCATATAATGTACATGTGGTTCCCTTGTACCACTGAATTATAAACGAATTATTCAAGGTTTTGAACTTTTCTTGTCACTCATAAATAGTAGTGCTTATTCACTACATCATCTTAAGTCGAGCTTTCTGACGTACTGAGGTAAATTTTGCATCCCACTTTGTAAATATCTCGAAGATCAAAAAACTTTATTGCATGCCAAATTGTTTAATATGAAGCAGTTTTTCAATTTAGTGCATTAGCGTCTCTCATTATTTTTGATTTTGATTACCCATTCATCTTTTTGTTATATTGTTATTCTCCTTTCACTTCACATTTGACTTTATTTGTAGACATACAGCCTCACGATTTTCAATATTTAAGTTTGATGAAATAAATGTATGATTATTACATGCATATTATACTTTATCACATTGTAGTTAATATGTGCATTAATATATGCACGCATATATAGTATCCGTTAATAATATATATTTGATATGCATGATCAAAAGTGCATCATTACTTGTCAATCAGAGAAGTACCATATTCGGCACTATATGCACAAACAGTACATCTAGTAATAAACCAGCAGTGTCTATCATAAACATCTCAGGAAATCACTCAGAACAACCTGGAAGTCATGAATGTTAAGAAATGCGTCGGAAATAATTTTGGTAGATGTGCTTTTTGAGGACTACTGGAGCCGTAAAATTGAAGTCAACGTAGCACCTCAGACTGTTCACATTAGGTCAAAATAAAGCTAGGGAAAGCTACAGACAGAAAAATTGTTCATATCTGCTGTTCAATTTTGAAAAAGACAAATGTAGAGTTGAATGGCACTACTGCAGTTTAGTGCACCCTAAAATGCACGTGAGAAAACAACTATGCATATGTCTGAAAATTTAATCAACATAATGAATGCCGTTCGTTCTTCCCTATAGTTATAAATGAGTGTCTTTGTGTCTTCGTGTGTCTTCGTCTTCGCACATTACACCGAGCGCGCGCTTCGGTGTAATGTGCGTAGTCATCGTTTGCGGGATAATGCGCCGTTGTAATGCGCCTGGTGCACTAAACTGCAGTAGGCGCGTTTCCGTCTCTTTCATAAAGGGTGCACTAAACTGCAGTAGTGCCGAGTTGAATAGCACAATATTCGATTTTCAATGCTATAAAACAGAAAATAGTTTCCATCGAACAGTATAACAGGAGGAACCCTCACTGATGTATAGTGACGATATGAACTATTATGAAATCATGGACTTCCTCTAACTGTTTCTAATCTAGTGATGGTCTATTGGCCCTAATAATGCGAAATAGAATTTCTTTTGCGTCATAGTAGAATTTCCTGTATGATCTAACTTAGCAGACAAAAGTCGCCTTGCCTATGCCCAGATGTCGGTCATGGTTCCTCAACGAAAACGGTCGCGAGCGTAGCTGAAGATAGCAGCGGTAGATTTCATTTTTGTTGTTTTTTTGAACCAGTCGAGATATGTAGCACCTTGTCTAGTCTCTCACTCGTCCTCCCTCGACGCGACCTTTTCTAATGACATGGCCGAGGACACTGAGTTGTCTTCTCGCAATGACCTCCATCAGCGCCCTTCCTACTGCAGATCTTCTTAAGACGTCGTTGTTGGTCACCCTATCCAAATGCGATATACGAAGAATTCGCCTGAGGAACCACATTTCTGCTGCTTCGATGTTGTGCTCAAGTTCATTAGTTGTTGTCCAAGCTTCACATCTGTACATCAAGATCGACCATATGTAGCACTTGAACAGCCTAGTCTTGAGCTTCATGTGCAGGTTTCGGTTGGAAAAGATAGCGCGCATGTGGTGAAGCTTGCCTTCGCCATAGATATTCGCTTTCTGATCGCCGTTTTAAATTTTGCATATGATGTTATCAGGCTTCCGAGGTCGTTAAAGCTCTCTTTTCTTCGATAATCAGATTGTCAATTCGCAGGTTACATTGCGGCCTCTCAGCATAGTTGGAGATGACCATTGATTTGGTTTTTTTCGCAATCGATCTTAAGTCCCATTTTCGCGCTTGCCTCCAAAACTTTGTCTAAAAGTGCTTGAAGTTCTTCATCTGATGTCGCCATCAATACACTGTCATCGGCGTAGCGGATATTATTAACATTAATTCCATCGACTTTCAATCCAACCATTTCATTTAACTCATGAAAGATGGTCTTGTTATAAAGATTGAAGTAGTCGAGATATGGCACATAGCGTTGCCGTAAACCACGCAAAATACTGATTCTTAGGCCTCTATCACAGACAAATGTGATGCATCTCCAGATTTTCATAACTTCAAACCACACGGTCGAGAGGAAGTACTCTGAGACACTATCCAACCCAGATCCCTGGTCCATGTTGTCCATGTTAGTGAATATGTCTTGTATGTGTCATCAACCTGCCACTGACGAGATATAAATTTGACATCCTGCCCTTGCTGGATATTTTTTTAAACGTTCGAAAGCTTCGTTTTAGTGAGCAGTGCCTCATGTTCTCCTGTTTCATTTGAGACGTTAATTATGAGATGCTGGCAAAATAGCGTAATAATTGACTCAAATGGAAGTGACGGAAGATGCTAGGTTCAATATAGTTGTCAAAAGTAACTTATCCTTCGCTGCCTAAAAGTTTTGTTACGCTAATGATTGTAACGAATTATGACCAACGCTGATATGCGATGTACAAGTACAGGATACAGGAAAATGTTTAATAAATAATAGGCAATTAGGATAATTGGAGTTCTTAGAATATTTATGATTTGAGCTGCTGTAGAAAATTCTGAGAATCTGTGAAGGAGATTTCCAGCTCTAGCTAATGAGAGTTTGAACGTCTATAAGTCTGCGTGTCTTGTAGTCCGGTCGCCGGCACGATTCTCTGCATGGAGCCGAAAATTAGACTTTCACAGATTGATGCCTGTCGAGTTCCACCCAGATCCTCTTCTTCACAGACACGATCAAGGAAAGCACATGCAATTTCAATGGAAAGCAGATTGAAGTTTTCTCGTAAAGATGGTGTTTTTCTGCATTTTCTCTATTAAACGGAGAAATGCACTAAGTCTAGAGCCATGATTTTTGGCATGGAATGTCTTCAGGACATGCAAACACGTGTTCATGAACTTTCATCTACGAAGCTAAACATAATTTGAATTGGTAAACATCCTAATATCGGCAAACACATCATTTTAATTGTATTTTAGCTAAAAAAATACTCAAATGCTGTAACCATCACTGATCAGAGGCATAACATCAGCGGAAGAAAACAGAGAAAACACGGAAAATTGTCATTTTACAGAAGAAATTAACCTGCTTCCAATTGGATTTGAAAGTGCTCTCTTTGATCACAGAATTAGACAGCTCGTTCAGTTTTCGTAACTGGAGCGCTTAAACAGTCTGATTATGTGTCTTTCATCTTGTGTGATAAGAGGAGGAATCGGGTAGAACTTGGCAGACGCACAGATTCGCAGCAGGCATAAGGTGGACATCATTCCGTGAAGGTCTCATTTTAGGCCTCTATTCCCGCACAAAATCGTGGTGGCGGCCGGATTGTGGTGATTTGAGACCACAGCTGAGCACAAGATAACCAAATGTTTCGAACCAATTCTAATAGGACACGTCACAACTGATCGCTGTTTGGCAACCATTTTTAGAATACCTTGTTTCCAGGAGCAGCATCGTCATGGAATCTTTGCTTTTAGTATGCGACTTTTTGCTGTATCCTTTTGTCATTTCCAGTACTTTTTTTAATTTGGAGGCCTACTCTATTATAAGTTGCCTGGCTCGTTACTTTCACGCTTGCACAACAATGGATTGTAACCACATGCACATATTCATCCTTGAAACAGTGTATCACTTGTATATGTGTAGATCTACACTTGTTTTCCAATAATTTGTCATCTAATCAATAATTGCATACCATTCTACTATTGGGTTACTGTTATACCGTACCCTGAACTATACAATAATTGGCATTTTTCACGTGTGTGAAGTTGGGGGAACCACCGGACAGAACCTTTATTTATTATTGCGAGATTCTATTCGAATCAACTTTCACTTCATCAATTTCAGCCTTTGATTACGAATCAGGGATAAGATTTCACAAATTCGCAGTCTTGTTTGAGAAATTCAAGCATATAGTAGGTACTCTATGAATTCAAGTTTACAGATATACACTGTACGTGGTTCCGTTGTGAAGTTAGAGGAACCAATTTCCTAGTTCCGCTAATAGGCACAGCAAATTATTTCAAATTTTTCACTACCAAACTTGGACATCTGATCACACTGACTGGGCATGCGACAGGGAGCTCCGGGAACTCAAGAGCCTTCAAGAATCGTTAGCATCTATCGTAGACTACGTTTTGCACATGGCGTGTGGGAGGTGGGTGCGCATTGATAAGGGAGATTGATCTAATGGTATCAAAAAAGAGGAATTGTTTGAAAAGGTTGAATAAAAATAATTCAATTTAAAATTGAAATTAATGAAAAATTCAAAAAATTTATTCAATTTTGAAAATGGAATAAAAATCATTATTGGAATACTTCCTTATTAAGTAGAATAAGTGCAAAAAATTTTTAAGAGTTTGAATTTGAAGTGCTCACCTGAATCTCAATGCCTCACACGGTACGCGGACCTCGGTATTGGTCCACATATTATCTTACTTTCTTAGAAATTCCATCACCTCATCCTTTACGATAAAGTTTGAGTCTTCCCAATAACCAATGATCAGTCGGCCAATCATTACTTTGCTCATTCCTTACTCAAAAGCGGTTGTGAGAAGGTTGAGCGCATGAAAGATCAAAGGAGCGATGACACTTCATACGGCGGAATTTTGATTAAAATAAATCCGTCAAGCGAATAGGAAGAAGCGCAGAAGAGTTGGGAAGAGGGAAACTGCTTTCCCACTAAGGAGCTACGAGACCCTGTTGTTCACTTGAATGACCAGAGATGATAGCAATCAAGCAGAAAATAGTTTCAATCTTTAACAGTAAGCAACACGCCCTCGTGGATCTATTCAAGGAGACTTGAAAGTGGAGTGAGAGAGACGTAGGGCGTACCCTCTGGATAAAGGAAAGGAAAACAAGAGAATTGGAAAATAAGATTATCTAAGTCTGGAGATAAGCAATCAATGATGAGAAACAGAAGAAAACACAACTTATTTAAGAGAAAATGATCGAATAGTATGAATTTTGAAATATATCTACTTGGTATATGTCCTTTCTAGAAGGAGAGGCAGAGGATATCAGACATGATATTCAAGGTTCAGTAATTTCTGTGTTTTGTTGATCGGTTGACAATCAGATTAATTACAGCTAGGAAAGCAACTTGTCAACCGAAAACGTAATAAAATGAAAATTTACAATCTGATGCACAACGCTTCGCTACAGGGTGTGAAGCAGAAAATTTTTACTGGGGTGTTCTTGTCGGCTCTCTTTTCAATGTATTTTACCCATTATTTCTGTCACAATTGATCTCAGTCTGACAGCATATTGTGTCAACTCGCAATGTATGAAATAAACTTAAATGCATTTTTGTATTCAAATCTTATTGAAAAGCGGTTGGCACTTCTAGGATTGTATTTTGTATCCTCATAACTGAAGCAACTGAAGCAACGTTCACACTCAGCCGTGGAAACTGGAAAAATTTTTACTCTGAAAACTGGAAAAAATATCATTCACAAACTAGATTTCACATCTCGGAGAGCTGACAACGAAGTCATGCTGTCTTGCTCGAAAACTTTACCTGAATAGAAATTATTTAAATGCATTACAAGAACATCTGACAGCAACATCTTCGCATGACAATCGTGAGCGAAATCTAATCTGCTCACTGTATAAGGTATCCTGCACGGATTCTCGGAATATAAATAGGACGCACGAACGCTGCTCCAAATGTTACAAAACCGCCTGCGTTAAATAGCACATTTGGATCTATTACGTGCTTTTTATGTAGTAAGCTTGCTTGTAGTAAATAATCAACATCATAGATAATCTTGACTACAACCAAAAAGCAGGCAACCTACAACCGTCTGTCAATCATTTCGATCTGGTCTTAGACATCAGGATGACTTGTCTGTATCTCAAGTAAGAACGTCGAATGTGACACATGGTGATAGAACATTTTCTGTTTTCGGAGACATGGTATGGAACAAGTTGCCGCACAATAAAAATTCGCTTAGCATCCTCACCTGCATTTCTATAAAAGCTTTTGAAAACTCTCTTTTTTTGCAATAGGTCTATTGATTGTAGATTGTGTTTAGCCGCTTGAGGCTTTTGTAAAATGGATGAAATGTGAACGAATTATTACTATTTCTATTAACATTAATTAGACAACCAGCCCGACCTCATCTACGAACTTCTGCATGGAGCAATCAATCTGAGAAAATATAGAAAATCTCATTTTGCCGACAACTTCAATCTCCATCCCTTCGGACTTACATACGTTTTCACTGATCCTGTCTGACAAGAAGAGGAAACCGTTAGAACTCGGCAGACGCGCAGATTCTTGAATCGCTAATCAATTGGCTTGTTGATCATGAAACGGTACTCCAGATTAGTTTTAGCAGTAGCGTACTATGAATATTTAAAAAAATGGCAGAAGATGGCGAAGTTAGTCAGTTCTGTAGAATGGCAGGGCTTTTTGGTTTTTCCGAAATTTTATGTCTCTTGTCAGTTGTAAGACCTCATTGCAATTTTTACTACTTGCTAACGCCTGCAATAGACTCATGACAATTGATTTGACATTTCGTCTTCAATAAAATATGAAATATCATGCGCTTGTGTCTTGAAAAGTTTTTTTGCTAAATGATCAATAAATTTATAATTAATCATTCACTTAGATGCTATCTTATGAGCATGATGACAGGTATGAAGGAACTGCATATACTACCTTTCGGATTTTGAAACATGGAACTTATAAGGTAGCATCATTTTCAGCACTTATCTGATGCAGATCACATTTTCAAAAACCAGGAAAAGTATATATTGCCTCAACTCAGTCGTACCAAGAAGAAGGATTTCTTGGTGCTCATGAAGCTGGCAAGCTAGTCACAGTGATTACAAAAGTGATACAAGTGATAGTTACAAAAGTGATTTTTACTTCTTCACAATTGTGAGGGAATTCTAGAGATTTGCAACGTCAATTGAGAACTCTCTCCACTGCTGTTTAAATTCAAATCTTTTGAGTTTGCATTGATGACCGCGAGCTGACGCATAAGAGTCTGGAAAAAGAGCTCGCCACAAAAGTGTCATAATTTTTTCATTTCAATGAGCGTCTCAAGATCGAGTGGGAGTGTTGCTGTACCTACGTAAATCAAAATTTCATTTATCAAACAATTATCCACGATCCACTGTTAAGTGTTCGGGTGGTTTCATCACCGGTCAGTGATGAGGTAGGGTTTGAACTACATGCATAAGTTGCCAGCAGTCATTTCTTTAACTGTTTAAAGAAAAGTTCGCAATATTTATATTACAAAGCAGACACGTAAATACTCTCAAATTATGTTATCTCTATGTGCTTTTAATGCTGTAATGATTGACTACACAATCTATTCTATGCTATTTTAAGTTGACCATTCTAGACTGAATTGTCTTCAACGTCGACATGGGTGCTGACCGGTCCTCAAAATTTGCGGACGGGGCCAAACCGGCGACCGGTTTCAACCCTGCTTTAGGCTAATATGCCAAGACGATGATGCGCTAGCAATTTTCTCAAACGATAAAATTTGCGCAATGAAATTTTATTATTGAAATATTATTTATATTACTTATATTATTAATATATTACATCACATATATTTGAAAAACATAATCGCAAAATTTTTAAAAAGCGACGTTTCTTTCGTGCTTTATCATTTGTTGAAAACACTTCCAATTTTGATAACAGGCCTAGAAAAATTGAAAGTAATCTTAGTCCTGCAATCTCTCATGGAGTGAGCACGTTGCTCAAATATGTAGACTTGCGCGTGTCGTGTCAACATTCTGGTCCTCTTAAGAAGCCGAATATCCAAGGAAGATCTCATTGTGATCTATAATCTGTATATTCAGAGCTTTCTTGAGTTCATCATGAGGCATCACGAAGAAAGACAACGACAAACTTGAGAAAATTCGTTAACTCTCACACAGGATAATTTGTGGAAAATCTTGCCGTTGTACTGCATTTTTACTCCTTTGTCTGTAAGACGTGATAACAGAGCTTTAAAAGAATTTAAGAAACTGATGCAACCTTGTAGTCCTTTGCATTTTTTGTGTTCTGAGACTGTGAGAAGCTTTTGTCATCTACGTTTACCTGTCATTAGAACAAACAGAAGATTATCATCATTTATTCCGTATTGTACACTTTTGTATAATAAGATTAATGGCATTTGATACTATGTGAATTACTTTTCCATGTCCCTTGTGCTTATTGCCATTATTGTGATCTTAAATGTTTTGTATGATTTCAATTTTCTTTGAATAAAGACACGTTATTGCTAATTATCAAAAGACTAATTGCTATGAAGCTGACGTTTGATAAACGGATTGAATAATGATCGCTTTATGGGATAGGAATCTTGTGGGAATCGTGCATATTTCATCAAGATGTAAGTAGAATGAAATGGAATATAAATGTGTTTTATTCGTTGAACGAAAATCATAAATAACATTCATAAGTACAGAAATTGTAATTCACCTTTAAAGAATTACTAGAATACACCATTCAAATGTTCAAAGATGATGTAATATAATTGCCATAAAAAAGAAGTCAAATATGAAATGCGCCTCTGAATGAGCACACTTAATGTACTCATGTATATCAATAATACATAGAGGATTAAGAAATCCTCATTCTGTCTGTGTACTGCAAACAAAGCGATGGGAAAAATGAATGAAAACGTCGCGAAGTGGAACAACTTGGCAGACTTAATTGACCACTGCGTGGTAACCGGCATGGAACCAAATGATGCAGAGGTTAAGAAAGACATTAAGAAAATTCAAACCAGATCTGCGAACACGGTCAGACATCAGAGGAAAACTTGCACAATTACAAACCTTCCCGCAAATACCGGAACATAAACATGTTCTTCTAAAACCCTATGTCGGAGTCCTTAACTCTGATGTTTCAATGGACATTGCTTTATTGTGCACATTCACATTGTTTGCATTTACAACGTACATTAAAGAACTCCTCGTTGCACTTGGTTTAAGCCACAGATTTCAAAAATTCTGCCGTACTAAGGTCAGTTGAAATTATCACCAGCCTCAGTTTGTCAGAGCGACATGTTTAGATAGCCTAGCGAGGGTCGAAGGTTGAAATTCTGCCAGGCGCACATCTTTGGTATGGAAATTTCATTGATTCATTTGATTTGATTTCAATGCAAGTACTCACACATCATCATTCGAATTACAAAAGTAACCACAAAATTACTGAATAATTCATGCGATTTCGAAAAGGCTGAGCGCTGCAAAATATGTGATTGTGACAGATTCGCTCAAGCAAATATGAATATAGAAGGCAATATATCTCGGAGCATTGGAGCAATTTAATGTAAACCCCACCAAGTTCTTCTCCTTATTCCTTACACTTTCTAACAAGCTCATTTCGCAGACTTCTTTGATGTTTTAATCTGCTCTCATCATCTGTCACAACGATAGGAAGAAAATCTTACGTCATTTATTTTGTTAAATTTGCGGCTAAGTAATCCGCTTGACATGGTTTTGAAAAAAATAATGCTGTCTACTTTTACTTATTTTTCTTTAAAAGTAGCCTCAAATAAAGTCTTTTTATGAATCAGCAGCTCATTATCATTATCTGTAAGTTTTGATAGTTCCGCGATAAATAACTCGCATTTCATTAGAGTCTCACTCTATCTGAGAATGTAACGTGAATACATTGAAAGCGATTGAAAGCTATATGAGTTCCTGATTTTGATGATCATCAACTGCTTTCACCAGTTGGGAAATGATCATGCTGCAAGCGTGAAAGTCACAGCTGATGGAGGGAAATTCAGCTAATATTTAAAATATTCCTCGAATTTTCTAAAAATTCCTCTCAGAAGCCTTTATATGGACTGTGCAATAATTAAAGCCACGATTCGAGCTCGTCCATGATTGCTTCAAGTGTACATGTATATGCCCATACGATCTATCCAAAGGCCATAGGCCTATCCAAAGACAGTGAATATAGACTTTGACCCAACCGCGTGGACGGCAGAGTACCTATGAAAGTGAAAGTCTCATTGCTGCGTGTTCTGAGTACAATTTAGTGAGTGCAATTTATCTTTGCATGGAATCACGATGAGAAATGGAGCAAATATATAGTGTCAATTACACTGTGTCGCTCATTCACGAAACATTTGATAAATGCGAATATTATTAACTTGCTTGTACATCTAAGTTTGCATATCGCACTCATATCACTAAGATTGTCAAGACAAGTTTACAGAAACACTAATCACGTGTGCATGTGTCGCATAGTTATTCCCGGGCTGTGCGGGAATAGAACTTCGCCTTTCACAGGTACGATTTCCAGAGGCGTCAGCTGTCGCATTTCAAAAGGATTGGAGGAATTTATATATGTCTTGGTCATTTCGAACAGACTTACTTTAGGGACCTGCGAATCGGGGCATTTTAAGTGGAATCGAATCGTGTCGTGATTCGTGAAAAAAGCGAAATTTTGCTTAGGAAATGGGCGTATTTTGGCTTTTCGATTCACGGTCTATAGCCAAAAGATGTTGAAGATCTCGCAGATTCTTAACATGAGCAACGGACAAGTCCTTCAACTGCGTAGCACCGACTAGCAGTTGTTGATCAACATCAAAACACAGCGATTCTTCGGGCTTTTGTCATGAAAAAGTACGAGCCTTTCACGGCAAAAATGGTGGACGGCAACCAAGCTAGGGGTTAGTAAACCTGCCATTTGTGAATATAGTACCGGTACGATGTCAGAAGAGTACAATGCACCACCCATTAATGTCAAAGCCAAAGTAAGTATATAGTCAGAGCAGCGAAGATCGAAATAAATGGAGCTAGCTGGCCATGTCAGAATCCTCAGGTTCAAGCGGAGTATGGGCCAAAAGAATTTACCGATGCCGTTGGAAAGTATGCATGCCAAAAACGTTATTACATGGCTATTGAGAAAATCATTAATACCGTGAGACTCATAATGGAATAAGCAGTTATTTTAAAGTGTCTTTATTTCTCTTAGGTATCTACTCTGCTTTATAACTCAACCTATTTCAAATGACATCTTAACTCCAAATTAGAAGTTAGACAGTGGATTTTGATTTGACATGCGACTTCACATTGGAATTGTTTTGCCAGCCAGAAAGGTAGTTTGTTGATAGGAACTAGGTTTGTAATCTCAAGCAAGGTTGGACCTTAGCCTTGGGTTCTCTACCCAAGGTTCCAAAACTTGGGTCATGAAAATAAACTTGTCCCAAGTTTTGAACATTGTTTTCGGCTAATTTTTTGCTATGCTTTAATATGCGACCAACCAATTATGTGATTGGTTTTCATGCATATAAGCACGACTTAATGCAATTATTGTGCGGCAGCATAGACAGAAGTCCATAATTGACTACTATCTTCACTAGCTTTTAATTCACAAACGCGTCATTTTTTTCAGAGTATTAAGGATGGTTCATTGCATCTGTAAACCGTTTGCCACTGAACGAAGTTAAACAAGATACGGTCTCTCTCACCGGTCAGAACGTGACCATGCCTACTGGTGGTAAGCGAAATGCATTGTAATTTGGCATAACTTGCGTTTTTTCACAACCGAACATGTGGTTTACCCTGACATCACAACTTGAATCATATTCATGGCACAGGGTTTATTCAAACAATAACATCTATGATCGGCTCTTCGCTTGCTGTAAGTAGGAATACCTATATAGAAAGACATAGCAGCTCAATAAGATACAGATGCTAAAACCTGGCTTTCAAAGCTCAAGCTTTTCAACCTTGAGCTTGGGTCTTGGGTTTTGACCAAAGTTTGTGGAAAAACATGGGGCAAACCCAAGTTTTTACTCAACCTTGTCTCAAGCTCTCACCTGGGTGGCCTCAATCAATCGCTCCTTTTAAATGCAGAGTCAAGAAAATCACTAATTTTCAAAGAACTAAAAATCAGTAGATTCTATTATTTCTATCTTAATTTTTAAAATGCAACAATAGAATTTTTACAAAAAGTGAATAATGTATTTTCAACTTCCCATGTTATCGCTATCCGTGACTGCCATCTTTATCTAATTTATTAAACTTAATTCAGAACAGATTTTACAGGCTAAAATATGTAGATTTCTAAATTCGTCACTCAAAGTCATGTAAGTATAAAGGATTGTAGAAGAGTGACCACTATAATCTAAAGTATTTCTTGCATATGTTTAGCCAGGGCTTGGAAACTGAAAAACTCGAAAGCTTGGGATCCCTGCTAGAGTTAAAAATTTTCAGGAACCCTAGTTTGCAGTCGCGACTGAAAACTGTTTGCACGAACCCTCGACTAACTTTGTTTACATCAAAAGAACATCTTCATCTCTTCAGTGGCTTCACAGCATCACAAGCTTATTGCAACATCAAAAAAAACAGAAGTGTCGGGTAAATCCAAAAAAAAAAAAAAAAAAAAAAAAAAATTTGAAGTCATTTTGGCTTCGAGAATCGGGAAATTTCTGATTCTCGGAATCGATTCTCGAATTTGATTTTGATTCGAAAAGCTTCACAAGTCCATTCACCATTATACATTTGAAACTATTGAGTTTACAGTTGCTTTGCAAAATGTAATAATGTCTGTTTTGAAATAAAGTGCCCATTATTCTGATATACGAGTATCATGAGTGAGTATCAGAAGTATGTGTAAGTTTAGTTAGTATAAAAAAATAAAGAGAATTCAATCATCAATGCATGAAAACACAACAATTACACAATTCTAAATTTTCTAAAAATTGATTAATTAACTATTTATTATTACCCATGGATCTTTTGTAATCAGCGAGATCGATAGTGGTGGGAACGCTTCACTGATCATTCTAAGTCTAAAAAAATTTTTATCTGTAGAGATGACCTGATCCTTCCGCTTTTAAGCACATTTTCTCCGCTATTCATTAAATACAATTTTCAACACACTACTGACATCTTGTCTATGCTTGTGCACCAATAGTACTGAAGCAATCAATAGACGAATACTGAGTTTTGAAAACAAACAAAATTAAAAATCTTCTTTACTTTGCCGCATCTGCTGCCTGATCGATAAATAATTCTCATCTCATGTATGCCACCACGCGATTCGGCCTGGTTGGGTCTCATCAGTCGTAGGCCACGAACCAACGACGTTGGAGCCAGAGGACGTGCATGCATGCCCTCTGACCTCATGGCCATCGGACCAAATGTTGAGAGCGTGGCGAATAAGGCAGGAGGACAGATCCGTTGTTCTTGTGGTTAGAGGGCATACTTGCACGTCGTCTAGTATCAACGTTATTGGTTTGGACATTCTCACGAATGATGAGATCCAACAGGCCGAAACCGGTCTCACTGAAAATTGAGTAACATTATTGCTGATTTAAATTTATTTCACCTTAAGAATTCACTTCTTTAATTTGAAAAATTCACTTAATGTACATGTGTTAATTGCGTATGCATATCTCAATTTTGCTGCGGGTATGTCGGCTCATTGAACAGGAAGTTGTGTTGATATTAAAGATGCGAAATCGCCTTGCTGATAATTCCTGGCATTGGGTGAGGATATTCATCCCTGTTCCGATATTTCAACCACGGCTGCAGCTAAATATTTAACTTACGATGTCCTAGAGTTCATACATGCAGTAGTGCACTGTACACGTACTTACCAAGACTGCAAAGCTATTATAGCTGTATTATATTAATCTCGAATTCTGTTAGGCTTTAACCTGTTTGCTTGCTTATTACAGTGCAAAAATATTTCTTGTTGTTTGTTGTCTAGCTACGCTTTAGTAGTCAAGAAATGTAGTAAACACGCTTCTATGACATTTTGTAACACTGGACTGACGTCATACCTGGACTTGCTAATCGGATTTCACATCAGCGGGTTTGATATGGTCATATAGTTGAAAGCAAACACAGAGTTGCTTTAAGGTAACAGGGTTTTCATTCAAAGCAAACAAAGTAATGCAAAGTGAGAAAGCATTCAAAGTGAGCATTGTAATTGAGAAATAAGGACAAAATCTCTATGAATGCTAGCTCGTCAACAAATTTCCTAAAATTTGAAATATGGTGAAAGAAGACGGGTGCAGTTTTTTCTCAACTCAATTTTTATAATTTCATATTTTAACATCTCAAAATAGAAGAAATTTCAATTGCGAATATTCATCAATGGCAATTTGGTCCGTCCTTGCAACTGAGACTTCCTCTACGTTGAATCGGAATCGATAAAATATGATGTAAAACAATGAATCTGGGGAAATAAGTTTTCCCATAGGAAATTACTAAAGATGATCAACCGTGATTTCGACATTTATATATGTGCCATTTGTCTTATTTACTGTGCAATTTGTTGCACTTCCGATTCACAGTTTCAAGGCTGTCAAGGATAGAAAAAGGCACATCTTACAGTATTCAAGATATCGACAAATTGATAAAGTATCTTGTGAAATGTATTGTAAACTATAAAATGGGAAGGGGTCAAAGCTCAAAACCAGCCATAACTTTACCAAACTATCCCCGAAGCTGCGAACCAACTTTTAAATTGTAATAAAATCTGCTCCATCTTGTTAAATAAATTTAGTAAATCAATTAAGAAGTTCACAAAATTCGCGGTCAATTTTTGAAAATTCAAAAAAATTCAATTAATGCTTATGTTTCTCCGAAGTAGATCCAAAAACTGTGAACCATTCAGAATATTGACTGACTGCAATTTCAAATTGATAAAAAATGTAAGCCGGTATTAGAGGAAAAGAAGAATAGCACAAGTGTCACTAAGAACTAACCAAATTATGATTTTTTTCAATTTAGCTACCCAATCTATTATACATGCACACATTATATGTAATTATGCAACACTTCGACAGTTGTCGGAGGGGAGCGCGTGGCTTTGGGGGGGGGGCGGGCGCATGAAAAAATATATGTTTTACCTTTAACTGCTAAAAGATCATCAGTATAACAGTCTTGCTTTGTGTAATCTCGTAGTAATCGATTTCATCAATAATACATCGAGAACAGTTTAATGATATGATCGTCATTTCTTAGAAAATGTGTGATAATCTGCTAGTGATGCAGTATTTCTTGACTGTTAGAGGTTTCTTTTTTCTGGAACATTTCATTATTCCACTACAGGTAAAGTCGAACAAAATTAAAAAAACATTTTTCTAAATAATGCGAATTTTTGTTGTTTGGAAATGGTAGTGCTAATCATGTTTCTGACTGATGAAGAGGACGGCAGCTCTTGATAGTATAGTCTGTATCACAAAAAACGAGCGGAAAAAATTTTATTCTACTTGATTGCTCTTCTATGCTTGTGCTGCAAATACGTGTATATGCTCTTTATATACATCTATGATCTCCATTTCTTTATGCCTTTATCCTCTACTGCTACGTTCAGTCATTTACTTGAAATCAACGAATTTTTCGTCGATGCAATATGATCGCCACACAAATTCATAACATCATTCAAGAGCCTTGGCCTGATAATTGCTTGAGTGCTGTACGGATTCGCACTATTTGCCAAGAATTTCGAGATGGCAGTCAAAACACCTTTGAGCGCAACCAGATAGTGGTGAAAAGAAAAGTCAAGCAAGAACTGAAAATGTCCAAGCCGTTGAACAACTAATCAATGAGGATAACTACATGACACTAAGATATATCGCAAGCGTCTTGCAAATATCCCATACTATGGTGGAGAGAATTTCAAACGAAGATCTTGGTAAAGAGTGGTGTCACACACGATGGATTCCTCACACTCTGTCAGGCAGAGTACAACAAGGCTGTTCGTGTTGAGCGTTGGAAGATCTACTAGAATCATTTTCAACCATGTAAACAAATCTGAATTTGGTAACTGTTGATGAAAAGTTCTTCTATCTTCGAAAATTGAAACCTAGAAATACAATTAGTAGTTGGATAAGTGCAGGTGGTGACGATGAAAAAAGACTGACGGCTTTGAGATCCGCCAGGAGAAAAAACACCTTGTTATTATAGATGTTTCACAGAAAAGTTTTCTTTATTTTGAAATACAACCCGTCAGTCGATCCATCAATGCATGCAGATACATCCAGTTTCTTGGCAGTCGTGTAAATTTTTCAAAACGACAACCGGAAATAATTTTATGCCTAGCAGAAAATATGCGGTTGCAACATGACAACGCGAGACCCCATACCGCCATTGCAACTACTCAACACATTTCAAAGAATAATATTCGACTCTTGAGACAACCACCATATTCACCAGACAACAATCTGTGTGATCGCTACCTGTTTCCGCGTCTCGAACCACTTCGTGACAGTTTTGATTCACATGACGATATCAAACAATTTCTTGACGCGCACCTGCCATACTTTACAGCGCATAGAATAAAGCAGGCACTCCAAAATTGCATGACTCACATGGAAAAAAATTATTGATCCATATCACAAATTCAAATTATTTATTCAAATTTACTAAGTAGATGAAAAGAAGTAAAAGCATATATTTCTACATATGCATAGAAGCGCATACAAGAGAATAGATTTTTTCCGCTCGTTTTTTGTGATACAGACTATGTTTGGTGAAAGCTATGCTGACAAATGTGTAACTGTGACAAATATGGGCAAAACTGGTGAGGAACATGCAAATAGCACCCCACAAATGTTGCCTGTTGCAGTGGAATTCAACCAAATAGCTGTCATGTCATCACTGCAAGCACAACACTGAGTTGTACGAGGAGAACAAAATGCACAGTTTTTCTTTCTTTGACACAGTTCATGACTGCTCATCATTTTTGTTTATAGTTACACATGTAGGCATATAAATTGACATCAATGAAGCCTCATGAAATGCATAGAAGTGGTACAAAAATCTCATACGTCTTCGCTTAGACATGCTTGTGAATAGCTGCATCATAGGGATAGAATCACTCAAATGTGTAATTCTAAGCTTTCAATTAGTGATTCATGCCCCGAATTTGCTGCCGCCTCCGCGACTGTGCCGCCACCTTGAGTCAATTTCAATTCTATAATCAACTTCGGATAGGGGTAGCTTCATGCACACATCAACCGAACTTGTTCTTTTTGTTGATTGTAATCAAATTGATTTTTTCCTGCGATAAGCCAGTCAGTTCTTTCGCAACATGTTGCTGAATTTTAAGACGTGCTGGACTGCTGTTCATCAAATTTGCACTTGCTGACGAAAGCAATTGTAAGTATTACCTTGCTGTGAACTTGAAGAATGGCTATTAGGTACATCACAACATGTTCATGTACTCGTAATCAAATTCGAAAGTTTTCATGCGTCCTCAGAATCCGGTGTGGGAATGATCTACAATTAAATATCTACTATACAGAATGTGGATATCAAATACTATAACAAAATATTGCTTTTCTCATTGGACTGAATGAGGATTATCAGCAATCCTATGGGCATCCTAGGGGTATTTGACACTCTGAGATGCAGTTGAGGTCATTTGTTTTACCTATTTCAAGTCACTTTTTTCTCCTTTCAAGCACTTTTTATCCCGTCCGACCACCATGTATAGATGCAAAAGGTGTGCGAATCCGATCCGAGTCCGAGTTCGAATCCGGTCCAATCCGATCAGATCGGATTCGGATTGCGAAAATAAATTTCGGATCGGACTGGACAGGATCGGTCAAGAAAAATCCGAATTAATCCGAAATTATGAAAATGCATACAGATTTTGTGTCTTCAATGCAACTCAGCAAATTACTTTTAATTACATTAAAAACATAACACGCTGCACTTTTCTATATTTCAAAAACCGTTCTTCGGGGTCGAAAATCGGAATTAGAAACATCTATTTCCTGTCGACTTAGTACATCATAAGAGAGATACGCGTACGCTGACTCGGTTGTCAGATATGAATGTGATGCTATGCAGATAATGTCACAGACGGAATAAAACTATAATCTAAGAAATAGACTTTAGCTTGTCAACTTGAGATCAGCTGGAGACCAGGCCGAAATCAGCTTGTCTCATCATTAGCGCAATGGTATCTCGAGGTAAGCCTTATAGAACCTTCCACAATTTGTTTCTATTCAAAAGAAAGTATGGTTATTTGAATGGAGACATTTATGATGCCGTTATCTGATGTTATTCCATTTGTTATGCATCTGCATTATGCAAGCTATCCATATTCAGGTAGGCTGTTCTATTGCAGCGCAATATTTCCTTCAAATAAAGACATTTCATAAATCATAAAACCATTCGGCTAACCAGGCCATGCAAAAATGTTGAAGCACGTGTACTATCATTCGAGCCCATATACATGAAAGGAACCAATCCGAATGATTATTAAGATAATTCACCAAGAAAATATTAGCACTATGTCTAGCCTTAAATTGAAGACCAGACAAATATTTTGACCGGCACATAATGCACCCAACAGTTTGCCTATAGTCAAAATGTACACAGGCCTACACAACCCGAAGCTACACGCAGAGATTCAATACTTTCAATTCAAAGATATTCGAAGAAATCAAAAAAAATTCGGTTCATTTCGGATCGAATTGGATCCGATTTACTATCAAATCATTCGGATCGGATTCGAATTTTTCCCTTATACACTTGGATCGGATCTACGGCCATTCTCTGATCCGATGCACATCTTTAATAGACGCTAACATCTCACTGCTGGGTTCGATTATCACTGCTTTCTTTTGATTTCACGACTTTTGTATGTTTCTAAAACATACTAAAGCATTACGGAGAAAAAAATGTTGCATACAATTCGGTTTCATTCTTAAATATTCGATTGAAAATAATTTTTGCGCACATAATTAATCTGAATAAAAGCTGAAAATGATGTTTATGCACATAATTAATCTGAATAAAAGCTGAAAATGATGTTTATGCACATAATTAATCTGAATAAAAGCTGAAAATGATGTTTATGCACATAATTAATCTGAATAAAGCTGAAAATGATGTTTATGCACATAATTAATCTGAATAAAAGCTGATAATGATGAATGTAATTGAAATGAATGATTACTTGAATTAATCATTGCCAAATACTCTCAGTTATTTATGAAAAAATCATGATAGATGCTGTAGAAAAAGTTGGTTGAGACAATAAATCTGAAGTCATGATAGCAGAACGATCCTGAGAGCATTTATCTGATGTTTGAGCATTGTTTCTTGTACGAGTTTTGACTGTTTATCTCATGATCCAATTTTTTGAATGTGCGATAAATTTCTCGTGCAGGTGTGCAGTGGCGTGACTTTGATGTACTTCTTATTAATTGACACGTGTTAACACGCCAATTCACTTGACAAGTCAAAAGGTCATGAAATCTTGAGCATCTCATCACTCTTATCAGACAAGTAGATCTGGAAGACATCTCCAATGTTTTGAAGTTTCGGTTTTCATTGAAGAGTTGGACTCACCATCACAAAAGTGATTGAGTCAATGATATAAAGTCAGTGACCTTTGGGTGTTGAAAATGTGACCTAGGTCCACGTTGTTAGCAACTTGACACTTCTTTTTCATTTAAACTAATTAATCAAAATAATGACTGTACGTGGTAATAAAAAAGCAATGAAATGTTTTTTTGATTTAATGAAAAGTTATGCTGATCTTCAACTTTGTCCTCGCTTTCAACCGTGGGTTGAATAAGTTGAAAATTGAATGTCATTTGATTATGATCAACTAAGTTGACGATTAGTCCAAGTCAATAATCCATTGCTGGGCAACCAAAGTTGGGATGAAGGGCCACAAGTAGTGCCCCGCGAGAGGGCTCGCGGCCACCAATTTTGAAAGACAGGAGTGTTTAAAATTCCATGCTTTCAAACATAGGCCTACCGAGTATATAAGGATTGCTGTATTATGCAGTCTCATTTCCTTGCATGATATGACATAATTGGACATTCAAATGCACACAGCAGCATTATACACAACTAATTTGTTTACTATCTATGAATTATATTTCAACATATTTTCTATTTTCTAAAATCTACATTTACATGAATAGTAAAAATTGAATAAACCTAGCTAAGTTTTTTCTTTTGTGCTATTAGGTTATGGCAATATGACCATGTTTCATTAAAAAATATCAGTTTGTAAGTACAGTGCATATGTCCTCCTATATAGCGTACAATATAAAATTACCAAGTAGTTAAACTTTAGTTAGCATACAAATAAAATGCAACCAGAAAACTTGAAAACAATTGGCGTGTAAAAGTCACCTATATTCATATGGTTGGATTTCTTCGGCGTAGCTTACCTTATGTACTCGCATTTACAGGCGCAGTGTGGTTTATTACGCAGTGAAGCATGCTTAAGAGGTATCAACATGTGACCAAAAACTCATGCGACTGATGATCAGAGGTGGGGCCTGCTGCGAGCATCTCAATTTTTGCGTGCATCGAGCATTCGCCTGCGTGCACGGGCATGTACAATTATGGCTTAATCTGCGAATTCATACGCAGTCGATGGATGTGCAGGTAAGGATTCATGGCCTAATGTAAGCTAAGCTTATTATATAACTGAATCCAGTCACTATCCTTATTATCCGGTTGTGAGCGATGGAATTTTTAGAATTTCGCTCCACAATGAATAGGCCTATAGATGCGGTTCATGTTATCTTATTCATGAAATATTCTTAGTCGAACTATTACAGTAAGACAAACAAGGAACAAGGCGTCTTAAAATTTCAAAAATTTGTTGCCTTCCGATGTTTTTTCGACTACAGATGTCTAGAAATTGCGATCTGTATTAGCCTTTCACATGCAAAGAAAACTAACTGCTGCCATTCATCTGGTTTCCTGAATTGCTTCAGCTCGGTCTTATTCCATTGAATAGACAAGTTAGTAAGCAATCTGAAAAATCACGGAGTTTCATCAGTCTAGAAAATTTATCCAACAAAATTTCAATCGTTGCTCTTGATTGTGAGCGATCCTAGAGACTTTCCTGAGGATCAATCTATCAATTTCTTGCAAATATTGGATTTTAGATTTAAATAATAAGAAGCTCGTGCGCGAATTTAGGAAGAAAAAGTCCGGAGCTCTCGCACTATCAATCATTCCATAGAAATTCGATGCTATCGAAATTGTTTGCTTTATTTGGAACTTGAATGTCTGAATACGAACTTGTATTCCTTTGTATCTAAGTTCAGATGAAGTGTGATTGAAATTGTTTCCTCTATCTATGGTTTTTAAAAAAGCGCGACTTATCATGAACTTGAATGCGTTAAAACATGTATAATTCAAAAAGCAACGCATAATTAAGATCGTCCGTTTTTTATGATCAGCTCTGCACATGAATCTAAGAATGATATTATACAAGGTGTTATGTTAAATGTCATGCTTAAATAAACCATATTTTGAACCACTGTTATACCTGTCTTTCCGAGCTGTTCACTTATCAGTTGGGCAATTTTTCTATAACCTAAAAATCGAAGAAATATGATCTAACAAGGCTTACAATATAACCAAATATGACCTAAAACAGCTTTAAACATAACCAATTATGACCTTAGAAAAGCTTTAGATATAACCAATTATGACCAAAAAAAGTTTGGAATATAACCAAATATGACCTAAAACAGCTTTAAACATAATCAATTATGACCTTAAAAAAGCTTTAGCCCTAAAATGACTTTAAATGACCTTAAAAAGCCTTAGACCATTATGACCTAAAAAACTCAAAATGTGATCAAAATATGACCGAAAAGTCTTAAACTGTAGTTTGACAAGATTTAAAAATCTTAAAATATAGCAAAAATTTTGTTTCCAATTTCAGGCACAGAGTTAAAAAGTTCAATTTAAGACAAATAAAACGATTTATTTCAAACTTTTACCGCAGTATACACATTTGCAGCTTTTTGTACAAACCAGCAATGTAATTTACTTCATTTTTATGTTTCAAAAAGTCTGTCTTTGCATAGTATCTTCTTCAACATGGAGAAGAACGCTGTACCAACGCAACGGTTGGCTGGCAATGAAAGGTAGGCGACAGACGAGCCAATCCTGACGCCCCGCAACATTAATATCTGTAGGCAATACATGCATTGGAACTGTCCTCAGACTCTATGGCGCTGCTGAGAAGACCAATATTGCGTCATTCTGCAAGCATTGGTCATCTCTATATCTACGAGGGTTGTCCGAAAAGTCCTGTTACGAAGTATATAGACTTTTATTCAACAAAATTTTATGGAACTATTCAAAGTCCATCTTTTCAAAACCACTCTCCCTGTACACTGATGCACTTCTGCCAACGTTCTGGAAGCTTCTGAATCCCGTCAGCGAAGTACTGAACATCAGTTTGTCTCACCCACTGACTAATTGCACCAGATAGGCCTTGAATGGTTTGAAAATGTTTGCCGCCCAGGTATTTTTTCATAGGTCCGAAGAGCCAGTAGTCGCATGGAGCAAGATCTGGGCTATGGGGCGGGTGAGGAAGCAGTTCGAAGCCAAGTTTTTCGATAACAGATAAGGTCTGATGACTTGTGTGGGGCCTGGCATTATCCTGTTGAAGGATTGCTCCATGTGAAAGCAGTCCCCTGCGCTCAGTTTTGATAACCCTACGGAGTTCTGTCAACAGATCAACGTAGTAATCACTGTTGATTGTGTGTTTCTCTGGAAGCCATCTAATCACCAGGATTCCCTTCTTGTCCCAGAAGACAGTGGCCATTCTCTTCCCCGCAGAAGGTATGGAACGTGCTTTGGTGGGCGTTGGCTCATCAGGTCGCTTCCATTGCGTGCTTGCTGCTTTTGACTCCGGCTCATAGTGATGGAACCAGGATTCGTCAACTGTTATCAACCGGTCCAGGAAACTTGGATCGTCTCGGAAACGTCGAAGCAATTGCTTGCAAACTTGAACTCTAATCTTTTTCTGGTCTTCGGTAAGCAGTTTCGGCACCCATCAAGCTGAGACTCGTGCCATTCAAAGATGTGCCTTCAAAATGTCATGAATGGTGGTATGGGGAATTCTCAGTAAGTCCTCGAGCTCTCGGACGGTCAGTCTCCTGTCTTTATCAATGGCGGCTTGTACACGCTGAATGTTCTGCGATGTTGTCGTGGTCACGGGTCTGCCGCATCTTGGAGCATCACTGACTTCCTCACATCCACCATCAAACTTCTCCATCCAGCGGCTGATGGTCATTTTGGAAGGAGTTTCTTCTCCGAAAACGGGTTGCATCTCACTGTGAATCTCAGCAGTCCGTTTCCCTTGCTTCCAGAGAAACCAGATCACCGCTCTCTTCGTTGAATCACTTTTCTGCATTGTGTTTTGCAAACTGAATGAACGCAAGAAATTCTTCATGTGGCAATAGATTGATAACGACTGCAAAGTGAACGGATTTCACCGAATTTCACATAGTTCCTGAAACCATGTGCTAAGCAAATGACATTTAGTGAATACAGATCAAATCGAATTGATTGAAAACAACCCAGTGGGTTCACAATGTTATGTTAGTCAAGACTTTCAAGTAGATTTGATCTTGCTTTCGTCTTCATTACCACAGCTTGATTTGTAGCAGGACTTTTCAGTCTAAAACTACAGCAAAATGACCAGAATATGACTAAATATGATGAGACACAGAAAATATGACATTATTACCTTACCCGAAAAATATGACAAAATATGATATGTCATAAAAAAATTGCCCTTCTTATCAGCTTTGTGCTATAGTACTTCAAGGCATAAAATCCTCAACATTCATAAGTTTTTCAAATCTTGCCGACTTTTGCATACGAATCCACTTGGCAATTACAAAAGATTTCAAAGATGCTACTGCGCTAATTATTCGAGTATAGAATACAAATAATGCTTACATGTATATATATATATATACATATATATATACATATATCATGAAATACTGAAAGTTTTTTTCAAACACTTACTTTAAATAATATTTTAGCCGTCTTAACGCCTTCAGATAAGATGTCATAAAAGAAAAACTGTTTGAAGGTACCCGAAGGTTTCATAAAATTGGGATACAGCTCAAAACATCCTGCACGAGCATGCTTAATTAAATGTGACATGTCTTAAAGGATATTCAGCAAGTAGAATTCATGCAGGTTTTCCCGAGCTAATTCAATTCGAACCATGATTCTAGCGAATTCAAGTTCAAGATAAGTCATGCAACTTCAAAGACCATTGATGGCGTATCCAATTTCAATCATACAATCACAATTAGTTCGCGTTGAGGTATTCAACTTCATGATAAGGCTACCAATTTCAACAACAACAAATTTCTATGGAATGATTGATAATTAAACTTGCCTTCCTATTCACTAATTTGCATGTGCTACCACGAAATTGCATAACTTATCATTTTATTTAAACGTTGCTTTAAAAATGACAGAAAATGCTTAGTCAAATTTTTGGTAGATACTTTCACTTATATCATTACAACAGTCAGAATCTTTCTACCGATGTCTGTCTTAAGCGACTTGTTCAAGCATGCCGTGTGGCTTCGTTGTTTTCTTGGTTGTATAAACATATCAGATTATCCACCCACATGGGTACAAAGTAGCTCACGAATTTTTGGAAATTATCATTTGCGCGTATTCGTAACAAATTTGGAATTGGACTTTAATTCATAACCGCCTTCTTTACCAGGTCAGCATCACGCACTGCATTGGGCTGCAATTAGAATATTACTTTATGAACTCAGGATGAAGTTTTGCACTGTAGACTGCGCCACATTCAGTGCGTTCAGAACCATGGTTCAGAACATGCACACTACACGTCCTTTCAATCAACAGTCCAAAGGTAAACTATCCAAAATTAGTGAATAATAATCCTCCCCATCTTAAAGTTTTATTTATGAGAACGACTAGACCGCAAAATAACAAAATGAATATAAGCTTCTGCATCGACTTTACTTTCGATATTTAATCAGCAGAGTAGCCTTTCGGATAGACGACTTTTGCTACCCATACCAACTCGCATTTTATTTTGTATAGACGCACCGACCCGAACACGTGAAATTCCTTTTTCTCTACCTGCAACCGGCCATACCCGCACAGGTTGTAACCGCACTCCCCACTCGTGCCCGCAGAAGACGGGAGAAATTTGATTACTAATCAGCCAACCGAACTTCTCGGAATTGTCTGTTGACCTCAATGAAGACAAGTTTGAGGAATTAACTTAATAGGCTCTGTGTAGGCTCTGCATGCACAAGATAACTTGAAAACATGACGTTGAAGTTAGCACCAACGTTTTGAATAGAGTTTGTACAGAATAGAAAACCACGAGTACAGGTACTATTAATGACACAGTGTTTGTACAGACGAAAACTTTTCCAAAATTCGAACTCCTTCACCTTCAAAATTCAAATTCAAATTCGAAAAATTGGTGCAAGTATTGGTGCTACCTAGTTAGCGAGTTTGCACAGCATTCCCATGGAAAAATTCATATGCAAGAACAAAAATCTGAATTTGTACAGCAACTTCCAGCATTTTCCCAACACGAATAACCGGTAAAAACCGCCAAAAACCGATTTTTTCAGAAAATGAAAAGATTTTCCAGAAAAGTACTTGGTGCTTCATGGAAAATGAGTTTGCACAGTGCTCTTACCGGTGGAATAGTGCTCTACTAATCGAGTCTGAGTTTGAACACACACTTCACTGACACTCCAGCACTCCTACGACCAGTGAGTACCGGTTATTATACAGTAAGTACAAGTACTTGAAATTGCACCTAGCTGTTGTTAATCGATCGAAATCCATGAACTTGAAACAAACTTGGATCTTGAGCATTACACCCTATTGTCGTTTGAGACATCTATGATTTCAAAATTTGTTGATGACGATTTTGTTGACACATGAATGTATCAAGAACTGAAGCTACAAAAATCAAACTTTTGCACGTTGTCGCACCTATCCCGATGGGCCATGTCACATTTACCCCGGACCTGGTTTTCACTACCAAAATCAATCGGGCTTCGTAAACGATGAGGAGGTAGTCGATCGAATCCACTGTTTCGTGTGGATGAACTTGACATCTTACTGTGATCTAAAAGATCGCCCATATTTAATTCCAGCTTGCTTCTCTTGACAGCAAACAAAATTTGTTGCAGAGTAAAGCAAATAAGGCCCAATTTTCAAAAACTTCCAAATCGTTCACCAAGTGCCAGGGTAGTATGCAATACTTTTGTGAAATAAAATACCTTAGAGATTAGCTATCGATGTAGGAGGCACATATGGATGCAAACTGAACGGTTTCTTAGCTATGAGTTATTGGTGTTGGCTACAACCTAGTCGCATTTACCTCATGTTGCATTTTCCCAAGCCAGCCTATCGTAATAATAATCCTGCAATATTTTTATACACTGCATGCTCAATATTTTCATCTACAATCAACGATCAAGGTCACTTAACTATCACATGTAGATTTAAAAATTTGGCGGATGACTGAATGGTCAAAATTCCATCTTTTGCAGCGAATTGCATGTGTTTGTATTTCAACATTTATGCGCGGCTGTTTATGTTTAAATGGCACATAGAATTATAAACTTTCACATAGGAAAATGAAGTAATACGCAAGTTTGCTGGGTTTACATTCATTTATACAGCATCATTTAATTAGTATTAGCACACAAGAAGATCTAATTGTTCAAATATTTGACGATGAACAAATCAACAAAAATGAGATTAACACTGAATATAGCCCTTAAGTTTTATATGTCAACATTTTATGGCTGACTGAGAGCCTAACTAGTCCGCTTGACTGTGATACAATTTTTGATGCATCCGGTGATTATCATCATCAGTTATGGTTCAATTTATGGTTCATTTTACTAATACCTTAAATTCACATATGTAGACAAACCTTTTTCCCTTTGTATTCTACGGATTCCATTGCTTCGTCCTATCAGCTGGACTATGGGCAAGCATATGCAGTTATTACATTTATTATACCTTCGATTGTGTCCCAGATATTAGTGATAAATTGCAAGCAACACTTACTCAACACTTATCAAGATTGTTGTTTTTTACCGTGATTTTTCAAGTGCATTTGTAATTGTTTTGACTACAATTTGTTGACAGAACTTAGTACAGGCATTTTCAGCGATGTTTCTCTTTCCTATACCTTGTGGTTGTTTTTATATATGCGTTTCGGATTGTCCGATCATTATCGTAGATATATCGCCGAATATATCATAGATATTCGGCCTTCATTGCATAAATGTCGCAAGTCATTTTTATCTTATCTGACCTTTCTATGCTGTGCTTCCCACTATAATAGATCATGCAAAAATTGAGAAATGGATATTCATCTGTCGTCCTTCACTCATGTCAGCATCTGGATTTGTGGAAGATATTCATTTTTGGAGTACCGCCTACATTAAGCTTTCCATCCGTACCCTTTATGACGAACATGGCCTTTATCCAGAGTTTTATGTACCATTTTCAGTATGTGTCATATTTTGATGCATAAAAACGTTTCTTGAAACAATATATTGTTTTAATTGACGCTTCATTAGTGGAGACTAGCGAGTCAACTGACAGTTGAATTTTGAAAAAAAACATTGCATCGTCATTTTAGTTAATGTATAATAACCGGTATTTACCGGTCGTAGGAGTGCTGGAGTGTCGGAGAAGTGTGTGTTCAAACTCAGACTCGATTAGTAGAGCACTATTCCACCGGTAAGAGCAATGTGCAAACTCATTTTCCATGAAGCACCAAGTACTTTTCTGGAAAATCTTTTCATTTTCTGAAAAAATCGGTTTTTGGCGGTTTTTACCGGTTATTCGTGTTGGGAAAATGCTGGAAGTTGCTGTACAAATTCAGATTTTTGTTCTTGCATATGAATTTTTCCATGGGAATGCTGTGCAAACTCGCTAACTAGGTAGCACCAATACTTGCACCAATTTTTCGAATTTGAATTTGAATTTTGAAGGTGAAGGAGTTCGAATTTTGGAAAAGTTTTCGTCTGTACAAACACTGTGTCATTAATAGTACCTGTACTCGTGGTTTTCTATTCTGTACAAACTCTATTCAAAACGTTGGTGTTGAAGTTGGTGCTGAAGTTGCTCCTTGGGATTCTCCAGAAATTCGTCCCTTAAAACTACAGCGCAGAAGGGCGGAACGTATCTTCCTTGACACCAGATCTGAAGAGGCTAGACGTTTGCGCAATCATACATCTAACCTCTTGAAACAAGCAAGCCGCAGATCTATTTACAATTTTGAATCATCTTTGGCTAACAGTGACAATCCTTAGCGATTCTGGAACTATGTTAAATCTAAACAAAAGGTTCGATCCACCGTTGGTCCCCTTGTCGACTCGTCCACTGACCGAGTAGTGTATGATCACCTACACTCAGCTACTATTCTTGGTGATTCCTACAAATCTGCTTTCACCTCTGAGTCTCTTCCCATACCTGCTGTTCATACACAAACTGATCATTGCCTCGCTGATGTAGTCTTCACACCTGATAGAATTCTGTTCCACCCATCACATAAGAAGAATTTCTCCTCCCCTGGCCCTGATGGCATTCAATATATCTGCTACAAACAAGGTGCTTTTGTTCTGCTTCCACTTCTTGCTCGCCTTTTCCAGATCTTTTTTGAGCTGGGGAATATCACGCTAGTCTGGAAGCACGCTCTGGTTACTCCTATACATAAGAAAGGTTGCCGCAAGAAGGCAGAGAATTACCGTCCGGTCAGCCTGACTTGTACTGCCTCCAAATTGATGGAGTCGATTGTTCGCGATCACCTGTGGCAGTTCTGGAACCAATATGACATAATCAAGCGCTCTCAATTTGGTTTTCGATCCAATTCGTCTAGTACCCACCAGCTCTTAGAATTCCTCGAGGATTTAACATCTGTTGTGGATCGCGGTCAGTGGGCTGACATCATCTATCTCGATTTTGAAAAAGCGTTCAATTCAGTCCCTCACTTTCGTCTCCTCTCGAAATTGACTTCCTTGGGCATTGGAGGGAGACTTCTATGTTTTCTGAAAGCTTTTCTTGAGGATAGAACTGAGAGTGTTGTCGTGGATGGTGTGCATTCTTTTCCCTACAGCATGATTTCTGGTGTCCCCCAGGGATCCGTTTTAGGCCCAGATCTGTTTGTCGCCTTTATTAATGACATTGATGACACCTTGACAAACTCTTCTTTATTGAAATATGCTGATGATCTAAAATTGTACTCCGAAATCAAGCGCACTGATCCCCTGAAAGCCAAAGAACTTTTGCAAGTTGACCTCAACGCTGTAACCACCTGGTCGAAGAAATGGCAGCTATCGCTCAATCCCCAAAAGTGCTCCATTCTACACTTTGGATTTCGCAATCCTGCCTCGGACTACCGTCTGGATGGAAGTTTCCTGAATAATTCCAAGTGTGTCAAAGACCTTGGAGTTCTGATTTCAAAAGACCTAAAATTCTCTCGGCACATTCTGACCTGTGTTCAGAAAGCGAATCGCATTGTATCTGCCATCCTCAGGACATTCGTCTCTCGGGACGCCGATCTGCTTATTCGTCTCTTCAAGACACTGGTCCGCCCTCACCTCGAATATGCCATCCCAGTCTGGAATCCATCCCTGAACAAAGACATTCTGGCTATCGAACGTACGTGTACAACGTCGATTCACCAAAAGCATCCGTGGCCTATCCTCGTTACCCTACGAAGAAAGACTGAGAGCTCTGAAACTCCCAACACTACAATGTCGTCGTCGGATTATGGACCTTACAACCGTGTTCAAAATATGTAACCACCTTACTCCAAGTAATCCTAATTCCTTCTTCACCTTTAGTGTTTCCCGAACCCGTGGACATAACTACAAAATTTTCCGCCACCCAACAAATCTGAATTGTCGCCTATCCTCCTTTTCTCACCGCATCATAGATGACTGGAACCGCCTCCCCGACGATATTGTGAACAGTAAAACGATGAAACAATTTAAACGAAAGATTTTTTTGTTTTATTGTAACTTCTAATTGTTCCCTCCTGAAGGTATTTCCTGTGTTGCCTTGGTGCTCATCGCACTTATTGGTGTACTAAATAAATAAATAACTTCAAGGACATCTTGAAAACTCAAAAAATGGTAAAGGACTTCGCCTTTTCATAATCAATAAAAGAGCAATTTTATAATTCATTCTCTCTAAAGATTAATGACTGCTAATCAATAGTTGCTCATGACTCCGATATCATCCTCAATATTCCAAATAAGTTTTTTTGTAGAATGTTGGCCCAGCACAGGACTGCGAGCCATGGATGAAGAGTTGGGGGATACTGTATGATAACATATAAAATTACATAGCACTAGATGAAAAAAGAAATCAAATATTAAAATTACAATAATAAAAACTATAATGAATATCTTGATCCTTTGTTATTGGGAATTAACAGGGCTGCCGTGGGGATGGGGATGAAATGGGGATCCCCATCCCCATGGGGATGGGGTGGAGATGGGGTGGGTATGGGGATAGGTGCTTTCCCCATGTGGATCCCCCCACCTGGGGAATTCTAAGCAGATCGTAAAATTATTTCAATAATTTGAGTAGATGTACATTCTGTCCTCAACGTCCAGAAATAGTGTCGACTGCTCATATTCAATTGTGCATTGGTTGAACCAGCCACTCATGTGACATTTGAAAACTCGTGCTAATCAATATTTGACTGCCCTAAATCTATTTGTATAAGATATGTAGGCCATCTTAGCCGAGATAACAAAACTTGACGAGCAACGTGAGAAATGCTAAATAACAAGCGCACCAAATTAATTGCGAGATATGGGCCTACTGAACCATGTGTACAATGTACATAATCTAACTATTCCTCTGGACAAAATTTTGAAAATCAATAGATGCCCATGTGCATTAAAGCCTTCTACAATTCATAATAAAATAGTTACTTACTTCTCAGGAATACCAAGACTATTCGATGTATAGTTTATTCTCCATAGGAAAGTCAAGGCTTGTCGTTTAGGACTCTTGTGTATTCGATCAAGGTTGGGACTAAACATAGCTTAATTAGCCTAATAATCACTATGGAATCACCGATATGCAATCACAGCGAAGACATGGAAGACCTTTCGATAACTTTTCATAGGCCCATATAAGCATGCATTAAGGCTTCCTTCCTTTTTCCACCAGCAAGTATGAATACTTACCCAAGTAATCCTGTAACTAATATGCCTACATGCATTTCATTTTCAACACGTATCGCAATCGTATAGCGTAGGTCTATATGTTTTGTACATACTTGAAGTATATACATGGGAATAGGACGACAACTCCTGTGGGGATATGGGGATCCCCATGGGGATCCCCACAGGAATTCTATGGGGATGAGGTGGGGATGGGGATATAAATTCCATCCGCACGGCAACCCTGGGAATTAATAATGATTACTTGCTACAACATATGTGTGTCGGAGTTAGAACTCCATTATTAAGATACATACACATAAAAGATTTGCTTGTGTTGGTAGTCCGGGAGCTAGCGTTAAGTTGTGCAGGGAACGAGGTATTACATAAAACTTTCACATAGCATAGTAAACCTCTAACCTACTGCAAAACTTCGCGTCTGCCGGATCAGATCATTTGCTTTTAAGAAATAGAGAGGATAACAAAATCCTATGTATTTCCAATGGTAAAATTGTGACATTTAAGGTGTTTACTCCATTTTTTCGAATTTTTGCTCATAAAAGTTACACAAATTGGTATTTTGTTGAACTGGTTATTATAGAAATCATCTACAGATCATGATCTTTCAAATGAGTTATCATTCAGTGACAGAGGATGAAGTAAAGTGTACAAACAGACACTTTTCGTTAAAGTATATCAACAATTTTCCTGAAATTTCTATGTTAAAATTTGCAGTTACACCAACGAAAAGTGTCTGTTTGTACACTTTACTTCATCCTCTGTCACTGAATGATAACTCATTTGAAAGATCATGATCTGTAGATGATTTCTATAATAACCAGTTCAACAAAATACCAATTTGTGTAACTTTTATGAGCAAAAATTCGAAAAAATGGAGTAAACACCTTAAATGTCACAATTTTACCATTGGAAATACATAGGATTTTGTTATCCTCTCTATTTCTTAAAAGCAAATGATCTGATCCGGCAGACGCGAAGTTTTGCAGTAGGTTAGAGGTGTACTATGCTATGTGAAAGTTTTATGTACTACCTCGTTCCCTGCACAACTTAACGCTAGCTCCCGGACTATGGCTAAGTACGAGTACGTAGCCGAAAAATGCAAGAAAAAAATCGTACATGAAGACCACAAAATCAGTGTATAGATATGAATATCTGACAAATCATCTTTACTGTGAATAAAATGCTTCAAAGTCTCAATATATTCACAGCCTCATGGAATTTGAGATTGATGAAATATATATTAATAGCTCGTAATAGCCATCCCTACCTTTCTGATAAACGTCAATTAAGATGATTATGCATGTAAGATTCCCTGCATGCAGGTGTTCAATTATCCTTGTACGTGTACGCAGCTTTCTAATTATGCTTCTGATGTAACGTACATTGCATTTATTACAGTCTGCATTTCTCGTTTGGTGTGCTATGAGACAGATTTTTCTCAATGAACGTTTTATGACCCAGTTTGTTAATCAAGGCTGTTTGTGCATGACTCGCACGAGGTGTTGAAACTATGAACGAAATCTACATGTTTTCTATGAAATCCATGTCAAAATAATGTGATATGAAGCACATGTGCCATCTGATGTGTACGGAATTACATCGATCGGTAACTTTCAGGAACTATCTCTACTATTACAGTCTGTACCTAGCTTCTAATGATAAACGCAAAGCACCTTCAACCCAATACTGTAAAAATTATGTTTAATCTAAACACAAACATTTATTTTATGCATCGCCTTGAGCTATTAAAAAAACAGGGTATTCATTTGAAAGCCTTAATTGCATTGGTAATCACCCTTTGTATTGATGATTTTTGCAGAGATCATCGATGTCCGAATTCAATGATTAGCCTATACCTCCCATTCACTCGCCAATTACAGTTTCATTTCTTCGGAAGTGTGCACCGACTTTTGGGTCACGCAGCCCACCTTGAGAAACACTGGCATTTCTAGGCGCATGCACTTGCTCAATGCTGTGATTGATAGGCCTATGATGCGTAAATCATGAATTCAGAATTCTCTGAACAATTAAGCTCTTACACTATTGCTTTGATTTCTTGCTAGTCTGAGATGAAAGTGATAGCACGAATATTTTGTAGATATACTAGTGTTGTCTGTGGTCACGTAGTTCAAGTTTTCCTATTCATTACAATTCCAACACTTGAGAAAAATACTATGCAGAGTTGGCATTGCGTTATTTTTGGTGCTGAAGCACTATGTAATGTGCATCCGTTCGTTGCGTACAAAATTGATCTTGCCCTTCATGGGGAGGGCTGGGAGAAATTCACGAATAATGGCCTTTTTGCTTTCTTTTCTTTAATCCACTAGGGCCTATTTGTTTTCCCTAAAGTTTGGACTTGTATTTTGAACACATGTAGGTATTTTGAAGTATTTCAATGGTGGTTGATTAAATATCACTTGTTTATCATTTATCAGTTACGATCTATGGATACCACAGTTCCATGGCTTGATTTCATGGCCACAAGATCTCGAATCTGAGTCCATTATCACTTAGATAATTATTCGGTTGCATAATGCTGTCAACACCACTTAATCAATCAGTTTGATAAGAATGATTAAGGTGGACAAGAATCCTCGCACTGCAATGAACACATTGAAATTCAATAAACTTTGAACTCAATGGTGATCATAATTGATCGCATTACAAATTAAGTACAGTAATGAAATGAGTTTGCACTTTAGGCCTCGACCGCGATTGAAAAGTGCCCTATGCGTGTTGATTACATATATACATTGACAAAATGGTGTCCTCTGATGTGAGTTTGGGTTGCAGTTGAAGTATCTTGAATCAATGCTTTGCAGGAATGGGTTTTTATAGTTATCTCTCCATTCTATCTGAATGTAATTGCATGACTATCTGAATGACTGCACGATGATATTTCGTCATACGAGTATCAATGTAGTGAATATGGTTGCTCGTTCGAAACAAAAGTATACATTCAGTGCTGAGGTTTTAGATTTTGTCTTATGTATGACAGATTGATAATGGTCTACACATAACTGACCTTATCATCGCGTTGAATAACATACATGTAGAAAAGTATCTTCAAGCATACATATAAAAATAGGAAGATAGATAGAAGTATGAGCATCACGTAAATTGGACTCGACAAAACATGTTTTTCTTGTTATGTATCATAAAATGGTGCCTAATCCGATCAAAGCGTTGTCACCTTTCCGATGAGTGGATGATTCTGAATGATATTCAGGGGAACCCAGTGTTGTGCTTTTGGGTTTCTCAACTTCTTGCATTTATGAAGATTCACTTTTTTCAGATAAATGTAATTGTGAATCACTGTCATGAAAATATGATCGTATGAGTTCTGCATAACAGAAAAAGTAATTCAAAGTTCCGTGCCAGACAAAGCGTCGTACTGTGCAAACTTAACCATAATAAAGTAGTTATAGTGAAAGCGGCGATGTGCATGAATTGTAAACATTTTAAGGTGCGCTGCTAACAAGGATGTCTAACCCAGAGTTGGACTGTTCGTTCACTAGTCATTGTTTCCTTAAAGAGTACAGTCATATCCTGTCTGCGATATGAAATGGCAAACACCGCACACGATCTGTGGTTAAAAAATAAGTCGTCACTGAAAAAGCAGTGAGCCTCAGACAGCAGCCAGTTGCGAACGTGTTATACACTTCGAGTTCTTTATTCGGTCACCCTTGGCTGTCACAGTGCCATTCATTGATAAATCCTTCGAAGAGATGGAGTGAACTAAATTTCTCACGCCTGCCAACTTCTAAACAAAGAATTTGACGGATCAACATTAGTAAGAAAACTTTCTGAATTTTTCGAATCTGAAGAAATCGTGGCAATCGAATTATTTTGATGGATTTCACAGCAATCCTCACGCGACGCACGACTGTATTTCCTATTTCTGTAAGGAATTAGGAATTCTTGTTTACCCACTTGCTACGTTCCAGTATGAGTCCTTTGTTTTGAATTAGTCTGCACTTCTAGTAAACTGAAATAGTTAAACAGTTTTATTATGTGATGTCTAACTCCCACAAGTCATTTGAACAGCAAGCGCTAAAACTGCTTTGACTAATTCTTGTTTAGCAGCTATGTAGGATTGGAACCGGCCAGATTTTTGGCGGCCAAGGCTGGGTCGGCAGTCGGCGTGATCAAAACCTGCCGGCCGGGACCGGTGTGCCAGGCTCAAGTTACTCCTCAGCAACTTTGTCCCATACTAATTTGTCAAAATAGAGCTTTACTGTGTGGAGGAAGCTTTTTTGATTAATGTTGCGAGTGAAAAGTTTGCATTGCCTGCTAAAATTTATCTTTGGGTATAGATGTTCCCGTCTGATCCCTCTAACTTCGCAATTCAATCTGCCAATACGCTTTAAATCCATCATATATATCCATCATTCTATCGCGATTTAATATCCCGTCTACTTTAAAGCAAGCAATATTTGATTTAATATTCTAAATATTTCCATAAAATCATTTTTGTAAATTCACCTGCAAAGTACGTTGCGTGTCTTGAATTGAAGTTGCAGCAATGTGTGTTTGAGCATGTCAAATTAACCAGAGCTGGTGGCTGAATCTGATAATAATCCACTTATGATATCACGTGCACCACATGAAACCTCCATAATTCAATCTGAAATTACCACACTTAAACATCTATAGAAATAACGACCTGCTTCAGATTCGATTGCAAATAATGAATCATCACTTGATTTTATGGTCTGTTTCAAATTATTGTAGGTGTCTCAACTATTATTGATAAGCCTATCAATAAATACTATTCAATTGTGTTAACATCTTTTGCTTTTAGTCAATAACTGGGTCAAATGAAAAGCATGATGCGTAATAGGACATCACATCCTATTGCGCGTTTGACTAAGAAATAATTTCATTTCAGTATGTATGTTCCAGCACAGGCGTTGAAACAAAAAAGAATTATTGCCGTATAACGTCATCTGAGAGGAAAACATCAATGTTTCTTATACATGCTTTACGAGCATTGAAACAAAGCATACATTAAATTTGGATACATGCTAATTCCAAGAACAACATACACAATTTTATGCTTCAAGAGACTATTTGAAATTTCATTTTCCAGAGCCTACTAGTCACTGAAACGAAAGGAACTACCAATACTGTATGCCTGTTTATGAAAATTTCAAGGCATTTCTCACTATTTTTTTGACATTAAGCCGACATTGAAAAAAGAGATGGTTTTTAGTCCGAGAGCAATAATGTACCAACTCTTACAGTAGGCCAGGTCAAACTACGATTAGATTTAACAAATCCGTTTTATCTAAATAAATCGGTTTTGTGTGTTAAACCATCGCAAGCATTTAATCGCGATATAGCCGCAATTTCGACACTCGATCATGATATTGCGATTTGATGAAACTGTCTGGTACATGTGATCGGCTTTGTCAAAGCTAAAACTTGCTGAGGTCAAAGATAGGATTTCATGGTGTCCAAAGATTTCGATTGAACAACATTCGATGTCAAGATCGGATTCATCGAATATTGTGAACAGAAATTACAGTGGAAATGTGATCAATCATGAAAATATAAAACGCGTTTTATCAAATCGTTATATGACATTGATGAACATGAAGAAAGGAACACGTGGTAGGCGATGGGGTCATCCGGAAACTATTTCGCTGCTGGAAGGCGTAATTGACAACGCCCTCGATTATGCCTCTGTGAAAGGTCATGTCGACAGCAGGATTAAATTTTTTGAAAAGGAATCTTTCAAGAAGATCAAGGAAGAAGGAGGAAGAACCAGTGAGCAAATGAATGTCCGATTGGAGAATTTGTTTAAGGAGTACAGAAAGGTAAGTGAAGCATTATGAGATTATTCATCATAGTTTATTACATTGTGCATCTAATGCAATATGGATCATGTTACGCTCTCCTTTATTTTCAGGTGTTGAAGGACAAGGCGACTAGTGGCAACGGTGACACAATCGAGGAGCCATTAGACCTGAAAGTTCAGGGTAGCACTCAAATGTTTGATTTGCTGTCCGATTTGGATTCTCGTGTACATGGACATGGATCTTCACTAGGTCCTAAGACAGAGACGAAAGTGGAATCGCCTATAAGCGCCCAGCAGAAGTGGGAGAAAGTGGAACGACCACGGACAGTGGACAACCACCTGCTAAGAAGCCAGCTCCAACTCCAAAACTTAGCGAGGCTCTTAATTTCCGTCGGATGTGTGACAATCAAAGTGACTGTCTAGAGAATTTGCTTAACGAGCAAATGAAAACGAACGAGTACTTGATCGATATCAGAGATGGATTTGTGAATCTGACAAATGCTGTAGAGAATCTGACACAGCAGCTGATTCAAAATCACCAACACAATCCATTGATTCCAGGTTCCTTCCTTTATTCCTCTGATACTACAACATAGGCCTAGCAGTAATTTGTATATAGTTTTTGGTAAATGACAATATATACATGTGTATGAATGAATGAAACATGGATATGATGTTTTGGCTTCATTAGACTTTGGAATTGGGGTGATGTGACACATCTTACTTAGCGCCGTAGTTTAAAGAAGAATGAGCATATAGGCATACAGTCATCAATTATCGGCCATGAGTCCTTACAACTCGTGCTGCAGCCAATAGATTCGCAGACATGTTTAATCGTGTTTCTGACCTCTCTCTTCGATTTACGCTATTTAACCACCTAGTGGTTTAACAAATCTCGCATTGCTTAGCATGCCGCGAAGTTGTCAATGCCATTCACTTGCGGTCGTTTAACAAATCCGTATCGATTTGACGAAGTTCATGGTTTTGATAAAGCCAAAGTGGTCAGAAGATCGATTTAACAAAACCGATTATGCTACCAGAACAGTGGAGGTCAAACTTCGGATTTACATGAAACCGTTTAAAAATGGTTTTGTTTAACAAAACGGACGTTTTATTGAAATGGTTTTAATTAATCCAAATTTACATGAGGTCAAACATGCGTTTACAGTAATCCGCTTTAATATTGCTGCGATTTAATAAAACGGTTTTATCAAAACCAGTTTGCTGAAACCGATTTGTCAAATCTAATCGAAAGTTTGACCTGGCGTAGTGGCTATTTAATCCGCGCAACTGATGAAACAGCCAAGTTTATTTATATCCGCAAAATAGAGCAATGCACGATCATCAATGCGTTCCTATCAGTCAATATTAAGCCTGCACATGCATCATGTCTGATATTGAGATAGACATGATGCATGTCATTCTCTATGACCGTTTTCAGAATTTGTCTTTAGCTGTATTGGTCTAGTATGCTGCTCCTCCTTGGTTGTTATTGTGTGTTGCTACACCTGGATGAAGTCGATATCACCATGCCCTGGCATTTCTATTTCGGTATGATGATTTTCATTTACATTCACCACTAACTCTTTTGCCAGTGTAACAAGAAGCTTTTCTTGTACCAACTTTCTTATAATTTATCGAAAGTTTAAAGAACGCCCTGTAATTTAAATTACTATTTTTTTCACTCATGTCACTAGATCACAGTAGCGCAGATAATCGAGTGTCAAATGTGGATATGGATACATGGCTACACTGCCTACTGTACGTGCATGAGGATTATAGAGTTTACTTTCATTGCTCGCAGATATCAAATGAAAATGATAGGGCGCTTGGTACAAAAACGCCCTATTCACAAGCAAAACCTAGCGCCCCAATTACTACTATTATAAATGCCATCATCAAGTATTTGTCTGTATGGGTTGCCGGTTCATAATAAATAAAAAACAATGAAAATACTTAAATAAAACAAAAGAAACTGTCTCCAAGAAGTGCATAGTAATCTGGACGTTGATAATTTAATTTACATTCCACACCGTCCGCGGGGACATCTGATAGACTTGTAGCTCTAGAGTTAGTTTAATTCTTAAGCATGCACCTGTAGCTTCATGCAGATGTCAACTTTGTACGCTATAGTATCAACAAACAAAATTCTAGCGAATTGTTATCATTGTGAACCTTAGTGGCTCTCAAAGAACCGGTGCGTGTTGAACTTGGCACATCAATGAACTTCGAATTGACTTGAGCATAAGCCAAGAAATTACATCAGCAAAAAGAAGATTTGATTCCACCAAACGACTGTTTTACCATAGATAAAATTCCTGCATCAATATTTTTCTTACTTTACTTTTTATAGACAATAGTATGGCAGATTTTGTAGAATAAGCTGCTATTCATCGATGCAATCATTTCATATTATTTTAAATATACTTTTGTCCATATTCTAATGCTTCGTGCACAGGCTAAGTCAATCATTTTGTGAATTTGGTCTGGACCTCAACAAAACTCAAAACTATGATGATTATTAGCAATTGGAAAAGGAATTTCGCAAAGCAATTTTGATAAGCTACTTTTAAGTAGCAATCATGAAGATAATTCAAAGCATCATAGTTAGCATTCTAGAGCACTTTCTTTATTTTATATATAAATCATGATATAAATATAGTAAACTGTCTTAAGTGTATTTGATTTCTATTTACTTCCAACAAGTGCATTATACTTACTGGAGTCTATACTGCTCAAAGGTTTTGAGGATCACCGACTGTATCAAGTCTGCATTGAATACAGTGTATTTTATGAATGATATTGGTTTCTTTTGTTCTTGGTACTTTATCCTCTAGTATTTTGCAGTAGTTACTGAAAATGTTATGAACATGTCTGTCAAATGTCTGAAGCAAGATAGTTTTCGAATTATTAATACATCGCTAAGGGGCAACTTCGAGCTACATCACTTCAAATTTCACTTCAATTTATAACAATAATTATTGCATGATGTACACTTAATGTGTAGAAACAATATTTGTCTGCCGATATATTGTTGTTGCAACTCCAGCCTGTATTGTCTGACTGATCATGTCCACGCAATCAAACTGTGATTTTACACAGTTTGATTTTATTTCGTTAGTTGTGCGCAGGACTATAGAGTGAAAACACTCGGATGACTTTCAAAAACATTTCCCGGCTGCAACATTCATAATAAATTCACGAATTGTATCAATAAAAATAACGAATTTCTGAGATTTCTAATGCATATTAAGACGTTATGAAAATATTAAGTAGAGCATGAAAGTAATCATTGGCCATGTAATGTCCATTTGTAAATTAAACTTCAAATTCAGATTTATTAACCTATGAGAAATTCCATGAATTATCAAGCGAAATTATTATATCCAGCATGCTTTATGCCTGCATTTTCAATCTCTTACCAGTCTACATGTCCACTGTATATTTTCACTCAAAAGATGTTGAGCTTTCGTATGAATGAACACAAGCTATAGCTTGACTGCTGTCCATACACCAAATTGAAGAAAATATTTTCGTGCTTGGAAAGAGACTGCTAAAAGATGCAAACATGAAATTAACTGCCAAGAAAAGCCAGAAACGCAAAATAAATTTTCATGTCCCATCCATGTCATGTTTTCCTGGCTACTTAGACAGCAAAAAGAAATGAATGAATGCATATGTAATAGATATTGAAATATCAAGGGAATATTCCAATGGAAGACCCTATACATCAGGGGCCATGTACCCGCAGCGTGCACTTAGGCCCATGAGGCGGTGGGTCCCCAACCGGCCAAAACCTTTTCAATATCGATCAACTCGAATATCGATGTGTAAAATAAATTATTTAAGTGTATTTTGACGCTTTGAATATTTCAAGACATTAGTTTAGCAAGATTGTCAAAGCAAAGTAAACAAGCACGAGCGTCCCGAGCAAGCAAAAGTCCTTAAGCTATTAAACGCTTTGTCTTGTTTGGCTGTGTGTCAGTCCACAACTGTTGTTGACTTTATGTTTGATGTAAAACGCTTTGCTCGGAAACTCCTAGGCTTGACGGACCCTGGCAAGATTTTCAACTCATGACACTGAAGTCTATTTAGGAGTTGTGAAAGCCGATCCACAGGGAAATAGATTGCACTTCCAGTTAGATGGCGTAAATGCAAGTTTGCATAAACTCGTCGATTTTAGCGAGAAAAGCTGCTTTGTAGACTCTCCTGCTTGCGTAGACTAATTAAGAACTTTATTTCAACATAGTATTAGCATGGAACTTTGAGGGCAATAATGCAGACATTTGAGGGCACGTTGGTGCCTGAGAATGTCCTACATTATTGCTCGAAAAAATGTCCACACAAAATGTCCTACATAATAAATCACACTATATTTTACATGAATGGATACAAATGTCATCATTGCGAGATACAATGTTGACTTCTTTTTTTCACATTATGCCATGGCTAAATTACTGGCAATATCAAACTATTAGGCCTAATATAAATTCAATATGCAATATATGTACGTACATTTCTATTCAAGAATCTAAATTTTAGATACTCTGACATACATACAGGTATGCATGCATTATTGACGAAGGATGCTGATGTACAACTATTTGCAATTTTGAACCATGCTGTAGCTCTTATTTAGGCAGATCAATAAGCATTTGCCTATATATAGAGCTATTAGATTATGCACTGTATGTGCAGGCAGGTACAATGTTGGTTCACCGATGCATTGCTATGCATTTTTAGATATCAATAAGCCAATGCGGATTACTTGAATGAAGAGTTACTATCTTCACAGTTTAAACTTTGGATATCAACATGAATGTAATTTTATTCAGATTGACACTTTTAAGTCTGTTGACCCGTTGGATTCCCATAGGTCGATGATTGTTTAATCCCCTGGGATTCAACATTAATTAATGGCTTAGTAAGTTCTCTTTCTTTTAATGCCTTTTATTTCGACTTATTTGCTTATGGAACACCTTATGCAGTCTACTTGCTTTCTTTTGAATATTGCATGTCAACTTATGAAGTCACGGCCTACTAAACTGTTGCGGAGAGACTTCGTTCCCTGGAGGGGTTTACCATTGAGTTTCATAACAATCAGCTGTTCCATTATCAATGGAAGTCTGGAACTCATTGATTTTCTTCTTGTAGTGTGGGTGTATTTTTGTGAAGTTTCCCACGTAATGCACTTTTCACAGTTGTCAAATTATCCTCATTACATGATATTCTTGGCTAGCTTCGAATTTCATCAAGTTCAATGTAAAAATGATCAAGCCATGCTTCCAGTGCCGAGCGACACTTAATTTATAGATTAATCGATTGTGATGCTATACAATGTGTCGCAGAAATGGACGCTTAAATGGTTCAAGTCAGTCATTTTTTTATTATAGCTTCAAGATATCTCTGGTTGAGAATTTGCATGACTCAGTCATAAATACATGGGCTGTACCGGTGCCGTTTACCAGCTTGGTTGGGTTGAAGTCTTGCCAACCAGCAGCCAACACCGGTTGAAATGCCGGTCGAGGATCATCCAAAAATTTACACTTGAAAAATCATTTTAACACATTTAAAAACGAAGTAGCTTGTACAAGACTTCTAGGTGTTGAAGATGGTGCGGCAGAAGTATACCCCCATTTGCCTCGATGAGAAATAATACAGTACACCAAATAATGAGTGCATACATTCATAAGAATGCATGGTCGTCCATGGGTATGGGGCCTTATGGGAGGGCCCATGGGCCTGGGACGGGAAGTTGGGCCCATGGGCCATGTGGGTTCCCAATGAGCCGAGACATTTTTCAAGATAAACCCTAGAATCAATGTTAGAAATATGTTTTTTAATGTTTTTCAACATTTTGCTGTCTTACAGATCAATGGTAACAAACAAGAGAATGCAGCTTTAATATTTTTTGTTAATGTTGGACTTCTAAGTTGCATTGTAGGCCCCTAACACACAGAAGTTAACATACAGTGCAACGCGATAGTTTTTAACTGCAGCAACAATTGACAGCATAGAAGTAGAAAAGATGTTTGGCAGCCACAAGTCCATCACCATCAGCAACCTGCAATTTCCATGCATAGAAGTAGAAGACGGAGAAGACCGACCCCATATTCGATTGCTTTAATGATAGTGTAGCACCTGTTTCTGTTTACTTCCGTAACTCAGCGTTCACTGCAAACAGTTGACTGCAGGTGCAGGGGCAAGAAGCGTTAGCAAACACATTGGTTCAATGATAAAATGGAATGTTTGTACATTAATGGCTGTAACTTCTGAGTTAGGTCTACTGGTCTGATTGACTCAATATTTGAGATTCTGATGATTCAGGGCATGGGATCATTTCATGTAGCCTATTCATTTCACATACAAATTCTCAATATTGAAAAAGTTAGTCAGATCACACATTTTAGTAAACCGATGAAATTCGTGGTAATTTTGCGGTTTACTAAAATGTGTGATCTGACTAACTTTTTGAATAAAGAGAATTTCTAGGTGACATGAATAGATAAAATAATCATCATACCCCGAACCATCTATGTTATATGTCTATTTTATAACATACCAATAGTAGGAGACAACATGGCCAATATAGGCCTATTCATAAGCTTATCATTCTCGCTTCATTCAATTTGTGAATATTTCAACTCTAATTCATAATAGGCAATGAATATACAAGTAGGCTACCTAAAGTACATGTACGTTGCAGCTACACGTAGACTAGCTTTAAGTTAAAGAACGATGCTTCATTAATCAGCTAGATCTAATCATGCAAATAATTTCAAAGCAATATTTTACTTATATGACTTTCAATCTTTTGAAATACATAATTTTTTACGTATTTTATTAATTTCATCTAATACAATGATACGCACATGTAGTGTATGCCAAACATTATATGATCAGCGAAATAGGCCTAGCAGTTACAAAGCATTATAATCAGACTAAACTAGGCTAAGTTTCTACTAACTAGGGCTCATAGTTCAATAGTAAACAGCATATGCTTAATCTTAACAGAGTAATGCTTGCTTAAAAAGGGTGCGTACAGGGGGCATAAGCTACGTGTAGAAACTATCAGCATGATACGAAGCTGTTGAAAATTAATACCGGTACTTAAAAGTCGTGGGCCCGTGTGGTTCCCATAGGTCGAAAACAAAATTTTCTCGTGGGATGGGATGGGCCTGGGAATGAAAAAGTCGTCCCATGGACAACCATGTAAGAATGTCTCTGACAAAGTGAAAGATGAGCTTCAGCGCTGCATGACAAGTGAGCGAATAACTTCCGATTCAAAGAATCACGGCTTTTTGGCAACGATAATGTGTTACTCGTACATTTCGGTTGTTATCACAGATAAGCCGTCGGATTTTTGTGGCACAAGCATCAAGCGGAGACAGTGAGCGACATTTTTCTATCACTGGAAGGTGCTACTTCAAATCGGTCTTTATTATCTGCAAGCAGTGCTGAAGCTTTATGCTTATATATCTGACTTATAAATCGAAATGTATGATTTTCATTTACAAAATATAAACGTTTCTCTCTCTCTCTCTCTCTCTCTCTTAAGGAAGTCATGTCAACTTCCAAAGACCATATGGGGCACTACTGCAGTTTAGTGCACCCTAAAATGCATGTGAGAACAACATGATTTAATCAACAGAATGAATGCCGTTCGTTCTTCCCTATAGTTATAAATGAGTGTCTTTGTGTCTTCGTGTGTCTTCGTCTTCGTCTTCGCGCATTACACCGAGCGCGCGCTTCGGTGTAATGTGCGTAGTCATCGTTTGCGGGAGAATGCGCCGTTGTTTTAGGGTGCACTAAACTGCAGTAGGCGCGTTTCCGTCTCTTTCATAGAGGGTGCACTAAACTGCAGTAGTGCCCTCATATGGTCTTTGGAAGTTGACATGGATAGTAGGGTGAAGATGCTTCGGTTTGACATTGTTAGTACATGTATGTTGTGGAAAGAACCAAGTAAACTGAAGTTCAGTCACACTTGTCTGACGATAATCTATGAGTATAGATCGAAATATATCACCAAAAAAAATTTTTGAACTGAACATCAGCTTCCTTGGTTCCTTCCACATCATACTGACATGGATAGTATTTAGGATCTCCTGTAATCAATCGGTTTTCACATGGATTAGAATTCTTATGAATGGAAGTTGCAATTACAACTCACTTTTACATGAACCAGTTTTTGTAATGCTAGATAGAGACTGAGGGCAGTGCATGTGCAAATGCTAAGCCTGCATTCTAAACTATTTCATGGTAAGATTTCATTCATAATTTGAAGAGATGATTTTTTTATTTCAAACTTCAATATAAACTACATATAGAAATCAATAAATTAAGCCAATAGGCCAATGAGAAAATGATTTATTGGCGCTTTCGATGGAGTACTTGTCCCATCTCTTCAGACAAAGTATCCTGGATGATATCAGAACAAAAATATCAAATTGCTTATTAGCGCTAAGGGATGTTCATGCATTTCCTTTTCCGCTTTACATGAATTCTAATGCAACTACAATGGGAGTACCATGAATTTAGTCAGCAATATCCTTGGTACATGTGTTTACTAACATTTAGAGGAGCACTCGTGGGATAATTGACCTGTTGTCTGTGATGAACAGTCATCCGGATCAGATACCTACATGTACATCAAATAGGCAAATAGGTTTTATTGTATGATTTTATATATATATATATATTCTTCTCCTGAATTACTTAGAGATGATAATGCATTTGAAGGACTTGTAAGCGAAGGATGCAAGCTTGATTCATGTACGGGAGGGTGGGGCACATTCATCATATTTTTGAACTTTTCTCAACAGTTTGAATATGCTAAATCAAATGAGCCAAATTCAAGCTCGGATGAAAAGTTAAGGGCATGTTAAGTAATCTCTGAGTTGTTGGACGCTTCTGTGACATCTCATCTCCTCACAATTAGAGTTTCAAAATGTTTGCCAAAGTGGTTCATCTATTACTCTACTGCTCAACTCTATTAGACTTTATATACGGTATAGCTTCAGTTCATGCATTATTAAAACCAAGCAAAAAATTCGTAGTTTGAGATTTTTATTGGAGGAAAAGATAGCATATGGATATGAAAAAACATGTTAATTTCTGAAAGCAAAATGTTCATAGACAATCAGAGTTCTCAGATTAGCCGCATTAGGACCTATTCATGATAAAACAGCCTTCGTAAGAGCATTAACGCAAATTTATTGATACACAATATTACATTCATCATTGTAATGATCAATAAGAGCATGCTTGTAAAGGCTTTGCGCATTACATGTAAACATGCAAGAAACGGGTAGGCCTCAGAAAAAAGCTGAGAAATCTCCAAGCACCAAAACAAAAATCTGATTTCAAGCCAAGAAGTTAGGTTCAATTTCAAGAAGTTAAATTCAATTTGTTTGACCAGCAAGGGAGGTTCCAGTGTTCAAAGCCGCATCATTTTTTATTGAAATTACTGATTTATATTAATTCCTCAATCAGAATTTCCAACATTAATTCTTCGCCATGCTGCCCTGGTGCTTTGTTCTCAAAAAGAACGCATAAAAACCAATGCCATAACTACTCAAATATTTTTGATAGTCAATTTGACAGCGTTGCAGACCAATTTGTAGCATGATCATATGTCAAGCATTAAAATCACCTTCACTTAATGAAAGAGAATTATGAGCATCGAAGTGGGGCCCTATGAACCATGTTCAAAGTGCCCCATCCTGGGTGGTTCTATATGACCCTCATCGTCGACTTTTCAAAAACGTGCTCGTCTGCAAATAGGACTGCACTAAAACTTTTTTTACTTTATAGGTTAATTAAATTGATAAAGAAGACTTGAGAAAAATGCTGTCTGATGAAAATATACGCAAGGTTTTGGCCATATTAAAGCAAAAGTTCTGATTTTCTGAAAATTTACTTTTTCATTGAAATTTTGGGAAATCCTGTGAAAGCAATGATCGAGAGCATAAACAGTTGAAATTATCAGAGGAACCATGTTTATTTTTTACAATAAACAATGTCTTAAAGCATAAAGTTTCCATTATTTATAGTTTCGAAGAAAAGGCTGGTGGTTCAATGTGCCCCACCCTCCCCTACAATTGAATGAAAACATGGCATTGTAAAATTGCCGGTCAACCGACCGGTTGGAATGAGAATATCCTCACCGATTACCGGCTAGATTGGGTCAAGTAAATCCTGACCGGCTACAATCCTGCGAGCCATCGACCAGAGCATGATTTTCTTTGACGCTCACTAAAACTGTTACTTTTGCATTGCATCAAGGCATAATCAGCGGCATAAACCGCCACTGGATCGTCCACTTCAGGGTCGCTGTGCTGAAGGTCTCCATCAACAGGTGATTCCGTCGCCGTCGTGCTGATCCAAATAAATCGCCCTTACTGCCGGCACACCGTTGAATGCCTTTCGTCACCAGTCTTCGCAGATTGTAGGAGTCCTCACTTGCATCATTCTCGCGCAAGTCGTCATACACGAGAAACATGTCAACCAACTAGACATCGCTACCGTATTGACGTGTTTCTTTCTTGCTCTCATCTAATAATCTGGTTTGGCGTATTTGCATGCTTACATTCCATGGTTATATGATAAAATTTGTATCATCTTGTTCGGAATACATTACTCTATCAGTTGGTATTATTGGATTTTGGATGTTATATCATATTTTCCATTGATTGGCATTTTTCTTCTGGTTGGATACATTGGCTTGAACATTATTCACACGTCGATTTTGATAGCAATATTATTGTTGGTGGAGTTGGAATTCCGCAGTGTCCATCTGAATTTATTCATAGTGTGCATCAATACGACCTTGGTTACATCATCGATTACGTGTGTTTGTCATTCGTGCATGTAGAGTCCTGGTACTGTCAGGCTTCCGTAAATCAGCTGTTATCAGTCACTTGCTAAACTACTCCCTACGTTGAATTATTCTTGATTATCGATTTTTGTCACGTGATACTTTCACCGTTGTCAAGAAGTCGAATAATACGTCACCAACGCGAGCCAGCAGATCTACTGCACAGATGAAGGAATTCCGATCTATTGTCAAAGACTTGGAGGTCAAGATCATGGAAAAACTGGACATTATTATCAAGCGTGTAGACAGCTTAGAGTCAAAAATTGAATTAATTCAGTCCAACCAAATTGATCTTGAACTTCAGTTCAAGCTGCCAAGGATGTCATAACACAACAACAAAAATACATTGAAAGGCAAGAAATTTTACAACGTAATTTGAATCTTATAGTTTCCAACGTGTCAGAAAAAGACATTAAGTACGAAGGCAATACTCTTGTAAATGACATGAGCAAAATTGAAGCTCTGTGCGGCTCCGTGTATCCAGATTATGAGGACACTGATATTGTATCAGTTACACGCCTTGGAAAGGCTAGTCGTGGATCTGATCGACCTCTGAAGGTTACTTTCCGTAAATCTAGATGTCGCGATTTCATGTTATTTAATCAAAAGCAGTATATACGGCAAGCCAATCGTTTTCCGGGTTCGTTCAAGATATATTTCAATAAAGACTTGCCTATATTATCAAGGAATGAAGATAAACGATTGCGAGAAGAGGCCCGTAAAAATCGATTGCATGCTAATAATGACGACAAAGTTTTGATAAAAAATGGAAAACTCTACAAAAATCACGATGTCATCGATCAGTTTGACATTGCCAATCAGCTTTTTCGGCTTGACTAATGAAAGTGAAAATAGTATACGTTCTCTTTTTAAAAATTACTTGAAGTTTGTAATACCTAATTATCATGTTTGCGAGCATGACATTTGTTCTTCTTTGATATTGAGTGTTCTTTCTGACTATAAAGCTTTTCCGAAGAACTTGTCAGCTAAATGTATAACAGATAAAGAGAGTTCTGTTAATTCTGATATTTCGGTTATGTATGCAAACGTTCGTTCTTTGCTCAACAAAATGTTTCTTTTTCGTCAATATGTGTATGAATTTAAGCCTAAGATAATATTTTTAACTGAAACTTGGTGTCATCCTGAACTCAGTGACAATTTCCTTAATCTAATCAATTATGTATTTTTTAGATGTGACCGTCAAAATGGCAAAGGTGGTGGTGTGTTGATTTATGTACACAATACCTTAGCAGCATCTTTCGAGAATAGTTATTCTATTGATGATACTGAGATTGTTTGTTGTAGTCTCTTAAATGCTGATAACTCGACTACTGGCATTGTTTGTGTTTACCGTCCACCTCATAGCGACATTGATAACTTGTTTGAGTTACTTAGCGATTATATTTTTAATAAAAGTCATAACCATTTTTGTATTGTTGGAGATTTCAATTGGCCAGATGTCAGATGGAATGATGATGATTTTGTTTCTTTGAGTTCCCCAATAATTGAATAGTCACTCCTTAATGGTCTGATACAGCATGTTTTGGTTCCTACTCGTCCTGCCTCTAATAACATTTTAGATCTTGTATTTATGACGTCTTGTACTATGGTTGATGATGTTTGTGTGCTCGAAAATTTTGGTTCCTCTGATCACGCGATTCTTAATTTCACTATCAATGTGTCATTGTTAAAGAAAAATATTTTCCAACCTATTGTACCGGTTATCATAAAGCTAAATGGAAATCGTTTGTGAAAAATATTGTTGAATATGATTGGTACCAAGACATGTATAACGATAACAGTAACGATGTGAATTCCTTATGGAATTATTTTTCTACGTCTTTGTCATCAATTATGAAAAGTGTTGTTCCATTTAAACCGAAAACTCCTTGGAAGCCTGAACATTCAAGTCGTGTTAGAAGTGCTATTCGTTATAAGAGGAGATGTTATGCAATTATGAAAAAATTGTCTACCAAATTAAACATACTTCAATATTTTTTCTCTGAAGAAAAACTTAATGAAGCCACAAAGCAATCCATCTTGGACTATGAACGCAAGCTTTCACTTCATAACCGCAAAAATCCTAAAATGTTTTGGAAATATGTCAACCACAAATTAAGACTGAATCAATCTCCGTCATGCTTTACTGATCAAAGTGATAACAACTTATATAGTGATATTCAAATTTCAAATGGTTTTAACAATTACTTTTCATCGTCGTTTGTTGAGAGTGGTAATTTGGATTTGGCCGATACTTCAGTGACTCCATCATTCCCGGACTACATCTATAATATCTATTTCGATTCAGACTCTATAATGAAGGTAATCGCATCTTTACCCAATAGCATGACTACTGATATTGACGGCTTTTCATATTTTTTGATCAAAAAAAGGCCTACGGCCTCTTGCGGAGAAGTTGTCCATTTTATTCCACCGTATCATCTCGTTTGGCGCGATACCTAATGGGTGGTCAACTGTCATTGTTACACCTTTATTTAAGTCTGGTAATAAATGCTCAATCCGCAATTATCGACCAATTACCATCTCGAGTTGTTTCTGTCGGTTAATGGAGCGAATTATACGGCAACAACTATACGATTTCTGGAATAATCTTGGTCCATTTAAGCCGACACAACATGGTTTCTTGTCCAAACGTTCCACTGAAACGGCAAGCCTGACATTTTTTGATTACATAACGAAAAACCTTGATAGAAGCTGTCTAGCTGATGTGATTTTTCTAGATTTCAACAAGGCGTTTGATTGTATACCTCATGAAAGGATTTTATGTAAACTTAAGAATGCTGGTATTGATGGTCATCTTTTTCGTTTTCTTAAGAGTTGGCTTACAACTCGTGTACAGCGTGTTTCTTATAATGGTGTTCTTTCTGATGCAATTACTGTGACGAGCGGTCTTTTACAGGGCTCTGTACTCGGCCCATTACTTTTCTGTCTTTTTGTCAACGATCTCGATGATGAAATTCATAATAGTGCATTAATCAAGTTCGCGGATGATATTAAGCTATACATTGCCTGGCCAAAAACATCTGATCATCTATTATTTACTGATTCATTACAGCGTGATCTCTCTGGTCTACTGAATTGGTGTACAGATAATGGACTATCCACAAATGTATCTAAATCTGGAGTTATGCATCTCGGTAAATCAAATCCAAGAGTTGAATACCATATCCTATTTGACAAACTTCCTACTGTCTCAATTTACAAAGATTTGGGCCTTACCTTCTCTAATACCATGGAATTCAGTGCTCATGTGAGCATCATTGTTAATAAGGCACGAAGAATGCTCGGACTTATCAATCGCTCGTTTAATCATATAGATTACCGTGTCATTTTGAAGCTTTACTTGACGTATGTTCGACCTATCCTTGAGTTTGGTTGTCTTATATGGAATCCATATCGGAAAAAGTACATTGATGAAATCGAAAGTGTACAGAGAAGAATGTCAAGATCGATTCGATATATGAAAGATTTAGCATACCGTGACAGACTAAACAATCTCGGCCTTTTGTCTCTGAGCGCTCGTCGTTTAAGATACCAATTGATATTTCTTTTTAAGATTATTCATGGACATGTTGATGTTAACTTTGATGACTTTTTCACATATTCTGAAAGTAGTCATTTCTTACGTGGTCACACATCCAAGATTCGAACTGAATTGTCATTTCATGATTATCGTAGGAAATTTTTTTCCTGTAATGTTATTCCGTATTGGAACTTACTCTCTGAAGAAGAGAAATCTGTGAGTACGTTGACTCAGTTTAAGAAATGTATTACTTGCATGTTTACACGCCATGACATTTGGTAGTACCCTTTTTATTTCTAACATGATAAACATTTGTCGACTGCCCTTTGTGGCTATGTATTTGTTCATCCAAATACAATTATTATTATTATTATAACATGACTGTAGCTGGATCAAGCGTCAGGCTGCCATGAACCGTAGTCGCACCCGCAAGCTTATCTGCCTTTTCATTGGCATTGACACCACAATGGCCAGGACAAAATTCAGAATTCGATTTGCTTGGCTTCAATCATGTCCATCATCTCAACACAACTGTTGATTAGCATGAACTTCCTTGAGATAAACGCATGATCTTCTCCCTAACAATGTTCTCTCAATATAGGCATACAAGACCAGCATTATTTAGCAGAACAAAGTCATGCAAAGCGATTTCTGCAAGACATCACACAATTTACAAGCATTTTATCGGCGGGATAAGTTGTTGATAACATGGAAATTTCTTTTTCGGGGAATTAAAGGTTTGAAAATCAAACACACGTTTGCATATTTCGAATGAATGCGTATAGTCCTATATATGAATATGAATTGAATACATACTGTTACTACATCAAAAATTTTATTTAGTTGGTGGCCACGTTTGAGTTTATGAATCTCCAATGCTCACTAAAACTCAATATTCTGAATAAGAAAAATATCTTGAATGAATCTTGAAATGTGATAATTGATTTTTCAAGTATAATTTACTGCTGTATTCAAATAGTTGCCAACTTAAATTATGATGGACCGGATCCGATGTTGTGAGATGCGTTTTCCATACTTCTTACACCGATGTTACAGTTCTTGCTCTACTTGTGTCTCATTTTCCGATACTAAAAACTAAAATCTAGGAATATAAAATCTGGTTTTAATTTCTTTTTGGAAAACGAAACGCTGGCTTCTTTTTCCGACTGGAAACTAAAACCTAAGGAAAACGTATCTCATAACGCCGGTGTTGCGATATTCAGTTTCCTTTGTTCACATTTTCCGATCGGAAATCGTAGTATTGCTTGTATATTCCTACTAAGAAAAAAAAACTCTTGGTCTCATCATCCTGGTAGGAAATTTAAAACCGCAACACTACTTCACTTTACAATAAAAATGATGCAGTAGGTTGTCGGCCTTAAAATATTGGTACACAGGAAGTTTTAAACCAACATAGCCAATAGGAAATTGAAAGGCACAATGGAAGTAATAAAGAGTACAAGGAGCAAGGTTGAAACTTCCGATTAGAAGATGCTACCGAGTCTACATTCAGCTGTAGGAAACTGAAACAGATAGAGAGCGAGTACTGTAACACTCATGCCCGATTCTGCTTGTTTGTGAATCAGAATTCAGGATCTGTGTGTCGTCCAAGCTTAACCGTTCATGGCGCGGCTTGCAATTAAAGTTCTTGAATTCGAATCCCTCTTAGTTTACATGAACATCGTTCATTGTAGCCAGCAATGACTTCACTGAAAGTCAATGATAGTTCTGCAACATCAATACCTCTCAACAAGTTCTGCTTCTGTAACTATGGACTCCAATAATGCATGTACATGAGTTTGATTGGATATTATCACGCGGAAGTAATACCAGTACGCACAAATACTGAGTATATAAGTGAGTGAATTATCAAACTCGACCTTTCTCAATTGTGCGAGTGGTCAGTACACAGTGAAGGTAAGCTGAGTGTGAAACATATGTTGAAACAGCTGTTCAAAGTTGATATTTCGGACAATTGAATTAAATGAGGTCAAAATGCCACTGATGGATTCCGCTCGCATATGCAGGTATTCAATATATTACATCATCAAACTAATCTGATTGAAATCAATCAATAAATGATGAAAGAAGTAGAAATATTAGTTGAAAGCTTTGAGGAAGGGAATTTGAAACCATTGCGAGCAAAAAAGGAATGCTACAATCTCATTAACAGGTCAACTCATAATCATTGTGAAATAATAGGCTTGCTTAGAATTCAACGCAATTTCACTGAAAATGTAAAGTCCTCCTTAATTGATTGCTCGTTGAGAAACTCCGTGCGTGGATTGTCTCGCTTCAAAGATCGTCCAATAAGTCATAATCAGTAGCATGATCCAAGATAATGAGAATGTACTACCGCTTATTTGAGCTCGTCATTCAGAGGTTTATGAGTGAGGAGTCTTCAAGCAGAAGCAATGACACAGCTCTGTGGAAATTGAAAAATATGGTTTTAGGATAGTAGCCTGGTTGCGTGTCAGTAAAATAGCTTGATTCCGTTTCGGTTCTAAGTGCTTTGAAGCTATATTCCTCAATCTTTAAGTAAAAGAGAAGATCATCGATTGAAAAGCTGAGTATCGCATTCTGGATCCGTGACAGCAATCGAATTGGATGACTTGGCTATCGCTGCAGTTAATTTCACAATGCATAATAAACATTGAGCCATCATTAATGTTTCAATTGGAATTACTTGATGACCAGTATGCCCTACAGCTCACTCAAAAATAGAGAGCAAATGTATGTTATCCATCATGGTTTAAGATGCGTAAACAGAATCAATGTCTAATTCAAATTCTATTGTGTGTTTCGGTGGGGTAAAGATGTCAACTGAATTGACTGCTTTAAAGTATATCTCATTTGGAAGTGTTTTGAAGGCAGAAACCACAATCCCCAATATTCTCATGGAGGAATAATTCTGAAATAGATTTCGTTGATGCGACTTCAAATTTTTCACATGCCAGGGAAGTACAATGTTCAAGTATACGAGTCGAATAAAATGTAGCCTGCATGCTTTCAAAAAGTTTATAAATGAATCTTAATTTAAAAGCAATTTTTAATTCATTACAAGCTAGAAGCCGTAAAGATTTTGCATGGTTGTGATTTATTGCCATACCGGTTTCAAATACCACATACCAGTTTCAGGGAAACCAGCATCAGGAATTTCTATGCATATCCATCCACCTAATGACAAAAACTTCATAATTTTTTTCACGAAATTAGAAAAGTCATACTTTTCAGTACGAGGAACGATATCATTGCCGAGAGAGCGCAGCGATCGAGGCAATAATACTGTTCAGAGTACTGAAACGGACTTTTCGAATGAGTGAAGATAATTTATTTCTATGCATGCATCCCAATAGTGATCCCATGGAAATCTTCATTTTTTACTTATTTGCAATACCTTCAGAATTTTCTAATGAGTGAAGTAATTTATTTCTATGCATGCATAAAAATAGTGATCCCATGAAAATCTTCATGTTATATTTATTTGCAATACCTTGATGCAAATATTTCCATGCCTACAATTTGAATTTTGATTATCTACATGATGCATGACATTAATCTGATACATTTACTACAACAGTTCTACAGCATGAAGAGAAGCGCAGAAGTTATCATCAAGGAAATCGGCCCCTATGTACCTGGAAAAGATATGAAGATAGGTGGCAAGAATTCGTTGAACACCAGCAGCTAACTGATAAAGACACACCACCAAAGGAAGAGAATTTTATCGAGTTTTTCGATCATCTTAGAAACTCGAAAAATTACGCAGCTAGTACGTACATTATGGTCCATTTATTCTATGCTAAATAACGAACTTCAACTGAACTTCTGCTTCAAACTACAGAAGTTCCCGAGAGTAACCATGCTTCTAAAGTCATATGAGGCTGGCTACAGTCGCAAGAAAGCCAAGCAATTTTCAAAAGAAGAAGTGATGAAATTTTTGCAAGAAGCCCCAGATGAAGGTGAAAATATCCATCTGAAAGTGGCTGTTGCACTGGCTTTTTTTGGAGGTTTGAGGTGCGCTGAACTAGTAACATTAACACTGGACAATTTTGATTTCAATGAAGCAACAGGAATGTAGGTTACTTACAAAGTACCTATACAAAGGGGAGAGTGAATATCCAATACATTCAACATACCGCTGCAAATTTCTACGGGCACTAGACGCTTTATTTGATTCGTGCGAGCTTTCGGCTATCCGCCTTAATCATGCACATCATGTTTTATTACAAAACATCCAGGTACTCAGCCGACAGTCAAGTGGAAAATCATTCATTCCGGCATAAAGAACTATCAAAAGAGGTCCATACTTGAATCTTTATATATAAACAGCATAGACTCTTCCAAACTGATGAACAATTGTAAAGGTGTGCAGCTTAACATTCTGTAACAATTTTTTATTATTTCTTTACCCTACTATTTTTCTTTTTAGTAGTATGCTTGCTTTGCCCTTTTGACCTTTGACTCTCAGTATCTGTCTTTAATGATTTATTGATTTTAGTGTAAATTCTGTTTGCGATCTTCTTTACTTGCCATCACTTTATGTGCATGATTAAGGCGGATAGCCGAAAGCTCGCACGAATCAAATAAAGCGTCTAGTGCCCGTAGAAATTTGCCTCTTTTTGGTTATATTTAACACTTGAATCCGGCCACGTGGAGAACCATCTCATTATCAACATACCGCTGCAGTCTTGCATTTATCTCCAAAAATGTGATGAAATATTGCACAATGCCAAGCTTGGCTATGGAAGAGTTTTTAAGACATATCGGCTGCGGCAGAATGGCAGTGGATACTATGTGAATCAGCCAATGGGAAAACATGTGTTGGCAAAAGTTCCAATGAAGGTGGCACTATATCTGAAATTATCTGACCCCAAAGCCTGCACGGGTCACTCGTTTAGGCGTACGGCTGCAAATGTTTTAGCGGAAGGCGGTGCTTCATCCAGTATAATGAAGAAACATTTTAACTGGCAAAGCGAAAACACAAGCATGAAGTACGCTTGTATATCGAAAACACGCAGAAATCAAAAATAATTGTTTCATCTGTGATGGAGCAAAATGATTCCTCTGACACGAATGTTGCACAGGATCATCAAAAAGCCAAGCATACGATTAACTTTACAAACTGTCAGCATGTTGTTCTTTACTTTAAATAAGGTCGTCAGACACTTTTTATCATTGATGTCTTTGTCCATTCAATTACTATCTTTTTCCTTTTTAAAGAATAATTTGATTTGCTTATAATGATATATATCATACCCAAATGTGGACACTCTCGATCATATTTCTAACGATTGCCGAGTCAATTCTGTCAATATAGGGCCTATAAAATTGACCAAAAACTAAAAAGTTGACCATGCACTGAAAAGTTGGGCACGGACTAAAAAGTTGAGCAGGGACTGAAAAGTACAACTTTACAAACGTTCGCAGCTATGGTAAAGTCAACTTTTCAACACATGCATAGAAATAAAATATTAACAAAAACAAAACACACAAGAATAGCAGAATCACTCATCATAATATCACGCCAAAACCTCATGAACAATCAAACATCATCCGAACCTTTACAATTATTTTAGTTGATGACCAATTCTATTTCTATGTTTGCTGACAGATATTTCTCTGTCAATGCGTGGCTCATTCTATTTCCATGCCCACTGACAATTTTAATTTGTACTCTTGCCTTGCGACTGTGCGGATCTCTTTTTTAAATGTATTCATCGATTTCATGTCCAAAATTGTATATAACCCTGTCCGTTTGTTGCATTATCGCCACTGATGATGGATACCACGGTATTTGAAACCGGTATGGCAATAAATCACAATTTTTAAGTGCCTGCAGATTGCCTGATCAAGTCAGTCAACAGACTCTCGAAATCTTTATTGCTACTTACTTTTACTATCGATAAATCTTTTCTTACCTAAGTCCACTTCAGCTTATCAGCATGATTCGATGTCTATTTATCAAAGATTCTCGCATCATGTACTCATCAGCACCATCATAATTACCCGTGAGTGCTTTAGATATGCACTTCGCTCCGTCTTGCAGGAAACGCGCAGGTCTGGATTGATTCATGCGGCCAGTTACGACATAAAATTGTGTTTTTCAGTGTAGTACAACTTTGGTATGATGTGAGCATTGTGCAGTTCACCGACTTTTCTGTACAATTCAAGCACCTTTTAGTGATGCATTTACTAATTGTGTAAATAATATTGCCATTTGAATGTTCGAATCTGAATTTTCTGCTTTTCAAAAATGTTATGTATCTCGATCTTATCTGTCTTTGATATCTAAGATAATCAATTCAGAGAAAATTTATCTTTCAAAAGATAATTACTCGCACTTTTCAAAATTGTGCTCAAAATTGATCATGGCCATGCTTTGACACGATGCTCAAAACATGTTAGCAGGCAGCATGGCATGCTTGTTTTATCAAGATTGCAGAGTTGCAGCCGGAGTGTATCGTTTATTATTTATTGATTTTATTAGTTATTGTGTTAACTGTTACCGGTATGGAAATTATTCAATTTCAAATTGATTAACTGTGACCCAACACGCTTCCATCGCTATGAATATTCACATTCTTGACAATTCTCTATCAAGAAAGTTTTGTCCAAATTCTTCATCAGAAACATCAATCGAGAACTTTTCACCGTTCATGTCATCAGTCACTGGCAGACAAACCGAATTATCTGTGTTTTCATGAATTTGTGTAACTCTGTCAGCCGATGCGATCTGAGTCAGGTGTATAACTCTACAACTCCTACTCTTCTACATAATGTTTTGCGTTTAAAATATAATCATGTAATATTTCCACCATGAAAATGAAAGTTCGGCTATACTTTTGCTTGGCAGGAGAACAGAATTTCTCGATGGAATTTTTTTTTTACAATTAATTTATGATAATTCTACATAAGTCTAAATTTGTAAGCTGGAAATTTTGTTCTAAACAAACTCGGAGCGGTTGACAAATCATCTCTGTCGACTATCTAGTGAAAATTATTACATCAAAATGCGAAGAAAAGGCATCGTCAGGTCCAAAATTGAAAGCACAGTCAGGTAAATTGTAAACTGAGTAAAATTCTTCGCAAATTTAGGCTGTGAACAACCGAAGCAACCAATAATGTTGAACAAGCGCCAAATAAATCACCATTATGTTCCATATGAGCGATATTCATTGTAACCAATCAACAGCACATACCGCACATGCACATTTGCATTTCTTTTGTCCTCTGTTGAAAAATTTACAAAAATTGAAGTGTGTCATCTGGATTAAGAGTAATTCACTTTCCTGCTAATCGTCGAAGTGATTTTGTATCGATCACATGCCACAGCAGAATTTCCGTGAAGCGATGAAGCCGCAATGAAAGTGTTTGCGTAAAAGTGTGTGTTCCTTTTGTTCTTGAATGTATTCAATAAGCTACATAGTGTTCTCAACAGCATGGATTATAATTTTTCCTATAAGGAAAACTTGATCGCAATCAAAATGCCAAAGCCATTGACCTTCATGAGCTGTGAGTTATTGTAGACATTGACCTGTATATAGGCTTAAAAGTATCTGATAAACTAATAGAGATAATTTGTACTGATTCTCATCAATAAGAAGCATTTCTCTACAAAGTCCTGTAACCGATATGCTCTGCTAGTACATTAGTCAAAGCATTTTAGGTACAAAAAATGACTCATTCTCTTCTTATCTGGTTCTAACTGGAGACCGCAAATAATGAGAGCCTTGTATCCTTATTACTTCTAACTACTATTCAAGGATTGCATTTAGCAGTAGTGTAATTGCATCATCATAATTGGACGGAGAGTTGTACACTTAGTTATTCACCTGCAGACAAATCTACATGTTTCGAGTAGAATTGTTTTGAAACAATTTTTAAGTATTTGTACTTCATGATACTCGTTATTCAAATATGTACGTACATTCAATGTGTCTACCTGACTCTATCACTTTCGTCTTTCTTTTTCCGGCTGAGCAGTATTTCAAATCAATATTCCACTCAAATTTATTTATTGGATATGATTATCAATAATACTTTGCAAATAGAAGTGAAGGTATTCTCATGTATTTTTGTAAGTGTAGCACTACATTTGCTTTTAATATTAGACAACTAAGAAAATCATAAATTCTGTAATGAGGATTTCTCACACCAAATTACGTTGACCTTCAAGCCACTTATTGCAAGTATCAAGTGCGGACTTTCACATGTCATTTAGATCGAAGCGGTTGTGACAACATTTTCTATTAATTCAACAAATCCCCTTCATTTACACTTCATCAAGTCCTCATCACCGTTCAACAATAACACCCACCCAGTCTTGTGCAGTTGTCAGCTGGCATTGTATGACGGTCTTGAAAGATGCTGTAGCATGGATGATTTCCAATTAAGTCCTCTTCTTCCTCTGCGTGTAGTAGTCGTTTTTTCCGATGAGAGACAACCAGGCTTGCCGTTGGGATTGGATTGGGATTGGACCATAGAGTAAGTATGTAGGTAGAATGTCGACTCAAAAAAGTATCTGTATACAGTGAAAATTTTGATATCAAAAGATTCAGTTTTTTTCGGAGATCACGTTCCTGCGGTTCAAAAAAATTATTTGAGCACTTTTGAAAAAAGTCAAAATTTGCCAATTTACATACTACCGAGATGACTCTCCTAAATAAGTAGTGCGAAGCAAGTTGGATATCAAAGGAATGAATATTTGCTAATAAGCGTCGCAACTAAGCGGAAATTATGCTGATGATCAAGGAAATCTAATGAACGGTTTTATGATAGAAGTCTTCATGAAAAAGTCACGATATTATTCGTGCATTTTTGGCTGAAATTTCAAGTTTTTAATTCGATTTTCACCAGCATGATTTTATGATTCACTAAATTTATGTTTCATTTCTAGAATCTCAATAGTGATGTTGACCCATCTACATCTTTCAAAGTTAAATGAAATCATTGTCCTTGATTTTGTGAATTTTTCTCTGCCGGTTGCATGTGATATGATCACGCTTGAGAAAATATTCTTGAGGTTGAGCATCAAAGTAATATGAACCCATCGAATTGCTAATTAAACAAACATCACCTCTGAAAGGCTGACGTGACACACGTGTGTGAAGTTGGCGCAAGCACTCAGCGCAACCATTTTTGTTTTTACTGTGCCATTCCCAAAAGTCACATAAACCACACAATTCGAGGTCGCTGATTATGTGCCACTACTCGGTTTCACGAAATTCAGCCTCCTTTGGCCAGAAAACGCAATTCAAATTTCAAATTGGTTGCGCTGTGAAGTTGACGCAACCAATTTTTCCGACATTCATTAGTTTAGTGCATCAAGCAACAAAACCCATAACAAACGATGAAATATCCATGCCTAATTATGTGCCACGCAAAAAATTAATAAAAATAATCGATCTTCATGGAAAAAATCAAGTTTCAAAATTTTATTTCACCGAAGTGTGAAGTTGGCGCAACCAAATTTCAAATCAAAATTACTCAGCACCCAGGCAGTTATGCTTCACATAAATAGCACCAGCGGATGTGCCAGGTGAACATTCATCACAATCAATCAAACAAAAGCAGTCTTTCACCCGCTCTAAAAGAAAACATTAAATATCAAATCACATGACAAAGCTTATAATAAAATATTGCACAACCAGCGCAACCATTTTTCATTTCGAGTGTGCCACTCCTGAAATGCATGTTTCTGGTACAATTTGGGGTCGCTGACTATGTGCCGCGCATCACTTTTACTAAATTCGGCCTCCTTCACTCGGAAAACTCAATTCAAAGTTCAACTACATCACACAATAATTCCAGCGCAACCACTTTTCAAGTTGAAATTACTCTGCTCAAACGCCGTTTCATATCAAATAAATAGTACCATCGTGTCTGCCAGGGTGTGCAATTTGGGGTCGCTGTTTCTGATTCTGATGAATATTGACCTGGCGCACCCGATGGTGCTATTTATTTGATGTGAAACGGCGTTTGAGCAGAGTAATTTCAACTTGAAAAGTGGTTGCGCTGGATGTTGTGTGATGTATTTGAACTTTGAATTGAGTTTTCCGAGTGAAGGAGGCCGAATTTAGTAAAAGTGATGCGTGGCACGTAGTCATCGACCCAAAATTGTACCAGAAACATGCATTTCAGGAGTGGCACACTCGAAATGAAAAATGGTTGCGCTGGTTGTGCAATATTTTATTATAAGCTTTGTCATGTGATTTGATATTTAATGTTTTCTTTTAGAGCGGGTGAAAGACTGCTTTTGTTTGATTGATTGTGATGAATGTTCACCTGGCACATCCGCTGGTGCTATTTATGTGAAGCATAACTGCCTGGGTGCTGAGTAATTTTGATTTGAAATTTGGTTGCGCCAACTTCACACTTCGGTGAAATAAAATTTTGAAACTTGATTTTTTCCATGAAGATCGATTATTTTTATTAATTTTTTGCGTGGCACATAATTAGGCATGGATATTTCATCGTTTGTTATGGGTTTTGTTGCTTGATGCACTAAACTAATGAATGTCGGAAAAATTGGTTGCGTCAACTTCACAGCGCAACCAATTTGAAATTTGAATTGCGTTTTCTGGCCAAAGGAGGCTGAATTTCGTGAAACCGAGTAGTGGCACATAATCAACGACCTCGAATTGTGTGGTTTATGTGATTTTTGGGAATGGCACAGTAAATACAAAAATGGTTGCGCTGAGTGCTTGCGCCAACTTCACACACGTTCATGACACTGAGAATCAGCAAAATGCCATCATAAAATATACATGTAGTCGCTGACATTAGTCAGTAAGTTACAAATGTTTTCGGGTTGTACTGAGTAGTTCATTTGCTTTGTCTTCAGTCTGACCTTGCCTCTCTCGAATTCAAGCATTGAGAACTCGAGATATCTAAGATATATCGAAGAATCGAAGAATCTGAGATAAAAACAACGCATTCAGCGTCTGGTGAAAAACTAAACGTAACGGTTGGTACATTAGTGCTGAAAGAGGAAGTACAATGAGTTATCAACTTTGAAGACGAACTCAATACATAATTCTACATAACTTGAATGAGAAGTTTTGTGATACATTATATGTCATTGTTTGTTTTTGTTTAGGCCCCTGTTATGCAAGAGCAAAATAGACACAGGAATATGATGTGATCTGTCGAACAATAAAAGATAACCTATGCACACAATGGTAGGCCTACATCTGAATTTTCGACAGGTGGCTTAATAGAATATGCGTTTTTTCGATATCAAATGAAAATGATAAATAAGTGATAAGATTGCAAAATCATATCGATAGGATGCTGCTATACATCATGATGCAATACGGGAAAATGACTTAGTGCGGCGCTCGGTGCGACACAAACAGACAGATAAATGTGAAGATGATTTCGATACAGCGGGTGACAACTCGTGCAAAACAGGATCTGGGCTCGAAGTTTTACTGAAAAGTTTCATAGCTTGTTGCTAACGTTGGACTTTGAGATTTGGTCGAATGCTATGGCGATATCAAGTGATTGATAACGGAATCCACACTCTGAGCATCGCGATATCAAGTGCCATACTTCTGATTCCCCATAACAATAGATTAGTCGGTGACCTTGTGGCTACAATGCACTCTTCTAAATACCCCTCCAACGTCAACAGTTCAAACCCATTCGAATCATCTTTGACTTGATTCAATAAAAGATGTGCATTGTGAAACTGCGTAATTTTGATTGCAATAATTACAGATATGAGTAGATCAATAGGTCACTGTTTAGACTATTGCCGGTATCTCTCATTTGCTTTCTGGAAGCTCCATCAGATGTTGGCCTAAGCGGATCATAATACTTCAAAGTGACAATGACAATGCTTACCAGGCATCACCCTGGATTCGCATTATCTTGTTTGGCTGTTGGGGTCGGTAACCAATCTAGAAGTGGACCAGAGGAGTAACAACCTTAGCGATCATTACACAGCTGCATGCGTGACCTTCATACTCCAAACTGGTTTTGGGCACTTTGAAGTATTATGACAGTGCAGCGCCTGGTAATTCATGCAAGAATTAGGACCTCGTTATAATCCGCGACGTGTAGTTCCTCAGCCTAATTTTGATGATTGACTCTTACATCGTGTCACAGAATAGATTTCACTCACGTATCCAATCTTTGAATTTTCATCTCGTGATATTATGGAAGTCGTTTAAATGGGTTTCAAACAGCGAAAAAATATTAGGTAGCTTATTTACAGTTATTGACTGAGAATGATTATTTTCTGAAAGTAATAGAAAAGTCTATTGCTTGGATAATCATTTAATATTAATGATCAAATATGACTTCATATAAACTCGATCGATCAGAAAAGTTGAGCAGTCTTCTCAAAGAAAGCTTTTTCCATCATTCGAAGTGTGTCATATGGACTGTATGAGGCACGATGAAACTCAGTTTTGTTTAAAATCAGAGCATGATGCAATATTCGGCAGAATATAGGCGGACAAAATTACTTAAAATTAAATGAATGATCAACAATATATCGCATCATTAGCATGCGTAATATCAGAATAGCTTTCCTTGGTAAACGTAATATCAGTATAAGGAATACATTGTCTTACTTGCGATGCACGATAAAGGAAGGATGAGATTGAGTCTTCAACTAATGAACGATTTCTTACTTTAATTAGTAATGCTTCTGTTTTTGCTCAATTTTGCATCGATATATCAAGATACCAATTTTCAAGCCAGCATAGAAGTAGCGCGATTAAAAGGGTCTAAATCTTTTTTTCTACATTCTATATAATGTATGTATTATTCACAGATTTCACAAATTTTCGCGGTCGATCACCTGCTTCCAGTTTTACTTTAATTAGCGAAATTTCGGCAGGATGCTTATTCCAGATTGATCCGCTGACATGCCAAACGATTTCTTACAGTTCAGGGCCTTGTGAGGCTCTTAGTTGCTGACGGGAAGGGAACTAGAAAAGAGAAGTAAAAAGTCATTTCCCTAAACCACTACGATTTGAAATTCGGCTGTCAAGAGATGTGTGGGAAGGTTTAAATCATCGCCTGCATTGAAAGCGTCTTCTTACAGCCTAAATTAGTATCAGAAGCTATTATTAGCGACTGTGTATTGTGTATTCAATAGAACTATCAGCTGATTTATTTCCGAATTCTGGTTGGACAGCAAGAATAGTCCAACGGTAAATGTGGTTAAATGATTATAAATGTCGGATCCTCATGTTATCCTTTGCCTTTCAGGTTCTCACATCGGCATCATGGCTGCATATTCTTTTCTGATAGCCCTGCTGGTTCTCCTACCTACCATCACATTTGCATTTCCAAAACGCTCCTGCTCATTACCAGCCGTTTGGTCTGCAGATTTCTCTTGGCATAATAATCGGGTATCGGGACATCTCATTGTAGATTACAATGCACAGCTACTCGCGGTAGAGGAGACAGGCGCGGGAGGTTCAGACCTCAAATTGGAGTCGCGAGCTGGTAAATTACTTCGATTTTCTTCAAAAGTTTCTGGTCAGCGAGTGTACACTTACAACCATCCAGTAAGCTCTGCATTAGAGCTGAATAGAAATCTCAAGAGCGGCAAACTGGACCGAACTGCTATAAAATTTGTTTTAAGTAATGAGGATCACATGGAAGGAACAAGCATGTGTCTACCAGCAAATCATTCCAAAACAGAGTGGACAATTGAAGTGAATGACAACTGTGAGCCTCAGAATCTCAATCTTCTTACAAGCGTGCATGATACATCTAACATTGAAACTATGATTTTGCCAACCTTCGAACTGAAAAACTTCAGGTCCCATCCTAGTGGGATAAATAATCTCCAAGTTAGACAAGACTTAAGGGATCTTTATAGACGTGCCATTATAAATACAGCTTACGGAATCGGAGGGAAAGACTGTGATAGCCTTCTTTTGATATGGAAAGACATTATTGCTGCCCGGACGGGAAAGTTTTTTTAGGTAATTTGAGAACACTTTCGCTGATGTACTGACCATCTCGTTCTCAAGAAATCTCGCCAATGAAATACAAAGATTTTACTAAGATAGTTTTGCTTTGCTAATATATCAAGTCTGGCTATTTATGTAGAAACATGGGTAAATAAAACAGTTGGGTACAACGATCATTATTGTTGCATAATAAAGACTTACATGAGCTTTTAAAGTAATATCGACGCAATCGATTGAAAAAAGAAATTTTGCTCATTTGACCAGTCGATGCATAAAAAATAAGGTCATACGTTCAATTTATAAAATGATTCAACAGCGTGTTTCGCTCACTCACTGTTAAGTTAGACACGGAACTGAATGATTTAGTTTACGAAATGGATGACAGCTAGCATGGGTGTTTAAGTTTAATCTATGAAAACAAAGTTAAAGATGCTATTCACTGCATGTATTCATTTCTTGTAAATAGCATCTTTCACAGTTTTTGCGGCATTTGGCTGACTTGAATGCGACGTCATCAATATATGTATGAACTATCATCCTCCTTATTGCACGCAAAACTATTCGGTCCGGTGTTTAGCTTGACAGTGAGTGCATTCATTCATTCATAAGTGTTCATTTGATCAAATGAAAATCAATAAATTACATTGGCAAGTCACAAAATGAAGGAAGTTATATACAAAGTCAAGTGAATTCATGGAGGCCGTTCTTCAGCAATGACATATACACAAAAAATGAAGTCTTTCGTCGAGTTGTTCTGAATGGTGGGATCAATAAGCGTTTGGAGTGGGCACTATGAGAAGGCAAAGACCGATTGAGACAGTGATTAGTGTCCTCAAACTTCTTGAAAAGAGACAAAGAAATGTTCGTTCGTCTTACATCTAATAGTTCAAGGCACATTTCATTACAGTCTTTTCCACATATGATACGATGTGCTCGCCTCTGAAGTTTCTCAATATTGTCACTCAGATTGGCAGGCAGACAGACGAAAAGAGGCGCTCAGTACTCGAGCAATGGTCTCAGCAGACCTTTGTACACAGTAAAAAGCTCTGCCTTAGACAGAAAAGATTTTAGAACTCGAAGGCATTGAATGCGTTCTTTGGACAAAAATTCTTGTGATTTTGTCAAAATGGGCTTTCCACGACAAATTACTCGCCCAAGTTACACCCAAAATCGTATGATTATCAACAAAGTCGATGTATGGTAGCGGAATAGGCTCGCAAACAGAAATTTTCTTCACAAAAAGACATTTCGACTTTGAATGATTGATGGACAATTTAACTTCATCCGCCCATTTTAAAATATTCTGATGCTCAAAGAGCACATGTTCATTGTTGCTGCCTCTGTAAAGGGGGATACAAAAATGGTGATTATCGTCAATATATTTGACAGTAGCATAGTCTGAATTTAATGGCTTGAGACTACCACAAACTGCGTTAAACAATAACGGACCAAAAACAGACCCTCGACATATAGCAGAAGTTACATGGACAATGTTGCTAATTGAGGAATCAGCACGAACACTCTGGGTACGATCAAAAAGGTACGACGATATCAAATTTACAAAATATGGGGGAAAGTCACATTCAATAAGACACTCTACAATCACAGAATGATCAAGACTATCGAAGTCATACGCCATTATTTGAACTGCTGTTACATCATCGTCGTCCAACATTTTCGTTACTTGATCATGAATTACGATAGATGCCGTTGTTGTTGACAATCCACGAGTTCCACCGTGTTGATTTGAACCAGCGGCGACAGTAAATTTTTCTTTGAGTTGTCTTGCTACCAATCTCTCAAATATCTTGCTGGGAACCGGCAAAAGACTTATAGGCCGAAGGTCGTAAGCGGTCGGTTTTGAAACTTTCGGCACCGGTACCACGTGAGCATATTTCCAAATACGAGGGAACGTGTCACTCTGGATGATGACATTGAATAAATGAGTGAGAGGTGGAGCTATGACACTTGCTGCAGCCTTATAGAGTACCGTTGGTACTTGATCATTCCCAAATGCCTTGCCTAGTTTCAGTTTCATCAGTTCACTCTCAACTTCTTCCATTCAAATAACTGGGCGTTCATCAGCATCGATGTCTGGAAAACTTTGTACACTGCCCGGTCTAAATGAAGAAGCATTGATGAAACATGTCAGGTCAGTGGAATACTAATAAATTAAGCACCAAAATGAATGCGGCCTTTAATACATAATTTTTTAATACACAATCGGTTGAATAAAAGGTGAAATTAGTTGCAAGAAAGACAAGAAGAAAGCTAAAAGTACTCGCAAAATCATGCTCTTCTTTTCAATGTAGGAATAACAGGAGAAATCATCGGTCACAAAAGTAAAACTGCTTGCATCAAACATGAACAGCACTCATCGCAACGTAACAGGCAGATTTCTCTTAATAGAGGATTATTTTAATTCAAATTTAAGTCACTGTCTACTTTAAGTATTTTTCGTTTTCATAATTCTACTAATCAGAGAGGAAGATCCATCTGGTCGATGACTTCGTGCATATATATGTATTTGCATCAGTTTAACCCTTACCCAGGATAGAATTGTTTCCAACTTTATTACATTTTGTGTAATGAAACATAAGGTTTGTTTCTCAAAATATTTCTAAAATGTTTTACCAAGGTTTTAGATACTACCACATAAAGGAATGTTTTGAGTAGCAACAATGTTTAAACGTTTCAAATGTCTATTAAGAATTTTTCTCCAAATGCACATGCTATATACATGGCCAATATAACATTGTCCGGCAATAGCAAGTCACATGCTTTGCACAAGTGTTGCCTGAGCTTTTGCTCCTTGTTTCTTTTTATGGGTTACATTGACGACCTCGATATTCTGCATGATTTGCTCGGATGTGATTCGTACTGTTGGGTGATCGACCTGGTCGATTCGGGGACAGATTCTCCTTTGATGTGATCGTGCCATCGTCTCGCCAGATCGATGACGGTCGGATGCTCAAATCCGCCCAGATCCAAATTGACCCGATCGCGATGATTGATTCGAAATATTACTCAAAAATTAAGGATCATTGCCATACAATTTAAAACAATACTGAAATGCATAAGAGAAAATTAGAAACAAAGGGACAAATAATCCTCAATGCAATTCGAACTTTGCGTAAAAAACAAATTTGTTTACATTATCCACGCTTATCTTTCTTTTCATGAAAAGCCCCATCGGCCAGGGTTTACAATCCACGCCGCCTCTACAGTCCTCATACTCGAGTGGTTATTTCGGCTTATCAGGCGACCTCCTACTTTGGGCTTCTTGGACAAGAACTGGGTCGAGCAAACATTTGTTTGGAATTACTTTTTTTACGTTAGAGTTTTTTCAGAACTTTATTTGGAAGCCAAATTTTTTGAACAACTTGAATTTCTTTGTTTTTTTGATCTTATTTTTTGAGTTTCAGATTTTGTTTTTATCATTCAGTTTCTTTTTCAAGAAGACTCAAGAAATTGTCCGTCATCCAGCAAGGCTGAGTCAACGTCAGGTCATATTAAAGATAATTGTCCGCTGTCTGCATTTCATTATACTCAGGTAATCAAGAATATCAGTTGTCCGTGTGGCAACTCTCCTTCCTTGTTGTCTTTCAGGGACATCAGCATTTCGCGCAATATATGGAAGCAAAAGCCAACAATAAAAAAAATTAGCTCCATACTTTTGCCCACATTTTTGGTATATAACTTTCGGGTTATGCAGACGTCGTTTAACAGAATCCACCCCATTCTTTCATCCAGAGAGGAATCTGGTACATAGACGACGTGAGGATATTTCCAGAGTCAGACTTGAAATGTGTGACAACTTCCGAGAAATTATTTCTCAGTGGTGAAAATTTGTAGTTAGGATTTTTCTGTCGTGATCAATGCAGAAACGGACATCACAACATGAATTCTTGTTGCCCATGCGAGACATGCACTGATTGTATATCTGCCGACCTCTGCGTCATTAGTCTTAACAAAACTCTTGTTTCCAATGAAGCAAGCCCTATCCCCACATTAGCACAGATTCAAAAAAACACATATAAACAAACAATCATCATTATCACTCTGCACAAAGTTGAATGACATACCTTCGATATTGATGAGTCTATCTTTTGCACCAATTTTGAGAGATTCGATATTAGAGAGAGAAAGAGAGAGAGAGAGAGAGAGAGAGAGAGAGAGAGAGAAGAGAGAGAAGAGAAGAGAGAGAGAAGAGAGAGGAGAGAGAAGAGGAGAGAGAGAGATATAGAGAATGAAAGAATTGCTCTATCCTGCATGTATCTCTTGATTTGAAATTTACGACGCCAATGCAGATGAATAGATCTAAATGGAAATAGAATTGAAGATGAAAGATATTGAAATTTGCATCATCTTGATTTGAAGAAATTTGCGTAAATGCAAGGACATAGATATCTATAAAAAAATACAGTGTGTCACACATTCTGAATTTACTTAATGTAATATATATATATAAATATACGAAACAAATTTAAATTAAAAAAAAATTGATATGAAAAGATAAGAAAAAAAAAGGGGTCCAATTGACCCGGTCGGTAGTATCGTTTACTTAACTGTAATTATGTTTTCATGTCAACATAATATTTTTCAAATTTCAGTTTGCAGCATTAAACCGATGAAATTTAATCAGGTTTAGGTTCTTATGAAGTTTTAATGAAAAATACTGCAAACAAAAAAATCGGCATCAGTGTTTGTGAGATATGGGGTCCATATGGACCCCACGGTATATTGAGGGTTAAACAAGCAACTTCAATAGACTTAAATCCTATATATATATCTTTATATATATCCTATATATATATATCAGAATATTGTGAAGCTGTCATTCACATTCATCATAGCATCTCAAAAACAGGAAATATCAGCTCGTTATGTTGCTAGCAAAAGTATTAATCAACGTGAGAAAGCAGTTATGGATTGATTACCTTTGTCAGTGTCCATAGTGTGTAAATGCCACAGAACCACTTAACCACTGAGGCAATAAACCTTCAACAATTGATATGTATCAGAAATTATTATAATGTTTGAATTCTCTAAATTACAAATGCTATGTAAATGTGAGTGAGATGTGCACCTAGCATAGGCCTACTAAGTGAAATTTTGTAGACTTTATTTTTATCGAAGTAAGTATTAAAATTAGAATAATTAAATATTGATTTGGATCTTCAGTCGTAAAAGTGGGAGTAGACTTGATTAGCTGCATAATATCCAGTATCAGGAATCATCAGCAGGCCTAGTTCACATCTCTCAACATCGACACAAATCCCATTTTAAACTTACAGCCATACTTCGGATAAATTTAAAATGCACATTTATTTTCCAAGCAAAAAAGTTTAGCATAAGCTCCTATATAGGTAGTGGTCGTCGATGGCATAATGAAGCTCAACTCGCAAAAATAGACACATCCTCGTCTTCAGTGAACGAGCTTCCGTCGTCTGGTCAATTATGGATGCGCAATTAGTGTATTAATATTGATATGCTTATTGCACATATCAAATTTGCTTCTGGAATGCAGGAATGGCTGTTAGTCTAAACATGTAGTTGTGTTGAATGCAGGGATGCGGAGTCGGAGTCCCGGAGTCCTATCATTTTTGCTGGAGTCGGAGTCCTATCAAACTCCGGCTTATAACTTGACCCGAAATATAATACGAACAAATTATTTATCCTCGTGCATAGCTGTTACTGTCTTGATGTCAACTTTCTCCGTCAAATAAAAGTGCAGAGACACTGCTGCATGCAAAGCTTGCAATAGTTGAGGGAATGAGCAGTGATAGTGGGAAAAGGATTGTCGTTTCACTCGGTGATTTAGTAGAGAAGACAGGTCTTCCTAGACTCGATCACACCTAAGCACCAAAGGTCACATCAGAGACAAAACTGAAATATTAGTTTGTTTGAGAACATTACCTCTTTCTTACCCTCACGTTAATCGTGTGTGATGTCTCTCCAGAGCGCATATCAAAATCGAAAGCGTACTCATATTTTTGAAGGATGGGGGATTTTCCTGCCTGGTACAGACTGGAGAAAAACCGTGTGAAGCACAAATCAACAAGATGGGAGGAGCCGAGTGGCATGCATCCAACTTAAAGCGACATTTGATAAACTTTCATCGAAAATGATTGATAATTGATACAGCAATAATAACTAAAGATAGGTTCACGTAAGCCTATGATCTATGCTGTAGGTAAAAACTTTTTTCAAAAAACTAGGCTATATATACTTGCCACCCGGAGTCGGAATCGGAGTCCTATCAAAATGATAGGACTCTGCATCACTGAATGATCACTGCTGAATGATTCCTTATATTGGATGAAATGGCAGCTATTCAGGTCTGCTCAATAATAAGTTATACTATTTGTATTGTGCTTGCAAAAGCAGCATTTATTAATTACTACATGTGCACTACCGTAGACGACTTGTGAGCAGTGTGTTGAAAAGTAGTATTTTATCAATGTTCGCCTAAATTTCACATAATATGCTAATTCTTAATATGCATCTCAAATTAACCCATGGTATGACTGTAAGTTTAAAAGGGAGTTGTGTCGATGTTTGGAGATGTCAATTAGGTCTGCTGATGTTTCACAACATTGGATAAAACGGCAGCTATTTAGTCTCTTCCCATTTATCAACTGAGGTTGCAGCTCAATATTTTATTCTGTTTAGGAATTGCAGAACGATGACATTTGATTCTTGCGAAAAATATGCGAGCTCAATAATGCTTTCTTCTGAACATTATTGTGCAAACTTGCCTTCAATGAGTTTAAAAGGAAATGCAAGTTTAACTAATATTCCGACGAGTAGGCGTCCAATTGAATTCTAGAACACATTAGGGCCTAGATTAAAGGGCAGCAGTGCATCCGCAACACGATGATTGACTTACATTTGACAGTATGACGTCATTGCTGTTGTGCTTTGAATACCTGGAAATGCTAAAGCAATTGAAGCGCATTCCAATCTACTTTAAGTGTTGGACAATCATTTGAAGTATGTGAAACTGCAGCAATTCGACAATGAAAGGAAAGAGCTTATTAATAAGATAGGAAGCGAATTTTGATTATCGTCTATATTGATAGACTAAATTTCGTAAAAATACCTTCCTATGGAATACATAAACTTTGTCGGTTGAGAAATCAATTAAAATCAATTAAATATAAATTAGAAAATCAACTTTTACCTACCGGAAGTTCATTAAAATAAAATTGACATTTTGCTGCGCAACGTTTCGCTACCGCTTTGGCTGGCGCAATAAGAGTCAATGTCTGCTGGACACCAACATTCAGGGAGGGAAGGTTCCAACAATGGCTCTCATTTAGCCTACACTACACTGTAGATTTGATCATATTTTGTATGCGTCGCATGCCTAATGGTTTGCATTAATTGATACATAGTTATGCTAAAATTAAGTCTGATGTAGGACACGGTAAATTACTGCAACTGTGTTTGATTAGATATGGTTAATTAAGGCGAACAATCAAAACTGAGCGATAAAAACATTGTTTCTGCGAATCACCTTATTTACCCGTAGATATTGAAATTACACCAATAGATGCACAGGAAACTACACCGATTGCGCTTCTGTAACCCTGAGTATAACTGCTGGTGATTTCTATTCTTCGTTCGATCCATGTGATCAACGTTGAACCTGCTGACATTTCAACAGTTCCTTCAGCAACGTCACACATAGAAATAGACAATACGAGTAATAAGCTCACCAAAACCGAAACGTCACTTTCTGAAATGCAAAATAACGGTACATAAATCGTGCGCATTTTCATTTAGAAACTTGTCAACGTCTACATTATTGGGTTAGAATCATTCACATGCGTAAATCTAAGCTTTTTATTGTTTATTCATCCCCCAACTTAAATCCCGCGGCTGTGCCGCGACCGCTATTCAATTTCAATTCTAGTCAACTACAGATAAACTGATATTTCTATGTCTGAAGTTGACTAGAATGGAAATTGAATAGCGGTCGCGGCACAGCCGCGGGATTTAAGTTGGGGGATGAATAAACAATAAAAAGCTTAGATTCTAACCCAATAATGTAGACGTTGACAGGCGTAGCCTATCCAAGCGAAAATGCATGCGATTTAAGTGACACTATATTAAATGAAGTCTAACTCCTATCACAAAGGAAATATTTTATCCCAGGCATTTTATGCAATGGTAACAAGCAATAGAGATTGCCATAGAAATTCGTCTCTCTTTGGCTTGTGTGATTGGTCAAGTGCGCACAATGCAGAAGTATCTCGCATCAGTGAATACACGATCGTCAACGTTCAGATTGCAGGCAGGACTGTAAGGTGAAAGCATGTATATTTGATTCAATTTTCATCCGTGATAAATTCGACAAATGGAAATATTATTCACACCGTTCGGCTCTTCACGATCTAAATTTACGGACTGTGTACGTTTTATGTGGCGTCGATCTTCTGGCTAGTCAGAATTTAGGCTAGAATTTGCATTGCGTTCAATGAAAGATTGATCCTCTTGCCCCTCGAGACTAGTTGTGGCCGTGACCATCAGTGCCAATTAATGTTATCTCTAGACCGAAGCACGCAGACACGGCAGTTTATTTCTGCATCTATACCACAGCGGTGAATGTTGTCGTGACTCGCTATCGATTGTCTGACCACCAACAGCTGACCACTTGCACACTTTGCAAGCGAAGATGTCTGGCCGTCCGCTCTCTATGAAGGCAAACGATCGAATGAAATCGAATGTCACCCACGATCCAGTTGACCCAACTGACCTGTGACCGACGATCCACATCAGCTCTGCTCTTCTATGGCAAACACACTAAATTGGGCGCCGATATAAAATTTATATTCGTATTTAAATGAAGTTATATCTCTTCTACAATTGCAACAATATGCATGTTATTGAATAGTTGCTGTCATTTAAAGTGTGCGGATTGGCACTCCTCATTTTTATTTTAGAAATGGAGTAATAGGTTAACACATTTATCTTAGATTTCACACATCCATATTTTGACCTTGCTCCGCAAAGGAATCTTTAATTTTGTAATGTGGCCGCAAAGTCTGAGCAGGTGAAACCTCAAAATTCTACAGCAGGATTATGACCTTGAAAAATTTATTTAATTGAATGAAAATGGATTCCTTTGCTTCTTTGAAGCATTTTGCAACTAACATATTCAGATATTCAGTGAATATTGAAATTTGGTTAGCAGGATTCATCAACACACTGGCAACTGAAAATTATATTTGTAGAGTTCTGTTAGAAAATAAAGGAAAAGTATCGCGTACTCGTGCCGACTAATTGCGAGTATCATTGAACATATAGACATTGTAACAGTTTCTGTAAAATCTTAAAATCATTGAATTCTGGTAAGTCAAAAAGACATAAGTTGCAATTTTAATTTTAATTTGTAGATACCTAAAATTCTCCATGAAGTGTGAACTGATTGATTGATCTAATATGCGTGTATATATCATTGAGATGTAATTTTGTAGTTGCAAGATGTTTGGATCTTAAGTTTCTTCCCTGTTATAGAGTTTAAGAAAGAGAAGTTTGCAATAATTTTCTGAATTTCAAAAAATTAAGGCAAGTAAATATTCTAAGCAAACACACATAGAAAATGTAGTAGCATTCTTTCTGGTGGTCAAATCATATTGCTCATCAAATTAGGAAAATACTCAATCTTCAAGATTTTCTATCATTACATGTAGATTTAAAATGCTCATGTGCGATGCAATTTCATTAAAATTGAAAGCAGAAATTTTATAATATTCAGATTGATGATCATTGACTGTAATTAATTAGTCAAGTAATAACAACGCGAATAGTGATTTATCCAAAAAATATATATGCTTCCTTGCGAAACATGATTTCTCATATAAAAGTTGACACACGGGAGTAAAATTCGAGAGTGTGCAGAACCAGAAAGATCTCGGCATGATAAAGGGAAAGAGATGGCATGATAGTTCCAGTGACATCAGAGAGAAGAAAGAAGTGAAAAAAATTGTCAAACTGAAAAATTTTGGCGAACTGTAACATCGAGGGCAAGTCACGTGACAAGATTGCACGATAACTGATGGACCTCTCGATTGCGAGTACCTTTGCGATCAAAGGAAGAGAGGAAGACCAAGCGCACGATGGGAGAATCGTCTCATGGCCAATTCTAAAAAGAAATAAAAGATGACCGCTCATGACCGAGCAATTTGAACAGGAAAGTGATTTGAAGCTCTGCATCAGTAGCAGCTCCACCTGATGACAGAGATTACAGACACTGAAGCAAATAACCAACTGATGCCAAGTTAAATTTTCTCATAACCCTACCACACCGGTGTTATGATATTCTTCACCCCTCCCAATCAAAATTGCTGATCGGAAATAGTATATCAGAAAACCGTTTTGCCTAATTCCCCCTCGAAAAGAGAGAGGCAAGTAGAAACATAAGAAAATCTCCTCACGGTGGTCAGGAAGATTGAAAACGTTCGAAAAAATGAGGGATGATTTATTTTGAAAAAAGTGGTTTTATTAGAGCAAGAGAAGTCATTTAAAAGAAATTAGAAAATCTTTCATCGAGCCCATGTCGAGAAAATCGAATTTATTGATTTTTGAAAATCGATGATTATTGCGGAAATCAATTTGTGATTTTAGCGCACTTACTGAAATTGGGGGTGGACGTTGGACAACAAATATAAAACTGTGTATTATTCTGCTAAATTTAGTCATAACTTTTGAGATTTTTATCGAGCCCTTTAGTAGAAATTCGATAATAATCGATTTGATCGATCAATATTTTTCTAAATATTGTCAGAAATCAGTGAAAGTTGCTGCAAATAAAAATTTGGCAAACTTGGTTGATGTCACATATGTTACGCATCTGCATGCTTGTTACTTAAGACGCTGGGCTATAGAAATCCATCGAGCCCTTACGGAGTAAATCATGTGAATGTTTGACACATGCATTGCATTTATTATGTTGGACTAGGCCTATTATGTAACTTTGTCCTCACTACAGCTCCGTAAATACTAATTGTGCGAATTCGATTAGCTAACTTTATGTCACTGGAACATTGTTTTGTTAGGTACGTACGTTGCCTAGAAAATATGTCGATCCCTGACAGAATAAATCATGTGAATGTCTGACATAAGGTTTATATTTTACTGTGTATGACTGTCCTCGAGTACTAATTAGGAGATTTTTTGGTTCATGTTATGTTAATAGGGTATTGAATTGTTGCGTACAAACGACATTTGATAAATATATCGAGCGCATCTTCAGTGAATTATACTTTGTTTCTTGCGGGTATTGCATGTAGTGTTCATTCGTGCCTAAGTCACGCAAGGACAGTGTCACTTCAATCATGAGACACGTAATGATTGACGGCATTAAATCATTTTTGGATGAAGTATTCGAGATCAGAAATGTTCCACGAACAGAAGAAAATCTCAGATTCAAGTTGGGCATTGATGAAGGTCAATGATTCTTCAAAGAGTGCTTGAACATCATCAGACAAGATGATGATAGCTTGACATCATTGTCTGCCTCTATGGCACAAAGTGTCAAAGGCCTATTCATCCTTGCAATCGTACCGGAGATGCAAGAAATAAATCGAAACGTGCAAATATGTTTGGATAACAGCGAGTGACTTGATGAACTTCCCTATACTTACTTAGTAGTAGCTAGTGATCTAAAACTTGCAAATATCTTGTGTGGTATACAGTCTCATGGCTCTTAACATCCATGCTGCCATTGTGAAGGGACTTCTGGCGCTTGGGAAATTGATTGAAGACAAGAACATTGAAAATCATTAGACATCGCTACCAATGTTGGATCCGCTCAGGAGATAACTTGTGCGACAGCAAAACATACTTTAACTGTATCAACGAACCGCTACTTAAATCAAGCGTCAGGAGTAAAGAAGAACCGATTCTGATCATTATACCACCACCTGAACTTCATTTACTGATGGGTACATTTAACAGAATCTTCCAAGAATTGAAAGCAATATGGCCTGATGAAGAACGCATGTGGTCCGAAAAATTCTTCGTAAAACCTGTTGGGCATCATGGAGGCAGCAATTTTACCGGTGGAGATTGCAGAAAGCTTCTGCAAAATGTTGATTCATTGGCTGCAATTCGTCAAATTCAAATTCTACCTTTTGTTGATTCTTTGCGAAAACTCTGTCATGTAGTCGATTCATGTTTCGGAAATACATTGAGATTTGACTTCCAAGAAAAAATTGCGTTCGAAACTTCCTACATGGGTTTGGGCATCGGCATCACTCTGATCTTGATTCGACATGTTCCCGAATTTTGTTGATGGCGGTATGGTAAATCGCTGGGCCAATAGTATTGCCCCAATACTCAGAATAGGCATCAGAGTCTGCTCATGTTGCGCTAAAGGAATTCTGGATGAAGCGTAAAGTGAATGATCTTTCAAATCCACGATATGAACAAGCATTGAAACAAACTTGTTGAATTCAATAGTAAGCATTTGTAACATTTCATGTTATTTGTCGGTTACAGGGAGATGGGTTACAATAATATTTTATCATAAAGTGTGTGTTTTTTATCATCACTGATGTTTGAAATGACATCAGACTTTCATCACCGGGACCTGTTTATGTTGCATAATATTACAATAATACTCGTTCATGGAACAAAGAACTATGCAAATTAGTGGAGTTGCGAACAAAAATAACAATGTCAATGCAAAGCAATTAAAATGCATGTTGATAAAGTCAATAAATTGATCATTTCATATTAAAGGAACAAAGTGACATATCATTATGAATTATCCTAACTTATGTTTCACGGAAAATAAAACATATTTAAGATTACGGCACAATAAATGGGAGTGAAACTGACTGAAGCTGACTAACAAAAAATATAAATCCAATGCATGAATATAACTTCGCAAAAAATCCAAAATATAGACATTAGGCCTATTGACACCAGAGATGTAACCGGTCCGGAATATTCCAGACCGGACCGGCGACCGGCATTCGACCGGCGACCGGATCTTTCGATGAATATATAGAGTTAAACATTGTTGTCTATAACTTGATACCGCATAAGATTACAAGCGAATAGGCCTATCGTGAGGTCAGTTATGGAGGCTGTAGGTCGAAACCTGATGTGTGAGCCTACTAGGCTATCGGCTCATAGAGTAGACTAAGCATAAGATTGATGTATAGCTGTAGGTAGGCATTAATATAATGTACAGGCCTACGATGCACTATATTTAGGCCTTTATATATAGGCCCATCTTGTACCAGATAGGTCCTTTATAGTAGGCTAGACCTGCCTGTTATATGCTTAGCAGGCCCTAGCTACATGTTAGAATGTTACAATTCCTAGCCTAGGCTAGGAACACTTAATTTGATTTTGTCTAGAGCTAGGTTTATGCAGCATCATCTATTGAACGTACCTTTGTAGCATTTTACGACAACAAGCTAGAGATTTAGAAGGACACGACGGTGGCGGTACTCTGCATGATTTTGTTTTACCTAGACGTATGGCAAAATGTAGTCTAAGCTTAGTTATCAGATTAAAATCCTTCAGTCCCCATACACTACACCTAATGGAAAGAGACATAGGTGATTACATTTTTATATGTTAATTTTTCACAACAATTAAAAGTTCTGGAATTTCATTGGCAGTGCATTGGAAAAAAATAAGCTGGAAGGGCCTAACTAAGTCAAAAGATGCCAAAAATGTAGGACATTTAGGCCTAATTTTGTAGGACAAGACCTAACTAACCCGGCAGGGGCCTTTGCTTCACTACTAAAAGCTACTTGCATTCTGAATAAGCTTTGTTCGAAATCATGTAGACCTATCTAACACATAGTACTATTGTACGCTCTATACGTACTTCATAGAATTCTAAAAAATCCGAGACAAGCAAATAAAGGTCATTAACATCATTTGTGAAAATATTCCATTTCAGCCAGATTGACTAACAAAAATGTTACTTTAAAATTAATGCAATTAATGGTATGACTCTATCATAGCAGGTCGATGTCAACTACCAGAGATAGCTATCCATAGCATTTTTAAGAACAATCATCTGTTCCACGTGTCGAGGTGCCAATCGCGTTCTCTGCCGATTGGCCGGTCTGATTTTTTAGACCGGACCGGCGACCTGCGCTGGTCTACCGGCGACCGGCTACATTTCTGATTGACACAGTATTCTTAAATGCAATCCATTTGTCAGACATTCGCATGATTTACTCTGTCAGGGATCGACATATTTTCTAGGCAACGTACGTACCTAACAAAACAATGTTCCAGTGACATAAAGTTAGCTAATCGAATTCGCACAATTAGTATTTACGGAGCTGTAGTGAGGACAAAGTTACATAATAGGCCTAGTCCAACATAATAAATGCAATGCATGTGTCAAACATTCACATGATTTACTCCGTAAGGGCTCGATGGATTTCTATAGCCCAGCGTCTTAAGTAACAAGCATGCAGATGCGTAACATATGTGACATCAACCAAGTTTGCCAAATTTTTATTTGCAGCAACTTTCACTGATTTCTGACAATATTTAGAAAAATATGGATCGATCAAATCGATTATTATCGAATTTCTACTAAAGGGCTCGATAAAAATCTCAAAAGTTTTGACTAAATTTAGCAGAATAATACACAGTTTTATATTTGTTGTCCAACGTCCACCCCCAATTTCAGTAAGTGCGCTAAAATCACAAATTGATTTCCGCAATAATCATCGATTTTCAAAAATCAATAAATTCGATTTTCTCGATATGGGCTCGATGAAAGATTTTCTAATTTCTTTTAAATGACTTCTCTTGCTCTAATAAAACCACTTTTTTCAAAATAAATCATCCCTCATTTTTTCGAACTTTTTCAATCTTCCTGACCACCGTGTTCTAGAAGCCATAAGCCTTGATCTCAATATTGTAGCTTCAGTTCAAAGTGAAAGGGAAAGTAAATACCATGGAAGCTGAGAGTCAACTTCCAAAAATTGCAACTGTTTTTCTCCCGGAAATTCTAAGCTACATTACACTTTCCTCCCGGAAATTGAGAACAGAGGAAAGTAAGAACAGTAACACCTGCCTCTGAAGCGCATCTATGTCCGGAGGACAAATTATTTTTTTGTCCGAAGCTGTTTGTTGATGGTAATTTCAGTTTCTCGGTCGGACACCGTTCGCTAGATTTTCAGAAGAATCAAATTACTGAAACACGAAACAATTGTAGATTCTTACCGCAAAGCAATCTATTGTAAGTTATTTTAATAAAAAAAGACAGAAATAATAATAACCGTGAATATTTACAAAATGCACTGATAAGCTGCGGTTATCTTCCTAGCGTCAACCACTGTAAGCTGCCATCGTTTAGGTACCGTTGTTATGACAACGCATGTCCATGACGTCCTATTGTTTTCAATGTCGGCGAACCTATTCATCAGACAACTCGACGAAAGTCTTCATTCTTTGTTTATATGACTCTGATGAATTTTGGTCTTCATGATATCTGCTAAGTAGCTTACTTCTATTTGCTTCCATGACTGTAACTTTGTACGTGTAACTTGATTTTCATTTGATTAGAATGTACAATTATGAATGAATGAATGTCCCTGGATATGGTCAGAACTTTCTAATGGTGGTATTCATTTGCTCAAACTCGTTCATCTTCAGATTAATTATTATGAATCATAGCAATGAGAGTAGTAAGTAAAACTCCACTTCTGGATAGCGCAAGATGGCCGCCATCGCTGACGTCCCCCCCCCTCTGGAACGGCAGAGTGTCGTGGTCGGCCGCCGTGGTGCTTCGGGTCTGAGTCCCCCCCCCTCTGGAACGGCAGAGTGTCGTGGTGGACTTGGGCGACCGCCAGGATTAGTCTTGAGGCTATAGTGTGTGATGTTTTTCGTGCAATCTGCTGAATGTTGGGTTGTAAAATGGGTTGTTTCGAGTGGAAGGAGTGGTCGGATGAGAAAACGGAGGTCGGATTCGTATTCAGCGTGAAATTCTGCATCGGTAGGGTGAGTTTCAAGGCAATCGGTGAGAAAAAATTTTCAACATTTTTCGAAAAACGACAGAGTTAGAATTTGGGACGTTTTGGTGTGTAGCGTCAAAACGAAGCATCGGATGAGAAAACGGAGGTCAGATTCGGATTCAGCGTCAAATTCTGCATCGGTATGGTGAGTTTCAAGTCAATCGGAGAGAAAAAAATTTTCGGCTGACGTCCCCCCCCCTGGACAGCTTGCTTCGATTTTGGCTTCCAGTGGACGGATTTTGTCGTGCGATAGCTCGTTTGAAAGCTAAGAGTGAGACAAATTCAGTGAAAGAATCGGCTTGTTCCTATCTGTCTTCGTTCAAAAGTTAGAGCGGTTACAAGATTTTAGGTCGGAGCTCGCTCACCTGAAAAAATCCTGTGTCAGAGTGACTTTGTATGGGTAAAATTTTGAAAATTTTCCAAAGTGTGGAATTTCGACCTGGGACCGTCACCAAAACATTTTTCATCAAATTTCACTGACCTCCCCCCCTCTGGACAGCTAGCTTCGATCTTGGCTTCTAGTGGACGGATTTTGTCGTGCGATAGATCGTTTGAAAGCTAAGAGTGAGACAAATTCAGTGAAAGAAACGGCTTGTTCCTATCTGTCTTCGTTCAAAAGTTAGAGCGGTTACAAGATTTTGGGACATTGGCGAAAAACGACAGAGTTAGAATTTGGGACGTTTTGGGCTGTAGCGCCAAAACGAAGGCTCGGATGGGTAAACGGAGGCCAGATTTGGAATCAGCTTGATGTTATTGTCCAATGAGGATCATCATCCAATGAGAATCAAGCATTTCTTTATAAATAGCGAGCCTTCCACAGTGAGAATCATTCCATCGTTGAATCACACGAGTGACGGACGCACATTTTCTCTCTCTCTCTCTAGTTCCCTGTTCTATTATCCAACTAAAATGGTAAGTCGCTACTTCCCTCCCTCTCCTCCCTTGAACGTAAACTTAATACAATCTTTTTTCATTTTCAGGCATCTACTCCATCTGCTGCACTAGTAGGACAAAATGGCGGTCAAACGTTACAAGGTTCGCTACGGTCAGATCATCTACAACTGAGGCCAGTGGAAGAAACAACCAAGGTACATAATCCTACACCGCTACAGCGTAAATTTAAACAAGTCTTGCGTTATGGCGATCATAGCGTAGTACTCCAAACGGGAATGCTCCCTTCCACGGATGTCAAGATAATGCGCAATCAGTATGGGGACTACATACTGATCCCCGTGAGTCCGTACATTCGCCACCAACTTGATATTATTGAGGAGTATGTGACATTAAATATGGACATTCCTACTCCTCTTGCTCAAGAGTGGAAGGCGAGAGATGACAAGGATACTCCCTATAGAAAGATTTGGGATGGTAATCACATTTGCCTACCGGTATCACATTGGTGTAAGAAGGAGGGAGATCAATCAATAGCCATCAGATGTGATGAGCTCGGAGAAGGTACTTGGGATATCCTTTTCAAAGTGAATGGGCTATATTATGGTCGACACAAGGATAATAAAATAGCCTCTCTCTCCATGCATATGGAATCCATCCTATATATTCCGAAACCACCCAACGTGGACGACATAATTGATCAAATCCTTAACAGCAGTGGTACGAAGCGCAAGTCGGAGAAGAATGCTACATCAAAACGCAAATCAAAGAAGGAGAATTGCTAGTCCTTTCCTAACTCTACCCTATGACAATTCGCTTATGTGCTTTGAGTGTCGTAGACGTGGTCTTATTAGATACATTTTACTTCTTCGTTGCCATCATATCATTTGTGTATTTTGTCGTGAAAAGCATCGATGTAATTCTTCATTTTGTAATATGTTATAGAACGTTTCCTTAGATGTGTAAATTTCCGTTTTAGGCTTCTATCATCATTTTTATGGATTGTGAGGGTGAACCTGTACAGGAGCTCAGTGCTATTGCTATGAACAATTGGACATATCAGATTGTTAGTGTCTATCATCAACATGCCAACTGCGATCCCAATGTTGATCAATGGGCGAGAAAACACATTCATGGTCTTAATCTGAAATATTTGCAAGACTATGGCTTTTCTTGTGAAAGTGCTCTTCTTATTGACTTTAAACGATGGTTAGCTGCTTTCAATGTTATACGCATCTTTTGTAATAATCCTGGTAAGGAGAGGAAAGTATTTCCCAATCTAATCATTGATGATATTTTGCTCCCGCCTTGGGATAGTAGAGTGAATCAACATTATCATGAAGTCACGAAACGTTTTAAGGATTTGTGTGTTCCTATTTTGTCTGTTCGTTGTAGTAGCTACGTTCATAACCAATGCTTCTTTCCTCCTTACCTCAACACTGCTAAAGTCCTGTATGGTTATCATTGCTCGCTGTATGATAGTTATCAGCTGTATCTATTTTATCTCTTTCAAACCATTGATTTATAATACATGCTTGTTACCGTTATTCAATATATGTTACTATGAGAAGAGTTGTTGTTTTCATGCAATGGATGGGTTAGATAAAGGGCGATCATGTCTTTCTCAAACGACTGCGGAACATTACATTTTCATAGGCAAAGTTTAAAAGGAGCTGTTCAAGATTATGTGATAAAATTTCATAAAGATGAGACCGACATCGAAGCAGTGGTCGATGATGCTAGCACTCTATTTCTAGAATTAATGAATACATTCTCTGATAGCATTATCATGGCGCGATTAGTTGCGAAAATTAAGTTTAGTCATTTTGGAAAGCAAGAGGTGGAAAGTCGCTCTTTCCATTTTGCTTCTTACTCAATGGAAGTGGTAGATCACCCCCAAGAATTTTTTAAAAGACATATGATAAAAATTGCTGAACGTCTTAACGCATTTAACCATCATGGTAGCAGTCTAGTGATTGAAGCGATTTCAGATATTCACATTCAACTTTCCATAAAGAAAAATTGAAAATGCAGTGGTACTTGATTGTAGCACAACTGGTTTTCGAGCTATGTCTGCTCACTCTCGAAGTATATTCCTTCTGTACATGCGTCTATTATTTAGAAAAGGCTAGCAAATTCATATCTTCAAAAAGACTTGCTATAGACATCAGTAACGGTGAAACTATGTGTTGCGATGTATGTAAGCGAAAGGATGGAAATGAAAAGCGCATCTTCAAGAGATGTAAGCATGCTTTTTGTCAACGCTGTTTCATACGTAATTGCATTCAACTTTGCCAATGTAACCACTGTGATATTGCTCATTTCGAGTGTCACTTATGTCGCAATAGTTAGTACCTATGCAAATGTGGTAAAGATAGGTTTTAGCAAAGACTAATACGGAAAATGGCGAAACGTAAAATGACGAAACGTAAAAGTCAAAAGTTTTCTTCAGCCATTCAAGCTCTCCGACGAATGAAAGCAAATCAGCGATACAATGCTATACGACATGCTAACGATAAATTCATTTGTGAAATTATTTCTCATGTGAGGAAGTTGAGGACGAAGAAATTAGCGCCAAAACAACGAAAGTTACTTAAGCGATATGCTACGAAATTGCGTTTCATCTCCAATCCTAAAGTCACCCTTCAAAGAAAGAGAAAAACTCTAACACAAAAGGGCGGTTTCCTTTCAGCAATACTTCCAATGATAGCTCCTGCCGTGGGCAACCTATTGGGTAATATCTTTGGCTCTAAGCGTTAATTATGCAAATGTTGAATCTCAAAGTAATAAAATGGATTTCAGACTTCAATGTGATAAAGTTCTGACTGTATCAGGTCCATCTCATGCAGGTAAAACTGTTTTCACGCTGAATTTATTGGATAAAAGAAGGGAGTTGTTTAAGGAACCTATCAATCGAGTGATTTGGTGTTATGGTATTTATCAACCGTCGCTGTTTCAGGAATTGCAAAGTCGCAACTTTATTCGACATGAAGGAATTATTCCAGTGGATAAACTTCAGTCTAATGATGTTGTTGTATTGGATGATTTATTAAAAGAAAGTAAGAATTCAAAAGATGTTACAGATATGTTCACTCGCGCAGCACACCATAAAAGGTGCTTTATCATCTATATCACACAAAATTTGTTTCCTGATGGAAAAGAAGCTCGTACACGAAACCTGAATACACACTATTATGCTATTTTCAAGAATCCGCGAGATAAAAGTCAATTTGAAATTTTAGCGCGACAAGTTGCACCCAGAGGATCAAAAGCCTTAATTGAAATTTTTCAAGCAGCTACTGAAAAACCATACGGTTACTTATTCATTGACTTTACGCAAGAGTGTCCGGAAGAATTTAGATTTCGAAGTGATATTTTGAAAACTCCCATGATTATCTACAAACTATGAGTTCTTATTCTCGCATGATTGTTATTCCTCAGGATGAATATGTACAATTGACTGCCATGCAGCAAGTAAAGCAACCTCTTGCAAATCAAATGTATAGGAAAGAAATAGATTATCAGCAAAATGTTCACATCAAAGATCCACATCGTGCTGTATTATTACAATCGGAAACTGTTGAGCAATTGAAAAACTTGAAGAATAAGATGCGTGACTCTGTATCGACTGCTACACCTTTAGCATCTCGCGCACATGCCATATCTCTTTTCAACAGTATTGAACCCCATCTCAATGTAAATGATAGAGGAGAAATCATTACAGATGAAAATAAAGTGATTGATGCTTCACGTTATGAAGACTTGATTCAGTATGCGACACGTAGAAAGCGCCGTCAGGGCTATGTTCCACCTGGTTGGTCATACTTTCTTAAACTATTGAAAAAGCATAATGTACCAAAATTTGCTTTAAATAATGAGACATTGAAAGAACTTGATTCAACAGTGGCTACTACTCCAATGCCTCAGGCGATGAAAATGCCAACAAATTGGTTTAAGACGTCACCTGCTACATCCCCTCCCACACTCACTAAGCAAACAAGAGGAAGAACTCGACGTAGATCTACATCGCCACTAAAACTGGTAAAAGGAAAACGTAAAACAGCTCCTCCTAGGAAATACATGTTCTCAGACTATTAATATGAAGCAGATGTGTTGCTTGCCATGTAATGAGCCGCCAGAGGTGAATGTAGTTGTCACTTGCACTTGCTGCGCCAGCTCTCATAATGAAACCCCTAAGCAATGTGAACACGATCGCAAAACCGCTAAAGCTAAATGCTGCAGTTGTTGTAAATGTAGAAAGGCAAGAAAACAAAAAGATGAGAAGGAGGAAAAAGAGTCAGCCGTCATCGACTGAACGTTTGAAGTCAATCTATTATGATGTAAAACATCCGGCAGGATTTGCATCCATCAAGAAATTATCAAAAGCGAGTGGTCTTCCACAATCACAAGTGAAACGATGGTTAAAGGGTCAGGCTACCTATACACTCCACAAACAAGCGAAAAAGAAGTACCGCACCCGCCATTATATTGTTCATGACATCGATGAACAGTGGCAAGCAGATTTGTGTGATGTTGCCTCCATTTCAAAACATAACTCGGGTAATAATTTTATTTTAACCGTCATTGATATTTTCTCGCGTTATGCGTGGGCTCAACCTTTAAAAACTAAAGAAGGGAAAGGAGTAGCAAAAGCATTCCAAACAATTTTTCGAGAAGGTCGCATTCCAAAAAGAATTCAGAGTGATCAAGGAAAAGAGTTTGAAAATCAGCATGTGACAAGATTATTTGAGAGGCATGACATTGAGTTGTTTAGTGTAAAGAGCGCTTATAAAGCTGCACTCGTTGAACGTTTTAATCGCACATTAAAAAATCGCTTGTGGCGACATTTTACTGCCAACTTGACACAAAATTGGACAAAGGTTCTACAAGATACACTCCATGCCTACAATCACTCTATCCATCGTTCTATTGGACTCAGACCAGTAGATGTAAATGCTGACAATGTAGATAAAGTGCGCGAATCATTCCAACGTAAACGCACTCATGTGAAAAGTGATGTGAAAATTGGCGATAAAGTTCGTATCTCAAAAGTGAAAAGTGTTTTTGCTAAAGGGTACCTCCCGAATTGGACAGAGGAGGTATTTACAGTATCAAGGATTAATCAAAAAGACTCTCCGACCACCTACAAGTTGAAAGATTACGATAATGAAGAAATTGAGGGTAGCTTTTACCGCGATGAGATTGAGGTAGTCACTGAAAGTGAAACATATTTGGTAGAGAAAATCATTCGATGTAAAAAACGGCAAGGTGAAGAATGGTGTCTTGTTAAATGGACTGGTTATCCTTCAAGTATGAACTCTTGGATGCGTCGTGCTGACATCTTTCATCTAAGTGATCGACAGTGATTCATGCAAAGTTGTAACTAACAATGTTTAGGGTTTGAGCTATGAATCCAACTGCCTCATTTTATTCACGACCCTCCTATGTAAGTGGCGGAGGACAAATTTACATCGGCGCTCGCCGCCAACGTGGAGGTAGCATACTTGGTGCACTGAAATCTGTTGTAGCACCTCTCATATCCAATGTCGGTAGATCTTTAAAACGAAATGTTTTAAGTAATGCCGTTGGCTTTGCTGGTGATGTTGCTAGTGATCTTTCCAGAGGTAGAAGTTTTAAGAGCAGTTTGTTGAATCGTGGGAAGGAACGCGGTTTAAAAACATTGAAGCAGACCATTGCTGGTGTTACTCAAGGAAAGAAATCACCTAAACGAATGAAAAAAGGAAGGAGGAAACATCGCGGAGCTGGTAAGGTGCGATCTTCAGTCAAAAGGCATTCACGCAAACGTCGCAGAGGCTCTAATCACTCATCAGGCGCTAAACGATGACGCTGCTATAACTTCTAATCATGGAGTGTAAAACTTCCGGTTTTTGTTTGTTCGATCAACAAGCCATACAGACAGATATTCTTAGTTCAAGTATTGTAGATTATCATCCTCGAACAGCTGAGAATGCTGGCTCCATTGAATTTGTTATTCCTGGTGGTAGTGATGACTACATAGATTTGAGTTATGCGATGCTTGATTTGAGGTTTAGAATTCAGCAAGCAGATGGAACTGCTATTGACGATGCACATAAAGTTGGACTGAACAATTTACCATTGACTACATTACTTCGTGATGTTTCTCTAACGATTGGAGAGCAGCAGGTGGAAGGTGGTCAAAGCGATTATCCCTATAAATCATATTTCAATCATGTATCACAGTTTCATCCAGCAGCACAAAAAAGTCATATGGAAGCCATGGGATGGTACAGAGATGAAGCAGGAAAATTTGATGTTGAAACAAACAGTGGCTTTGTAAAGCGATCTGCTATGATTAAAGATAGTAGAGTATGTCAGCTATATGGTCCGCTGAATTTAGACTTCTTTAGACAGTCAAAGTTTTTACTGTGTAATACCAGCATGCGACTCAAGCTGACATTGAATAAGCTTGAATTTGCGCTGAATGCATTTGCTAAAGTTGACAATTTTAGAATTCATGTGGAAGATATTGCACTTTACATTCGTCGAGTAGTACCGAATCCAAGTGTCATTAGAGGGCATGCTGAAGGCCTTAACCGCCAAAATGCCATTTACCCCGTTCAGCATACAAAGCTTCTCTCCTTTACAATTCCGAAAGATCAAAAGAGTTTCATGAAAGATGGCCTCTTTCCATCGGAAGCACCGAAGCTCCTCATGGTGGCAATGGTTGAAAATGATGCATTTAATGGTAATATAAAGAAGAATCCTTTCAATTTTAAACACAATCAGTTAAGTGAAATTGCTTTACGTGTAAATGGTGTGAGTCATCCTGGTCCACCCTACAAACCAGATTTTGCTTCGGATCAATTTATGCGCAGTTATGTTGATTTTATGGATGTCTTTGGTTTTTACAATACGGATGACACCAACGGACTGACTATGAAAGAGTTTAAGAGTGGATACACTATTTATGCATTTGATTTGACTGCTGACAGCGATATTAGTGCACCCTATCGTCAAGCGAACGTGCCTCATAATATTCGTTTGGATTTGACGTTCAAAAGAACACTACCTGAGACGATCAATGTATTAATTTATGCAGTCTTCGATTCAAATATTGAAATTACAAAGTATCGTGACGTGATTCTTCAGTATAATCGTTAATGAGTTGGTTGACTGCTGACGATATTAAGACTAAAGTGCAGCGTAATGCAGACGAAGCGACGTTGAAAGCTTTCGATAATGTCTATTCACTCGATACCTTACCACCTGCAGTAAATCACTATCCCATCTTTATTGTGCTAAACACTCATTCACAGAATTTAGGCGGTGAGCATTGGAAAGCGATCTTTATTGGAGAAGACCGACGTGGTGAACTATTTGACTCTCTTGCTCAACCTCCAAATATACCAACACAGCAGTGATTGAGAAAACATACGCGTCAATATCAGCGAAATGAACGCATACTACAACATCCACTTTCATCAACGTGTGGTGCTTTTGTACTGTACTTCATCTTAAGACGTTTACATGTATCTCGATTTGCATCTGTTATTCAAAACTTTTCATGTAATCCATCCTCTAATGAAAAAATGATTTGTAAGTTCTATCATGATTTGAAATAAAAACATCATGTTGGAAAAATTGTTTTTTATTTTACAATCCGCTGGGTACGTACATATTCAATGAGATAGTCTAGGATCATATTTGCTTGTACATGAGATTTTAGTCCAGTAATGATCACTTTACTATTATGAAAGATTGCCACATGCACAGGTAACCAACAACTAATGAGAGCTGCAGGAAAAAGTTCGGGTTCATAACACAAACTGTAACTGCTGGTACGAATCTTCAAAAATGATAGACTGTCACTCAATTGAGTAGAGATCACCATATTGTCCACAGTCAGATTCGACATCACACACCTCTCCCTCTTCCATATCCGACGTAGTAGTCTTTGTAGCTCTAAGCGCATTGACTGCGCCGATGAATGAGAAAGGGCGCCGAGAATCTGTACAGTCCCATTTGGGAAGAGTTGAAGATTCCGTGAATTGTTCATCTTCACCACTAACATTTGAGGACGGCCCGGGTAATACTTGCTGTTTGGAAGCTGTTGGTGTAATGTTGTGAGATCGATTTTGGTGTAGAGTCTGAAGCGACGGAGAATGTTGACGATGGTGTAGCGATGGCGCTTCATGATGAAAGAATGAGTAAATTGAGCGATGTACCTTCCTTTTATACTTTTCCCAACTACCTTGATGAAATGTGAAGTTAGTATGAAGTTGGGAATGATAGAGTTGAATTCGCCGATTGTTGACGCGCAGCCAGATGCGATTTCCAATACGTGAATGTCTTTTCATATAGAAGTATTTCAAGTCCTTCATGATATGATGTAGAGATTGAAAATGACGATAAGATAAAGCAAACTCTCTTCTCACATTTCCAGTTGAATCTTTGAAATAGACGTTTCGATCATGATCCGTTTCAATACGTTGTAGGGAATCTAATTTCCAACTCATGATGTGTGGTAGTCATGTCTGATTAAGATTTGCATAGTAGGGCGATGAACTCACGACGAATAAATGTCATGATGGAGCGATGTATGTATCTTCTATACTTCTCCCAATTGTATTTGCGAAATGAGAAACAGTTTGCGGAATGAGAATGGCAGATTTGAATTTCATTTCTGTAATGTTGAAGCCAAACTTGATCACCCAAGGAGATGAATCTTAATGTTTCAAAATATTCCAAATCCCTCATGATATCATTGAGGTTGACAAATTGTCGCCATGTTAATGTAATTCCTCTTGATGTATGACCATGAGAATTTTTGAAATGTACGTTTCCATCACGATCAACTCTGATATATTGTAGAGAGTCCAAAATCCAAGTCTTCATGATGTTATGCAAAGTTGCAGATTAGCAATATAAAAATGTCGTTTTATCATATTTTGCTTAGCAATGCGGCTACAAAGAGATTTACTAGTAATCGAGCTGCACTCTTTTCTACTCCCATTGATCATGCACAACAGCTAAATGGAAATTGGGAAGTGGGTGTCACTCAACTTGTTTATAGCAACTGTGTCTATACTTTTGATCATGAGGTGATGACTATTAATATGAGGCGTACAGCTGCTTATCAATGTGAAAAGGGGTGTCGAGTATACATTCCACAGTGGCCAAAGAAAGATCTCTTATCATGTAAAAAGTTTATATATGATTTCTTGAATAAAGCGTGTAAACATATTGTCCAATTTACTCCACACAATGATGATTATACTTATGTACATCATGTAGTTGAGAAAGATTGGATTGTTGGTTTAAGTCCAAGTTTAAGAAATGATTTAGGCTACCTCGCTAGCGCCTTAACAAGCTATGATAATTTTAACGTTAATTACCACATAAGTGGTCATAAACAGTTAATATATCGAGAGGAAGCTTATTATGTAGATCTTATTCCAAAAAATGAGAAGACGTTGGTGAAGAAGATTGTGATTAAGCCAAGAAAGACAAACATGACTCCTGAAACATTATTGAAGAAATTTAATTATCTCCTTCGAGTTGATGGCAAACAAGTGGCAACATTGACTTATATCAAATCATCTAATCATATTGCAATAAGTAAATTAAATGATGATGATCTAGTATTAGTTTGTTCAAAAGATTTTCATCAGTTCTTACGACATCGTTCTGCAGCTGTTCATGGAAAATCTGATATGCAACATTTACCATGTGAAAGGCCAAATCAATTTGATACAGAATGGGCCGTATCTTTATACAGAAAGTGTGTAGAGCCTTTAGGTGGTATCTTACATGAAACAAGAGTGTTGATGCCTCGCATCATTACTTCGGTTAAATTGGTTGTAGATTATTTAAATGAAGTGATTAATGACCAACATATTTCATTTTCTGAAAAAGAAGGTACTTTGTCTCTCACTATAAGTGGAAAAGGTATTGAACTAATTATGGATAAAACTCTAATGGACATTTTTGGTTTTGATCAGAATATCTTTAAAAGTGGTACTGTAACCAAAGCTAGCACAGACATGTCGCTATCGCGTCGTATTAACTATTTTCAGATATATTCCAATATTGGTGAAGATGTACGTGTGGGAGATGTTGAAGCTCCATTGCTAGCAATGATACCATACCAGCCAAAAAGCTGCAGTATTTTATCTGAGCATACTTTCAAGAAAGTGCATTATACAAAGCTGAAATCAAACTACATCCCACAAATTGATATTGCCATTTATGACGATGCTGGTGCGTTGATTCCTTTTCATAAAGATGCTGTGACAAGTATTACACTCCATTTCCGAATGAAGAGTTAATGCAAAAGTATGCTATTATATTTTTTCAATGTGAATAATATGGAAAGTGAAAATAAGGACTCGTTTCTAATCTACTTACCCAGTAATGCTTCTATGAATAAATTTCCCAAAAATAAACCATCAGACTATCGAGTAGAATTAAATCGGCCACTACATTTAGAAGGTGAATGGGAGGTTGGCGTTTCTAGTATTTGCTATGATAGCAATATTCAGAATGTGAATGATTTGGAAGAAATGATATTGACTCCTCGCACCCATGATGGAATAACGATGAATAATGCATTCCAGTTCCCATACAATTTAACATCAGATGGAAAGTGGAACTATGAATGGATTCAGATAAAATCAGATTCTTATGAACCATTTGGGAATGAGAAAATTATTAAGGCATTCAACAGTGGTAATACTTCCATCATGAAGAATAAAAATCAGAAAGCTTATGAGTTTACTATCTATCATTGGAGTGGGAGACAGTTCCTCCGCTTTCATTCTTTTACTAAAGGTCTTACGCTGAGGTTGGATAGTGAATTCTATCCACATCTTGGTTTTGGTCATGGACTACATCTAACATCAATTGCTACTGCAAATGTTAAAAAAGTTTATTCAAATCGAATCAACAAATTTCATTATAGATTTAAAATATTTGATGAAGATGTTGTAGAATGCGAAGAACGCATCATTTTGAAAAAGCGTGGTGTTCAACCTTTATCACTTATTGAGTTAGTAAAACGATGGAATGAGACTGTGGGTAAGAAGTATGGAGAGAAAATTATGGCGGACAAAAATAAGTTGGTTATTCAGAAATATAATGACAAACTTACAGTTTATTTCTCTCCAACCTTGCGTCATTTTGTAAGACATTATACACCTATTATTGGAAGCGGTCTGGTGTATGCTTCTCATGAATATCACACTAAAGCTGATTCAGTTAATGATGAATGGTGGGTGGACATCTATGGCGATCGCATCAAGAAAATTTACCAGTCTTATGAAGAATCTAAAGTTGCTATCAATATAATGCCGCGTCTATATCATACAGTTGAAAGCTTCATTCATGTAGTAAATCCTTATATACAACAGAAGTTGAAGCATGTGATGAAAAGTAAATATGATGTAAAGACACACCACATTTCGTTTTCAATTGAAAATCAACGCGTTGTTCTGAGACTGGGTGATGACATTCAATGTCAATTGAGTAAAAATTTGAAAAAACTCTTTGGTTTTTCAATGCTACACACAGTGTTTGCTGCTGCGCATACGATTGGTATAGAAACACCAATGACACTTGATAAACATGAACAGCACCTTTACATTCAAAGTGATTTGATTCTACCTATTTCTGTTGGTGAGAAAAAAGAATACATTTTACGCGATTTCATTCATGATAAAGACGCTTCATATGGAATAGTCGAGAAGATGTTTGAATCTATTTTCTATCATCCCGTCGTCAAACAAACTATACCCTCTATTGCTATCAAAATTACCAATGGTTTACAAGAGTGCATCCACGTGAAAGATACTAAATCCCTCATAACGTTAGTGTTTCGGAAAACAAAGTGAAGTCATTGTGATATGTTTATTGAAATAAAAATATGTATATGAAAAAGTCTTTTCACAGATATAGGGGAATGGGCTGACTGTAGGCATATATTCACAAGGAAGAAACGATCTCATGCGATACATAAAACAACCATGTATATCTACAAAAAGCAACATCAAAATACTGAGTTAAAGTTGATTATGTCAATACATCTCCTGAATGTGGTAGCGTGAGTTTTATTCTTTTGGGTGGAGGTATGTTTGTGTCAGGATGTCCATGTGGAAGAGATGTGTTATGTCCTATCCAACACCTCTTATCCTCCCAGGCTGAAAGTGCTCGTTTCTTAAATGTGTACGTTTTCACAGTATGAACTTGAGATTTTAAGATTGTCATATTGACAAACGTTATAGTTTTATTTTTATAGGCCTTCTTATAGGACCGATGTTTCATTTTATGAACAATGGATTTTGATATACCTTTAGCACGCTTAATACTATCTGCACATTCTTTTAGTTTCATGGAATACATTTTAGGACGGAGGAGAATCATTTCATCCATTTCCTTTCCTGCTGTTTCATCCTTAAAACAACCAAGTTTGGCTTTATTCTGTATGGAATAGAGTGGATGAGTGGGATTGTAGTTAGATGTGTCGAAATATTTTTCTAATGACTTGCCTACTTCATTAAAATTTAAATCTTTTTGAGTGGTAATTCCTAAAAAGAAACTATCTGTATCACCACCCAGCAAGCGAACCTCTTTTACGAGAGGGCATGGTTTTAATATTTTGTAGAAGAGTTGATACATTTCAAGCTTAGAGTAATCTAGTACAGATTGGCCAATATAGATGGGCTTGCACAACTCAACTTCTGATTTAATCATTTTAACACCTACAAGATCCTCATCGATGATGTCTCTATCAATGAAAAGAGGTGATGAGGTCAATTTGTGATATTTTTGTTCATCAGTGACTAGTTTGTAGTTTATGCGTTTTCTAACATCCTCCATGGTCTTTCCGAATAGACTGTTATTCTTATATTTATAAAAATCCTTTTCAAAATTATTTTGGGCTAGTGCACGTTTTTGACTGTTACTATCTATGTAGGGTTTGAGGAAGGCTTTCTGTCTAAATTTGATAATGCGGTGAACTGACTTTAGAAGCATGCCCATTTCTAAATACAATTTTAATATGCAGAAGTGTACGAGATAATTTTTCTTATCATATTGGGTGAGTAAAAGTTTGCGGCATGGTTTGTACCTTGGCTGTCCACACTCTGTTAAGTTATTATGAAATTGTGACATGAATGGTGAAAACATATCTTCAGTCACTTCGCCAGATTCAGGTGCGAGTGGGAAATCAGCAGTTTTATTTTAATGCTATTTGGATAAATCAAATCCACTTCAAAATAATATCCCCAATCACCTTCATCTGGAATCTTCAGTATGTTTGAAGGGTTGGAGTAATACTCAAGCTCATCTTGATTTAACCAACTAAACTCGGAATGAGGTAGTGGTTTAGACAGTGAACTGCCATATAAATTATTTTGGTCATAGTACTTTAGGTGGATATGATCATCACCTACTGTTTCAGATTTTATATGATGTTTATTTACAAATGTGAGACCACCGCGTATTCCGCGCTCAAATATAGTATACATCTCCGGGTCTTGTAAGAGATGAATGGTCTCACCAGTCATTTTAAAGGCTGATTTAAAGGACATGGCTGGTAGACTGACAAAGTGGACAGGATCTAATTTGTCTTCTTCTAATGCCACTCGTCGAAATTCCTGAAAGACATCAGCCAGCAAAATGACATCTAATTCTAAGTAAGCGATCATATAATCGCCAAACGTTTTACAATCAAATTTTAACCATGCCTCTTGAGCATGTTCATAGTCCTCTACTGGACAATCTTCACCCGTCAAATCGTTTTTGAATTTGTCAATGGAAGGAAGGGTTGTTTCATTTAGTTTAGACATTGAGCTAAAATACGCATAAGGAAAGACTCCTTTGCGAGTGATTATTTCATCCGTTAAGTTTGGATAGTGTTTCTTCAAAGTTTGACTATGGGGAAGAAACTTGAGATTACGAACGAGAGAAGCTAGTGACGCTGACATGAATTGAAATGAATCTAAAAATTTTATTTCGAAGAAGACTGTCTTATTTTCTTTAGTTTTATCTACTGGTACTTTTGCTGTCATTGCCATGAATTTTTCTCTCGTTTGTGCTATTACATTAAACTGCCACGATTTCATCTGGCTCAACCCTCCTTTTATGAGCATATGACTGTCATAGCCCTTAAAGTTATGAAAAATGACGGGTAGTACACGACGTCTCAACCTAAGTGAAAAGTTACATTTGGAGCAGAGTGCGTTTCTAAATTTACCAGTGATGTGATCATGATCACGCACTTTCTTAATTTTATCGTCATCAAACGTTTTATGACATTTAGGACACGATGTGCAACTTTCAAATTTTTGTTTGTCTTCATCTGACATATGTAGTGACTTACGCTGCAATTGGGAATCATATGATTGTTGAAATTTAGCAGCTTTATCGAGAAATTCTAGAAATTTTGAAATGCAATCTTCACCTTGCCAAGTATGCATTTTGTTTTGTCTATTCCTAAAGTGGTCATGCCATACTTCATAGCAGGATATGGCTGCTGGCTTGTGGATGATATCATCAATGTAGCATTCTATGTCTGCGTAAATGACACGCAGGGGACTTAATTCGTCACGATTATCCCTATGTGAAAATATTTTATCTTTGGGCATGCGTTCCATTTGTAATTTACCTCGCTTGCACCATTCATAGTGAGTTTCAAATTTATCTTTACTCCAAAAGGAGCGGATGCAGCGGTCGCATACAAAATGTTCACCTCTTTTAGAGTGCCCCAAGTGAGTGTACAAGCGAGAGATTTTGGGAATACCACAGTAGTGCCATTCCTCGCTATCATCTTGTTTTACTAATAAGAGGTTGACTACACGTTCATAACAAGTTGAACGTGAATTATAGCGGGCACCCTTCAACCCCTTCTCCCACACGTGAACGACAATTTTAATCTTATTATGTTTTTCGAACGTTTCTACATCTTTGATTTTCATGTTGTTACTATCACAACCTTCAAAGTCTAGTTCATCCTCCCACTGTCTATAGCTATAGGTATGATTTCGATTCGCGTTGATATCATTATAGTGAAGGATGGATAGGACTGCATATTTGAAACACTGTGATTTACAATCGACATTGATGACAGCTTTCTTATTATACAACGTTTTTGGTAGTTTAAATGTGCCTCGAGCTGCATGACTTTCTAATAGGGAAATTTTGAATATGGCTGAGTCCACACCATCAAAAATGAGAGCGCTGTCGCGTTGATTGAATTTATCTACATTTGATTTTAAACATTGAATGTGAAAATTTAGCCAAGACTCGCAGTCTACAACTTCGGTTGCGGAAGAGGAAGGAACATGAAACTGTATTCTCTCCGTCACTTGACCCGTTTGAAAATCTATCTTAATATATTTTAGTTTAAGGTAGATGAGCGCCTTCATTCTAAAATTGTCTAAATTGTTGAAGAGCGCTTCGATAATGTTAGAATTTTGAAGGAGCCACTCAGGAAAATCTACTATTTGAGTATTGGGCTCCATGCAGTAGTCGCGTACTAAATTATTATGTGAAACATTAATGAGGGAAATGGTAGAGGTACCGTTGGTGTAGTGATCATTTGCATGCGTGTGTTGAAGTCTGTGCGAAGATCGCTGAAAGTGACTATCAAAAGAAAGAGGGCACAAATCGCAAGGAAAGGAGATGTCATCGTCAGAATCAACTTCACCTCCGGAGATTGACGCCGCTTTGCGTTGACACACACGTTGTTTGATGTGTCGAAGGAGACTGTGCTTCCTTGTAAACATATGTCCGCAGTCGGCACATTTCCACTCGTTGCCTTGTCGCGAGAGTCCTGAGCTGGAACTCACATCACCTGAAAGAGAAATCATTCTATCATCTCTGTTCAAGTCTCAGTGTATTGTTACAACCTACTTTGACTCAACAACTCTAAACTTTCCTCGAGAAGGGAGGGTGTTGGTGATGAAGTTGATGCCTGAAATTGAGGAAGATGCTATTAGCCACACGTTTGAGGGAGATGAGTGAAGAAATTTTCAACTTACCATTTCAACGAAATTATGTTTAAGCTTGATACTTCAACAAGATAGAGACTTCACTCAAATAATACGTCTCAAATTTGGAATTCACTTGTACGCCTCAAATAATAACAGAATTCGCTAGACAACAGTTCACTTATGCGTCTCAAAGACAGAGTGAAATGACACGAATGTCACTTTGCTTATATACTTTCATTCTCTTCATTCATTGGCTGTTCATTCTGATTGGCTGCTTGTGTATACTTAAGAATTAGAAAAATGTTAAAGTTATCATTATTCAAAGTCAGCATTTCAAAGACAACATGACAAGTCCTCCAACAACACCAAATACCGCATTGGAGTTCTCCTCTCCATGTACATCAGCAAAGGTGCTCGTTACACCAAATGCACCAAGAAAGGCGAAGGTGGAGAAGACATACAATCTCGACAATATACGAAAGTTATCATTATCGGAGGAGGATGAAGAGGAGTTGCCCGACCTAACAGGCATACGGTGGAAATATTTACAATATGATGCCGAAGGGGTGATGGAGATGACCAGCAAGTCGCACTTGCATCAAATATGGGAGTGGTACACCCCTAACTCCCAACCGCGAACCGTGGCGGAGTGGGCGTACATTGAGAAAGTGAGGGACGCTGCAGAAGAACGTTTAAAGCAGCTCAACTGTTTTTGTAATCTATGTGAAGTCAGACTCTGGGACGATATTGACGATGAAGACCTTTTGAAATACATGCCATAATAAATGTTTATTTCGTATTATCTTTGCTTTCATACTGACTTACTTGAATGGGGCTTTAGTGAATAATTTAACCATGTATACTTTTTCATTTGGAAATAGTAGCACGCTTAGTTTAACTTGCAAATCTTATAACATTTTATATGGGTGATAATGGTAGATGAAATAGTGTCAAATAAAATTAAGATAGCTTACACTTCTGATACAGGGATAGCAATCGACTGCGATCCATGTGTAAAGAGCTTGTTAGACTACGGATGGGCTTAAGTGGATGATTTAACCATGTATACTTTTTCATTTGGAAATAGTAGCACGCTTAGTCTAACTTGTAAATCTTAAAACATTTCATATGGACGATGATGATGATAATAGATGAAATAGTGTCAAATAAAATTAAGATAGCTTACACTTCTGATACAGGGATAGCAATCGACTGCGATCCATGTGTAAAGAGCTTGTTAGACTACGGAAGAGAGAAGTGTGTTATGTTGCGTGTGGCGCGTGAGTGTCCTCCAATTTCATTCCATTCATCAATTCGTCTCATTGATAGAGACAGGTAGAACTCATGGTTCTCATAACGTATGCAATGGAAAGTTTTAGGCAACCTTCGACAGTTGGCTAAATGTCGCCCTGACGCGAATGCATACTACGTTGAGACAGAAGCAATCACTTGCAAACATGACGCAGAGAGGTTTAACAAGATTGACCATTGCCGAATGTCCCTTGCGGTATACATAGCTACGGGTTTCACCGCCGCCCTTTACAGGAACGCCCGTCGAAAGGAAGTATTACACCGAACTTCATTTGCAACGTTCAAGTTGACTGATAGCAGATTCAACTTAATGATAGTATTCGCCAGTCCGAAGACTGCCCAGGGCAAACCGCGAGGAGGTTCTATCATGTCTTGCCCCATGGTGGCCCTTAAGAGAGCCGATGGTTCGTTCTCGGGAGTAACAAGATGACTATTGGCTTGAATAGTCAATAGGTATGACGGTTAGGTTCTCGTATACCCTATACCGCCTAAGCCGTGCTGGTGCATCTGGCACCTTTCGGATGCGGGTGGTATTTGGAGTCCACACCTCATCCGTCCAAACGATCCTCTTGATCTTCCCCTTCTTCTCATCCTCCTCATCCCACTCGTCGAGGATGACGAACTCGGGAATGGCATTGTCTTCATCGGTGAAGACGGGAATGTTGTCGGTAGATGTCGCTTCCATCGTGACTTCAAATTGAATGAGAAGCGCTACAATCTTCTGGCTTATATAGGGTTTTCAACAATGAATTGCTCAACAGCGAATCAGAATGCTTCAGGGATAGCAATCGACTGCATAATGTTCAAGTTGACTGATAGCAGATTCAACTTAATGATAGTATTCGCCAGTCCGAAGACTGCCCAGGGCAAACCGCGAGGAGGTTCTATCATGTCTTGCCCCATGGTGGCCCTTAAGAGAGCCGATGGTTCGTTCTCGGGAGTAACAAGATGACTATTGGCTTGAATAGTCAATAGGTATGACGGTTAGGTTCTCGTATACCCTATACCGCCTAAGCCGTGCTGGTGCATCTGGCACCTTTCGGATGCGGGTGGTATTTGGAGTCCACACCTCATCCGTCCAAACGATCCTCTTGATCTTCCCCTTCTTCTCATCCTCCTCATCCCACTCGTCGAGGATGACGAACTCGGGAATGGCATTGTCTTCATCGGTGAAGACGGGAATGTTGTCGGTAGATGTCGCTTCCATCGTGACTTCAAATTGAATGAGAAGCGCTACAATCTTCTGGCTTATATAGGGTTTTCAACAATGAATTGCTCAACAGCGAATCAGAATGCTTCAGGGATAGCAATCGACTGCATAATGTTCAAGTTGACTGATAGCAGATTCAACTTAATGATAGTATTCGCCAGTCCGAAGACTGCCCAGGGCAAACCGCGAGGAGGTTCTATCATGTCTTGCCCCATGGTGGCCCTTAAGAGAGCCGATGGTTCATTCTCGGGAGTAACGTCATCTTACAGCCTACCAATTCTGCTGAGAGAGTCTTTGACTCTCTCTTTGGTAGCAATGTCGACTTCCACACTAACTGGTACATGGTTAAAAAGTGGAATGTAGCGCCATTCCGTTGGATTGACAGCAGTTGCTGTCATCGGATTGCCAATCCGAGCAAGATTATTAAAAACTCTGTCTTGCTCCTCTAGCCTGACAAACTCCTCAAATAAATTTCGCGGCCTTAACTGCGGTCCGCGAGGAGAGCTGACTTGACTGTTCGGCGTCTGCATGATTGAAATGAAATGAAATAAAATGAGAGGCAGTGGTTTATATACCCCTCTAACGCGACGCAACGTTCAAGTTGACTGATAGCAGTTTCAACTTAATGATAGTATTCGCCAGTCCGAAGACTGCCCAGGGCAAACCGCGTGGAGGTTCTATCATGTCTTGCCCCTAGGTGGCCCTTAAGAGAGCCGATGGTTCGTTCTCGGGAGTGACGTGATGGGGTGGTGAAGGCGGGCAAAGATCTGCAATGAAAATGATATGTATTAGAATAGGATATACTATCTTATTTACTTTTCACTTACCAAGTTAGTCATCCTTAGGCAGTCTCGCGGGCTTCCTGATTGAAAATTTGTGCAGATGGCCGCGCATTCTTAGTGTGGCATGTAAACACTTCTTACTCGGATGACCGTTGTAACAAATTATTGATTCGTCTAGGCTTTGGTTGACGAGGACTTCGCCGGCCAAATGATTATCCCGAATAGGGATGTGAAACTCAAACAAACGATCCTCATTCACACGTTCCCACTCATCCCTCATGCGCTCCAACTTCTCATACGCCTGCCTCTCATCACCCCGCCGAGCCACAGTCCTCTCCAACTCAACATTCCTCGCTCTCAACACACTCATCTCCTTCATCATCTCCTCAAACTTCGCTTCTGCCTCTCCCATTCTCCTCTCCGCAGCACTCGCCCTCTTCTCACACTCATCATTCTTGTCTTCCAACACTCGCACATTCTCCTTCAACTCTTTCACAACACGCCTCATACGGATATTCTCATCTTCCACCTCCTTACATTTCACCTCCTTCATTTTCAGCTCACTCAACTCACTCAACGTTCTCTCATTCACCTTCTTCAAACTTTCGTACCGATCAACCAACAAAGCATGTGCCGCTTGCTGCGACACATGCTTCTTTTCCATGTCCTCATCCCACCGCGCCGACTGCTTCCGTACCCCACCACCCTTCACTATTGGGGAAGATGAGCTCTTCGGGGGGTCGCTAATAACAATATTGGATACCTCCGACGATGAAGAGCTCAACTTCCTCACACGCTTCCTCACTCGCTCCCTATCCAAATCCACATCATCCTCATCATCACTCTCAAACACTCTCTTCCGCCACTTGTCAGCCTTCAAACCGGCCACAGCATTCTCTACCTCATTCTCCACAGCATTCCCACTAGCATTCTCAACAACATTCCCACTAGCATTCTCAACAACATTCTTGGCCTCTTTCCCCAACATTCGCTCCTTCTCAGCATTCATCAACTCCACAAATCTCAAATCGGTCACCAACCCTCCTGTGCACTCACCATGCCTCAAATAAAACTCGGCCTCCTGCCCAACAACCAACAGCACCCTGCACTTCACACAGGCAACCCTACTCAGGATAACCATGTGGTCGTCCCCTGCCTTCTTGATGTGGTCCTTGAGACCGTCTCGGCGGTTAATTCGGCCACATACACACATTTTAATGTGGAACTTTTTATTTTTATCATTGTTGACCATGGCTGCGATTTTATCGTTAACTGTAAGATAATGAAATTTGTATAAGTTTGGAATCATGTAGTATACAGACTAAAGCATAACACTTAGTGAGGAATGATAGATTTGAGTGTAGTGAGTGGCACTCGATCCCGTCGACAGCCCGAAGGCCTTGTACTGATCACTAGGGAAGTGAGAGATCTTCCCCGATACCCGCTATTTACAGCTGAAGACATCATTGTCACTGCCCCGAAGTGGTAACAGGAACGCCGAGTCAAAGGTAGTGATCAGTAGCTGGGATCTAACCCCTCAAAGCTGCCTTAGACTGAGTTAAATTTCAAATCTGATCGCAGATTTGAATGTAGCATACGGCCTAAAACATAATGTTATCATTCAACACTTATTCAACATTCAACATTCAACTTAGTCAACATTAGTGAAAAATTCCTAAGTGTGAGAGCTCCAGTGTGGTGAAAATTTTGAAAAATTTAAAACTTCCGAATTTCGACCTGGGACCGTCACCAAAACATTTTTCATCAAATTTCACGGACCCCCCCCCGCCCCCCTCGTTCAGAGAAATTTGATGAAAAATGTTTTGGTGAAGGTCCCAGGTCGAAATTCCACACTTTGGAAAATTTTCAAAATTTTACCCATACAAAGCCACTCTGACACTTAGGATTTTTTCAGGTGAGCGAGCTCCGACCTAAAATCTTGTAACCGCTCTAACTTTTGAACGAAGACAGATATGAACAAGCCGTTTCTTTCACTGAATTTGTCTCACTCTTAGCTTTCAAACGAGCTATTGCACGACAAAATCCGTCCACTAGAAGCCAAGATCGAAGCTAGCTGTCCAGAGGGGGGGAGGTCAGTGAAATTTGATGAAAAATGTTTTGGTGAAGGTCCCAGGTCGAAATTCCACACTTTGGAAAATTTTCAAAATTTTACCCATACAAAGCCACTCTGACACTTAGGATTTTTTCAGGTGAGCGAGCTCCGACCTAAAATCTTGTAACCGCTCTAACTTTTGAACGAAGACAGATAGGAACAAGCCGATTCTTTCATTGAATTTGTCTCACTCTTAGCTTTCAAACGAGCTATCGCACGACAAAATCCGTCCACTGGAAGCCAAAATCGAAGCAAGCTGTCCAGAGGGGGGGGACGTCAGCCGAAAATTTTTTTCTCTCCGATTGACTTGAAACTCACCATACCGATGCAGAATTTGACGCTGAATCCGAATCTGACCTCCGTTTTCTCATCCGATGCTTCGTTTTGACGCTACACACCAAAACGTCCCAAATTCTAACTCTGTCGTTTTTCGAAAAATGTTGAAAATTTTTTCTCACCGATTGCCTTGAAACTCACCCTACCGATGCAGAATTTCACGCTGAATACGAATCCGACCTCCGTTTTCTCATCCGACCACTCCTTCCACTCGAAACAACCCATTTTACAACCCAACATTCAGCAGATTGCACGAAAAACATCACACACTATAGCCTCAAGACTAATCCTGGCGGTCGCCCAAGTCCACCACGACACTCTGCCGTTCCAGAGGGGGGGGACGTCAGCGATGGCGGCCATCTTGCGCTATCCAGAAGTGGAGTTTTACTTACTACTAATGAGTATATCAAAATTAAGTTCAATAATGAAGTTTCGATATGGAAAATATAACACAGTTCATTCTCGTTACTGTTAAATTTGCTTCTCAACTCTAAATATCTGATTGATTGCAAACTCATTTGAATTAAATAGTGACCTCCTTCAACGATAATGTAGAAATCAAACGACGCGTTTATTGATTTCAACATTATCGCTTAATGATTTAGATAGAAGGTCATTATTAAACTCAAATGATTTCAAAATATTTCTTTGAAAAGCCAATGGTTTTTCATCAATATGATTATGAACTCTGAGGTGCTTTCTCCAAGTTCGATATTAACTTTTCCTCAATGTAGCAAGCAGTCATGATCTACCCATAATTCATCCGTGAGGAAATACCTTTCTTTTGTTTTTGTTCGCATTCAGACCTAACACAGTGAAAATCATTTACCGCTTCACCGGAATTTACCGCTTTCATGATGCAGTTTCCGACAATGCTATCCGAGTTTTGCACTGGCAGAAGCATGACTCACACACCTAGGTCATCGAGGCCACATTTTATTATTATTTTTGCAGATCATGTGATGCTTTTAGTTTGCCTTCTATTCAGAGGCATGTCCTTCAACTTGTTATGAAATCAATTTGCGGTGACCAAACTGTCACCGTAAATGTGACTGAGATCAAACAGATGCGTTGACTTCGTGAAGCAGGACAACCATTGCAAAAGGTGATTTTGACGTAAAATCTGCGGGATGAAAGAAAAGGTTCACCGCAAAATTTCTACAAGTTAAGACAATTTTAAAAATGGCAATTCCTTATTATTGCTGAAATAGTAGTAAGAATAACAATTCCTTCAAAGCAGATTAAAGTTTTTGGCAAAATGAGAATTTTATGTTCTCTCTCATAAAGGGAAAGTAGTAAGTAAAACTCCACTTCTGGACTGCGCAAGATGGCCGCCGTCGCTGACGTCCCCCCCTCCTGTCCGTCGAGTCGGTCGTGGTGTGCCGCCGTGTTGATTCGAGTCTGACGTCCCCCCCTCCTGTCCGTCGAGTCGGTCGTGGTGTGCCGCCGTGTTGCTTCGTGTCTGACGTCCACCCCTCTAGCCGACCGTCGTAGCGCGCGGTGATGTGCTGTCCAGGTTGGCGTGGTGTGCCGGCCAGGTTGGGAGGGTGGACTGTCGTAGCTCACCTGAAAAAATCCTAAGTGTCAGAGTGGCTTTGTATGGGTAAAATTTTGAAAATTTTCCAAAGTGTGTCATTTCGACCTGGGACCTTCACTAAAAACATTTTTCATCAAATTTCACTGACCCCCCCCGACAGAGATCTTCTAACTTTGGTTCTAGTGGGCGGATTTTGTCTTACAGCTACTCGTTTGAAAGAGGAGAAAAAACTGCTCGATGACAATTTTTGTTGCGAGTCAATCGGACCAGCCGTTCAAAAGTTAGAGCTGTTACAAGATTTTAGGTCGGAGCTCACCTGAAAAAATCCTAAGTGTCGGAGTGGCTTTGTATGGGTAAAATTTTGAAAATTTTCCAAAGTGTGTCATTTTGACCTGGGACCTTCACCAAAACATTTTTCATCAAATTTCTCCGAACGAGGGGGGAAGGGGGGGTCAGTGAAATTTGATGAAAAATGTTTTGGTAAAGGTCCCAGGTCGAAATTCGGAAGTTTTAAATTTTTCAAAATTTTCCACACACTGGAGCTCTCACACTGAGGAATTTTTTCACTTGTGGCATGTTACATGGACATGTGCTGACGGACCAACTTCCCGTGGTCATATGAGAATGGTTCAGGTGTCATATGATAGAAAATGATGAGACGAATCGTTTGCAACAAACCGCATGTCGCTACGATGAATACTTTCGGAGATAGAGGCATTTTAAGTTTTCTTCCGAGCATATATAAACCCCCGACAACGTAAGTCTCATCACTTCATCGAAAGACGAGGTAAGCGACGGTCGTCGCTCTGAGCTCCCGATATCGGGTGGTTCAAAAGACTCTATCTTTTGAAGTAGGCAAGCTATTTTCTTACTTCAAAGTTTGTGTGATAGAGTTTGATAGTGTCTTTACTACTGATAAAATTTTTTAAAAGTAGTATGAGTAGTAAAATGCGGAATTTTTTAAAAATTCTTAATTTTCAGTTTTTTCAAAGTTTTAACATGTAGACTAAGGTTTTCAAGTATGCTGAGTTCAAATCTACTATCTATCAGATTTGAAATTTAACTAAGTCTAAGGCAGCTTTGAGGGGTTAGATCCCAGCTACTGATCACTACCTTTGACTCGGCGTTGCTGTTACCACTTCGGGGCAGTGACAATGATGTCTTCAGCTGTAAATAGCGGGTATCGGGGAAGATCTCTCACTTCCCTAGTGATCAGTACAAGGCCTTCGGGCTGTCGACGGGATCGAGTGCCACTCACTACACTCAAATCTATCATTCCTCACTAAGTGTTATGCTTTAGGCTGTATACTACATGATTCCAAACTTATACAAATTTCATTATCTTACAGTTAACGAGAAATCGCAGCCATGGTCAATAATGACAAAAAATAAGAAATTCCACATTAAAATGTGTGTATGCGGCCGAATTAACCGCCGAGACGGTCTCAAGGACCACATCAAGAAGGCAGGGGCCGACCACATGGTTATCCTGAGTAGGGTTGCCTGTGTGAAGTGCAGGGTGCTGTTGCTTGTTGGGCAGGAGGCCGAGTTTTATTTGAGGCATGGCGAGTGCACAGGAGGGTTGGTGACCGATTTGATATTTGTGGAGTTGATGAATGCTGAGAAGGAGCGAATGTTGGGGAAAGAGGCCAAGAATGTTGTTGAGAATGCTAGTGGGAATGTTGTTGAGAATGCTAGTGGGAATGCTGTGGAGAATGAGGTAGAGAATGCTGTGGCCGGTTTGAAGGCTGACAAGTGGCGGAAGAGAGTGTTTGAGAGTGATGATGAGGATGATGTGGATTTGGATAGGGAGCGAGTGAGGAAGCGTGTGAGGAAGTTGAGCTCTTCGTCGTCGGAGGTATCCAATATTGTTATTAACGACCCCCGCAGAGCTCATCTTCCCCAATAGTGAAGGGTGGTGGGGTACGGAAGCAGTCGGCGCGGTGGGATGAGGACATGGAAAAGAAGCATGTGTTGCAGCAAGCGGCACATGCTTTGTTGGTTGATCGGTACGAAAGTTTGAAGAAGGTGAATGAGAGAACGTTGAGTGAGTTGAGTGAGCTGAAAATGAAGGAGGTGAAATGTAAGGAGGTGGAAGATGAGAATATCCGTATGAGGCGTGTTGTGAAAGAGTTGAAGGAGAATGTGCGAGTGTTGGAAGACAAGAATGATGAGCGAGAGAAGAGGACGAGTGCTGCAGAGAGGAGAATGGGATAGGCAGAGTCGAAGTATGAGGAGTTGATGAAGGAGATGAGTGTATTGAGAGCGAGGAATGCTGAGTTGGAGAGGAGTGTGAGTAGGCAGGGTGATGAGAGAGAGTCGTTTGCGAAGTTGGAGCGCATGAGGAATGAGTGGAATCGTGTGAATGAGGACAGAATGTTTGAGTTCCACATCCCTATTCGGGATAACCATCTGGACGGTCAAGTCCTCGTCAACCAAAGCCTGGACGAGAGTATAATCTGCTATAATGGTCATCCGACTAAGAAGTGCTTACATGCCACACTGAGAATGCGCGGCCATTTACAAAAATTTTCAGTCAGGAATCCCGCGAGACTGCCTAAGGATGACTAACTTGGTAAGTGAAAAGCAAATAAGATAGTATATCCTATTCTAATACATATCATTTTCATTGCAGATCTTTTCCCTGCCTTCACCACCCCATCACGACACTCCCGAGAACGAACCATCGGCTCTCTTAAGGGCCACCTAGGGGCAAGACATGATAGAACCTCCACGCGGTTTGCCCTGGGCAGTCTTCGGACTGGCGAATACTATCATTAAGTTGAATCTGCTATCAGTCAACTTGAACGTTGCGTCGCGTTAGAGGGGTATATAAACCACTGCCTCTCATTTTATTTCATTTCATTTCAATCATGCAGACGCCGAACAGTCAAGTCAGCTCTCCTCGTGGACCGCAGTTAAGGCCGCGAAATTTATTTGAGGAATTTGTCAGACTAGAGGAGCAAGACAGAGTTTTTAATAATCTTGCTCGGATTGGCAATCCGATGACAGCAACTGCTGTCAATCCAACGGAATGGCGCTACATTCCACTTTTTAGCCATGTACCAGTTAGTGTGGAAGTCGACAGTGCTACCAAAGAGAGAGTCAAAGACTCTCTCAGCAGAATTGGTAGGCTGTAAGATGACGTTACTCCCGAGAATGAACCATCGGCTCTCTTAAGGGCCACCATGGGGCAAGATTTGATAGAACCTCCTCGCGGTTTGCCCTGGGCAGTCTTCAGACTGGCGAATACTATCATTAAGTTGAATCTGCTATCAGGCAACTTGAACGTTATGCAGTCGATTGCTATCCCTGAAGCATTCTGATTCGCTGTTGAGCAATTCATTGTTGAAACCCCTATATAAGCCAGAAGATTGTAGCGCTTCTCATTCAATTTGAAGTCACGATGGAAGCAACATCTCCTAGCACCATTCCCGTCTTCATCGATGAAGACAACGCAGAAAAAGACACTAT